>CM046879.1:246934774-248134774 GCA_025667525.1 Glebionis coronaria | reverse complement strand
GGGATTAAAGGTGTGGTATCAAATCATAATTATACCTATATATATATATATATATGTGATGTAATTTGATTACATGATTGTTTGATGATTATTTTTATATTTATACGACGTAAATTGTCACAAGGAACCCTAAATCCCCTAGTAAATCAATCGAAGCTATTCGCGTAGGAATTCTAGCTATTTTAGATCTAAACCAAGTTGTGGATATTTATGATCCCAACAAATGGTTGATATTCGTAGAAATGTTGATATTAGTTGATTGTGATATTAAAGAAGAATTGGCGAGATCAAATCTGATATCGATATCATGATGATCTTTCCTTATAGAGTGGAGTTTGACAAAACGTTACCACCTAGAAATATGTCATCTGATTCATTGTCATCCAATTCTTAAATTGAAATCGAAAGGGTGAATGTTGCACTTGAGGCTGTCATTGGAACCATTACCCAAAAGCCTCATGCCACTAGTACCTTTCCGAGAAATATTGAATGTGTGAGTCATCTCATGCTAGTGACTCATTTGATAAATATTGATGAAGGAGCTATAGGATTGGAAATTAAGTGTTGTTCATATCGAGCTTTTATTTCCCTTTTAAGGTCTAAGAATAAAGTTGAAGTATTGGGAAATGAGGTAGGATATCAAATTGAGTATAAAATTGGTTGAAACTTGAATAAAGTAAAATTTAACTTGTATGGAATAAGAAATTGTTAAGAGGAAGTTGTTGAGTCCTGTGATTGAATTATAAGGTTTTAAATGATTGTTACTTTGTGTTAAGGGTTGTTTCTAGACCATTTTCCAATGATGAGGATTCCCAATGTCTAATAAATAAATTGAAGAAATCTTCTTCTGAATTGGGACCGATGGATCTTCTGGGACAGGTGGGACACCTAATGACTCTTGTAGATTAGTATTCATTGTGGTATCTGTTAAAAATAATCCCTTACCTAACTGAGACATCAATTGGTAGGATGAGTTCTTGGAATTGTATGACATAGTGACACGTAATGTGTTACGGTACAATTTTGACTTGTTTGTAATTGATGAAAAGACTACCTTTGATTGCTAAATTCTACATGTATCGATGATATCTATCTTTTCTTGTTTCTTCCTAATGCTCGCATTAGTGATGCAACCATTGAGCAAGTACTCATCTCTGTTTGAGTTACGTTGTGGATTAATCTTTTTGAGCGCCATCAAGGTCATGAACCTCATGATTATTTGGCTAAACTCATCTCCTATTATATTGTAGTTAGTTCTTGGTGAACAACTCCTCATCACTCTTTTGCAGATCACTGATTGTTTTTATAAGATAAAACAGTATCCCTTGATAAAAGATTGAATTTTCATCACCGTAAGGATTATTTAAAGTGAGATTTATAAGTAATTGTTATCGAAATGAAGTTGTTTATAAAACACCTTGGAAAACTTAATTGTTTTCATAACAAAGAAAATCTTTGTAAAGTTATTTTTGATTCTTATTTAAGAATTAAGCATGAAAATGTTTTTATTATGAACATGATGATAAAATTTTGACGAACTGAGTATTGCATCGTTAATCTTGAAATTGTATATAGTTGCGCGCCTACATATAATTTGGAATGGACCATGCAAGGCTGATTAGTAGTCACCATGAAATTGTTACTAAACATTACATTTTATTTGTAATTATGAAAGATTAAATTTTATAAGATCTGCAAGAAGTGAAAAATAGGGACATATTGATAGGGACACCTACATATGTGCCCGAACTATTTATTCTTCTGAGTCGAATTTACTCATCTATGGAATTTGTCTTATTTGACAATTGATATTCCCTTCTTGTCCATTTCTACCGTGGTGAGATTCTTTGGAAAAGTATTTGATTACCGAGTGTTGATACCCGACTGGATGTATTGACGTTCCTATCATTTCTTTTGATTAGAATTCATTTGAATGACCTGGGTAACGATCCGAGGAGCTTTCGAATGCGTACTCAAATTATGAAAACATGGGATATATTCATATTCATTAAATGTTTTTCGTCTAAATTTGATTTGAAATTCTCTCGCGTAGATTATGCGTTAACCTTACTCTTTTTAAGGTTAGTTATGTCTCCTGGTATCCTTGAGATTGTGAAGGATTATGAGTTATTATTAGTCTTTTGAGAAGTTCACATCTTATCGACGACAATAAAACTGAAAAGTTGGTAGTGCCATTAGAATGGATTGATTGATTATGACATGACGACATTGTCTTAATTGATGGGAACTCAAGTAAAATTCCCCTAAAAGGTAAGATGTTGATTATCAAAAGTTATTTAAATAATTCTTGATGCATGACCATATCCTGCATTTAGACTTGAAATTTTACCATGAATGTTTGTGAATTAGTCATAGATATTATAATCTAGAAAGAACCTAATATGAATTTATTAAAAGTTGTTTCTGTTATCTGAAACGTTAGGACGTATTTATGGGTGAATTACCTAGACTTTTGCCATTAAGGCAAGTTGAAATTGGTATTGATTATATTCCTGGTGCTGCACCTGTGGCTTGTGCACTGTACGTCAGTACCATCTGAATTATAAGAATTATCGTACAACTGAGAGAGTTGTTGGAGAAAGCTTTTATTCTACCGAGCTCGTCATTATGAAGAGCTATGGTGTTATTATTTCTTATATATTATTGATTACCGTGAACTAAGTAAATTGACGATTAAAATATAAATCCACTACCCAAGATGATAGATTGTTCGATCATTTACAAGGTTCTAGCGTATGTTTTAAAAAATTTGATCCTCGGCATGGTTATCATCAATTTCGCATCCGCGAAAAAGATTATCTATTCCAATCACTACATATGGTACTTGTAATGAATATTATGAGTTTCGCGTGATGACTTTTGGATTGACCTATGCACATGTAGCATTCATAAATTTGATGAATCACGTGTGTAGGCTGTAATTTGATAAATTCATGCTCGTGATCATTAAGAACCATCTGTTTGTTTATAAGAATAAGAATGAGTTAATAATTAGTTGTAGAATGCCCTGAGTCGGCTGATTATTGAAAATTTGTACCTTGAATATTTAACATGAGATTTAAGACTAAATTCTTTACACTATTTGACCGTGTGATTAATAAGATAATGGAATCTATAATCGCTTTTTAAAAATTTAGAGCCCTTTTAAGACTTTAGGTTTTACCAGAAGGAAAATGGAAATATGTTTTGACAAATCATTTATCAAAGGATTTTTAAGGGATTATTCCCTTATACACAAATCATTTAACTAAACTCCAGTTTAGGGGTAAATGTTCGTGTATACCTCAAGACAACCTAAGAGGGATTGAGGAAACCATTTAAACCATGACTTAAAAATTTGAAACGACAATTTTTGCTTTTCAACTAAGAAAATTTTTACCAAAGGATAAACGAAGGTTTTTCGAACATTTACGGATCTTACTAATTATTTCCGATAAATCAATAAAAATTGTGTTAATTAAATCCAAATTATTTTGAACATTTTTATATAATTGGTCGAACTAAGAAATTTAAAAATTTAAAGTTTACGTTTCATAAAAACTTAATATTTATTGTTAAATTACTTGTAGTAATTATCGACGCTTTAAACATCGGATTGAGCAAAACTGATAAAAACAATAGTTGAGATAGAACCAAGACTTGGAAAATATGAAGGAATAATTTCTGAATAAATACGGTCATGATATTTATTTCATCGAGGAAGGTGAATATAATTACTGACACATTATGTAGAAAGGATAAGGAATCAATTAGGATGTGTTCCTTAATACCGAAGGTGCAAAATAAATTGCCGAACAATATAAAATAAACAATGCTTGTAAGAAGGATAATATAGATAATAAAAAGGGGTTCGCGGTTAATATGAACCATTAGAATTGAGGAGCCGATGGCGTTAAATGATTAAAAGTCCACTTGTGATTGTCTAAATATGGAGATTTAGAGATTTAGTTATGTTGGAATCTCGTAAGTATATGTATTCTATTCCTGTCATTTCTGATTAAATGTATCTTTATATGAAAAAGTTGTACTGATGGCAAATTATGAAGGCAGACATCGCCTCATACATTAGTAAACGTCTAGCTATTGCAAAGGTCATCATCTGAATTTGATTCGATTTGGGTCATCGTCGATAGACTGACCAAATCTGCTAACATCATTCTTGTTAATGATAGATTCTTGATTAAGAAATTGACTCTTTTATATGAGTTGTGTAAACATAGGGTGCCTGTATCGATCATCTCTATCAAGATCCTCGCTTCGCATCGAATTTCTAGAGATTTGCTCAGAGGTCATTGAGAACGAATCTTGATGAGAGTACTGTGTACCACCCCAATCGAACGGATGAGGTATAGTAACGATACAAAATACTATAAGAGCTATTCTATGTTTGAATGATTGACCTTTGGTAATAAACCTTATAATCGCTTTCCTTTGTAGAGATTATCATTGATAATTATCGTATTAGGATCAAGATCGAATCTTGTGAGGATATATATTAGAGCATCTGTAAGCAAGAGTTGGGATGAAGACACCCGACATACACCCATTGTGAGTTGGACATGTATTTTAGGTTTAAGGTTTCCTATGATGGCGAACCTAACCTTACAAAATACCCGACCCGCGAGACCTGAAATGGTTAATGAAATTAGGATCTGATTATTGACTGCCGGTAGTAGGCAAGAGGTTATGTGAATATGAAATGTAGATCTTGAAGTGCCGAATGGGTAGCGAAGTTATGCCAAAAATTTTCACCTTGGAAAAATGAATAGATGATCTGAAGGATCATGGGATATAAGTCCCCGTTGTATGGGACCATTGAGATGATGTAAAAGTTGATTTGAAAGGCATATAAGCTGGATCTACCCTAGGACTTCAAGAGCTGAGTGAATTATGTTTCGTAAATCGAACTTGATAAAATGTCTATCAAGTTAGAATCTGATCACTTCTTGATGAGTTTAGATCGGCGAAAAGTTGCATTCATCAAAAACCCGTGAACATCATGGATAGAGAAAGTAAGTCAACATTAAGCCTGATCGTATTCTCTTAGTTATGTTTGATTACACTCGCGTATTGTAATGAATTACACTTGTGAGAAGAGACCAAATGTGGAGGAAATACCTACATGGCTTTAACTTTATAAGAAGCGAGTAGTAAGATAAATTGATCTTTGAGGACAAAGATCTTGTTTAGGGGTAAATGCTGTGACAATCCGTCAATTTATGGTTGATATTTTATTCTCAAATACTATTTAAAAACATTATTTTAATGTTATATTATGAACTCACTCATTTATGGGAAGAAATTTGGATTTACGTCTTGAAGTAGCATTGACTACGTCTAAACCGGAGGATTCTACGTTCCGTGCTTACGTTTACATACACCGTTTTTGGTGACAGTCCGACATTTCAGAAAATAAATTTATCCGTGAATATTATTTTGGGATTTTAAATTTGTGTTGGTTCATAAACTCACGAAAATACGAGAAGAGATTAGGACTTACGATTATAATTTAACGTCCTTTACGACTAAACCAGAAACCTTAGGATTACGTATTTACATTTTCGAACTCCGTTTTTTATGAGACAACTTTTATTAGATTCGTTTTGTGCCGTTGATTCATAATTTATAAAAACGTTTTTCGTAAAACGACCGAGGGCACGCAAATCGAGAAAACTAGAATCGAGAAATACCCGTAAATTAGTGGGATGAGACAAAACAAGTTTTGCCCCACCCCACTATATGGACGGCTAAACATAAGCCACCACACACCCTTAGGTGTCAACTTGTATTAAATAAGTTGTTACACTTGGCTTGCTTAACTAAATAAGCTACCAACACATCAAAACCACTAGCACCAAACCATTATCTCATTTCATCTCATGAAAACCACCAAATCCTCTCTTCCTCTCTCTAAATATCGTCCAAGAACCACCCCTAATCACCCTCATTTGATCAATTTTAACCATGAAATCATGTGTTATTCACACATATGATGAAGCCCTTTTGAAGCTCTATAGATTGGTGGTGATTTTAACATTCAAGGAGAAGATTTGGTGATGTTCAAGGGCTGATTTCTACATGAAGTTTACAAGTATTGGTGGCCATGAAGATTGGTGTTGATCTATCACAAGCTCTTCCATCAAAATCCAAGCCTTGATCATAAACTACACAACCTTGGTGGTATAAAGATTGTTCTTTCCATCCTCTTGTTATTTTTATTATGTAATCATGTATTTTCTTTCTTATTGTATATGTATATGATGAGTATATGATGATAAAAAATGTTGTGTGGGGATCAGTGTTGATAAATATGATTAAAGAGATGAAAAACCATAGGTAACTAGGTTAAAATCTTGCTAAATATGATGGCTGTATAAAAACAGTAAGTAACCAAATGTTAAACTGATAAAATGGTAAAGTGGAATCAATATACAGTAAGTATTAGGTGTTATACACATATGAGAGTTGGCCATGTAATGGAATCATCAAAATGAGTGAGATATGATCAAAACAAGATGAGTGTACCAATCTGAATAGTCTGTTTTGTAGGGACTGTTAAGGATAGTTAGACATGGAATGAGCAGTATCTATATCTAACTTAAGTGTAGCACATATCATTTAGTTTATGGTGTCCAAAAATGAGCTTCTATCTCCTTGTAGAACTCAAGATATGGTAAAAATGGTGAAAGTGAAACTAAAAATCAGATTTTGAAGAATTAATGTTTAATAGTATTATATAAGCACTCAAACTAATATAGTATAAAATGTGAATTAAAACCCACTAACTTATAAATTTCATTTATATAAATATGTATAAGGTTAAATAAATAGACACTTTATAAAAATGGTAGTTGAATAAGATTTATAAGTTATAAAAACAATAAACATGATTTTTACGACTTTTTCGGCTATTACCGTAAAATTAACGTTTTTCGCCAATTAAAACTTAGACGATCAAACCCGTCTAATGTAAAGTTTTTAAAAGTCATATACTGATATATAAGTACTTAATACAAGTAAAAACCGATAAAACCCGAACTATAGGACATACGGACATTAACGAGCTAAGTTAGCATATTTGGACTAATAATTTAACTAAATAAGTTAAAACACTTATAAAAATTACTTAGTGGGCTTAACCCATTTGGGCCCAACATGTAAAGTATAATATTGATAATAAAAGTATAATTAGGCTAATGAATAGTATTGGGCTTGTAATAGGCCCATTGGGCTTCAAAATGTAAACAAATTGAACTAGTGTAACTAGTCTTGAAAATTTCCAACACATAACACTAAAATGAGTAAATGATTATATATAAACCCACTTGATCATCATATATATAAAATCATCATATGTATACATAATTTTTATTTTTATAAAGTCATTGGACAAGAGTCTAAGACGAGTATTATTTGTCTAGGTTTCCGTGATTGAAGCACGTACCTTACATCCGAATTGCCGATAACCCACTTTCCCACATCAACGTGAGTTCATAGCCTCGCACTCTTTTAAATGTTTTATAAACCCGCGAGGGAGATAACATGTTAGTTTTGATAAAATAGGACACCATTTGTCCCGATTGTCTGTTTATTGATTTGGACCTGAATGATTGTATGACCCGATGAATGATTAAATGACCCGATAGATGAAGTGAAATGGATTATTAAAGTTAGGTTATGTCACTAAAAGTCCCATTAGCATGAATTGTGAACTTTATCGGGATTTGGTAAACGCATATGCATATAATAGTACTATTTGGGGACGATTACCCCAGTTCGCGCCTTGACGGTTGATCCCCGTCGTGCCACATTGATTGGTAAGCGAATTTATGTATGAGAAGATTTACACAAGCGTGATTATTGTGACGACACGCTAATTTAGATGGGCAAATGAATTTCGGGCTAGCTACCCGTTGTTTGTTATAGTAAGGTAACAATGTCATACGGCTTATAATAATCCAAATAACGAAATACTGCTATACGCACTAAATTAAGATATATTGCCTGACTAGCAATACGGGGTCTTAGTATTGATATTATGTTCGTGTTTTGGTTTTTCATAACCATATTCATATAACGGATTTTATTTAACTTTATACAACGTTATAAAAGGTATTGTATGATGTTTTTACGACTTTGGTTCGTATAATGATTTTGAAGGCGAACGCCTATATTATGATTTTGATAAAGATTTGTATAAAATGACTTTGGCTATTTTATGGCCTATTACAAAGATTTGTACAAAAATGATTTTTGGTAATAATTTTATACCGATGTTATATTGATGAATTTAATTAAAACTCTATGAATTCACTCGGCGTTATCGCTGACCTTTTCTTTTAACTTTTTTTATCTCAGGTACTTGAAGGTAATTCTCGGGAAGACAACAAGAATTCATGGCCCGCACTTAAATAATAATTTCCATTCAAATGCTTTGCAAAACCTGTATGAAATATAATGACTTGGGACCAATGTAAATTTGATATTTATGAATGGAAATCCTTTATTATTAAACGACGCGATTTTTATGCGTTGTCTATTATGTGAGTAATGTGCTATCCCGTAACACCAACGAGTCTTCCGCTGTATTGAATTGTATAAATTTGGGGGTGTTACACTCTGTCTTGGGAAAACCATATGTTTTCTCTAATTCTGCATTTGCAAAACCTGCGTTTGCCCCCAAGAAGGATGGGAAGGATAGGTTACCACAAAACACTCCCAAAACACATATTCGATCACAAAGCATTAAGAACACAAATGTGGTTAAACCAGGGATGTATAGATTGGCTACTAAACCCACACACAACAAAGAAATTCAATCACCTCAGACTTTTAGAAACACTAATAGACGTGTGTCTTTTACTACAGGAGTAGCCCCCACTGCTAGTGTTAGTCGGCCTCAACTTAAGAGCACTCGCATGAATGATAAGGTTTGGCAAAACAAAATTCAAGGGAAGATGAAGAAAGTAGAAGACCACCCTAGGATTTTCAATGTTTCTAAGAATAAAACGTCTATAATCGCGTGTAATGATGATTTGAATGATTCGACTTTGAATACTTTGAGTGTTAAGTTTGTTTGTGTGGAATGTGTAAAGTGTGCTAATGCCAATCATGCTATGTGTGTTTCGAATAATGTCAAAAATGTAGCTACTAGAACTAAGAAGCAAACTGCGGTGCCTATTAGTGCTAGAAAACCCAAACGCAAAGTGAACCATCCTGGTGTAACCACCCCTGAGAAAAGTATTACATCATACTCCACCACTAAGACCACTAGAAGCAGAATTAGGGAGTTATATGAGTCTGCTAGCAAGTCTTGGAAATGGTGGTTTGCTAATCAATGTCCTCTAGGATATAAATGGATGCCTAAAGTTAGGACAGAAAATGTGACAACGAGTGTTAGTATGCCTTTAAATGTTGCTAAGGACACTAATGATTCTGAAATCACAACTAATGTGGTATCCAATTTAGCAAATGCTCCATCGTGTTCTAACTCTTCTGTAGGTGATAAAAATAATTCTCTTCATACTGGACTCCAGATGCACGAAGCACATGACGGGGAATATCAATCTTCTAATTAACTTCGTGGAGAAGTTCCTGGGTACGGTCCGATTCGGAAATGATCAATTTTCACCGATCCCTAGGATATGGAGATTTGGTTTAGGGGAATATCACGATAAAAAGGGTATACTACGTCGAAGGGCTCAATCACAATCTTTTCTCGGTTGGTCAATTCTGTGATGCAGATTTGGAAGTTGCTTTCAGAAAGAAGACATGTTTTGTTCGTGATTATGATGGGAATGATTTACTCACCGGTTCATGAAGTACTGATCTTTACATAATTTCACTACAAGACACAACTTCAACGACTCAGGCATGGTTATGGCATCAACGTCTTTCTCATATCAACTTTGATACCATCAACTTGCTTTCCAAGAAAGATATTGTGAGAGGCCTTCCAAGTTTGAAATTCATCAAAGATCATCTTTGTTCTTCTTGTGAGATTTGTAAAGCTAAACGAAGTAGCTTTAAGACAAAGACTACACCAAGCTCTAAAGGACGGTTAGATCTTCTTCATATAGATTTGTGTGGTCCCATGCGTGTTCAAAGTATCAATGGGAAGAAATACGTTATGGTAATTGTCGATGATTACTCAAGGTACACATGGACTCACTTCTTGAGGTCCAAGGATGAAACACCTAAGGTTCTCATTAACTTCCTTAAGTTGATACAACATGGTCTTCAGGCTCAAGTAAAAGTGGTACGTACTGACAGAGGCACAAAATTCTTGAATTCAACTCTAAAGAATTATTTTGAAGCCGAAGGGATTGAACATGAAACATCTATTGCTCGAACACCCGAACAAAACGGTGTTGTTGAAAGACGAAACCGTTCTTTGGTTGAGGAATCTCGAACATTATTATCCGCTTCAAAACTACCATTATACTTTTGGGCCGAAGCCGTGTCAACTGCATGCTACATACAAAACCGATCCTTAATTATCCCAAGACATGAAAAGACACCATATCACATAATTCATGATCGAAAACCTTCACTCAAACACCTTCACGTTTTTGGATGTACCTGTTACATTATACGAGATGGTGAAAATTTGGATAAGATGAAAGAGAAAGGTGATGCATGTATTTTAGTGGGATATGCAACTCAGTTTAAGGGATACAGAGTGTACAACAAGAGAACAAAATTGATAATCGAGACTATTCATATCAGATTTGATGAATTGCAAGAAATGGCACTTGAACAAAATAGTTTAGTCCCGATCCACAACGACATAAGACCTATGTGCACAACCGAACGGAACTCGGAACTCAAGACCACAGCAATGAACCGTCAAGTTCAAAGCTGGTTCCTGAACATGTTCCTAGAGCAGATATGACAGTGGACACGACACTTGAAGAGTTGGAAATGTTATATGGACCAATTTTGATGAATATTTTACGGGGGAGAAACAAGTTGTATCAAAGTCTTCCGCTGTCACTCATGATAAGAATGATGATACCGATCATCGTCAAAAAAAGGATACAACTTTATCTACTTCAACACGGGTTGCTGCGTATTTACCTCCTCAGAATATCACATCAACAACCGATCCTACAACATCAACCACTACTGTCATTGCTCTAGAGAACACAAATCAAGCAGACAATGCATTATCTGACGAGGACGAATTTATCAACCCATTCGGTACACCGGTACACGAAACTGGAGAGTCTTCTACTCGCCATGTTGATCCGTCAAATATGCACACGTTCTACCAACGACATCCTTCAACACATCATTGGACCCGAGATCATCCTTTGCTTCAAGTAATTGGAAACCCTTCACAGCCCGTTCGTACAAGACGACAGCTTAACACCGATGGCGATGTTTGTATGTTCGCACTCGCCGTGAGTTCAGCTGAACCGAAAAACATCAAAGAAGCCATGGCTGATCATGCTTAGATTGAATCGATGACGGATGAACTTCAACAATTTGAAAGACTTAAAGTCTGGGAACTTGTTGACAGACCATACGATGTAATACCATTAAATATTCGATGGATTTGGAAAAACAAGATGGATGAAGAGAACACGATCATCAAGAACAAATCTAGGCTAGTGGCTAAAGGGTATGGTCAGAAAGAGGGTATTGATTTTGAAGAATCATTTGCACCAGTAGCTCGAATGGAAGCGGTCAGGATTTTCCTTACCTATGCTACACATAAGGGATTCATCGTGTATCAAATGGACGTAAAGACGACTTTCTTAACGGTCCTTTGAAGGAAGAAGTCTATGTCACGCAACTGGAAGGATTCGTCAATCCTCATTATCCTGACAAGGTGTATCGTCTCCACAAAGCACTTTATGGACTCAAGCAAGCTCAAAGGGCGTGGTATGACGAGCTCTCAAAATTTCTGGTTTCCAAAGGTTTTTGAAAAGGTTCAATTGATCTAACTTTGTTTACTTATAAATACGGGGATGACATTTTGCTTGTTCAGATTTATTTTGATGACATTATTTTCGGGTCTACAAACCCAAGAATTTCAAAATGGTTTGAAAAAGTCATGCACAACAAATTTGAAATGTCAATGATGGGAGAACTAAAATTCTTTCAAGGAATTCAAGTTCACCAATCCCCAAGTGGTATCTTTATAAACCAAGCTAAGTATTGTCAAGAGATAATAAAAAAGCATGGTATGACCTCATGTGAACCTGTTGGGACACCATTATCAACCACATCCCTAGATGTTGATTTGGAGGGAGATGCCATAGATCAAATAAAATATCGTTCAATGATCGGCTCCCTCATGTACTTAACAGCAAGCCGACCAGATATATCACATGTTACATGTTATTATGCACGATATCAAGCACGACCCACTGAAAAGCACCTCAAGGAGGTTAAACGGATCTTTCGGTACCTCAAGAATACCATTCATTTGGGACACTGGTATCCGAGGGAAACCGGTTTCTTTCTAACGGTCTATTCAGATTCTGATCATGCAGGGTGTATTAATACACGAAAAAGTACTTCTGGTGGTGCACAATTTCTAGGTCAAGATAAGCTTGTGGGGTGGTCTTCTAAGAAGAAGGATGCACGTCACTTTCATCAGCCGAAGCAGAGTATGTGTCTCTATCTGCGTGTTGTGCACAAGTTCTTTGGATGAGAACACAACTCACGGATTATGGCTTCCACTTTGATAAAGTACCTATGTATTGTGACTCAAAGTCGGTCATAGCCATCTCCTGCAATCCGGTACAACATTCCCGCACGAAGCACATTGATGTCCGATACCACTTCATATAGGAACAAGTTGAAAGAGGTATCGTTGAACTATACTTTGTTGGAACGGATTACCAATTAGCCGACTTGTTTACGAAAGCTCTGTCGAAAGATAGGTTTGAGTACCTCGTTAGGAAAATTGGTATGAGATGTTTGACTCAAGCACACCTGGATTCTGGCAAAGGTGCCTGCTTGATTTATCTATCAAACATCAACATGTAAATATCTTTGAAAAAGAAAAATACAAAAAATATAAAACAAATAAAAACAAAACACAAAATTAAAAATCTTTTAAAATCCAAAAATATTCTTCTCGACATGTCTTTCTCAATAATATGGACGTGCCTAGAAATGTCGCTCAATAACTATACGGGTGTGTACATAAAGCTCGAATGGAAGTTGTAAATATTTTTCAAAACATGTCAGTTCTTATTTTAATAAAGGAAAATGTCTATTTTGGACAATTTTTCCAACAATGGGTAGAGCAATCTATCTTGGGTTGAGCTTGTCACAAAACATTCAACATTTTGAGCTCAACACAATGGCTTTTAATCGCTTTCAGATTGCAACCCGGATCTATATTCACGGGGGAGTGTACGCTTTAGTGCCCTTACCCTCAGCAAAAGAAGAGAAATCTTCTTACACTTGAGTGGATTCGTCAAGACATTCAAAGTCTATGAACTCAAGTTTATGCTTTATAAAAACCTCTTCGATAAAAAGAAATAGGATTTTTCAAAAAGCGTTGAATACAGTTTTTCAAGAATTTTTCAATGATTATTCAAAATCTTTCAAAAATTATGTGTTCAACAACTCCCATCCTCAAAAAGAGAAATGTGGATCACATCCTCACAATGACAATTCAATTGGATAAATTTTTGAGGGGGAGCATTTCAACTTCATGCAAAGATTGACACATATTTCTCCCGAAGATTTTCAAGACTATTTTCCAAAATATATTTTAATAAAATTTGGTATCTCTAATATCAAAAGATTTTATATATTAGAGATAGGGGAGAGAATGTGATTAAAATGTGATCTTTTATATGACTCAAGGACTTTAACTCTTACCTACACGTGCGGAACACTTTCGATTATCGATGCACATGTAAAGGGGGAGCATTTTTGAAACGACAAAACTATCAATGTGTTAAAAGTTTTTCAAACACTTTGTTAGACATTTGAAGTGATTTTCATGGTTACGATCAAATACCCACAACATCTTTAATTCACGACGTTATTGGTGTCAAAAGGGTGGTTAGGTTTAAGTCCTATGATCCAAACAGAACCGGAGGGATCTTCCGAGGGACAATCTAATAGATTATTAGAAGTCCCTAGGAAAGATGGAGTAGAATGTGAATGTAGCAGAATGCCGACTAAGTACTGATGCTAGCACTAGAACAATCACAACAAGGTGCTTGTAATGATGTCTTGGTAAGCATCGAAGGTGTTGAAGAATGAAAAAGAAATTTAAGGATAAAGGGTGTAAAGAAAGAAGCCCTCCATACAACTTAGGCAGAAATTGGGTCAACACATCATGAAGAAAACTCATCATGGACCCAGTGATGTAAAGCACAACCCTTTCCTAGCTACTTAGGCTTCTCTCAAAAGAAGTTTGTTTTATTATCACGGAGATCAACATGGCTTCTATTGACTTTCTCACTCCGAGATAGTAGATACTGAATAGGTGGCATCTGCTCCAGCCTCTGACCATTAAAAGTGCACAAATCGAGTCTAGAGCCTAGAGATAAATCAAATCTCATTAGGACACACGAAATGACGATAAAGAGAGTCCTACGCCATATCCTTGTGATATTGCTAGAACATTCAGAGTGATACTACTTAGTATTCACAATGATGAGTGGAAATCCTTCCAGTGTTAACATCAAACAACACTGCGGTAGGTCATATGTAAGATTCTTTATGAATTGAACATATGTAAAATTGAAAAGGAACAGTGGTTTGACTCTGAATTGATTCAAACTCGTTTTAGGTTTCTACGCAATATCTTTATGGTCTTGCGAGAACATTCAGAGTGATATTCATTAATATTCACAGTGACGAATGGAAATCCTTCTAGCGTCAACATCAAACAGCGCTATGGTAGGTGACTTGTGAGATTCTTATGAATCAAGCTTATGTCAACTGGAAAGCAACAATGGTAAGATTCTTTATGAATCACACTTGTTCCAGGAATTTGAATTGACGACTTTAATCAAGCGGATATTTATCCAATTGATTCACTCTTTATGTTCGCAGTCTTGCTTTGAGACGGTCGAGTAAAGAGAACGGCTAGTACAGCCTAGAAACCCTGTCAAGGAGATTTTTAACTGAATCTACCTATCACATGTACGATATTTAATATCCTATAACGGTCTTCACCGACCGGAGGTAAAACGCTACCGATTTAGGACGAATGTCAAAGCCATTCAGTCCGTGTCTATGTTTTGTCTCGAGAAGGCGATGTCACGGTGTACTCAGCAAAGTCAAAGATTAAAAACCACATACTCATGCCAAAAGACATATTCAACAATTAATAGCGTGAACATGTGGATGAAAACACAAGATCGCAAGATGGCAAAGACAAGTCAAGGATAATTTGAAGATCTCAAGATCAAAATACAAAGTCGAAAGACAACGACAATGGCTCAAAGATCATAGGATGAAGGAAAAAGACTACTATTACACGTTCAAGACTCATTATTGGCGAGATTAGTAATCTCTACAAATCTCTAAATGACAAAGGGTAATGACCTCTCATAAAGGGTAATGACCTCTCATTGGGGGAGATTGTTAGCCACAAAATATTGAGTCAAACAAGAATGCTCGGTCTTATGTATCGTATATTAGAACGTTGTAATAGGTAGTAGATTAGTCGTGTATTACGGGCTTAACGTTAAGATAATGTTCATTCATAAGTAACCAAAGCCCAAAAGGAAATCCCGGCCCATTATCATATATCCCATCATGACACATGTAGGCAAGGCTATATAAACCTCTCCTTGCATGTAAGGAGAGGTTGGTTGTCTCATTTTTCTATTCTCCTAATCTAATATTCACCAAGTTTCTCACACACTTCTCTCTACTTTCTCTCACTACTTTCCCTCTCTAGAATTCATCTTTTATCTACCTTTCTTTCTTGTTTAATCATCATAAATATTGGGCAAACAGTAAATCTTAAGTAGTAATCAATGAGGTTCTCCCCGGGAACATAGGCAAAATTATCAAAAGTATCATAAAGCTTACACTCTCGTTCTTGTTTAGTTAACGAGGTGCCTTGCATTAGAACACGAATTCTATCCCATAACTCTTTGGAAACTTTATGTTTGCTGACGAGTTTGTAGACATCTGGAGGAAGGGCTTGGAGAATGATGTTTGTTTCTTGTTTATCACACTTGTCTTAAATTTTAGCATCTCCAGTTAGTTCACCCGTTGTGCGAGGACGAGTAACAGCACCTTCCGTCACAGTACCATATACCAATGGTCCATTGAGCACTGATGCCCAAATAAGATGTCCATTCTCTTTGTTCAACATATAAAGTTCCATGCGGGAAGCCCAATCCTCGTACATAGTTTTCACCAACATTGGTGGACGATTTTACGTATCTGAGAGGATGGACTTATCCGTAAGAGATGTGTATTCCATTTCTGTAAGTTAAGATTTACAGAGTTTATCGATCAATGAGAGAAAGTAAATGTGTTTGTTGTTGTGTGTAGAAGCCGACAAAATATCCCTTAAATTATGAAATCCCTTAAAAAATTTCAAAAACACGTTTTTGAAAAATCTTGGAATACTTGTCGTTCTATCGCAATGCCAAAATGAATTCAGTCGCAATGCCTCAAATAGGTTCTATCGCAATGTTGCATAGACTTTCTATCGCAATGTTGCAAAATCTGTCGCAATATCACGTATCGCAATAAGTCCAATCGCAATAAATCCTATCACAATATTCCAATCGCAATAAATCCAATTGCAATATTCCAATCGCAATAAATCCTGTCACAATATCCCAATCGCAATAAATCCTATCGCAATATTCCAATCGCAATAAATCCTATCGCAATATTCCAATCGCAATAAATCCTATCGTAATATTCCAATCGCAATAACCTGTCGCAATACATGTCGCAATATCACAAATTAACTCCAATCGCAATGCCATTCGCAATCCTAATCGCAATGTAAAACCCTAGATATTGCGATGGGAAACCTGTCGCAATAGTACAAACAGTGTATGATTTTCCACTTTTCTCGGACAAAACACACCTAATTCGAGATTTTAAGCCAAAAATTGATCCAAACACCCAAAAATTTTGTGTTTTTAGCCAAAGTAAATATACCAAATCTCTACCACAACTATGTAGAAGATTTGTATCAAGAAAAAACCATAAAAAACACAAAAAAAAAATTTGGACGTGAGTATAATAGATCAAAAGCTACTAAAATCAAGAACAGAAACACATAAACAATACAATCATCCCATAGCTCTTGATATCATTTGTAGGATACGTAAATCTAGCTTATGTTTAGAGGGAGAAAGAGATAGAAAGATAGATGATTTCACACACACTTGTAGAGAGAGAAAGTGAATAACTATGTGTAAAAACATGAAATGAAACCACAACCCTCTCCATCTAATGAGAGGGTTTATATACCCAAGCCCATGAGATGGGCTTGGGCTTACATTGGGCCGTGGTTTTAGTCTTCGTGGACTAGACATTGCTAAATTTGTTTAACTTAATAACAAGAACTACGAGCTATGATGTAGTGTTTTTACTACTCTTTAGGAAAAGAGAGCAAAAGTGGAAAGTATTAAGTGTCGGTTTAGGAAAACCGAGCACTAATGACCAAATAAGTTCAAGTTCGTTTCCCAAGGAGGCAAGTGCGTTGTAAAACCCGCATGCTTTTACCATGCATAGTACCTTAAGTTCGTACGTACTAGTTAAAAACTTTCCTAATATAGCATGATTACGATTACGTATTAGGAGTTTATGTATTACGTACGTGTTAGAACACGATAAGTATTGTATATGAACGATCACGAAATAATTATTTAGCAATAATTAATCACGAACATACGATCACGGAATCACGAGCGTAATTAAAACACGAGTTATTATTAATTACGTATATATATTTAATACGAGCATAATTAAATATATAAGTGTATGGTATTTATGTAGCGAGAACATTTAAAACACGAACATATTTAAACATAAATGTGTACGAAATTACAAGACACGAAACGAGGTACGGGAACCCCCCGAGGGAGTCCCTACCCGCGGCCAAAAGAAGGTAATGGGCCAAGCCCATTACCAATTTTACTAAGAGGGGATAAAAAGAGTTTTTACTACTCAAATCAAAGTTACAGAAGATTTTAAGAAAAACCTAAAACCCTCCCTTGTATCCTTCTTTGTGCCGCCACCTACAAACCACCATAGGAGGTGATTTTGATCTTGGATCTTGTGGATTTATTGGTTGTTCGTGTTTGTTCTTCACCCTCTTGATCCACGAATACGGTAAAACCTTTTTAACTTGTTTTTCTTTTTAATTAATCTTTTATTAATTAAGAACATGTGATGTTTTTATAAAAACACATTAATTAAACCTAGATCTAACATGTTTTGATCATTAATTAATCAAAGGGGCGATCTAAGGGGTGTTTGTTTTTGGGCCGCAAGGTATAACCGACCCCAAGGGGGTTCGGTTTCTTCTTAGCCGACCACCACCAAGACCTTTTTGGTCTTGGTTGGTGCGTGTGGGTCCCACGGCAGCAAGGGTGTACCCCGATTTAGTTCGGGGTACGGTGTTGTTTCATATCCGGTGCATGTTTTTAAGCTTAGATCCAGATCATGATTATGTTAGTTGTTTATGTTATAACTTATGTTAAGAATTAAATTAATAAGATGTAATTAATTTAATAACATGACTTAGGTTAACTAATTATTAATAAACATGAATTATTTTTAACCTAAGTATTTATATTATTAAGACTTATAATTAATTAATTATTTTAAAAACCATGGATATAATTAATTAATTAAACATGACTTAGGTTATATTATTAGTATTTAATAATACATATTTTAACCTAAGTATTTAATATATTTAACTAAAAATATGTCATACTTTAATTAAATATTATAACCTATAGTTTAATTAAATTACATGAAATAATTATTAAACTATATAATATATCATATGACTTAGGATATAATCATGAAAACACTTAGGCTTATTTACTTAGCTTATTTAACCAGCTTATTTCTAATTATGGAAACTTTCTATTTTTAGAAACTTAATTAAATAAGGCAGCTATTTTATTTATGGAAACCAGCTATTTTTAGAAACTTATTTATTTAAGGCAGCTAATCTATTTATGGAAACTTATTTAATTAAGGCAGCTAATCTGTTTATGGAAACTTTCTATTTCTAGAAACTTATCTATTTTAAGCAGTAAATCTATTTTTGGAAACTTTCTATTTTTAGAAACTTACTATTTTTGGAAACTTTCTATTTTTGGAAACTTTCTATTTTTGGTAACTTTCTATTTTTGGAAACTTTTATTTTTGGAAACTTTCTTTTTTTTTGAAACTTTCTATTTTTGGAAACTTTCTATTTTAGGAAACCTGCTATTTTTGAAAAGTTACTTATTATTACACAGTAAGTATAATAACACATGAAATACCAGAAATACTTAATCAGATTAAACAGAATATAAGATTTAACACAGTTTAAGGCTTTAAACAAGTGTAAATAGTAAGAACACATAAAATAAGCTAAGACATGATATAAAACCAGCTATGTATGTAGTAAGCAGATACTTATTTCATGTACGTATTTATGTAGCACTAGTGTTTCGGAAGTAGGATTCTCGCAGTTCATCGTTCTCGTTCACTGGACATAAGGTACGGATTCTCGTCCTGTCAATATGGACATTCTTTCCTTATTAGGATTTCCCCGTATGCAGCCAACTGTTTTCCCGTAGTATAAGTATGAGTTTGATTGCTTATGTTTTAAATATGATTACCTATAGCCATATACATGCATGACCAGTTTCACCTAGTTATGGAGGTACCATAACCATAACATTAGAGGCACTGATGTTATGACTTCACCACGGCGGAGTGATTGCTCGTGGCATCCCTTCAGCTTTTGGCCATTTATTTATATTTATCATGTGGGGCATATGGGTGCATCCTAGTTACACGTTTTTATTCAGGATTACATGGTGAATGTGGTGTGTGCCTTGCATCCTTCACAAGGACCTGATCCCTCCTACCCATAAACCAGTATATTAAATTAGAGGCAGCCCCTCTAATTTTCATGATGAGGTCACCCCTCCAATTATTCATGCACGGTGGATATTCATGACCTATATTGGCTAATGGTAAAATATGACAAACAGTTTTTATAAGATAAACATAAGACATTCAAACTATAAAACCAGTTTTATTAAGACTTAACCAGGTTACTCGGGACTTAGTTTCTTCCGCTATTATTATGTTATATGCTTATCCTATTCATGCTTTATTGTACATCCGTACACTGAGCGTATTGCTCAGCCGTTTTCCTTTTCTATGTTCCCAAAACGGCAGGTACTCAGGGACGCTCGTAGACATTAAGAGTACGTGCATATGGACTGGAAGCTGTCTAGCCTTCTTTACATTATGCATTTCTTTTCTTTATGATACTTATGCTTTGGACATTGTTTCGTCCTTATTCCTTACTATACTATGTTTGTGTGTGATGAGCTTGACTTTGGACTACCGATGTTTGCTTTCGGTATTTTCCTTTATATGGTCAAGTAATGTTTAGACATTTTACCTTGTATGCTTTGATGACACGCCCTAATTACTGTGATATTTCCATTTCCAAAATGAGGTGTTACAATTATGGTATCAGAGCCAAGGTTTCGACCTGTAGGCTCTCAAAAATGACATGTGATTAGTGGGTAGTCACTACGGTCTTCCTAGAACTGACAATTGTTTCATGCATTCATCATTTTTAAGCATACATATACATGTCATTGTTGCAGGGTTTTTGACTAAGTAATGGTTGGTACAGGACTGGCCCTATTTAGTCGCATGCGTTTTATCGAAACTTTTAGATTTGGGACCGACCCATAGGCGTCCCCTCGATATGTCTTTTGTTTTGAGTGAACTGACCAGAGGCATTCACTCTCGAGCATCGAAAGTTTTCATAAAACTGCATCATGCATTCATACAAAAATTTTCTTGCATAAATTTTTTCTCGTGAAATTTTTAGTATAAAATTTTTTCATGTATATATTTTATATTTTATGTTTTGAACTGTTTAATCATATGTTTTATTGTTATACTGTCAGATGGTTCTCACACGCGAACAGGAGCAGCTCAATGCTGCAATTCAGGCTGCCATGCAAGCCTTACTTCCTCAACTGAGGAATGACATCCGTGCTGAAGTTCAAGCTGCCAACAATCAGCAGCAGCACAATCAGCCACCTCCTCCTCCTCCTCCAGTGACATTAGCAGTATGGCTGGAGAGATTCAACAAGCTCCGCCCTCGAGCTTTTGAGAAGACAGATAGCCCCAACGATGCTGAAAGCTGGTTGGCTCACATCAAGAAGATCTTCAACGCTATGGGCTGTGACCCCGCATACAAGGCGAGGTTGGCATGCTATCGGTTCGAAGGCGATGTACTCAACTGGTGGTTAGCTTTGATGCAATCTGAAGGTGGTGATGAGTGGGTTGCTGGTTTGACTTGGGCTCAGTTCAAGGACAGGGTGATGGAGCAGTTCTTTCCCAAGGCTGAGCAGGACAAACTCAAGAGAGAGTACCATGGGATCCGTCAGATAGCTGAGGAGAATAGCAACGAGTTTATGTAGCGCTTTCTTCGCTTGGCTGGTTTCCTTGGTGCGGCAGCAGGTACTCCAGAAGAGCAGGCACATCACTTTAGATGGGCTCTTCGCACATCGGTCGCAAACAATCTGGTGTGTGCTACGTTCAATACTGTAGCACAAGTAGCCGATGCAGCACGGAAACTGGAGATGCTGCAGGAGCGGGATGAGTTCGGGGAAGCTGAAAGACCCGACAAGAGGTAAAACCTTCATATTCAAGTAGTGATCAATCCGTATATCTTCCTAATACTTGGCTTTTTAAGCCTTGTATCAAAGTTCAAGTTCGTTATAGTTCCGAATCTTTTCGAAT
Organism: Glebionis coronaria; assembly: GCA_025667525.1. Taxonomy (NCBI): domain Eukaryota; kingdom Viridiplantae; phylum Streptophyta; class Magnoliopsida; order Asterales; family Asteraceae; genus Glebionis; species Glebionis coronaria. The sequence goes on along the minus strand of CM046879.1, from coordinate 248,112,787 downwards.
TGAAAACCGGTCTTAAGTGCGACTCAATCGTCTTTTGGTGAATCAAGAGAATGGTTTGGTTTGTTTATCTAATTTAAACTATTAGCAAGTAATTAAAGTGTCGTTGAGTAATTTAAAGCTTTGACAAAATTAAACTTAAATTTAATTTATGAAAATTCTTAAAACTTAAAGCTTTGAAAAACTTAAAAACTTAAAAACTTAATCAATTGTAAGAAAACAATTCATGTTCATCGGAATACACCAAATAGCAACCACCGGAATATAGCTAACATTAACCATCGGAATAGTCAAGATCAATACTATCGCAATGACCATCTATCGGAAAGCCACTATCGCAATGATCCAGATCGGAATGATGTAAAGTTCTATTGTCGCAATGTCTATCTATCGGAATGATGCTATCGAAAAATGGGCAGCACTTCGTCTTGACCAAGGCCTTAAGACCCGTCGGAATATGCGATCGCAATAAGCGATCGCAACCCAGATCGGAATAAGGGGATTAACCAACCGATCGCAAAGTAAAACCCTAATGGGTTATTGCGATCAAAAACCAAAGCTATCGCAATGTGGAGTAACCGTCGGAATGTGTGTCAAAACCCTAAGATTGCGATGGGATGTAACTGATTCCGAAATTCGTGGCAAGTGTGAATCTCAATAAGCAAACGCAATAAGCAAATCCAAACGAATCTTAAACGATCCCAAAAAGCTCAAATTCGATGACTTTTCAAAACTTAAAATCAAGAACTTTATGAAATGAACTTTAAACCATTAAAAACCTTGAAGAAATCCGAAAATCAATAAGCTAAGATTCGAATAAGCCAATAAGCATTACGAGCTTATGGTTTAGACGAAAGAGCTTGTGTGTAAAACTAAAAAGAGCAATCCTTTAATCACGAAAACATCAAATCATAAGCATGAAGAATGTAAATCGGATCAAAGGTAAATGAATCAAGAAGTGTAGAATGAGAATAAGGATCAAAAGCTTAAAATAGAACTTTGATTAATGAAATAAACAATACAAAAGTATTTAATCTTGAAAGATTAAAAGAAAAAGATGAACTAGTGAGAGAAAGTTTAAGACTTTCTCTCTCTAAAAACTAGAAAGAAACTTAAGAAATAAAAACTAGCTAACTCCCTTCCTAATGTGATTAGGAGGGTATTTATAGGGAAGTGGAAGGCATGTGTGGTGCTTTCTTCTTTCTTGCTTTCTTCACGTTTTCTCGAATCGACTTTAATTCTTTGTCTTTGTCGTCTTGGGATTTGAACTTGTCTTTTAATTTTCTTCTTCTATTAGACTTTAAGTTCTTCGACTTCGTTAAACTTCCGTCTTTAGTCTTTTTCTTCGATAAATCTTCAGAATAGGCCTTGGACTTCTGTTCTTTTTGCACTCTTGATCTTTTGACTTCGTCTTTTCCCGTTTTCTTCGATAAAAGCCCGTGAAAGCCCGTGTTTTCTTCCTTTTTCATATTTTGGTCCTAAAACACAATAAAAACACAAACCACGCATAATTCCGACCTTTACGACATAAATCACACGTTTTGGTCTTGTTATTATTAGAAATAAGTGGTAAAAGGATAAGTGTTTTCACACTTATTAAATCCCCTACACTTGACCATTGCAATGCCCTCATGCAATGCATTAAATTTAAAGCACGGTTTACATTCTCCATCATAAATAACCACCTTGGCCTTTATTAAATTCTAAACATAAAAGATAGAACTAAGTAAAGAAATTAAAAGCTTACATTGGGTTTTGGCGGCCATGAATATTTATCATCCTCAAGTTTCACGTTCCCCATACCAAGCTTAAAAACGAGATCATTGTTATTATAAGTTAGCAAACTATCACAAACTCATGTGGGTCAATTATTCACTTAGACTCCCTTATTCCTAGGTGTATGTCTTATATTTTATTTTTGTCTTGAATGATCACGAGGATGCATTGTTTGACTTATTTCGATGGTTATTTAGTCCAAAAATAAGGTGAACGATTTAATCAATAGTTAGCTAAAGGACCAAATCTTTTAAAACTGCTTCTCGGGATATCAGAAAGTTCATATCTTGGCATAACTTGGTTCGCGATTTGAGACCTTTCTCGGGCCGATATTTTGCAGCGACTTCATACTTCGAATCTTCGAGAGACGTTCTTGAAATTATGGTCTTCTCTTCATAATAGGGATTTCTTCACTTGAAGTTTTTGAGAGATTCTTCATCTTTGGACCACGACTTCTTCATTTTTCTCCAATCTTTATTTTGGACTTTGATATACAACGATCCGCCTCCTTTTAGGACTTGGATCTATTTATCCTCATACCTTGTTAGGGTCTTTTCGGATAGACTTCTCCATGACTTTTGGGGAGTTCTTGCTTTTCGTCGTGTGTCTCGATCCTTCATATTGATTTTTGATAAATGATTCTTCACATCACTTTTGGATCTTTAGCAACAAAATGTAGCCCTCATGCCTTGTTAGGGCCTTTTCGGACTCGCCAATCTTCGCGCCCCGCTTCATAAGTTATGCCTTGGATATGAACTCTCGTCATTACCGAGCAACTTTTAAACGATCTGGGGCTAGAAGCTAAGTAACCTTTTGAATCGTACAACCTTATTTATTAGCAGATAAATTTATTAACAAGCGGAGGGAGAATAGGCTCATAATTAACTCACATAAATTTACGAAAGAATACCGAACTTATAATTGAATCTATCATCTCTCGTTCTCCACAGTTTAAAATCTCAAGGAATGAGACTCGTGGATGCTTAGCCTATTAAATCAAAGTTTTGGGTTTTCGAGTCGCCTATAGGATCTTGCAAATTCTTAGACTTTCTCAAGTTTAGAAATCGCGTTTTAAAGTTCCCTTGATAAACGACTCTCTAGGATCAATTATAGGAACTTGCGAAAAGTTCTTGTTCTTAACCTGTGAGAGTTAAGACTTTCGCGTTTTATAGCTCCCTATATAAAAGCCTAGCAAAACTTGACTTAAACACGTTAAGGATACTAGCTAGAGTAAACTTAGGCAAGTAAACTCAGGTTGAGTCAAAATGTTCACGACTAAGAAAAATCTAAAACCACTTTATTGAAAAACTATTCTAGCAAGGGAAGAAAATAAACATAATAAAGGAAAATGCAACTATACAACTAGGCCAAAATAGATTAAAAATTTTGAAAAATGTCGAAAAATCAAATTTTCCGGTTAAAGTGAGGGCAAATTCACGGAAAAGACCACTTACTTCGATAGAAGTCCCCCCTACACTTGAGATAAACATTGTCCTCAATGTTTAAGCATGTGGGAGTAAACTCCCCTACACTTAAGACATTGTGCACGTTGTTTAAATCTTGCTAAGGAAGGGACAACTAAAGTGAATTCAATGTGAACATATAGAATATGAAATATTGAATCACAAGAGTTTAGGATAGAACCAGGAAGATGGAAAACACGGTATCACGGTTCGTCAAAAATCATCAAGATGCTCTCTGAAGCTTTAATCCCTGCACAGCACAAGAAACAAGACAACAAACATATGCGGGGCTCCCCCTACACTTATTATGAAAGCAGTGAAGGATAAAACACGGGTTGCCTCCCGAGAAGCGCTTGTTTTTGTTCACCGAGTCATGAGCCTGACTCGACCCAATTTTAGTTCATGGGGAACGTGGTGAGGGATGGAATCATCTCCTGAGAGATGTCCTCACCAAAGTACAACTTCAAACGCTGGCCATTCACCTTGAAATTGGGCCCATTCGGCTGAGAAAGCTCAATGGTCCCATACGGAAAGACTTTGGCGACGGTGAATGGACCAGACCAGCGGCTCTTCAACTTGCCAGAGAAGATCTTTAACCGAGAGTTAAAGAGTAAGACTTGATCACCAACGTGGAACTCTCGGTTCTTGATTTTAGCATCGTGGATCATCTTCGTCTTCTCCTTGTAGATCAGCGAGTTCTCATAAGCTTCATTCCTCGGTTCATTTAGCTCGTTGAGTTGAACCTTACGATGATCACCGGCTTTTATGATGTCGAAGTTCGCCCACTTCAAGGCCCAGTGCGCCTTGTGTTCCAGCTCAATGGGTAGGTGACAGGCTTTCCCGTACACAAGTCGATAAGGTGTACAACCGATCGGGGTCTTGTAAGCAGTACGGAAAGCCCACAGAGCATCATCTAATTTATCGGCCCACGCGGCACGATGCTCTCCCACAGTTCGCTCCAAAATTCTCTTCAAGCCACGATTGGAAATTTCGGCTTGCCCATTGGTTTGGGGATGATAGGCGGTGGAAAGACGGTGATTGACACCATACTTTGCCATGACTCGTGCAAATTGATCGTTGCAAAAATGAGTCCCGCGATCACTGATGATAGCACGAGGAACGCCAAATCGAGCGAAAAGCTGCTTCAAAAAGTTCACAACCACCCTCGCATCATTTGTAGGAAGAGCCTTAGCTTCAACCCATTTAGAGACGTAGTCGACGGCGACGAGGATGTACTTGTTCCCTTTGGATGATGGAAATGGCCCCATAAAGTCGATGCCCCATACATCAAAGATTTCACATTCCTGTATGAAATTTTGAGGCATCTCATCCTTATGTGTGATCTTGCCTTGACGTTGGCAAGCATCACAGTGCTTAACCATTTCGTGAGCGTCACGATAAATGGTGGGCCAGTAGAATCCAGAATCAAACACTTTCTTAGCGGTGTAGTTGGGACCAAAGTGACCACCGGTGGGTCCTTTGTGGCAAGCTTGAAGAATGTCAAAAGCTGCCGGTCCGTCAACACAACGACGAATAATCAGATCAGCACACTGTTTAAATAGATAAGGGTCATCCCAAAAGTAAGTCTTAACATCATTCAAGAACTTCTTCTTTTGTTGGGATGTTAACCCTTGGATGAGAATACCACCCGCTAAGTAGTTTGCAATGTCCGCAAACCACGGGGTGCCATCAAGATGGAGATTTATAGACATTAGAGTCTCCAGGGGGAAAGAGTCATTGATCTCTTTGTGCGGATGATCCCCCTGATATGGATCCTCAAGTCGACTCAGATGATCCGCGACCAGGTTTTCAGCTCCCTTCTTGTCACGAATTTCAATGTTGAATTCTTGAAGGAGCAAAACCCAGCGAAGAAGTCTTGGCTTAGAATCGTTCTTTGTCATCAAGTACTTCAACGCGGAATGGTCCGTGTATACGATGGTGGTGGATAAAACAAGATAGGGGCGAAATTTCTCAAAAGCATAGACAACAGCTAAAAGCTCTTTTTCGGTTGTCGTATAATGCAATTGAGCCCCCGTCATTGTTTTGCTAGCATAGTGGATTGGTTGGAAGTGTTTATTCACTCTTTGGCCCAAAACCGCACCAATAGCAAAGTCGCTAGCATCGCACATCAATTCAAAGGGCAGCTCCCAATTAGGGGTAACCAAGACCGGTGCCTTAGTGAGCTTATCCTTAAGAAGATTGAAGGCTTCGAGACACTCTTTAGAAAAGATAAAAGGAGTATCTTTTTCTAAGAGGTGGGTCATCGGGCGAGCGATTTTAGAGAAATCCTGAATGAATCTACGATAGAAGCCCGCATGACCCAGAAAGCTTCTCACACCCTTCACGGTTGAAGGTGGAGGTAATTTGGCTATGACATCTACTTTAGCACGGTCAACTTCAAGACCGGCTTTAGAGATTTTGTGTCCTAGCACAATGCCTTCTTTTACCATAAAATGGCATTTTTCCCAATTCAGAACAAGGCGAGTGTCTTCGCACCGCTTAAGCATACGTTCCAAATTGGCAAGGCAAGCAGAGAAAGAATCCCCGAAGACCGAGAAATCATCCATGAAGACTTCCATAGTGTGCTCAATCATGTCATGGAAGATAGCCAACATGCACCTTTGGAAAGTCCCGGGGGCATTGCATAAGCCAAAAGGCATTCGTTTATAAGCAAATGTGCCGTAGGGACAAGTGAATGTTGTCTTCTCTTGATCTTGGGGATCGATGGGTATTTGAAAATAACCCGAGAAACCATCAAGAAAGCAGTAATATTCATTACCGGCTAATCGTTCAAGCATTTGGTCCATGAAAGGTAGAGGGAAATGATCCTTTCTCGTGGCATCATTGAGTTTGCGGTAGTCTATACAAACTCTCCACCCAGTAACGAGACGAGTGGGAATCAACTCGTTGTGTTCATTGGGAACAACGGTTATTCCGCCCTTCTTGGGCACACAATGGATTGGACTAACCCACGGTGAATCCGAAATAGGGTAAATCATACCCGCATCAAGAAGTTTGATAACCTCTGTTTTGATGACTTCATGTATTTTTGGATTCACCCTTCGTTGGCTTTGAATAGTGGGCTTGAAGTCGTCCTCCATGAGAATTTTGTGTGTGCAGAAGTGAGGATCAATTCCACGAATATCCGAGATTTTCCACGCAATAGCCTTCTTGTGAGCTTTCAACACAGCAACGAGGCGAGTCTTCTCTTCATCTTTCAAATCCGTTGCAATAATGACGGGCGACTTCTTGTTGTCGTCAAGGAACACATACTCGAGATGTGGCGGCAACTCCTTAAGTTCCAAATCCGGAGGATTTTTGACGGGAGGCGTTTTCAAAGTCGGAGTATCGATAGCAATGACCATGGGAGATGGAGGCGAAGGATTGGCTTCGGTGAGAAGATTGTCAAAGAAACTCATATCTTCATCCCCCTCGGTGGGAGAATCATTAGTAGCTAAATTCACATCTCCCATGGTATCTTCAAGATTGTTCCAGAATAAATCACCATCTCCAAATAGAGACAATGATGAATCAATGGAGGACACGGTCTCAACAGTGGGAAGAGAGGTAGGAATACTTTTGCAAGCATCATTAATGTGTTCTTCACAAGCCTTATCAAGAACGTCAATACAATTAACGCTCTCATATGAATAAGGCTGTTTAGACAACTTTCCCATGTTGAAGACTACTTTGTCGTTACCCACTCTCATGATAAGCTCTCCGGCTTCCACATCAATAAGAGTGCGACCGGTCCTAAGGAATGGACGACCAACAATAAGTGGCACACGGGGGTCCATCTCGTAGTCGACGACAACAAAATCAGCAGGGAAGGTGAATTTGTCGACTCCTACAATAACGTCTTCGGCTATCCCCACTGGATAAGCAACCGTACGGTTGGCCAATTCCAAAGTCATTTTAGTGGGGACTAGCTCTGGGAGAGATAATTGCTTCCAAACACTTAGAGGCATGAGATTAATACTGGCACCTAGATCGGCTAGGGCCATGCAATTCTCTACTCCCGGGAAATTGCAAGGGATAAGAAAACGACCCGGATCACCAAGCTTGATTGGTAATTTCCTTAAGAGCACTGCAGAGCAGTTCTCATTAAGTTGGGTGTTGGCAATGTCGAGGAGCTTTTCCTTGTCGCTCAGAAGGTCTTTAAACATTTTAGCGTATTTGGGCATGTGAGCGAGAGCCTCGGCAAAGGAGATGTTAAAATTCAGTTGTTTAAACATTTTAAGGAAGTTTGAAACCTGAATATCATCCTTGCTCTTTTGCTTCTCTTTCCTCAACCTTGAAGGATAAGGTATATTGGATGAAGAAGAAGGCTTTAAGGGAGTAGGATCACTCACAACCACGGGTGGTGGGGAAATGGGGATAGAAGGTGAAGGAGGTGGGGGAAGTTGCTCTTTTTCCTTGTTCACAATCACGGGTGGTGGTGTAGGAAGCTCGGGTTCCATATAACCTTTTCCACTTCGAGTGGTGATTGCTTTCATCTCCCCCTTGGATTCGCAACGGTATTACTCGGCAGAGTACCCGAAGAAGAGGGTTGATTACTTTGGATGAGCGAACCAATCATATCACGAAGGTGAAGAGCTTGATTGTTAAAAGAGTTTTGCATGTTTGCATTCATTGTATCATTGTGTTTGGCCATATCATTCCTTAGCTCGGCTCGAATATCGTTCCCTTGTTTTGCCATCTCTCCCTTCAAGTTGCGGACTTGACTCTGAAGATTCGTCACCAACTCCCGATTAGTCTTCATGAATGTCTCGACTTCTGGATGCACTGCCATCGGTTGATTGAGAGGTGGAGCCTGGTAAGCTTGAGAATTTCCTTGAGTTGGGTATGGGTTTCTTTGGGATTGATACTGATTGTTTGCACGAGGTTGGGATTGATTGTAGCTTTGTTGTTGGTTTTGGTTTGCAGGAGGGAAACCGGGAGGAGCAAGATAATTGTTGGAACGATAACTTAGCAAGCCACGGTCTCCTTGCGGGCGAGCTTGATAGCCTCCCGTGGGATAAGTGCCGTAAGCTGCGTTAACGTTTTCAGAATAATTGCCTTGGGTAGAAGGACAATCATTATAAGAGTGAGGGCCACCACATGTGTCACAAGAAATAGCAACAGTTTTAGCTTGTTGAAAGTGGTTTGTGGCCATGGCCATGAAATTCTTGTTCATTTCAGCGAGCTGGCAAGAAATTTCAGACATTTCAGGATTGGAGGAAGAAGAAGAAACATTGACTCTCGAGTTAGATCTTGAGGATGCGGATGAATCCCAATTCTTGTGGTGAGTAGTCATGTTTTCGATCAACTCTCGACACTCCTCCGGTCTCCTTTTCATAAAAGTACCACCGGCGGCGGCATTTATCGTGTCACGATCACGAAAGGTGAGACCATTGTAGAAGGTGTCAATGAGAGTGACGGGGAGCATATTGTGATTAGGACAGCGGTCGATCAAATCATTGTAACGTTCCCAAGCATCGAAAAGCGATTCATCATTCTCTTGCATAAATCCACTGATTTACTAGTGACCATGGATGGGGGAAAGTAGCGCGATAAAAAGCGTTGAGTCATGTCGTTCCACGTGTGAATAGAATTCTTGGGAAGACGGTCAAACCATTTTTCGGCATGGTGAGAAAGTGAGTGTGGAAAAAGTTGAAGTCGAAGGTCATCCATAGAAACACCGGGGCACTTCATGCTTTGGGTAATGGTAATGAATTTGTCGAGGTGTTTGTTGGCATCATCATCCGGAATTCCACGAAACGGGTTCGTTTGCACTTGTTGTATCATATGATGCTTCAACGAAAACTCTTGAGCCGTGACGTGCATTGGCGCAATCGGGCCTCCGCGTCCATTCATGGTGGGTTGGCACAATTCCTCCATGGTTCGTAAATCAGGTAGAAGGACATTGTTGTTGTTGTTGTTGTTGTTGTTATTCAAATTATTTTGAGGTGGGTGATTATTGTTGTTGTTAACACCAGCCATATCTAAATCTTCACGATTCTCGGGCTCAGAATAGTTTGTAGATCTAGTACGCATACACCTGCAGAGGAAAAATATACACAAGGAATATCTATATAATATTTTTGGTTTTTATAGGTTTTTTAATGTTTTTGTATTTTTGAAAAGTTTTATAATTTTTATGGATTTTTGAAATTGTTTGAAGCGAGGAAAATAACGTTCAAAGAACGGATCCCAAAATTCAATGCGTCTCTCACTAGAAACCGTTTATCTTAACGAAAAGAGCCGGCAGCGGCGCCATTTAATACTTGGCTTTTTAAGCCTTGTATCAAAGTTCAAGTTCGTTATAGTTCCGAATCTTTTCGAATTGAAAACCGGTCTTAAGTGCGACTCAATCGTCTTTTGGTGAATCAAGAGAATGGTTTGGTTTGTTTATCTAATTTAAACTATTAGCAAGTAATTAAAGTGTCGTTGAGTAATTTAAAGCTTTGACAAAATTAAACTTAAATTTAATTTATGAAAATTCTTAAAACTTAAAGCTTTGAAAAACTTAAAAACTTAAAAACTTAATCAATTGTAAGAAAACAATTCATGTTCATCGGAATACACCAAATAGCAACCATCGGAATATAGCTAACATTAACCATCGGAATAGTCAAGATCAATACTATCGCAATGACCATCTATCGGAAAGCCACTATCGCAATGATCCAGATCGGAATGATGTAAAGTTCTATTGTCGCAATGTCTATCTATCGGAATGATGCTATCGAAAAATGGGCAGCACTTCGTCTTGACCAAGGCCTTAAGACCCGTCGGAATATGCGATCGCAATAAGCGATCGCAACCCAGATCGGAATAAGGGGATTAACCAACCGATCGCAAAGTAAAACCCTAATGGGTTATTGCGATCAAAAACCAAAGCTATCGCAATGTGGAGTAACCGTCGGAATGTGTGTCAAAACCCTAAGATTGCGATGGGATGTAACTGATTCCGAAATTCGTGGCAAGTGTGAATCTCAATAAGCAAACGCAATAAGCAAATCCAAACGAATCTTAAACGATCCCAAAAAGCTCAAATTCGATGACTTTTCAAAACTTAAAATCAAGAACTTTATGAAATGAACTTTAAACCATTAAAAACCTTGAAGAAATCCGAAAATCAATAAGCTAAGATTCGAATAAGCCAATAAGCATTACGAGCTTATGGTTTAGACGAAAGAGCTTGTGTGTAAAACTAAAAAGAGCAATCCTTTAATCACGAAAACATCAAATCATAAGCATGAAGAATGTAAATCGGATCAAAGGTAAATGAATCAAGAAGTGTAGAATGAGAATAAGGATCAAAAGCTTAAAATAGAACTTTGATTAATGAAATAAACAATACAAAAGTATTTAATCTTGAAAGATTAAAAGAAAAAGATGAACTAGTGAGAGAAAGTTTAAGACTTTCTCTCTCTAAAAACTAGAAAGAAACTTAAGAAATAAAAACTAGCTAACTCCCTTCCTAATGTGATTAGGAGGGTATTTATAGGGAAGTGGAAGGCATGTGTGGTGCTTTCTTCTTTCTTGCTTTCTTCACGTTTTCTCGACTCGACTTTAATTCTTTGTCTTTGTCGTCTTGGGATTTGAACTTGTCTTTTAATTTTCTTCTTCTATTAGACTTTAAGTTCTTCGACTTCGTTAAACTTCCGTCTTTAGTCTTTTTCTTCGATAAATCTTCAGAATAGGCCTTGGACTTCCGTTCTTTTTGCACTCTTGATCTTTTGACTTCGTCTTTTCCCGTTTTCTTCGATAAAAGCCCGTGAAAGCCCGTGTTTTCTTCCTTTTTCATATTTTGGTCCTAAAACACAATAAAAACACAAACCACGCATAATTCCGACCTTTACGACATAAATCACACGTTTTGGTCTTGTTATTATTAGAAATAAGTGGTAAAAGGATAAGTGTTTTCACACTTATTACTTCCATATGTCAATTATTCATCTCTTTAAATGTATCTTCCAGGCAGAAAACTGGGGACCGGTCTCAGCCGGCTACTCAGCAGCAGCCTCATCAGCCCAAGGGAAATGGTCAGACTAATGACCGATCTGCTACGGATAGGCGTGGCGGTAATGACAATTACCGTAACAACGCCGGGCAATCCAGCAACAGCAGGTCTTAATACTTACGAAATTTCCTATGTTTTATGTTATAACTCATATTCTGACACTTTAAGCAAACTTCTACCAGGAACCATGGAAACGGTAGGGACTAGAACCAGAGAGGTTCGCAGCCTAGCCGTCCAGCTATCACTGGTACACAATCTTACGATTATCTGCTTTGTTCATTGTACCCAACTATTATGTCTCATGTAAAATGTTTTATCAGGTCCTCAGCCAGCCAGAGCACCTGCTGGAGGATACACTCATCCTCTTTGCTCTACTTGCCACCGTAGGCACCCAGGACCATCTCGCCGTAATACTGATGCGTGCTTCAAGTGTGGTCTTCCTAGCCATATTATGAAGGATTGCCGTAAGGGCGAAATGGAGGGTACATCGGGACATGCTGATACCAAGCCGCCTCCTACTGTCGGGCGTGTCTACACAACATCTCGAGACTAGGCCAACAAGTCTACAGGTACCATCACTGGAATCTTGTAAATGTATGGTCGCGCTGCATGTGTTCTTTTCGATACGGGTGCTACTCACTCGGTTATTTCAACTGCTTATGCTAAGAACATTAGGATGCCTCCCTTGCCACTAGAAAATAGGCTTTCTATTTCCACGCCTTTGAGGGACTCTGTATTAATCACCCATGTATACAACAGTCTTCCCCTAGAATTTGATGATAAGGTTCGACCTGTTGACGAACTTCCGTTGGACATGAATGACTTCGACATGATTTTGGGCATGGATTGGCTATCCAAATATCATGCTACTATAGACTGCCATTCATATCGAGTTATCTTCGGTGATGTCAATGCACCAGAGTACATTCATAATGAGTTCATACCCGGACGGTCTGTACAAACCATATCCACCCTGCAAGCGCGTGCACTACTGTCACATGGCTACGAGGGTTATCTAGCTACGGTTCACGACATGGATGCTGAATCTCCATCGATTCAGGATCAACCAATAGTGTCGGAATTCCAAGACGTGTTTCCAGCAGAACTTCCGGGCATACCACCTGCACGAGAAGTGGAATTCAGTATCGAGCTGGTTCCAGGAGCTGAACCAATCTCCAAGGCTCCTTATCGCATGGCTCCCGTAGAGCTGAAGGAGCTAAAGGATCAACTACAAGAACTTCTTGAACGAGGTTTCATTCGACCGAGCGCATCTCCATGGGGCGCACCGGTTTTGTTTGTTAAGAAGAAGGACGGAAGTATGCGTCTTTGCATAGACTATCGCGAGCTCAACAAGATTACTATTCAGAATAGGTATCCACTGCCACGCATTGACGATCTGTTTGACCAACTCCAAGGGGCCAAACACATCTCCAAGATCGATCTTAGGTCAGGCTATCATCAGTTACGAGTCAAGGAGCAGGATATCGCTAAGACTGCCTTTCGTACTCGTTATGGCCACTACGAGTTTGTAGTTATGCCATTTGGCCTGACAAACGCTCCAGCAGTGTTCATGGATCTGATGAATAGAATCTTCCATGAATTTCTAGACAAATTCGTCATTGTTTTCATCGATGACATCCTGATTTTCTCAAAGTCCAAGGAGGAACACGAAGACCATCTTCGTACAGTACTACAGATTCTTCGCCAGAAGCAGCTGTATGCTAAATTCTCCAAGTGTGAGTTCTGGTTAGACAAGGTGGCATTCTTAGGTCACATTGTATCAGCAGAAGGAATCACTATGGATCCATCGAAGGTTGAGGCTATCACTAAGTGGCCAAGGCTGACATCAGCGACGGAAGTCCGTAGTTTCTTAGGCTTAGCTGGCTATTACCGTAGGTTCGTAGAGAACTTTTCCCGCTTAGCACTACCATTGACCAAACTGATGCGGAAAGGGGAGAAATTCGTCTGGACTGAAGATCGAGAGAAGAGCTTTGAAGACCTGAAGCAGAAGCTAGTATCTGCACCTATTCTTACTCTACCATCTGGTACGGGTGGATTTCAAATCTACAGCGATGCATCGGGGAAGGGACTTGGTTGTGTTCTCATGCAACATGGGAAAGTGATCGCGTACGCTTCACGACAGCTTAAACCTTATGAAGATAATTACCCCACACACGATCTGGAACTTGCTGCAGTCGTGTTTGCATTGAAGATATGGAGACACTACTTATATGGAGAATCATGTGACATTTTCACGGACCACAAGAGCTTGAAGTATATCTTCACTCAGCGTGAATTGAACATGAGGCAGAGAAGATGGTTAGAGCTGTTGAAGGATTATGACATTAATCTACAGTATCATCCCGGAAAGGCAAATGTAGTAGCAGATGCCCTTAGCAGGAAGTCCGGAATGATCAACAGCATTAGAATCGAAGAGGAAATCATAAGAGACTTGGAGCGACTAGACATCGAGATCATGGTACGTGGACAGCACGATTACTGGGCTAATCTTAGAGTAGAACCCGAGTTACTATCTAAGATCAAGGAAGCTCAGAAAGATGACGGAGAAATATGGGCGATAATATAGAATTTGGAGAAGCAGACAGAATTCAGAGTAGATGCAGATGGTATCGTATGGCAGGGCACTAGACTTTGTGTTCCTGATGACCAAGAACTCCGGGAAGCTTTGCTAGCAGAAGCTCATAGCTCCCCATTCTCGATACATCCTAGTTCAACTAAAATGTACCATGACATCAAGCAGTACTTTTGGTGGAGTGGTATGAAACAGGATGTGGCCACTTACGTCTCCAAATGTCTTACCTGCCAGCAGGTTAAGATCGAGCATCAGCGATCTGGCGGTCTCCTTCAACCGTTAGATATTCCAGAGTGGAAGTGGGACAAAATCACCATGGATTTTGTTACCGGTCTTCCGCCTACCAAAAGGAAGCACGATGCAATTTGGGTTATCGTTGATCGAATTACCAAATCAGCTCATTTCTTACCGATCCGCAAGGAAGATCCGGTAAGTAAACTCGCAGATACGTACAGACGAGAGATCATGAGACTCCACGGTGCACCATCCAGCATCGTCTCAGACAGAGATCCTAGATTCACTTCGCGCTTTTGGAAAAGTCTGCAGAAAGCTTGGGGAACACAACTTAAGCTTAGCACGACTTTTCATCCTCAAACGGACGGACAGTCGGAGCGAACCATTCAGACATTGGAAGATATGTTGAGGTCATGTGCGTTGGAATGGACGGGTGATTGGGACGAATACATCTGTTTGGTGGAGTTTACGTACAACAACAGCTGGCACGCGAGCATCAAGTGTGCTCCATTTGAGATGTTGTATGGCAGAAAGTGTCGCGCCCCAATCTGCTGGGATCAGGTTGGCGAGCGAACACTCGAAGGACCAAAAATCATAGAGATGACAACCGAGAAGATCGCAGTAGCTAGACAAAAGATTCAGGAGGCACGGTCACGTCAAAAGAGTTACGCCGACAAGCATCGTAGGGATTTACACTTTAACGTAGGAGATCACGTCTTCCTTAAGGTTTCGCCGGCACGTGGTGTTAGACGCTTCGGGATTAAAGGGAAGCTCAGTCCTTATTTCATCGGACCGTTTGATATCATTGAACGAGTCGGTGAAGTATCTTACCGATTGGCGTTACCTCCGCAGCTTTCGCATGTGCATAATGTGTTTCATGTGTCCTTACTCAGAGGGTACCAATATCATCCCCTTCACATGGTTCAGTATCCACTGGAACAGATTCGTGAAGATCTCACTTTTATAGAAGAACCCGAATGAGTTCTTGACAGGCAAGAACGAGTCATGAGAAAGAAGACGATTCCATTCGTCAAAATTCTATGGAGGGATCATACCGAGCGGGAAGCCACTTGGGAAACAGAGGTGTCTATCCGGACTTCTTACCCTCATTTCATATTTTGAATTCGGGTATGTTCTTCTTTTCCAGTTTACTTTATCTATAATTTGGGGACGAATTATTCTTTTTAGGGGGGAAGAGTTGTAAAACCCGCATGATATTACCATGCATAGTACCTTAAGTTCGTACGTACTAGTTAAAAACTTTCCTAATATAGCATGATTACGATTACGTATTAGGAGTTTATGTATTACGTACGTGTTAGAACACGATAAGTATTGTATATGAACGATCACGAAATAATTATTTAGCAATAATTAATCACGAACATACGATCACGGAATCACGAGCGTAATTAAAACACGAGTTATTATTAATTACATATATATATTTAATACGAGCGTAATTAAATATATAAGTGTATGGTATTTACGTAGCGAGAACATTTAAAACACGAACATATTTAAACATAAATGTGTATGAAATTACAAGACACGAAACGAGGTACGGGAACCCCCCGAGGGAGTCCCTACCCGCGGCCAAAAGAAGGTAATGGGCCAAGCCCATTACCAATTTTACTAAGAGGGGGATAAAAAGAGTTTTTACTACTCAAATCAAAGTTACAGAAGATTTAAAGAAAAACCTAAAACCCTCCCTTGTCTCCTTCTTTGTGCCGCCACCTACAAACCACCATAGGAGGTGATTTTGATCTTGGATCTTGTGGATTTATTGGTTGTTCGTGTTTGTTCTTCATCCTCTTGATCCACGAATACGGTAAAACCTTTTTAACTTGTTTTTCTTTTTAATTAATCTTTTATTAATTAAGAACACATGATGTTTTTATAAAAACACATTAATTAAACCTAGATCTAACATGTTTTGATCATTAATTAATCAAAGGGGCGATCTAAGGGGTGTTTGTTTTTGGGCCGCAAGGTATAACCGACCCCAAGGGGGTTCGGTTTGTTCTTAGCCGACCACCACCAAGACCTTTTTGGTCTTGGTTGGTGCGTGTGGGTCCCACGGCAGCAAGGGGGTACTGATATGAGCTTAAACTCATATCCTTTTATCAATAAATAACCCTAAAACATGAAGCAAAATACCAATTTATTTGGCAAAAACAGTGTTATGTGGTATGTTTGTGTTTGTGTACACTTGTGTAGGTAAAAAGATACATTTCCAAGCAAACAAGGAAAAATCAAGCTCAAATGGATGAAAAAGACAAAGAAGGATCAAAAGTGACAAGACTTTGAAGTACAAGGACCTATCTTGACAAGTTATCAAGTTGAAGGACTAAAGTGCAAATTTTGTAAAAAGTCAAGATTCAAGTCAAACTTGGTCAACTCTCAAGTCAACTCAGTCAAAGGACCATTTTGTTCAAAGAATGAAAGTTGAAGGACCAAATATGTCAAAAGAATGAAGATTCTAGCTTAAAACAATAATCTGCCAAGTTGAAGGGCCAATTCTGCCAATATTGTAAAGATATTCAATGTTTGATCCATGTGATAACAATCTAGCCAATGAGAGAAAGGAAAAGGAAGCACACGGATTGAATAATTAATATCCACTCAGCCGCCTTACATTTATTACCCAATCCCAACAGTTCAATCCGTGTGAAGTTTTTTCAGCCAATTAAACACTGACACGTGGCATCTTCTTCAAGGAAAAAAATTGCCAGGATCGCGTTTTAGCTACAAGCAATTTCATGGAAAGTTTTCAACACCAAACTTGATCGTTTTGAAGAGATAAACACCATGGTGCCAATCCATTAACATGAAATCAATCAATGAAGAAAACCCCAATTCCTTGTTCATACCTTCAAAATGCAATATGCAGAATTCTACACGTGGCAAGCTGGGATTGGTTCTGATACGTCACCAACCCCAACAAGCTCTTCTTTCATGTCTATAAATAGCTGGATTAGCCTTCATTTTCACTTGTAGACTAGTTTTGTAAAAACACATAGTTCTCTAAATTTCTTTCCCTTTCCTTCAATTTTACCCTAGCTACTCAAGAGTCTAACAAACTCTTGAGTTAGTTAGTTAGTTACTAGCTTCCAACAAACTTGTAACCGTTTTCCATTGAATAAATTTTGAATTCAAGCTTTCCCGCCAAAATTGTTCTTACCATTCCTGTTCATTCCTTGCTGATATTGGATACTTTTGTTGCTGTTAAGTGTTTGTTATGATCATTCATGGATAATAACTGACATTGAAGGAGTTTGATAGCTGTTTGATCAGAATTCAGTCATTTCCATAGATTTTGAAGATTTTCAAGCAGATTGATAGATTCCTGTTGAATTGTAGCTGATATTGTTGATTGATTGTCTCCTAGTGATAAGGTGGTGGTTATCACTAGGCTAAGAGAGCTCAGCGCTCCTCTTCTTCTCAAAGGAATTCTACAATAGGTTCTAAAGCCTTTGTTTTTGTTCCACTCAACAAGTCTAATGCATGCTATTTTTCTAGAGTAAACTTGATGTTTGAATGATAAAAGTTGTTTGAAGTTGCTTATTAGTTGATCTTTGTAAGTTTGTAGCTTAATTCTGTTACTTGTTCTTTGGATTTGATTAAGATTCTAGTTAACTGCCTTAATTCAGTAATTTTGGTCTTGCATCTTGTTTGTAGTTCTAGTGGAGTTAAGTACTTGCTTTATACTTTTAAACATTTCAATTTGATCACTTAATCTAGCTAGCTATAGATTTTCACTCAGTTTCATTTCATAATCAAAAAGTCTTCATAAATTTTCATACAACCAGTTAAAGGAGTGTTTGGGTTTAGCTTAAAAAGATTTTTCAAGTATTAAGTTTAGGAGTTTTAGAGTTCATTTGTAGTCCATTGGTGATAATAAGGTGTTTGAAGTCATTTGCAAGTCAAAAAGTTGGTCAAACAGGCAAATGGCACACAAAATGTTTGGGTCAGACTTATGCAGTTTTGGTTTTTAGAACTTGTGATTTTGATTTGATTAGAACTCATTCATTTCTAGATGAAATTTCACCAAATTTGTTTTCATTCATAGCTTACATCATATATTTTCAGATTCTAAGAGGATTTTCTACAGTATTCATTAATCAGTTAGTAATAAGCAATTTTCAGATAACCCAACTTAAAGCAAGTTTCTGTAACTTGTAAACTGAAAATCTGTATCTCCTTTTCCTATTCATAAACTTAGCAATTTTTCTTCACAAATCCCATTAAGGAGTTGAGTTACATGATTTTTGAGATTTTTAGCTTTTTGAAAAAAAGCTGGTCAACGCTTGGTCAACATAAGCACATTTTTAGCTTAATTCAGTTTCTGAGCTTATTACTTGATGAAAAACGTTCTAGTTTGATTTCCCATTCCTTAATTCAGTTGCTTAAACAGTTTAAATAGAAAAATCAAGTGGTGACTGATTAGATTTGGCTATAGCTTATTTTGTGCTTATTGATAAGCACTCATTTGCTTATTTCTCATTTTTAGCAAGTTTCCTTGGACACACGTAGCTTATTTGAGATTTTAAACGTTTTGCAATTTGTCTCATCAAATTTGGTTGAGTATTAAGCTCAAACGAGCTTATTTTCTTGCTTATCCCGTTTTTGGTTAAAAAGTTTCCATAATTGCTTTTTGGTCCTTTTGGTTCTAAATAGTGTGTATAACTGGCTAATCTTTCATGTTTTTAGGGTTTGCACTTTGTTAGTCCCTATAGTTTTTGAAAGTTGTTAAATTCAGTTAGCATTTTGTTAGTTTGTTACACTTTTGGTTAATTTGTTATAGAATTTGCATTTTTGATCCTTGTAGTTTACTGTTTTGCACTTTTAGTCCATAGAATTGTTAGAACTTACATTTCAAGCATTTATTTTTCATAGAATTTACAATTTCAGTCCCTTTAGTTTTATATTTTACATTTTGAATTTACTTGAATAAAAACGTGGTATTTGCAATTTGTTTTACATATACGTAGGTAATATTTTTCCATTTTGCAAGCATTTGTTGAATTAGCAAATAGATTATCCAAGCAAGCTTAACAACCAAGAACAATTAAAAACCGATATTGGTTGGACTTTCTATTAGCAAGAACTGAGAAAAAAACGAACTGCATTATACTCAATATCAAATGGCGCCGCTGCCGGTTCTTTGACTACACGAGAGACTATCGATTGACGGTTTTCATTGGCTTTTGGGATCCGTTCATTTTGTGGACGTTATTTTTACGTATCATAAATCAAAAACAAATAAAAAATCAAAAATATAAAAATATATAAAAACTAAAAAATTAACAAAGCAATTCTTTTCCTAAAGAATTGACCAAAAAAATTAAAAAAAATCCAAAAAGCAATCTTTTTCCTAAGAGATTGCATCCAAAAATATATATTATTGGTTTCTCTCGGTTTTTATGTACATATAGTATTTTCCCTTAAAAACTCATAAATACAAAAATATTTTCCATATATTATTATAAGTAAATACATATACGAATAAGAACAATCAATTTACATATCTTCCATAAGTATTGCCGAGGCAATACACCGTGTTGAGGGGCGTTCCGGTCCTTGACACGTGTATCGATCAAACAAAATAAAGCAAGAATAGATAAATACTCTCAATAAGCAACAATTCGAAGAATACGAACATTTAAGTGAATAGAAAGGCGATGTGCTATAAAATGCCATCTAAGGGTCAATAGGTACTTAAGTGCTTCGCGCCACCTAACTCCCCGTTCACTTGTAAGTATTCTAAGAAGGAAGGCTTCATTGGGGGTCTTGCACCCAAAGTAGTATATACATATATTGTTATTTTCTTGTGGATATTTAATATTGAAACTCGAAGAGGATAATCCATTTCTCTTCAAAGTCACACGAGAGCTTCTCTCTCATTCCTCGTATTGAGTTGCATGCTCACTCGCGGGCGTGCACAAATACCGATTGGTGTACAACCTCTTCCTCTGAAAAGGAAGAAAAAGAGAAAGAGTAAGACCACCATCGTCCACCAAGCCGATCACGAGAATCGTGCTTTGACTCCACCACAAGAAGCCATGGCTATTGATAATCGCACTTGGTATGAACGTATGCAATCCAACATTCATGGATATTCTAGTGCCATTAAGATTCCCGACTTTCCCGCTAACACATTTGAGCTACATACATCTATGATCAATATGGTTGCACTATCACCTTTCTTGGGTAAACAAAATGAAGATCCTCATGCTCACCTTAAGAGATTCCTTTCACTTTGCAATACCATTAAGCATAATGGGGTTCCACATGAGGTCATTAGGTTGATGTTAGTGTCATTTTCCTTAGAAGGGAGTGCTAAGCATTGGTTAGACACCCAACCACCCGATAGTATCACCACATGGGATGGTTTCACCACTAAGTTTTTGAACAAGTTCTTTCCTCCACATAAGACTATGGCTTTGAGGACTTTAATTATGAGCTTTTAACAAAAACCTAGTCAATCCTTTAGTGATGCTTGGGAAGAGTATAGTGAGTTGTTGAGGCGATGCCCTAATCATGGATTGGATCAAGTTCACCAAATAAGCCTCTTTTATGATGGCCTTAAAGCTCACCACCAAGATTCACTCAATGCTTCCGCGGGAGGGAATATTCTTCTTAAGACATACCAAGAGGCTGTGGACATCATTGAGACTAAGGAAATGGTTCAAACAAACAATCCATTTGAAGAAAAGGTTCATGTTATCCAAAACAATTCTCAAACCCCTTGTGACAACCAACTCCTCAAGTTTCAAGAAGCGATTTTTCAAAGGATGGATAGAGATAGTGAGAGGAATTTCCAACAACAACAAGAAATGCTTCAAACTTTTAAGAGCATGTCATTGAACAATTCCTCAAATAATGTGAATGCCATCACCATTTCTTGTGTTACTTGTGAAGGTCCCCATTCTTATGAACAATGTGATAAGGTGCAAGGGTATCAAGGGGAATGCTATGCTTACCAAGAGGAACACCGTGAACACTTCAAGCCTAATATCAATCCAAATAACCTTTCTTACAAATCCCAAAACTACCTTTCTCCACCCGGTTTCCCACCCCAACCACCCACCCAAATTCAACAAAATCCACCTCAAATTTTACCAAGGAATCAAGGGCAAAGACCACCATACCAAGGAAATAACTACAAGGCACCAACTCAATTTTAACCTCAAGCAAATACCTTTTATCTACCAAATCAAGGATTTAATGCTCAATCTTTACCTTTCCAACCTCAAGGTTTTCAAGGTTATGTACCACAAGAGTTTAACACAATGGATCTCTTGCAAAAAATGAATCATGAGAATGAAAGGAAGTTCCAAGCTATAGAGAAGAAAATGAATGACCAATTCAATAAGGTTTTGGTGGTATTAAATCAAAGACCACAAGGAGCTTTACCTTCCAACACACAAACAAACCCACGGGCCAATGTCAATGCTATTACAACTAGGAGTGGTACAACAACAAAGGATCCTTCACCTCCTAAACCTACTATTGTTCAACCCACTTGTGCTCCTCCTTTTGACAAGCCCTCTACCTCTACTTCACCACCTCAAAATGCTCCCATTGCTCCCATTTCAAAGCCTATTCATGAAACACTCAATAAGGAAAATCCTTCATCCACACCTCAACCACAACCAAAACCAAGTCTTCCTTATCCCTCAAGATTGAGAAAAGAAAAGCTTAAGAACAAGGATGATATCCAAGTTTCTAACTTTTTGAGGATGTTTAAGCAACTTAACATCAATATCTCCTTTGCGGAAGCCTTAGCCAATGATGATTAAGGACTTGCTTTCTAACAAGGAAAGATTGGTGGATTTACCTAATGCTTCTTTGAATGAAAATTGTTCCGCGGTGTTGCTTAAGAAGTTGCCTACTAAGCTTGGAGATCCGGGGCGGTTTTTGATTCCTTGCAATTTCCCGGGGGTGGAAAATTGTATGTCTTTAGCGGATTTAGGAGCAAGCATAAATCTTATGCCATTATCGGTTTGGAAGAAACTTTCACTTCCCGAGCTTACTCCTACTAAAATGACTCTTGAGTTGGCCAACCGTACTATAGCTTATCCGGTGGGAATTGCGGAGGATGTTTTTGTTGGGGTTGATAGATTTACATTTCCCGCGGATTTTGTGGTGGTTGATTATGATGTGGATCCTAGAGTGCCTTTGATTGTTGGTAGGCCATTTTTGAGAACGGGTCGTACTTTAATCGATGTGGCGGAAGGAGAACTTACAATGCGGGTAGGAGATGAGAGAGTTGTGTTTAACATGGGAAAGTTGTCCAAAAAGTCTAATGAGCCCGAAGCAGTAAAACATATTGATGTTGTACATGAGGAGGAAACACAAGATGATCTTCTTGATGAAGTTTGTGATGAGTACTTTTATGAAGCTTGCTCAAGTGGAGACTATGATTACCCTCATATTGAGACCATTGCTTCCATTACTTCCTCCTTGGATTTTAATGAACCTCAAGAGCTAAACTTTAGTGAAATTCCTTATGACACCCCACTTTTCCACAATACTAATCACTTGGATGAAGACTTAAGTAATGAGGGATTTTTTCTTTGTGATTCACCAACATATGATGACTATAGTGATGATGAGCTTTCTACTTGTGACTCTCCATTTGTTGATGATCATACTTCTTTTGGTTTTGAGGGATCACCCATTTTTGATAGTCCAATCTATGATGTCTATGGTGATGAGGAGGATTCTATCATTGATGAGATTGATGAGCTTTTAGTGGAGGATATATCTTTTGAGTATACTCTTGGTTACCTTGATGAGGAGGGGGACATACTCTATTTAGAATCCCTATTGGATGAAGATCCTTCACCTTTTTCCTTGCCCATCTCCACCTTTCAAAGTGATAAAGGAAAACAAGTCATGATGGTTCCTTCCAAGAGCTTGTTGTTACCCATGTCTTCACAACCTTTCTCTCACAATGTGATTTACAAAGAAGAGTCTTCTAAGGCAACCATCACTTGTTGTTTTCCCATCAAGGAACGGATTTTTGATCCTGGCATAGAGCTTGCTAACTCATCTCAGTATCCATCTGATGCAATAAAAGGAAACCTTGTGAAAGATTTGAGAGCTTTACACCATCACCTTCGGAAGAACATATGGGAAACCATTTTAGAGAACTACACCTCATTCTTTTCACCATTGATTGGGAAGCTAGTTGTTGGCTTGTGTTATAAGTGGGAGGGTAATTATGTATTTGATCCTGGGGGATATTTATGGACTTTTGATAAATGAATACTTGTTTTACCTCATCATGGAGATTTTTCTTTAAAAAGGGCAAAATTTTTCTTCTCCATGATAGGTTTTAGACACTTTTAAGTGAGGGACGAGTCGAGCTAGAGAATCATTAACTCAAGCATCGTATAACTAGGTTTAGAGTGTTGTAGGTTAGAAATAAAGGCATAGACTTGGAGATAAGTGTAGGGGAGACCTTCTTTTGTCTTCATGATTGTTTGTAGGGTTGCTCACTCATTTCATGCGTTGGAGCTTATGGAGGAGGCCCTTGTATCCGGTTCACTTCGTTACTTTAGTGAATTTTCATTGACACCTTGTGCTTAAACATGATTTCACTAATATTTGTCCTTTCCTTAACTTGGGTTAAGCAAAGTCTATTTATTGTCATAAGTGGAGGGGAAGTTTTTACACTTCCATGCTCTTAAACATTGAGGGCAATGTTTATCTTAAGTGTAGGGGGGTCTTCTATCGAAGTGACCTTACCTAGAACTTGTCATTGTCTTGCATGATAACTTGGAAAATTGAATTTTCAACATTTTTCAAATTTTTGATCTACTTTGGCCAACAAAAATATGCATTCATAATTTTTGCATCAATCAATTTTGCATAACACATTTGCATTGTATATATATATTTTTTATTTTTCATCAAAATATATAAAAAAAAGAAAAAAATATAATAAAACATGGTTTTAACAAATTTAGATTTCTTTGACATATTAGGCCCGCCATGGATATTTTGACTCAACCCGAGTTTGCTTATCTTAGCACTCTCTAGCTAGTATCCTTAACCATGTAGTCCTTCATTGGTCTATTAGGCTAAGCATCCACCAATTTCATTATTTGAAATTTTAAATTTGTGGAGAATGGGAAATGATAGAGTTGAAGCAAGTGTAAAAGGGCTAGATAGACTTCATGGCAATTACTTGTGGCTAAACCCTTCTCTTCTTTACCTCTATTTTCTTCGCATGTATATAATTGTTAATAAATAATCAAGTACGGTTTTAATTGGTTTGTAATCTCTTATGCATTTTTGGCTAATCATTTATGGTTGATATGAGTACGTCTTAAGATTCTAAGTTAGCACGTTTTATGTGTACTAGACTTATGTCATGCTCCATACTTAGCGGGTGTTTTTCCTTTTCTTCTTTTCAAATTTATTTGTGAGGAATAAAGAAAAATAAGAGCGGCTTATGAAAAAAAAATGAGTGGCTAGAAAAAAAAAAGAAAAAAAAAAGAAAAAAAAAATAATGCAAGACTCCCAAGAGGGGCAGTGTGGTGTTAATTATAGTGACTATTGAGTTCCAATATTACCTTGACGGGTTGCGGGGATTCAATAGATTGCTCCAATCCAATATTGCCTTGACGGGTTGCGGGGTTGAAGATCCAAAGTCTCAAAAAGATGGCGGATGTAAATTATTGCGTAAGTTTTATTTTCCTTTCCTTAGCAAGTGTGTAGCTACTTATGAAAGCATGACATGAGGATTTTACACATAAGGCGAATGACTTATTACTCTTGAAACGGACTTATATTAATTGTGAGCGG
The DNA here is from genome assembly GCA_025667525.1 of Glebionis coronaria. Lineage (NCBI taxonomy): Eukaryota > Viridiplantae > Streptophyta > Magnoliopsida > Asterales > Asteraceae > Glebionis > Glebionis coronaria. Next base: position 248,087,895 of record CM046879.1, on the reverse strand, counting down.
TTTTTCAAGTAATGGATGAGAGGATTACTTAGGATTAAAACCGTGCTTCCTTATTTTCGGATTTTACATTTCTTATACTTCAGGCTTGAATAATGACAAATTTGCTCACAAGCAATTTGCTCAAATAAAAACCGGTTCCACATTTAATTGTCATGAATAAGTTGATGCATTTTTTACTTGTGAATGCAATGATCCCATTTTTAATCTTGGTATGGGGAAAGTGAAACTTGAGGGTGATAAATGTCCATGGTACCGAAGCCCTAATCAAAGTCATTGAATTCTTTATGAGTTATTTCCATCAAAACCATTTCAAGAAAAATCAAAAAGATATAGATAGAATTGTAATTTTGTTCATTGCATTATTAAAAGTCAAAATCATGCATCATCTAGTTTAGAGTAGTGTAGATGCATCTCATATGGCCAAGGTGGATTAATTATGAGGGAAATGTAAATTTGAGCTTTAATATATAATATTGCATGAGGACATGACAATGTTCAAGTGTAGGGGAATTTGATATGAGCTTAAACTCATATCCTTTTATCAATAAATAACCCTAAAACATAAAGCAAAATACCAATTTATTTGGCAAAAACAGTGTTATGTGGTATGTTTGTGTTTGTGTACACTTGTGTAGGTAAAAGGATACATTTCCAAGCAAACAAGGAAAAATCAAGCTCAAATGGATGAAAAAGACAAAGAAGGATCAAAAGTGACAAGACTTTGAAGTACAAGGACCTATCTTGACAAGTTATCAAGTTGAAGGACTAAAGTGCAAATTTTGTAAAAAGTCAAGATTCAAGTCAAACTTGGTCAACTCTCAAGTCAACTCAGTCAAAGGACCATTTTGTTCAAAGAATGAAAGTTGAAGGACCAAATATGTCAAAAGAATGAAGATTCTAGCTTAAAATAATAATCTGCCAAGTTGAAGGGCCAATTCTGCCAATATCGGAAAGATATTCAATGTTTGATCCATGTGATAACAATCTAGCCAATGAGAGAAAGGAAAAGGAAGCACACGGATTGAATAATTAATATCCACTCAGCCGCCTTACATTTATTACCCAATCCCAACAGTTCAATCCGTGTGAAGTTTTTTCAGACAATTAAACACTGACACGTGGCATCTTCTTCAAGGAAAAAAATTGCCAGGATCGCGTTTTAGCTACAAGCAATTTCATGGAAAGTTTTCAACACCAAACTTGATCGTTTTGAAGAGATAAACACCATGGTGCCAATCAATTAACATGAAATCAATCAATGAAGAAAACCCCAATTCCTTGTTCATACCTTCAAAATGTAATATGCAGAATTCTACACGTGGCAAGCTGGGATTGGTTCTGATACGTCACCAACCCCAACAAGCTCTTCTTTCATGTCTATAAATAGCTGGATTAGCCTTCATTTTCACTTGTAGCCTAGTTTTGTAAAAACACATAGTTCTCTAAATTTCTTTCCCTTTCCTTCAATTTTACCCTAGCTACTCAAGAGTCTGACAAACTCTTGAGTTAGTTAGTTAGTTACTAGCTTCCAACAAACTTGTAACCGTTTTCCATTGAATAAATTTTGAATTCAAGCTTTCCCGCCAAAATTGTTCTTACCATTCCTGTTCATTCCTTGCTGATATTGGATACTTTTGTTGCTGTTAAGTGTTTGTTATGATCATTCATGGATAATAAATGACATTGAAGGAGTTTGATAGCTGTTTGATCAGAATTCAGTCATTTCCATAGATTTTGAAGATTTTCAAGCAGATTGATAGATTCCTGTTGAATTGTAGCTGATATTGTTGATTGATTGTCTCCTAGTGATAAGGTGGTGGTTATCACTAGGCTAAGAGAGCTCAGCGCTCCTCTTCTTCTCAAAGGAATTCTACAATAGGTTCTAAAGCTGATGAGACTGCTTTTATACATGGTCTCATCGTCCAAAACGGCCTTAAATTGCATAAAATATCATAAAATAGACCAAATATATGCTCGTGTTTGTTACTTGTGTATTTTTAGGTACGGATATTGTGGAATTGGCAAAAGACAACAAGAATCATTCAAAAACGAACACAGGAAACGAAGACGCACAATGAACCAAGCTCACTTTTGGAAATTTGCAAAAAGACCCCTCAAGTTTGAAGAATTGGCAAAAATGACCCCTCATCTTTGAAGAACTTGTCATAATTAACCCTTCAAAATGTTAATTGTACAAGTATTACCCTTGAAGAATGAAGATGTGACAAGATCAGCCCTTGGAAAATGGTTAAATGTTCAAAAGTTAACATAATGGATCAAAAGGACTTGTTTTGTAATTGGTCTTGGACTGTTGGTGCAAGGACTTAACAGGAATGGACTAATTTTGCAAAGGGATAACAAGATACTACGTTAGGTAAAGGACTGGAAATGAAAACCCCAACCTAAGCCCAATACACCCCAGCCCAATACCCTATTTAACCCGGTTTTCATTTTTTATTGAGGTCAAATCCGGTCAACACCCCACTAACCCCCTTTTTCCCACCTTAAACATTTTTAAATTTGGTTTAAATACAAAACAGATCTAAACTCCCTTTTAAACCTGACGAACCCTAAACTACCCAGATTTAATTAAGCATAAATCAAAGGGTTTTAAACCCAAAAACTCCAGATCCCTAATTGACTCTCTCCTCACCCAAACCCACCTCTCACAAGGCTGCCACGTGTCCCGTGGTCCTCTCCCCAACCCTCCCCTGCCAAGTCACTTTCACACACAACCCAACACCCCGACCAATTGAACGATTTTGATGCTATTCCTTTGTCCCCAAGGTTCATCTAACGTCCAAGAATAGTCTTCATAGCTGGCATATCACATGGTAATTTTTTGACCAAGATTCGTCCAAAGAGAGAAGGGCATTTTTGTACAATTAGCCATTAGGGTTTGAGGACTTGTATTATTTTAATTCCAGTTCTAGAATAGTCTATTGAGGTGTATAAATATGATGAGCATGTTCATCATATCCTTGTTCCAGTTTTTTTGCATAACTTGTGTAATTCCTTTTTATAAATTAAAAAGTTTGGTATTTGTTATTTACAATTGTTATTCCTTTTTTAATCTTGATAAAAGTTGGTAAAAGTTATATGCAAAAGCTGAGTTCCATTGTTAATTGTGAAAGATTGTGTTTGAGGTTTCAATTTCAAAAAGTTTTTGAAAAAGGTCTCAAGTTTTATAAATCCAGTCCTTGGAAGTGAAAGTGGAAAAGGAAACTGGATTTGTGAGGTTGAAGTTGATTCAAAAACGTGTTAAGAGGTTTTAAAGTTTTATTGGAAAGATTTTTAAGAAGGTAAAAAAAAAAGTAAAACAGAATAGTGGTTATATTGTTCTTGTTTTGGTTTTCTTTGGATTTTTCAGGTTGATTAAGAAGGGTGTTGATCATTTTCAGCTCCAACCCGAGTTGGAAGGAGGTGGTATTGCTACCACAAGAACCCTGGATTGTAGGGTTCTTGGGTAAGTTTTCGTTTTCATTTTGAAAAATTCAGAAATTATGAAGTTCATGTGAATTTATTTGATTTTGTGCTATAGGGTGTTAGACTTGTTGGATTGGTGTTATTTTGGTGTGTTATTCATGTTAGGATAAGTAGAAATCAGCTAGAATAGTTTTGGATCCAAGTTGTTTTGAAAAAAGTTGAAATCAGAAAGTTTAAGTGGTGTTTGGATACGTGTATAAGCAGGGATCTTGATCTTGCAATTTGTTTTAAAAAGCTGCTTAAAGGTTGAAATAGGTTGTAACTAGCTACAATTAGGTTGGTGAACATATTTGGTTAAGATTGGATCAAGTCTAGAGTTAAAAAGTGAAAAGAGTGTTCAAAATTTGCTTAGGCTTGTTTTGCTCATTTTTTTTCTTGAAATTTTTTATGCTAAATCTTGAATTCTGTTATGAGATAGGGTAATTGAGTTGTTGAATCTGGTTGTGCATCATTCTTTGAGATTGTGTGCCAAGTTTTGATGTTTGAAGTTGATTAAATTGCAAGTAACTTAGCAAAATAGTCCACAGACCTAGAACTTTTTAACAGCAACATTGATTGGTCTTGTGTGTGTGATTTCTGTGACCAAGGTGTTAGGATTGTGCCTGTTTTGAGCTTTTGTTGACTCCTTGTGCTCCAAAGAGCACAAGGGTGCCTTTGTACCAAGAAAATCATTACCAAAACACAACACCAAGCCCTCTTGGTGTCTCTCACCATCTGTGAAGAAACAAAGAAAGAACAAGTACAAGACTTGTGTTCTTGAACTTTAAATACTGGCCACGAATTGGATTTAGATTTGTGTTTAATCTTGTCAAAAAGCTGAATTGGATTAAGTTTCTAGCAAGTAAAAGGGTCTGTGTTGGATTGAGAGTTTAAAAAAAAAAAGAAAAAAATAAATTTGGCAAAAAGGGGTTCTTCAGGCTCGAACCCCATCACCACACTCACACACATCGTCCTTAACCATTGCGCCCTTGGGTCTTTTACTGACCAAGGGTGCAAAGGTTATTAACTTAACCTGTTTTCAATTTTCCTTTTCTAAAATAAGCCGTGAGTAAATAAGCCATTCCTGGCTTATTGGCTCAACGTTTTTGCTTATCTTCATTTTTCCTAGGACCTAGATCAACTTAGGGACTTTTCTAGCTAATTTTCTTATTTTTCCATTTATTAGTTTATTTTCTAGGATTTATTTATTACCCGGTTTTTAGAAAATCATTAAAAAATAGAAAAAACAGTTTTAATTTTTAGGAAAAATAATTTTTAGGTTTTAATTTGTATTTTTGAGGTTTACATATAAAAAAGTTTTCAAAAACTTTAATTTTTAATTTTATTTGATTTTAGGGTTTTTTAGCAACTTTAAAAATTAATATAAAATTAATTAAGAGGTTTTAGAAACTTTAATTTACATTTTTGTTCTAGTTAGAATATTTAGGATTTTTGAGAATTTTTTAGAATTTATTTGAGAACTTTTAATTTTTTTGATTATTTTATTATTATTTTATTCATTAAAATAAAAAGTTTTATTTTTCTTTATTTTTCATTTTTCCTAGATTCTATAGCATTAATTAAGACTTTTCCCATTTGTAGAATAATTTTTAGGCTTTTCAATTAATTTTTAGAATTAGTTTAAGGTTTAATACATTTTAATAGTTTTTAGGAGTTTAAAAATAGTTTAATTTGGTTTTAAAATTTTTAAAAATAGTTTTTAGTTTTATTAGGTCATTTTTGAGGTTTACAAATTATAAAATCTTGTTTAGGGCTTTTTAATATTTAAAAGTGATTTTTAGGGCTTTAATTAGCATTAAAAAGTCATTATTAAATTAATTAAAAGGTTTTGGCAAGTTTGGGTTCTTTGTAAACTCTTAGAATATTATTTGTGGATTTTTAGTAATTTTTAGGAATTTTTAGATTAAAATTTTAAATTTTGCACTTTTTACGTTTTACGTCGTAACGTTCTAGTAGTGTTTTTGCCTTATTTTTCTAATTTTTTTCGTCTTCGTCATTTTCTCTTCTTTTCTTCTCATTAATAATCAAAAACATAATCAATCATTCATTACACAACACACGTGCCTCCTCGAGAGAACGAACTCACTTTTAGGGTCATTCACACACGGTTTTCCTAAATCGTCGTGCTTGCTTACCCTATTTAGTTGCTTGTTTTTCCCAAAGCAAGTATCTAATTTTACAACTATCATTTTGGCGCCGCTGCCGGGGAGGCGTGTTGTGTTTTGATTGACCATTGTTGTTTTCTATATTAGCCATAATATAATTGTATTAATAGCACTCTATTAATACGTATTATCGTTTTTCGGTTTTTGTGTGAATACTATTACTATATTGTATACGTAGAACAATAAATACACAAGTACTCCAAATACGTGAGCAATCACAACCTTGATTCGGGATTTCATCACTCGATCATTGTATTCGAATCTCAAACCAAAGAAAAAGTCAAAAATAGATAAATACTTTCGTGAAGCTTAATCTTGATAATACAAACTATAAGGTGGGTATAAGGCGGTTGTATTTCACAACCTAAAGGAAAAAGGCTCTTAAGTGCTTCGCGCCGCCTCGTTTCCTCCGCTTGCTTGTGCGTATTTGATTTTGAGAGTGAATCGAGGGTTTTGCCACCCAAAGTATTATCACATATCATATATATTTTCTTGGTTTCCATTTGATTAAACCCTCTTGAACGATTTGGTGTTCCACCATCGTTCTAAAGTCATCAAAGGCGTTCACTCCACGTGATCGTTTTCATTCCTTGAGGCCTTTTTAATCAAGAGATTTGATTAAGTGAGGAGATTTGTGGACTTTGTTGTCTACTTAATACATTCACCAATTTCCAAAAAGGTTAATACAATCAAAAACCACAAAAAAAAAATTGAAAAAACACAAAATACCAAAAAGAATCTTCTTTGCTCGCCTTCTCGTTGTACGTGACGTTTATGCAAACTCGCTCTAAAGCTAGACGTGCTCGTAAACGAAGAAACAAATCACTCACTCTTTCTAGTGAAGAGTCTCCTATTGATGAACCCATTGTACGAGAAGAACCAACCATGGCGAATCGAACTATGATGGAGTTACTTCAAGCACCCACCGAGGGTTATGGAGAAGCTATTGTGATTCCCGCAATCCTTGCGGAGAATTTTGAAGTTAAAACGGGTTTGTTGTCGATGATCCAAAACAACAAATTCCGTGGTGATGAGAAGGACAATCCTCACAACCATATCCGCCAATTTAATCGTCTTACCGCCACGTGCAAATTCAAGGATGTCTCGAATGACTCGATTAAGATGATGTTATTTCCGTATTCCTTAGCGGGGCCCGCTAAAATTTGGTTAGAGAAAGAGCCACCCAATTCTATATTGACGTGGAAGGATCTCGTTTCGAAGTTCGTGAACCAATTTTTTCCGCCCTCTAAGACTACGCATTTGAAAAATGAGATTTCTAAATTTTCACAAGAATCAAATGAAAGTTTTTCTACGGCTTGGAATAGGTTTAAGGAGATGTTACACGAATGTCCTCATCATGGTTTTTCCGATTTGCACCAAATCGACACGTTTTACAATGGACTTAACGATCATGAAAGGGATTATTTAAATGCCGCCGCGGGTGGTAATTTTTTGTGTAAAACGGTTGAAGAAGCTTTGGTCATAATCGAGAATAGGTCTAAGGTTTATAGCCCTCGTCACACACCGAGTGTTGCCAAAAGGGGCTCATCATCGTCTCAAAGTATCAATGCATTACATGATGAAGCAAATGAAGAAAACCGATTTTTCGATAGATTTGCAAACCTTATGTCCCATTGGAAGGCTCAAGAAGCTTCCAACACCGCTTCGGTTAAAGCGGTTTCTAAAAGTTGTTTGTCGTGTGGGGGAGCTCATGATCTTTCCGAGTGCATTACCGCGGATGGTAACACTTCGAATGCTTTTGTAGCCACGGGAACTTATAACCAAATCGGTCAAGGTTCACGTTCAAATCAAGCTCAACCCAATCAAAATGCTAATAATTATCGCAACAACAACAATCAAGGTGGAAATTACCAAGGAAATCAAAGAAACTATAACAAAGGTAATTACCAAAGTGGAAATGGGCAAATTTCTAATCAAAACCAAAACCGTGATTTTCAAACTAATGCCCAAGGTTTTCAAAACGATCACACCAAAAATCTTCAAGGAGAATTTTTGAATTATGCTAAGGCTAATGATGCTAAATTTGACAATATGCAACGTGAAATGGTTAGCTTAAGATCCGAGTTGAAAAACGAGCTTAAAACCGAACTTGCTAATGAACTTAAAACTCATGCTAATAAAATGGAAGGAAATGTCACACGACTCCAACAAAATCAACAAAAAATGGAGCAAGGACAACATGAGATTAAGCAAGAATTGTTAAAAGCGGATGCTAGGCAATCTAAGTTTGAAGACCGTATGGCTAAAATGTTTGAAGCTATCATGTGTAAGCCCTCTTCTTCGGGTGGTCTTCCTAGTGATACCATCGTGAACCCGAAAGGAGAATTGAAGGTTATTACCACTCGTAGTGGTAAAACTTTCAAAGAACCCACTTCTCGTCCAAGTACTTCTATGGAGAAGGAAAAAGAGAAAGAACCCGAGGTTGTGGTTGAAAAGGAGCGCATCTCAAGCCCACGAAGTACCGCTCAAACCACACCTACGGTTGAACCAATACCCATCATGGAACCCGAGATTCCAAGGCCGATGCCTATGCCTAATTTGCCCCAACCCACACCACCTTTACCCTACCCTTCAAGACGAGACAAGGAAAAGGCACAAGAACGAAATAATTATCAGTTTGAACTCTTTATGAAAATGTTTCGTGACTTGCATTTCAATATAATTTTTGCCGACGCCTTAGTCATGATGCCTCGATTTGCCGCGAACTTCAAAAGTATGTTGAATAACAAAGAAAAATTGCAAAAATCGTCTAGTTGTTCATCGGTTTTTCTAAGCCGCATACCTCAAAAGGTCGGTGATCCTGGAAAGTTTTTAATCCCATGTGCTATCCAAGACATGGAAGAATGCTACGCCTTGGCCGATCTTGGTGCTAGTATTAATTTGTTGCCTCTCGAGATTTTTAAATCGCTCAATCTTCCAAATCTCACTCCTTCAAGAATGTCAATCGAAATGGCCGATCATTCTACGATTCTAGCTTGTGGAGTTGCCGAGGACGTCTTCGTGAAAGTTGGGAAATTCTATTATCCCGTGGACTTCATAGTTGTTGATATTCCCATCGATCCTAAAGTTTCGTTAATTTTAGGTCGATCTTTTTTGGATACCTCGAGAGCACTTATCGATGTGCATGCAAGAAAAATCACTCTTCGTTTCAATGAGGAAGAACTCGTCATTAATGCAACCCAAAACTCCACTCTTTCTCATGTTTATTCGATCACATCTTTGTACAATGTCAATCCTATCAAAAGCATTTGTCAAAAGATTTCTAATAGAGTTTTAGGAGTTGTTGAGAAAAATGAAGTTCCGTCCCCTCCGCCGATGGAGGTTAAGAGTGTTAAGCCGATAATTCCAATCTCGAGTGATTCTTCGGATGATGAATACGTTGATCCCGATGGGGAGGTTTTCTTTGTTGACAAAAGATTTGAAAACTTGCCACCACCTAAACCAAAACGCTTTCAAAATGTGAGAATTTTTAGTGTGACTAACATTGTTTTAGATACACCAAATATTTTTGACATAATCAAATCGGGTTTTCACAAGGAGAGTATTAAAGATGAAAAAGGAAAAGATTTTGAATCTAATTTAAAAGATTTTTCTACAATTCTAACTCGGTCATCACCACGTTTATTGAGTACTACAAGCTCGTCTTCTCCTTTTGACGATGCTTTGTGTGGACCTAGTGTGGGGGAAGCCCCTTATGTTCCCTTCCCTTTCTCCACCGAGGACGAGATATTTGATCTTGGAATTGCTTTTAAAGGGAAATCTCGGTCTTCCACCGATGCAATAAATGGAAAATCTTTTCATTTGATTGGTGCGAGTCTACCTCGAGTAGCTCAATATTATGACTTACCCATTGTCCCACCCTTCTATTTCTTCTCTCTTATTTTCTTCTATCCCATTGGGATTTGTGATGGAGTTGTGTTGTCTCGTCTTTCATCCGAAAACGAGGACGCTATCTTTGACCCCGGTATACGTTTATCGGATTTTTAAAGTACTCCACGTGCTTTTGGGCCTTGTTTATCATGTAATCCCCACAAAAAATTGACCATACCATGATTATCCCTAAATGATCACATTTATGGGGATTCGAGTCGAGCTTTTGACTCGGTTATCAAAAACAAGGTGCCTCGTGGGGGAGACCCATGCTTATCCATGTACATATTATTGCTTTCTAATTAGTTTAATGTGAGGGGATTTGTGCCCTTCCAACCTTTGTTCCGTGGTTGTTTGTGAATTGTGTCTTTTAGATGATCATCTTCACGATTGGAGCCTCTCGTGTTCGTTTCATGAGAGCACTCGATCGTTTGCTTTGGAAGCCATTCCCAATATCCATATGATATCCTTTTATGTTCTAACCTTAGGTTTTTAGCACACTTCATAAACGGCTTTTAAACTTATTGGTTACACCCTTTCCATGCTAGATTAGGCATTCGACTACGTCTCTAGTATGGGGGTGTTTGTACCCCTAGACTCGAAACATTGAGGACAATGTTTAACTTTAGTATGGGGGGGTGAATAGATACTTGCCTTGCCAAACCTTCACGCTTTCCAAAGTTTATCATTTTGTTTATCGTTTTCTTGCAAAATAAGGCTAAAAATGGCCAAATTTTAAAATTTTTTCTCATGTTTCATAAGCGTTTGAAGACACGAATGTAGATTTTCCGATGGCGAGAATAAGAGTAATTTTTGACTCGACCGTGCGTGTTGAGCACTTAGCTTTGATTCCTTAACTACACATTAGGCTAAGTCTCTTAAATGAGGACGAGAAATGATAGAGTTAATTATAAGTTACTATGCTAAACGTAGAGTACTCGTATTCTTTCAAAAACTCATGTGTTCTCGTTGTTTGCTTATTCTCCCTTCGCATGTAAATAATTTTTGCTTAATAAATATTGATTTAGCGGTTTAGTTTTGATTGTTGGGTTTCTAGTCTTTTCTAGTAGCTTCCGTGTAATTAAATTGGGAAGACATTAAGGTATCGCCAGCGTCACGGTTTTGAAGTATTGGCACCCGAATAATCGAAAGCTTCACCCAATAATAAGATTTCAAGTGCTCACCTAAATCAAGCAAACAATTTGAAGCCCCACAAGGCCTAAAATCTATGCAAAATTGAAAGTGAATCAAGCCTTAATCTTTGAAGCTTTAAAGATCCAAAATTCGCTTTAGCGTGAGGATATACGTCTTTGGCTAATAAAACCACCGATGAGGCGGCTAATAAAAGGCAAGGCAAGACCGAAGTCATAATAAAAGCTTCATGGCGAAGTTGAATAAAAGATGGAGGTAAACCAAAGATAATAAGGTCCTTCCGTTAGGGGGCGTATAAAAGTCTTGGTAATAAGTCTCATGTTCAAAACCGTTATAAAACCGTGTTTATCGATTCTTCTTGTCAACTTAATTTTTTAACATCGTTGTCTATTAGGAAGGGTTATTGATTTGATGGTCTTAGTTACACCGTTAGGACTCTATTTTTAGACCTAAATCTCTATTATCGCATAAGTCAATGATGTATCCTCGTGATCATTAAGACATAATAAAATATAAGAGATACAACTTAGGAATAATGGGAGAATAAGTCCGTGATTAGGGCATATGAGTAGTGTTAGCATTACTAACTTATAATGACAATGATCTCGTTGCACGCTTGGCATGGAATTAAGGTGAAAATCGAGGATGACGAAATTATTTCTAACGAAGCATTCACGTGTTCTTATTCTATGAACCTAAACGTCCCATTTTGCGATGAAAATCATACATTATGTCTATAACACAAGTAGTAGTAATTTTAGTATGTAGCTAGTTATCATTTCAATAAAAGTGAATAAAATTGAATTTGGAGATGCTTTGATACTTTATTCTAGCATTGCGTGAGGGCACGGCAATGGTTTAGTATGGGGAGTGATGAGACTGCTTTTATACATGGTCTCATCGTCCAAAACGGCCTTAAATTGCATAAAATATCATAAAATAGACAAAATATATGCTCGTGTTTGTTACTTGTGTATTTTTAGGTACAGATATTGTGGAATTGGCAAAAGACAACAAGAATCATTCAAAAACGAACACGGGAAACGAAGACGCACAATGAACCAAGCTCACTTTTGGAAATTTGCAAAAAGACCCCTCAAGTTTGAAGAATTGGCAAAAATGACCCCTCATCTTTGAAGAACTTGTCATAATTAACCCTTCAAAATGTTAATTGTACAAGTATTACCCTTGAAGAATGAAGATGTGACAAGATCAGCCCTTGGAAAATGGTTAAATGTTCAAAAGTTAACATAATGGATCAAAAGGACTTGTTTTGTAATTGGTCTTGGACTGTTGGTGCAAGGACTTAACAGGAATGGACTAATTTTGCAAAGGGATAACAAGATACTACGTTAGGTAAAGGAATGGAAATGAAAACCCCAACCTAAGCCCAATACACCCCAGCCCAATACCCTATTTAACCCGGTTTTCATTTTTTATTGAGGTCAAATCCGGTCAACACCCCACTAACCCCCTTTTTCCCACCTTAAACATTTTTAAATTTGGTTTAAATACAAAACAGATCTAAACTCCCTTTTAAACCTGACGAACCCTAAACTACCCAGATTTAATTAAGCATAAATCAAAGGGTTTTAAACCCAAAAACTCCAGATCCCTAATTGACTCTCTCCTCACCCAAACCCACCTCTCACAAGGCTGCCACGTGTCCTGTGGTCCTCTCCCCAACCCTCCCCTGCCAAGTCACTTTCACACACAACCCAACACCCCGACCAATTGAACGATTTTGATGCTATTCCTTTGTCCCCAAGGTTCATCTAACGTCCAAGAATAGTCTTCATAGCTGGCATATCACATGGTAATTTTTTGACCAAGATTCGTCCAAAGAGAGAAGGGCATTTTTGTACAATTAGCCATTAGGGTTTGAGGACTTGTATTATTTTAATTCCAGTTCTAGAATAGTCTATTGAGGTGTATAAATATGATGAGCATGTTCATCATATCCTTGTTCCAGTTTTTTTGCATAACTTGTGTAATTCCTTTTTATAAATTAAAAAGTTTGGTATTTGTTATTTACAATTGTTATTCCTTTTTTAATCTTGATAAAAGTTGGTAAAAGTTATATGCAAAAGCTGAGTTCCATTGTTAATTGTGAAAGATTGTGTTTGAGGTTTCAATTTCAAAAAGTTTTTGAAAAAGGTCTCAAGTTTTATAAATCCAGTCCTTGGAAGTGAAAGTGGAAAAGGAAACTGGATTTGTGAGGTTGAATTTGATTCAAAAACGTGTTAAGAGGTTTTAAAGTTTTATTGGAAAGATTTTTAAGAAGGTAAAAAAAAAAGTAAAACAGAATAGTGGTTATATTGTTCTTGTTTTGGTTTTCTTTGGATTTTTCAGGTTGATTAAGAAGGGTGTTGATCATTTTCAGCTCCAACCCGAGTTGGAAGGAGGTGGTATTGCTACCACAAGAACCCTGGATTGTAGGGTTCTTGGGTAAGTTTTCGTTTTCATTTTGAAAAATTCAGAAATTATGAAGTTCATGTGAATTTATTTGATTTTGTGCTATAGGGTGTTAGACTTGTTGGATTGGTGTTATTTTGGTGTGTTATTCATGTTAGGATAAGTAGAAATCAGCTAGAATAGTTTTGGATCCAAGTTGTTTTGAAAAAAGTTGAAATCAGAAAGTTTAAGTGGTGTTTGGATACGTGTATAAGCAGGGATCTTGATCTTGCAATTTGTTTTAAAAAGCTGCTTAAAGGTTGAAATAGGTTGTAACTAGCTACAATTAGGTTGGTGAACATATTTGGTTAAGATTGGATCAAGTCTAGAGTTAAAAAGTGAAAAGAGTGTTCAAAATTTGCTTAGGCTTGTTTTGCTCATTTTTTTTCTTGAAATTTTTTATGCTAAATCTTGAATTCTGTTATGAGATAGGGTAATTGAGTTGTTGAATCTGGTTGTGCATCATTCTTTGAGATTGTGTGCCAAGTTTTGATGTTTGAAGTTGATTAAATTGCAAGTAACTTAGCAAAATAGTCCACAGACCTAGAACTTTTTAACAGCAACATTGATTGGTCTTGTGTGTGTGATTTCTGTGACCAAGGTGTTAGGATTGTGCCTGTTTTGAGCTTTTGTTGACTCCTTGTGCTCCAAAGAGCACAAGGGTGCCTTTGTACCAAGAAAATCATTACCAAAACACAACACCAAGCCCTCTTGGTGTCTCTCACCATCTGTGAAGAAACAAAGAAAGAACAAGTACAAGACTTGTGTTCTTGAACTTTAAATACTGGCCACGAATTGGATTTAGATTTGTGTTTAATCTTGTCAAAAAGCTGAATTGGATTAAGTTTCTAGCAAGTAAAAGGGTCTGTGTTGGATTGAGAGTTTAAAAAAAAAAAGAAAAAAATAAATTTGGCAAAAAGGGGTTCTTCAGGCTCGAACCCCATCACCACACTCACACACATCGTCCTTAACCATTGCGCCCTTGGGTCTTTTACTGACCAAGGGTGCAAAGGTTATTAACTTAACCTGTTTTCAATTTTCCTTTTCTAAAATAAGCCGTGAGTAAATAAGCCATTCCTGGCTTATTGGCTCAACGTTTTTGCTTATCTTCATTTTTCCTAGGACCTAGATCAACTTAGGGACTTTTCTAGCTAATTTTCTTATTTTTCCATTTATTAGTTTATTTTCTAGGATTTATTTATTACCCGGTTTTTAGAAAATCATTAAAAAATAGAAAAAACAGTTTTAATTTTTAGGAAAAATAATTTTTAGGTTTTAATTTGTATTTTTGAGGTTTACATATAAAAAAGTTTTCAAAAACTTTAATTTTTAATTTTATTTGATTTTAGGGTTTTTTAGCAACTTTAAAAATTAATATAAAATTAATTAAGAGGTTTTAGAAACTTTAATTTACATTTTTGTTCTAGTTAGAATATTTAGGATTTTTGAGAATTTTTTAGAATTTATTTGAGAACTTTTAATTTTTTTGATTATTTTATTATTATTTTATTCATTAAAATAAAAAGTTTTATTTTTCTTTATTTTTCATTTTTCCTAGATTCTATAGCATTAATTAAGACTTTTCCCATTTGTAGAATAATTTTTAGGCTTTTCAATTAATTTTTAGAATTAATTTAAGATTTAATACATTTTAATAGTTTTTAGGAGTTTAAAAATAGTTTAATTTGGTTTTAAAATTTTTAAAAATAGTTTTTAGTTTTATTAGGTCATTTTTGAGGTTTACAAATTATAAAATCTTGTTTAGGGCTTTTTAATATTTAAAAGTGATTTTTAGGGCTTTAATTAGCATTAAAAAGTCATTATTAAATTAATTAAAAGGTTTTGGCAAGTTTGGATTCTTTGTAAACTCTTAGAATATTATTTGTGGATTTTTAGTAATTTTTAGGAATTTTTAGATTAAAATTTTAAATTTTGCACTTTTTACGTTTTACGTCGTAACGTTCTAGTAGTGTTTTTGCCTTATTTTTCTAATTTTTTTCGTCTTCGTCATTTTCTCTTCTTTTCTTCTCATTAATAATCAAAAACATAATCAATCATTCATTACACAACACACGTGCCTCCTCGAGAGAACGAACTCACTTTTAGGGTCATTCACACACGGTTTTCCTAAATCGTCGTGCTTGCTTACCCTATTTAGTTGCTTGTTTTTCCCAAAGCAAGTATCTAATTTTACAACTATCAAAAGCCTTTGTTTTTGTTCCACTCAACAAGTCTAATGATTGCTATTTTTCTAGAGTAAACTTGATGTTTGAATGATAAAAGTTGTTTGAAGTTGCTTATTAGTTGATCTTTGTAAGTTTGTAGCTTAATTCTGTTACTTGTTCTTTGGATTTGATTAAGATTCTAGTTAACTGCCTTAATTTAGTAATTTTGGTCTTGCATCTTGTTTGTAGTTCTAGTGGAGTTAAGTACTTGCTTTATACTTTTAAACATTTCAATTTGATCACTTAATCTAGCTAGCTATAGATTTTCACTCAGTTTCATTTCATAATCAAAAAGTCTTCATAAATTTTCATACAACCAGTTAAAGGAGTGTTTGGGTTTAGCTTAAAAAGATTTTTCAAGTATTAAGTTTAGGAGTTTTAGAGTTCATTTGTAGTCCATTGGTGATAATAAGGTGTTTGAAGTCATTTGCAAGTCAAAAAGTTGGTCAAACAGGCAAATGGCACACAAAATGTTTGGGTCAGACTTATGCAGTTTTGGTTTTTAGAACTTGTGATTTTGATTTGGTTAGAACTCATTCATTTCTAGATGAAATTTCACCAAATTTGTTTTCATTCATAGCTTACATCATATATTTTCAGATTCTAAGAGGATTTTCTACAGTATTCATTAATCAGTTAGTAATAAGCAATTTTCAGATAAGCCAACTTAAAGCAAGTTTCTGTAACTTGTAAACTGAAAATCTGTATCTCCTTTTCCTATTCATAAACTTGCAATTTTTCTTCACAAATCCCATTAAGGAGTTGAGTTACATGATTTTTGAGATTTTTAGCTTTTTGAAAAAAAGCTGGTCAACGCTTGGTCAACATAAGCACATTTTTAGCTTAATTCAGTTTCTGAGCTTATTACTGGATGAAAAACGTTCTAGTTTGATTTCCCATTCCTTAATTCAGTTGCTTAAACAGTTTAAATAGAAAAATCAAGTGGTGACTGATTAGATTTGGCTATAGCTTATTTTGTGCTTATTGATAAGCACTCATTTGCTTATTTCTCATTTTTAGCAAGTTTCCTTGGACACACGTAGCTTATTTGAGATTTTAAACGTTTTGCAATTTGTCTCATCAAATTTGGTTGAGTATTAAGCTCAAACGAGCTTATTTTCTTGCTTATCCCATTTTTGGTTAAAAAGTTTCCATAATTGCTTTTTGGTCCTTTTAGTTCTAAACAGTGTGTATAACTGGCTAATCTTTCATGTTTTTAGGGTTTGCACTTTGTTAGTCCCTATAGTTTTTGAAAGTTGTTAAATTCAGTTAGCATTTTGTTAGTTTGTTACACTTTTGGTTAGTTTGTTATAGAATTTGCATTTTTGATCCTTGTAGTTTACTGTTTTGCACTTTTAGTCCATAGAATTGTTAGAACTTACATTTCAAGCATTTATTTTTCATAGAATTTACAATTTCAGTCCCTTTAGTTTTATATTTTACATTTTGAATTTACTTGAATAAAAACGTGGTATTTGCAATTTGTTTTACATATACGTAGGTAATATTTTTCCATTTTGCAAGCATTTGTTGAATTAGCAAATAGATTATCCAAGCAAGCTTAACAACCAAGAACAATTAAAAACCCGATATTGGTTGGACTTTCTATTAGCAAGAACTGAGAAAAAAACGAACTGCATTATACTCAATATCAGGTACCCCGATTTGGTTCGGGGTACGGTGTTGTTTCATATCCGGTGCATGTTTTTAAGCTTAGATCCGGATCATGATTATGTTAATTGTTTATGTTATAAACTTATGTTAAGAATTAAATTAATAAGATGTAATTAATTTAATAACATGACTTAGGTTAACTAATTATTAATAAACATGAATTATTTTTAACCTAAGTATTTATATTATTAAGACTTATAATTAATTAATTATTTTAAAAACCATGGATATAATTAATTAATTAAACATGACTTAGGTTATATTATTAGTATTTAATAATACATATTTTAACCTAAGTATTTAATATATTTAATTAAAAACATGTCATACTTTAATTAAATATTATAACCTATAGTTTAATTAAATTACATGAAATAATTATTAAACTATATAATATATCACATGACTTAGGATATAATCATGAAAACACTTAGGCTTATTTATTTAGCTTATTTAACCAGCTTATTTCTAATTATGGAAACTTTCTATTTTTAGAAACTTAATTAAATAAGGCAGCTATTTTATTTATGGAAACTAGCTATTTTTAGAAACTTATTTATTTAAGGCAACTAATCTATTTATGGAAACTTATTTAATTAAGGCAGCTAATCTATTTATGGAAACTTTCTATTTTTAGAAACTTATCTATTTTAAGCAGTAAATCTATTTTTGGAAACTTTCTATTTTTGGAAACATTCTATTTTTGGAAACTTTCTATTTTTGGAAACTTTCTATTTTTGGTAACTTTCTATTTTTGGAAACTTTCATGTTTTTGGAAACTTTCTATTTTTGGAAACTTTCTATTTTTGGAAACTTTCTATTTTAGGAAACCTGCTATTTTTGGAAAGTTACTTATTATTACACAGTAAGTATAATAACACATGAAATACCAGAAATACTTAATCAGATTAAACAGAATATAAGATTTAACACAGTTTAAGGCTTTAAACAAGTGTAAATAGTAAGAACACATAAAATAAGCTAAGACATGATATAAAACCAGCTATGTATGTAGTAAGCAGATACTTATTTCATGTACGTATTTATGTAGCACTAGTGTTTCGGAAGTAGGATTCTCGCAGTTCATCGTTCTCGTTCACTGGACATAAGGTACGGATTCCCGTCCTTTCAGTATGGACATTCTTTCCTTATTAGGATTTCCCCGTATGCAGCCAACTGTTTTCCCGTAGTATAAGTATGAGTTTGATTGTTTATGTTTTAAATATGATTACCTATAGCCATATACATGCATGACCAGTTTCACCTAGTTATGGAGGTACCATAACCATAACATTAGAGGCACTGATGTTATGACTTCACCACGGCGGAGTGATTGCTCGTGGCGTCCCTTCATCTTTTGGCCATTTATTTATATTTATCATGTGAGGCGTATGGGTGCATCCTAGTTACACGTTTTTATTCAGGATTACATGGTGAATGTGGTGTGTGCCTTGCATCCTTCACAAGGAGCTGATCCCTCCTTTCCATAAACCAGTATATTAAATTAGAGGCAGCCCCTCTAATTTGCATGATGAGGTCACCCCTCCAATTATTCATGCACGGTGGATATTCATGACCTATATTGGCTAATGGTAAAATATGACAAACAGTTTTTATAAGATAAACATAAGACTTTCAAACTATAAAACCAGTTTTATTAAGACTTAACCAGGTTACTCGGGACTTTGTTTCTTCCCGTTGTTATTATGTTATATGCTTATCCTATTCATGCTTTATTGTACATCCGTGCACTGAGCGTATTGCTCAGCCGTTTTCCTTTTCTATGTTCCCAAAATGGCAGGTACTCAGGGACGCTCGTAGACATTAAGAGTACGTGCATATGGACTGGAAGCTGTCTAGCCTTCTTTACATTATGCATTTCTTTTCTTTATGATACTTATGCTTTGGACATTGTTTCGTCCTTATTCCTTACTATACTATGTTTGTGTGTGATGAGCTTTACTTTGGACTACCGATGTTTGATTTCGGTATTTTCCTTTATATGGTCAAGTAATGTTTAGACATTTTACCTTGTATGCTTTGATGACACGTCATAATTACTGTGATATTTCCATTTCCAAAATGGGGTGTTACATGCGTTGTGTTAAGAGATGATTAACTTTTTGTGATTATATGATTGAGAGAAAAGAAAATAGAAATGAGGTAAGAAGAGAATGACGGTTATGATGACGGATTACAATAAGACGAAAAGGTCGATCACGTAAAACCGTAAAAAGCACCAAATTTAAAATTTTAACCTAAAAATTAATTAAAAGTTAAAACTAAGTCTAAAATAATATAAATAAGGATAAAAATCCAACAAATATATTTTAAAACCTTTTATTAATTAAATATTCAATTTTTAATGCTAATTAAAGCCCTAAAATTAAATATAATTAACAAAAGGTCCAAAATATTAATTTATTGAACAAATAACTCACTTATATTATTTAAAGACTAAAAAGTATTTTTCCTAAATTTTAAAAACTATTTTTCTATTTTTAAAACACTAAAAACAATTTTTAAACTAAAATAATCATAAAAAATAATAAAATAATGCTAAAAATAATTTGACAATATTAAAAATCCTAATTTATACTATTGAACAGTAGAAAAATGAAAAAGTTTAAAAAATATAAAATTTTGCACTAATAGACAAAACAGCTTGAAATTAAATCCTAATTAATCTAAATTTAATTCTAAAAAATAATTAAAAAGTGAACAGTGAAATATTTTTTAACTAAAAATCTTAACTATTTTTTCTGAATATAAGAAAAATTTTAAAACTGAAAAATATTTAATTTTACCACTAAAAGACAAAATCAGAAGTATTAAAAGTAATTAAAAATAGCAATTTAATCTAAAAAAATACTAGATGAACAGTAACTAAAAATTTCATTAAACTAAAAAATCAGAAATTAAATTAGAAAAATAATGCAATTAAAATGAAACCCTAATTCCTATTTTAGTCCACAAAAGACAAAAAAGTGCAAATCTGATAGTGACATGTGCTAGGACTTTGTCCTTTTGCTGAGCAGTGGTAACAATTGTGCAAGCAGGGGGAACTTTGTTCCCACTATTAGTGTAAATTCCTTGGTCAGTTGACCAATAAGCTTAGGGAAGCTTATTTGAGCTTTTTCTTGGGACAATAAGGCACCCCTATACTCAGTGGAGTGTAGGGAGTCAGATTAAACAAGAAAAACAACAAGTCTTTCACACAAATAAAAAACAAATAGCACAAAATGGTGACTGATTAAGCATGTATTGTTTCTAATGAATAGTGTCTGATGCAATTGGCACAATAATGAATTTTGATGCTTTAAATCTTGCACACAAGTTAACCAATTCACATGCAAGCTATATAAAACCTAGAATGGCAGTTCAACTAACAATTTCCATGATTTCAAAGTCTAGATTGCAATAAAACTAGCAGAAAATAGATTACTGATTTTAAGCTATATTATACCAAGTTTTCATATGCAAGTTCATTAAAAACCTATCCAAACTAAAAACAAATACTGAAGTAACCTATGTCTATCACAAAGAAGTGTGTCTAGACTGATTTTAACACAAAAATCTTCCAAGAATCTCAGTTAACATTCAAATCCAAATACTCCCTTACTTTCTGAAAACAATTTTTTTTTCAGTCCAAATGCTTTAAAACTTAATCAAACTTGACCTAATTACCTATAGCATGCATAATAACATCAAATAATCATAAACCAACAACTTAAATGAACAAAACCAGATTTCTCACAAATTTCTCAAAATCACACAAATCATATACTAAAAATTGAAAACAAGAGATTCAAGGTTTATACCTTGTGGGACCCACATCCAGGCCCCACTAAGGCTGATGTGTTTTCTCCTTATAGCTTAGAAGCTATGCTAGGGCTTATGGGAAGAGCTTGTTTGGCTGTGAAAGATGCTAGGTGGTGACTACTGCAGTCAACCCACCCCAATATATCTTCAAAGTGTTTGAGCTTTTATGAACCTGCCAAGAAAGTAAGTAAAACAAAAAGAATGACCTGTTCACAAATCAAATAAGCTAATAAGCCAGCTTATCAGTTAAGCTGTTTATGGCTTATTTGACAAAATAAAAAAACTGATTTTTGGTTTTCTGAAAATCTTAACAATAACTAAATCAACAAACCATTTAAATTTCAATTGAGCTTGATATTCAACAAGAATATCAGGCTCATATGATCAATTTAAAAAGCTTGGACAGAGAACTTATGGACTTGATAACTTGAGTTTCCAAAATAAACAAGGACTGAAAATGAGATTTTAACTTCAAAATTTAAAGATGCAAATGAAAAGTAAATGGCTCTTGTTCTTTTTCGTCACAACAAACACCTATTTCATTCACTTTGAAAGGGATTTACAATGCCTGACCAAGGAAAGAGAAAACAAGAACAAGTAAAAATGAAAACCTATTTGCCTTTATATAGAGGCTTACAAAACATTCTAGAACTGAAAAGAAGAATTAACCCTAATGGTGTGAACTTCCATCTTTGCCCTTGAGATATTCGGATATCTCTTTGAAGATTCTTGTTTTTGAATTTGGTCAAGAGCTCCATGTGATGATCATTTGGATTGTTGTGGGATGCCAGTAGTGTAGAAATGATCCTAGGCGTTCAATAAACCTTTGGGGAACATGAAATTGCTATGAGTTGTTGATCAGCTGTCACCCCTTTGTTTGCTTGTGCAGGGGAGGGCCAGGGTATCACATGGGTGATGGTGAGGGTTTTCTGGGTTATGGGTTTGGTGTAGGGTCGGGTAACGAGTGAAACCCCTAATCTTAATTAGGATTAGGGTTAGAAATTAAGGTGATTAGAACTGGGTTATTTTAGGGTTTGTGGGATGAAGGTGATAAGCAGGAGGCGATTTGATTTATTTACAAGTTTAAAACTTGTTTCCCACCACTAATTGTAATTAGTGAAATAAGTTTAAGTAGGGTGACGTGGGTGGGTGACTGGACAAAGGTGGGTGAGGTGGCGTGTGGGTATTGGAGGGGAGAGTTGTGTTGTCTGGCAGAAATGGCCCTCAATCTTCCAAGTTTTGTTCACTTTGTGTTAAATAGCCAAAAATCTCTTTTCCCTTGTTTATAACTTTCAGCAACTTGTCAAAAATGGCACAACAAGTTTTCAAACTTGTTTTTCAAGGACTTTAAATGCAATTTCTTCAATCTTCAAGGGCTTAACTTGTCATGTCTTCATCCTTTAGGGTTTTGACTTGTTTGTTGACTTCTTGGAGGACCAATGTTGACAATTTAGTTTTGTTGAGGGACTAAATTTGCCAATTCTTCAAAGTTAAGGGTCCTTTTTGTAATTTTGACAAACTTTAGGGACCAAACTTGTAATTATGAAGATACAAGGGTATAAAGTGTCAATTCTTCCATATTGGAGGACCCTTCTTCATAATTCTTCAAATCTTCTAGGGTTTTCTTTGGGAAATTCTTCATTAGGGCTTGGTTCATTGTGCGGCTTCGTTTCCCGTGTTCGTTTTTGCATGATTCTTGTGATCTTTTGTCATTTTCTCAATATCCGTACCTAAAATACACAAGCAACAAACACAAGCATATATTTGGCATTTTTCATGATTTTTAATACATTTTAAGCCCGTTTTGGACGATGAGACTATGTATAAAAGCAGTCTCATCACTCCCCCATACTAAACCATTGTCATGCCCCCACGCAATGCTAGAATAAAGTATCGTAGCTCCTCCAAAATTCATTTTTATTCACTTTTATTGAATGATAAACTAGCTACACTACTACTATTACTACTACTTGTGTTTTAGACATAATGTATGATTTTCATCGCAAAATGGGACGTTTAGGTTCATAGAATAAGAACACGTGAATGCTTCGTTAGAAATAATTTCATCGTCCTCGATTTTCACCCCAATTCCATGCCAAGCGTGCAACGAGATCATTGTCATTATAAGTTAGTAATGCTAACACTACTCATATGCCCTAATCACGTACTTATCCTCCCATTATTCCTAAGTTGTATCTCTTATATTTTATATTGTCTTGAATGTTTCACGAGGATACATTGTTTGACTTATGCGATAATAGAGATTTAGGTCTAAAAGTAGAGTCCTAACGGTGTAACTAAGACCATCAAATCAATAACCCCTCCTAATAGACAACGATGTCAAAAAATTAAGTCAACAAGAAGGATCGATAAACACGGTTTTATAACGGTTTTGAACATGAGACTTATTACCAAGACTTTTATACGCCCCCTAACGGAAGGGCCTTATTATCTTTGGTTTACCTCCATCTTTTATTCAACTTCGCCATGAAGCTTTTATTATGACTTCGGTCTTGCCTTGCCTTTTATTATCCACCTCACCGGTGGTTTTAATAGCCAAAGACGTATATCCTCACGCTAAAGCGAATTTTGGATCTTTAAAGCTTCGAAGATTAAGGCTTGATTCACTTTCAATTTTGCATAGATTTTTCGGCCTTGTGGGGCTTTCAAATTGTTTACTTGATTTAGGTGAGCACTTGAAATCTTATTATTGGGTGAAGCTTTTGATTATTCGGGTGCCAATACTTCAAAACCGTGACGCTGGCGATACCTTAATGTTTTCCCAATTTAATTACACGGAAGCTACTAGACTAGACTAGAAACCCAACAATCCCAACTATACCGCTAAGTCAATATTTATTAAGCCAAAAATATTTACATGCGAAGGGAGAATAAGTAAACAACGAGAACACATGAGTTTTTGAAAGAATACGAGTACTCTACGTTTAGCATAGTAACTTATAATTAACTCTATCATTTCTCGTCCTCATTTAAGAGACTTAGCCTAATGTGAAGTTAAGGAATCAAAGCTAAGTACTCAACACGCACGGTCGAGTCAAAAATTACTCTTATTCTCGCCATCGGAAAACCTACATTCGTGTCTTCAAACACTTATAAAATATGAGAAATTTTTTAAAATTTGGCCATTTTTAGCCTTATTTTGCAACAAAACGATAAACAAAAAGATAAACTTTGGAAAGCGTGAAGGTTTGGCAAGGCAAGTATCTATTCCCATACTAAAGTTAAACATTGTCCTCAAAGTTTCGAGTCTAGGGGTGCAAACACCCCCATACTAGAGACGTAGTCGAATGCCTAATCTAGCATGGAAAGGGTGTAACCGTTAAATCAATAGCCGTTTATGAAGTGTGCTATAAACCTAAGGTTAGAACATCAAAGGATATATCATTTGGATATTGAGAAAGTCTTCAAAGCAAGCGATCGAGTGCTCCCATAAAACGAACACGAGAGGCTCCAATCGTGAAGATCATGATCATCTAAAGTCTACAATTCACAAACAACCACGGAACAAAGGTTGGAAGGGCACAAATCCCCACACGTAAGCTACATTAGAAAGCGATAATATGTACATAGGATAAGCATGTGACTCCCCCACGAGGCATCTCGTTTTTGATTACCGAGTCATGAGCTCGACTCGATCCCCTCAATACTAATTATCATTGGGGAAGGTGATTTGGTCGAGGTAGTTCAAGGATGGAACTTCCCCGCCAAAGTAGTGCTTCAACCTATGTCCATTCACCTTGAAGTTAGGACCATCATCTTGAGCTAGCTCGATGGTCCCATACGGAAACACTTGAGTCACGGTGAATGGACCGGACCAACGGGATTTCAACTTACCAGAAAAGATTTTCAAGCGAGAATTAAAAAGCAAAACTTGATCCCCAATGTTAAAAACCCGGTTTTTAATTTTAGAATCATGCAACTTTTTAGTTTTTTCTTTATAAATCAATGAATTTTCATAAGCAATGTCTCTCAATTCATCCAATTCATTTAATTGCATTTTCCGGTGTTTTCCCGCGGTCTCCATATCATCATTACAATGCTTTAGGGCCCATTAAGCCTTGTGTTCTAATTCGATAGGTAAATGACAATTCTTTCCATACACAAGCTTATAGGGAGTGCACCCAATGGGTGTCTTATGAGCGGTCCTAAAGGCCCATAAAGCATCGTCCAACTTATCCGACCAAGATTGTCGGTTTTCCCCAACGGATCTCTCCAAGATCCTCTTCAACGCTCGGTTTGAAACCTCGACTTTCCCACTCGTTTGTGGGTGATAAGCCGTAGAAAGCCGATGTGTAACCCCATATTTCCTTAGGACCCTTTCGAATTGGTCGTTACAAAAATGGGTTCCACGATCGCTTATGATCGCACGAGGGGTTCTAAACCGTGAAAACAAGCTTTTCAAGAACTTGACTACCACACGAGCATCATTGGTGGGCAAAGCCTTAGCTTCCACCCACTTAGATAGGTAGTCAACCGCAACGAGAATGTACTTATTACCACGAGATGATGGGAACGACCCCATAAAGTCTATACCCCAAACGTCAAAGATCTCACACACTTGGATGATGTTTTGTGGCATTTCGTCTTTTTGTGAGGCTTTTCCTTGTCGTTGGCATGCATCACACGACTTCACAAGATCTTGTGCATCTCGGTAAATAGTAGGCCAAAAGAAGCCGGCATCAAACACCTTCTTAGCCGTGATATTAGCACCGTGGTGAACACCCGTGGGTCCCTCATGGCAAGCTCTAAGGATGTTAGAAGCTTCGGTGCTAAATACACAACATCGGATGATTTGATCCGCACAAGTTCGAAACAAGTAAGGGTCGTTCAAAAAGTAGAATTTGACGTCACGAAAGAATTTTCGTTTTTCTTGAGTCGTCATACCCTTAACGATGAAGTTACCCACATGGTAATTTGCAAAATCCGCAAACCATGGGGTGGAAGGATCAAGCTTAGAATTCACTACACCAAGTGTCTCGAGCGGAAATGTTTCGGTGATTTCCTTGGGCTCGTAAACACTTTGGTGAGGATCTTCCAAACGAGAGAGATGATCGGCCTCTAGATTCTCGGCTGCTTTTTTGTCAACAATGGTGTGATCAAATTCTTGAAGGAGGAGTATCCAACGAAGTAATCTGGGCTTAGCATCTTGCTTTCCCATGAGATACTTGATAGCCGAATGGTCCGTATACACTATGCATTTAGCTAAGACGAGATAAGGTCGGAACTTCTCAAATGCATACACCACGGCAAGGAACTCCTTTTCCGTTGTAGTGTATTTTAGTTGAGCCTCGGTCATCGTCTTGCTAGCATAGTGAATAGGCAAGAAGTGCTTATCATGACGTTGCCCCAAAACGGCCCCAATAGCGTAATCACTAGCATCACACATAAGCTCAAAGGGGAGGTTCCAATTGGGAGCAACAAGAATGGGAGCTTCTGTAAGTTTCCTCTTAAGGATTTCAAAGGCTCGTACACAATCTTCGTCAAAGACAAAACGTGCCTCTTTTTCAAGAAGATGTGTAATGGGTCGAGAGATCTTCGAAAAATCCTTGATGAATCGACGATAAAAGCCCGCGTAGCCTAGGAAACTCCTAACTCCCTTAACGGTTTTGGGATGAGGTAATTTGGCGATGACGTCTACCTTAGCTTGATCTACCTCAATCCCCGCTTTCGAGACCTTGTGCCCTAAGACGGTTCCACTCTTAACCATAAAATGACACTTTTCCCAATTGAGCACAAGGTTGGTTTCCTCACAACGTTTCAACATTCTCTCTAGATTCGACAAACACGAAGTGAACGAGTTACCAAACACGGAAAAGTCATCCATGAAGACTTCCATCGTCTTCTCGATCATGTCATGAAAAATATCCATCATGCACCTTTGATAGGTTCCCGGTACATTGCAAAGTCCGAATGGCATTCTACGATAGGCAAACGTTTCATATGGACACGTAAACGTAGTTTTTTCTTGATCACGAGGATCGATGGGAATTTGGAAGTAACCGGAAAAACCATCTAAAAAGCAATAGAAATCATTTCCCGCAAGACGCTCCAACATTTGGTCCATGAAGGGCAAGGGAAAATGGTCTTTTCGAGTGGCTTCATTCAACTTTCGATAGTCTATGCACACTCTCCAACCGGTCACGAGTCTAGTGGGAACTAACTCGTTGGCATCGTTTGGCACAACGGTCATCCCTCCCTTTTTAGTGACACAATGAATAGGACTCACCCAAGGGCTATCGTAAATAGGGTAAATCATTCCCGCGTCAAGGAGTTTAAGGACCTCCTTTTTGATGATGTCGTGAATTTTGAGGTTCACCCTTCTTTGACATTGGATTGCGGGCTTGTAATCCTCCTCCATTAAGATTTTGTGGGTACAAAACTTGGATCGATTCCCTTAATGTCGGATAACTTCCACGCAATTGCCCCTTTGTGATCCTTTAGAACATCGACAAGTGCGGTTTTTTCATCATTCGAAAGTTCCTTCGTAATAATAACCGGCAACTTGTCTTCCTCCTCCAAATAGACATATTCGAGGTGAGGAGGTAAATCTTTCAACTCGAGGATAGGTGGTTCCTCAAGTGAAGATTTGGGCTCGATACTCATAACCTCCTCGGGTGGAGGAAATGGGAAATCGTTATGAAAATCCTTGATAATCGAGAAGTCCTCATCGTTGTCGAGGTCTTCGTTACAAGTACGTGGAACATTGAATTCTTCCAACGTAAAACCACCACCTTCAAATGGAGTGAGGGTTGGTGTCGAATTATCAAGAATTGGATCTAACATAGTGGGATTGCCACTAGTTTCTTCATCACCAAACCCTAGAACTTCTTGTGAAAATTTCTCGCAAACCACGTCGATCATATCAACGAGTTTTTTGGTAGCAACGGAATAAACATGAGAAAGTTGAGAATTTTGAGTTGCGTTTATAACAAGTTCCTCGTCGTTGAAATGTAAGGTGATCTTTCTAGCATGCACATCAATTAAAGCCATAGACGTATCTAAAAACGAACAACCTAAAATGAGAGGAACTTGAGGATCCATGGGAATATCGACAACGATAAAGTCTACGGGATAGTAGAACTTTCCCACTTTCACAAAAACGTCTTCCGCCAATCCACATGCACGAATCGTCGAATGGTCGGCCATCTCGATAGACATTAGTGAAGGAGTATGATTAGGAAGATTGAGCGACTTGAAGATTGCAAGTGGCATCAAATTAATGCTAGCACCAAGATCGGCCAAGGCATAGCATTCTTCCATATCTTGGATTGCACAAGGGATCAAAAATTTACCGGGATCACCGACTTTTTGAGGTATGCGATTAAGATAAACCGACGAACAACTAGACAATTGATGCAATTTCTCCTTGTTGTTCAACATACTCTTAAAGTTAGCGGCAAATCGAGGCATCATGACCAAAGCGTCGGCGAAACTCACATTAAGGTGCAAATCACGAAACATTTTCATAAAAAGCTCAAATTGATAATTATCGCGCTCTTGTCGTTTCTCCTTCCTAAGTCTCGATGGGTAAGGTAAGGGTGGTGTGGGTTGGGGCATAGGCATAGCCTTTGGAATCTCGGGTTCCAATGTTGGTAAAGGGTCGACCGTAGGTGTGGCATGAGCGGTACTTTGTGGGATTGAGATATGCTCCTTTTCTACCACCACCTCGGGTTCTTCCTCAATTTCCTCCACCGTTGGAGTAATTGGTTGAGGAGTCGGTTCTTTAAGTGCCTTACCACTTCGTGTGGTAATCACTTTCATCTCTCCCTTCGGGTTTGATATGGTGTTACTAGGCAAACTACCCAAAGTAGAGGCTTTGTTCCCCATGACCGCTTCTAAAATAGCATTAAGCTTAACATCTTGACTAGCGGCTTTTTGGTCGATCCTTTGTTCAAGCCTAGCATGACTTTGCTCAATTTTATTGTTTTGACCTCTAATTCTATTAGCAAAATCATTTTTCAACTCATTTCTCATGTTAACATTTTCCTTAACAAAATTAGCTAACTCTTTTGTGTTTTTAGCCGTTTCCCTAGCTTGACTAGCCAATTGCTCTTGTATGTTTTCCAAAATCTTATCATTTTCCGTAGCGTAATTCAAAAAGTCCATTGGAAGTTCTTTAGTGTAAACATTTTGAAGACCTTGACTTGTGTTTTGAAAATTACGGTTTTGGTTTTGATTTTGCAATTGGCTACTACTCCCTTGATTCCCATAGTTGTTATTACCCTTGTAATTGTTTCTTTGATTGTTTTGGTAACCAACTTGATTGTTTCGATAATTGTTAGCATTTTGATTTGGTGGAAAACCCGGTGGAGTCAATTGATTAGTGCGGGGAACTTGACCGTTTTGGTTATAAGTTCCCGCGGCCGCGTAGGCACTCGAAGTGTTACCACCGTTGGTAATGCACTCGGAGTAATCGTGAGCTCCACTACAATACATACAAGAAACCTCAACCTCTTTAGCCGTAGCGGGAGTGGGTTGTTCACCAACTTTAAACTCAATTAACAATCCTTTAAGCTTATCAAAAATCTTGTTCTCCAAATTAGCCTCGATTTGGCAAGCATCAACGGTATGTGACAATGAAGGCGAAGGTGAAGACGAAGTCTTACAAACACTCGACGTGCTACGAGGACTATAAACCTTAGACCTATTCTCAATGATTAACAATACTTCCTCGACCGTCTTACACAAAAAATTACCACCCGCGGCGGCATTAAGATAATCACGCTCATGATCGTTCAATCCATTGTAAAACGTGTCAATTTGATGCAAGTCGGAAAAACCATGATGAGGACATTCGTGAAACATTTCCTTAAACCTATTCCAAGCCGTTGAAAAACTCTCATTATACTCTTGTGAAAACTTTGAAATCTCGTTTTTCCAATGCGTAGTCTTAGAGGGCGGAAAAAATTGGTTCACGAATTTTGAAACGAGATCATTCCACGTCAATATAGAATTGGGTGGCTCTTTCTCTAACAAAATTTTTGCGGGCCCCGCTAAGGAATACAAAAAAAGCATCATCTTAATCGAGTCGTTAGAGACGTCCTTAAACTTGCAAGTGGCGGTAAGACGATTAAATTGGCGAATGTGGTTATGAGGGTTGTCCTTTTCGTCACCTCGAAACTTGTTTTTTTGAATCATGGACAACAAACCCGTCTTAACCTCAAAATTCTCCGCAAGGATAGCGGGAATCACAATCGCTTCTCCATAACCCTCGGTGGGTGCTTGAAGCAACTCCATCATAGTTCGATTAGCCATGGTTGCTTCTTTCTCTACGATGGGTTCGACAATGGGAGATTCTTCACTAGAAGATGTTTGGTTTCCTTCCTTTTGACGATGTTTACGTGCACGTCTTGCTTTGGAGCGAGTTTGCATAAACATCACGTAAAACGAGAGGGTGAGCAAAGAAGATTCTTTTTGGTGTTTTTAATTTTTCAATTTTTTGTGGTTTTTGATTGTTTTTACTTTTTTTGGATTTTATGGAATGTATTAAGTAGACCAAAATCTACAAATCTCCTCCTTAATCAAATCTCTCGATTAAAGAAGCCTCAAGGAATGAAAACGATCACGTGACGTGAGCGCCTTCGATGACTTTAGAACGTTGGTGGAACACCAAAACGTTCAAGAGGGTTTAATCAAATGAAACCAAGAAAATATATATGATACTTAGTAATACTTTGGGCGGCAAAACCCTCGGTTAGCTCTCAAAATCAAATACTCACAAGTAAGCGGGGAAACGAGGCGGCGCGAAGCACTTAAGAGCCTTTTTCCTTAGGATATATTTTATAATATCCGCCTTATACCCACCTTATAGTTTGTATTTTCAAAATCGAGCTTCACGAAAGTATTTATCTATTTTTGCCTTTTTCTTTGGTTTGAGATTCGAATACAATGATTGGGTAATGACCTCCCAAGTCATGGTTGTGATTTCTCACGTATTTGGAGTACTTGTGAATTTATTTTTCTACGTATACAATATAGTAATATTCACACAATAAAACAAAAACCGATAATACGTATTAGTAGAGTGCTACTAATACAAATAGATATTATGGCTAATATAAAAAACAACAATTGTTCAAATCAAAACACAACACGCCTCCCCGGCAGCGGCGCCAAAATGATGTAGTTTTTTTACTACTCTTTAGGAAAAGAGAGCATAAGTGGCAAGTATTAAGTGTCGGTTTAAGAAAACCGAGCACTAATGACCAAATAAGTTCAAGTTCGTTTCCCAAGGAGGCAAGTGCGTTGTGTTAAGAGATGATTAACTTTTTGTGATTATATGATTGAGAGAAAAGAAATAAGAAATGAGGTAAGAAGAGAATGACGGTTATGATGACGGATTACAATAAGACGAAAAGGTCGATCACGTAAAACCGTAAAAAGCACCAAATTAAAAATTTTAACCTAAAAATTAATTAAAAGTCAAAACTAAGTCTAAAATAATATAAATAAGGATAAAAATCCAACAAATATATTTTAAAACCTTTTATTAATTAAATATTCAATTTTTAATGCTAATTAAAGCCCTAAAATTAAATATAATTAACAAAATGTCCAAAATATTAATTTATTGAACAAATAACTCACTTATATTATTTAAAGACTAAAAAGTAATTTTCCTAAATTTTAAAAAGTATTTTTCTATTTTTAAAACACTAAAAACTATTTTTAAACTAAAATAATCATAAAAAATAATAAAATAATGCTAAAAATAATTTGACAATTTTAAAAATCCTACTTTATACTATTGAACAGTAGAAAAATGAAAAAGTTTAAAAAATATAAAATTTTGCACCAAAAGACAAAACAGATTGAAATTAAACCCTAATTAATCTAAATTTAATTCTCAAAAATAATTAAAAAGTGAACAGTGAAATATTTTTTAACTAAAAATCTTAACTATTTTTTCTGAATATAATAAAAATTTTAAAACTGAAAAATATTTAATTTTACCACTAAAAGACAAAATCAGAAGTATTAAAAGTAATTAAAAATATCAATTTAATCTAAAAAATACTAGATGAACAGTAACTGGAAATTTCTTTAAACTGAAAAATCAGAAATTAAATTAGAAAAATAATGCAATTAAAATGAAACCCTAATTCCTATTTTAGTCCACAAAAGACAAAAAAGTGCAAATCTGATAGTGACATGTGCTAGGACTTTGTCCTTTTGCTGAGCAGTGGTAACAATTGTGCAAGCAGGGGGAACTTTGTTCCCACTGTTAGTGTAAATTCCTTGGTCAGTTGACCAATGAGCTTAGGGAAGCTTATTTGAGCTTTTTCTTGGGACAATAAGGCACCCCTACACTCAGTGGAGTGTAGGGAGTCAGATTAAACAAGAAAAACAACAAGTCTTTCACACAAATCAAACACAAATAGCACAAAATGGTGACTGATTAAGCATGTATTGTTTCTGATGAATAGTATCTGATGCAATTGGCACAATAATGAATTTTGATGCTTTAAATCTTGCACACAAGTTAACCAATTCACATGCAAGCTATATAAAACCCTAGAATCGTAGTTCAACTAACAATTTCCAAGATTTCAAAGTCTAGATTGCAATAAAACTGGCAGAAAATAGATTACTGATTTTAAGCTATATTATACCAAGTTTTCATATGCAAGTTCATTAAAAACCTATCCAAACTAAAAACAAATACTGAAGTAACCTATGTCTATCACAAAGAAGTGTGTCTAGACTGATTTTAACACAAAAATCTTCCAAGAATCTCAGTTAACATTCAAATCCAAATACTCCCTTACTTTCTGAAAACAATTTTTTTTTCAGTCCAAATGCTTTAAAACTTAATCAAACTTGACCTAATTACCTATAGCATGCATAATAACATCAAATAATCATAAACCAACAACTTAAATGAACAAAACCAGATTTCTCACAAATTTCTCAAAATCACACAAATCATATACTAAAAATTGAAAACAAGAGATTCAAGGTTTATACATTGAGAAACCCACATCCAGGCCCCACTAAGGCTGTTGTGCCTTCTCCTTATAGCTTAGAAGCTATGCTAGGGCTTATGGGAAGAGCTTGTTTGGCTGTGAAAGATGCTAGGTGGTGACTACTGCAGTCAACCCACCCCAATATATCTTCAAAGTGTTTGAGCTTTTATGAACCTGCCAAGAAAGTAAGTAAAACAAAAAGAATGACCTGTTCACAAATCAAATAAGCTAATAAGCCAGCTTATCAGTTAAGCTGTTTATGGCTTATTTGACAAAATAAAAAAAACTGATTTTTGGTTTTCTGAAAATCTTAACAATAACTAAATCAACAAACCATTTAAATTTCACTTGAGCTTGATATTCAACAAGAATATCAGGCTCATATGATCAATTTAAAAAGCTTGGACAGAGAACTTATGGACTTGATAACTTGAGTTTCCAAAATAAACAAGGACTGAAAATGAGATTTTAACTTCAAAATTTAAAGACGCAAATGAAAAGTAAATGGCTCTTGTTCTTTTTCGTCACAACAAACACCTATTTCATTCACTTTGAAAGGGATTTACAATGCCTGACCAAGGAAATAGAAAACAAGAACAAGTAAAAATGAAAACCTATTTGCCTTTATATAGAGGCTTACAAAACATTCTAGAACTGAAAAGAAGAATTAACCATAATGGTGTGAACTTCCATCTTTGCCCTTGAGATATTCGGATATCTCTTTGAAGATTCTTTTTTTTGAATTTGGTCAAGAGCTCCATGTGATGATCATTTGGATTGTTGTGGGATGCCATTAGTGTAGAAATGATCCTAGGCGTTCAATAAACCTTTGGGGAACACGAAATTGCTATGATATGTTGATCAGTTGTCACCCCTTTGTTTGCTTGTGCAGGGGAGGGCCAGGGTATCACATGGGTGATGGTGAGGGTTTTCTGGGTTATGGGTTTGGTGTAGGGTCGGGTAACGAGTGAAACCCCTAATCTTAATTAGGATTAGGGTTAGAAATTAAGGTGATTAGAACTGGGTTATTTTAGGGTTTGTGGGATGAAGGTGATAAGCAGGAGGCGATTTGATTTATTTACAAGTTTAAAAACTTGTTTCCCACCACTAATTGTAATTAGTTAAATAAGTTTAAGTGGAGTGACGTGGGTGGGTGACTGGATAAAGGTGGGTGAGGTGGCGTGTGGGTATTGGAGGGGAGAGTTGTGTTGTCTGGCAGAAATGGCCCTCAATCTTCCAAGTTTTGTTCACTTTGTGTTCAATAGCCAAAAATCTCTTTTCCCTTGTTTATAACTTTCAGCAACTTGTCAAAAATGGCACAACAAGTTTTCAAACTTGTTTCAAGGACTTTAAATGCAATTTCTTCAATCTTTAAGGGCTTAACTTGTCATGTCTTCATCCTTTAGGGTTTTGACTTGTTTGTTGACTTCTTGGAGGACCAATGTTGACAATTTAGTTTTGTTGAGGGACTAAATTTGCCAATTCTTCAAAGTTAAGGGTCGTTTTTGTAATTTTGACAAACTTTAGGGACCAAACTTGTATCTATGAAGATACAAGTGTATAAAGTGTCAATTATTCCATATTGGAGGACCCTTCTTCATAATTCTTCAAATCTTCAAGGGTTTTCTTTGGAAAATTCTTCATTAGGGCTTGGTTCATTGTGCGACTTCGTTTCCCGTGTTCGTTTTTGCATGATTCTTGTGATCTTTTGTCATTTTCTCAATATCCGTACCTAAAATACACAAGCAACAAACACAAGCATATATTTGGCATTTTTCATGATTTTTAATACATTTTAAGCCCGTTTTGGACGATGAGACTATGTATAAAAGCAGTCTCATCAAGCTACTACTTAATCTACTGTTGGAGTGACTGATCCTTTCTAAATACGTAAAAACGTATTTCTAACAAAAAGGACACAAGCAAGAACTAGGAATTATAGATCTTATTCGGACCCAAAACACGGTGTTTGTTCCGTATGCATGAAAAGTGTCTTCATAACAAATCATGCGGCTTGTGTATCTAAAGTCTCGAAGGAGTTAAACTCTTGTGCTAAAAGAGGGAATTCCAAAGAAAATAGGTTTTCTAGCACTAAGTCTTCTGATGTGCATAAGAAAACCATGTCGCCTAGATCCAATCTTAGGTGGCAACCCACGGGTAGGATCATCAAATCAGTTAATCTACAATGTGTTCCTACAGGAAGGATGTTTCCCTCTAGCACTACCAAGGTTGACTGTGAACCCCCGCATGCTTCTAAAATAGATATCACTAACCCAGATAAAAGCATACAAACTCCAAATGAAAATGCAGGTACCAAAGTTAACGTTCAACAAAAACAAAGAGGTCCAATCGTTGTATACCGTTCAACTAAGGACACTCTTCGAGTTTGGTTGCTGAAGAAGCAGATATCAGAGAAACAAGTGTCTCAGGGGATTTGCGGTTAAGCTTCTCCATATGGCTCGCAGTCATATCACAGATTGGGACCCGAACTTCAAAGAAAGGGAAGTTTATCTAGTCAACGATAACTTACCCTCAAAAAGAGAAATTAAAATTTTCTCAGACACGAGATTACATTAAAACTATTCAAAGGTTTTAAGCTCGTGTAAATGACGTATAATTATATCTCAAATTATGCCCCGGACTTTAAAGAAATGAAAGTTTTTCTCCGATGATAAATATTCACAAAGAGAAATTAATTTTTCTCGGGCATGAGCTTATATTAAAAACATTCGAAGTTTTTAAGCTCATGCACAATGACTTACAGTTAAGTATCAGACTATAACTCGGACTTCAACTTCAGGAAAGCTTATCTTTCATGATAACTTATCCTCATAACAAGAAACTAAACTTTCTCGGTCATGAGCTTGTATTAAAACATTCCAAGTTTTAAGCTCAACAAGGAAAGTGTATCTTTTACATAAGAGAACTTTTCTTCATAACGGGAAATTAATTTTTCGTGGTCATGAGATTTCTGTTAAAAATTCAAAAAATTTCAAGCTCATGAAAACTACTTCTAAGCAAATATCAACTTAGTACTCGTTCTTCAATTAAAAATAAAGTTTATCGCCAATGGGTAACTTATCCTTAACAACGGGAAGTTTACAACTTCTCGGACTTGAGCTCGTTTCGTAAGATATTCAAAATCTTTAGCTCAAGTAATTGGTTTTCAAAAAGGGCATGTCTTCTGAAATCAATAATATTTAGGATCCTAGAAATGTCGTTTAATAATGACACGGGGTTGTAAATAAAGTTCGAGCAAAAGTTTAAAATATTTAAAACATGCTCAATATGGCTTGTAGTTATTTCAGACTCCAACCCGCTTTTCATATTAAAGTCAAGTATTTCCTATGAAAGCTTTGGCTCAACAACGGGAATTATTTTTCTCGGGCATGGTTTACTTTATAACCATGTAAGGGATTGTGTTTACGTTATAACACAATCTAACACGAATATATGTACGCATCAGTGCATTTATTTTTTCAAACGAGAGAAATCTTGTTTATATTGAGTTATCATCTCCACAAACAGTAGAAATTTACAATTGGTATCTACATACTCGATGATGCGACTACTCAAACGACGACTACAACTCTTTTGATAGAACACGGGTCAACAATCGAGGGGGAGCAATTGTCAAGCATTCAGAATCTTGGATGCTGAAAGTGCCAAGTTAACAAAATGGTGTCAAGACAATGATACCAATCGTACATGTGGTGTCAAGAGATGACTTTAGACGTGAGGAGGCGACCAATATTTGTCGACAAGAACCATGTGATCATATCATATGATGTTCTCATCAATCAGGTCCAACCTTATCATTTCATTCTAATATGATGAATATGTGATCATTTTACAAATCGGCATGATATCTCACAAATTGATATCATGAAGATAAAGCATACTTGCGTTTTTCTTCCCAAAAACATTGTTAAAACTTCATTAAATCAATTGATATCAAAAATATCGGTTGGGTTAATATTTTTAATACTGGGGAGGAAATGTGATTTACTATGGGAAATGATCAATCACAAATGGTTTGACTTAACGTGAAAGCTCATCCCGACATGTGCGAAATGTTTTTGAATATCGGGGGAGAAAAATGGATTCGCTATATCAAAAATGGATTTCATGGTGATTTATACTTGCCCACAACCTATTTATTTCACGACGATGAAGATTATGGTGACAAAAGGATGGTAGGATAGGTTAAGTCCAATGATTCTTCCAGAACCGGAGGAATCTTCCCAAGGACATTCCATAGCTAGAAATAGTAGTCCTTAGAAAAGATGAAGAAAGATTGTGAACGTAGCTGTATGCCGACCAAGTACTTAAGTTAGCACTGGAACAATCACAACAATGTGCTAATTATGACGTAATGGTAAGCATTGAAGGGGTTGAAGAATGAAAAACAATTGTAATGATAAAGGGTGAAAAGAAAGAAGCCCTCCTTACAACCTTAGGCAGAAACCGGGTCAAATCATATGTTATTGAAGATACACATCATGGACCCAGTGATGTAATGCACAACCCATCCCAGCTAACTCAGATATCTCTCAAAAGGTATTTGTTTTAATCACACGGAGATCAACATGTTATCTATCGATTTATTCACTCCGAGTAAATTGGTATTGAAATGGTGGCACTCCTCTCCAGCCTCCGATAACTGAAAATCCAAAGTGCACGATCGAGTTTAGAGCCATTTGAGACCATCAAATATCTCGTTAGGACACATTTCCATATTTCCTTGCTTCTTCACACATTGTGAAAAGTAAGAAAGATATTAAGGGTCCTATGCAAAATCTTCATGATCTTGCCTGAACATCCGAGTAATACGAAAGTATTTACAATGAAGATGGAAATACTTCTTGAGCGAACATCAAAAATCTCATAGTAGGTGACTGGTGTGATTCTTTATGAATCAAACTTGTGACAACTGGAAAGCAACAGTGGTTTAATTCTTAATTGAATTTAAACATGTTCCAGGCCTCTACGCAATACCTTTGTGATCTTGCCAGAACACTTAGAGCGACACTCTTAAGTGTTTACAGTGATTTTAACTAATCATCCCAAGAACAAACCAATCATATTTAAACACATAGACAATCCTAGGATTACGTGGACCTATAATTGGTATCAAGAGCCATGGGATGATTGGTTTGTTCTTGTGTTTGTTTTCTTGATTTTTGTGAGTTTTTGAGCAAAATATCCAAGATGCAAAAAATTTGCGTGTTTTTTTTGTTCCAAGTGATCTAAATATCTCCTACATAGTCGTGTTAGGGATTTGGGTGCTTTGGATTGGTTAAAATCACGGATTTCTACGTAAAAATCTCATTTTTTTACTTATTTATTTCGGATCAGTCGCAATATTGAGAAATCTATCCATCGCAATAATTAAGGGTTTTCATATTGCGACACATCACATTTCGCAATACACTAGGGTTTATATATTGAGAAGCAGTATTCCTTTGGTATTGCGAAGGTTGTGCTTATTGGACATTGCGAAGACTCTTGGTTGGACATTGCGAAGATTCTTGTTTGGACATTACGAAGAATTGTTTGGAGCGAAGACTCTTGGTTGGACATTGCGAAGACTCTTGTTTGGACATTGCGAAGAATTGTTTGAACATTGCGAAAATTCTTGTTTGAATATTGAGAAGATTCATGTTTTTAAGTATTGCGAAATTCTTGATTTTAGACATTGTGAAATCTTTGCCAATATTCCGAGATTTTCAAAAAAAACGTGATTTAGAAAATTTCATTCGTGAGTTTTTTGGTCTTGGAATTTTTGGTTTCTCAAGAACACATCTTTAGGGGATTTCAACAATTTTTCTCGTCTTCAACTCACGACCTTTGGATTATATACGGTTTAATCGGTAGTTTGTAAAATCCAGCGAATTTTTTTCTCAATTTCTCCACGATTAGTTAAACTTCGTATTTACAACAACAAACAAAATTACTTTCTTTCATTGCTCGATCGATAAGTAATCCTTACATTCATGTGTCATCGAACTTCAATGGATTGGTTTAATTCGACATCTCAAGAGGGAGAATTACAAAGCTCACGTATGGACCACCCTTTGTGGCAGTCTTTGGAAAAAGATGCTCCTTTCTTCATTGACGCCTTGATGATAAACATGGATATTCTTTAGCAGAAAATTGACAAAGAAGACTTTAATCACATCGAATCCGTATCTGCACTTCAAGGTCTTCTGAAACAATTATCTATTTTTCTTCAATTCGATGTTGCCAAGAAAGAAAATTCAGTGCTCTACAAGTCATTCCTTGAAGATATGCATACTAAGATTCAATGCTTCCAAGGAACCGTGTTCAAATACGTGAATTCTGTTACGTAGTTGTTTCAAGAAAGATCACGACTTCAACATGGTTATGAAAATTGGAAGCAAGAAAATCAGATGCAGATGCACAAGGATAATGATCATACGGATGACACAAAGGAGACCGATTTGGTTAACGATTAGAGCAGCACGTCAAGGAATATTACAGACATCTCTTATGATGACACCATACCCGTATATGACGAAGAGCCTACAAATACGGTACAACAGAATGTGGTATATGATGTATATGCTGATGAAATAACGCATGTTGAGCATTCTGAACCTAATTATGACAAACATGGGATGGAAAAGGGTGATAGTTTCACCACTTCAGACTCATCTGATGTGAGTCATAATGGGGGAGAGATTGTTCATAATGCTATAGTACATCATGATATATGCCTTATGACTGCTTCTTTAACCAATTCTTCTTATAGGATTGAAGAGCTTGAAACGATAATAGCTCAACAATCAAAAGGTCTTGAGGATGCCAAACTAGAATTTTCTAAGAGAACTGACAAGTTTGAAACATATTTTGAAAAACTTGAAAAGTCAAACGTTGTTCTTAAACGAAAATTGGATCAAAAAGTTCTAGATTCTAAAGCTGAAAAGGATAATCTCTTGAAACAAATTAAGTTGTTAGAATCTAAGTTGGCATCCCAAGATAAATTGCTCAAAGAGAATGAAACTTTAAAGGCTCAAATTCAGGAAAAGGTTTTTGCAATAGCTGTTCTAAAAAACAAGTTGAGGAACCTAAAAGGAACTAGTGTGGACACTAAGCTTGAAAAACCATCAATCTTGGGGAAACCGCCTACAAATCAGTCCGTCAGACAACCGACTGCATTTAGATCCGAGTGACCACAATCCTCGAGACCGTGGCTTGCCTCCCAAATTGTTATGGTTCAAGTTTCTAGAACAGTCACTCCACCACCTAGTTCTAATGTGACTAAATCGGCTTTTGCAAGACCTAATCACATGATTGCATCTAGGCTCTCTAAGAATAGTTCAAAGAATACGTCTAGAACTAGTTCAAATGATGTGCGCCATAATTTTGGTGTAAGGGAAGATATTCAAAACACACAAGTAAGAGATATGAATTTCAAACCTAGTCAGATGCCTTCTAGATTACCCAAAACTACTAACCATAGCATGTCATATACTAGGAGCATCAATCAATCATCTAGGAATTCTAGATCTTACTCGGACATTATGTATGCTACTTGTAAAACATGTAGGAAATGTATCTTTAAGGCAAATCATGACTCTTTTGTCAAGAAATTCCTTCATGAGATGAACTACCATGCTAGAATTAAATCCGAGTGGCTAGCTAAAATCAAACCCATTGGTAAAGTTTGGCGCCCCACTGGTAGAACTTTCACGCTTGTAGGAAACGAGTGCCCTGTAACTAGGATAGTCTCAGATCCTACTAAGACTATTACGGAGGAAATTGAAAAGGATGATACATCACTTAATCTTAAACTTAAAGTATTCTATAAAAGGAAATGTTTGCCAGCTAAGACAAGTGAATCATCTCCTCAGGTCACCTCTGGCACAAGAAAAGAAAACTGTGAATCCCCGCATGGTTCTAAGATAGATATCGCTAACCCATATAAAAGCATACAAACTCCAAATGAGAATGCAGGTACCAAAGTTAAGGATCAACAAAAACAAACCGGTTCGATCTTTGTATACCGTTCAACTAAGGACACACTCAGAGTTTGGTTACTGAAGAAGAACATATAAGAGAAACAAGTGTCTCAGGGGACTTGCAGTTAAGCTTACAATAATGGTTCATTGTTAAATGACAGATGATGACCCGGACTTCAAATAAAGGGAAGTTAATCTATGCAATGAAAAAATTATCCTCATTA
Organism: Glebionis coronaria; assembly: GCA_025667525.1. Classification (NCBI taxonomy): domain Eukaryota; kingdom Viridiplantae; phylum Streptophyta; class Magnoliopsida; order Asterales; family Asteraceae; genus Glebionis; species Glebionis coronaria. The sequence continues at coordinate 248,046,830 of CM046879.1, read as the reverse complement.
ATGAGAAATCAAATTTTCTCAGACACGAGCTTACATTAAAACTATTCAAAGGTTTTTATGATGGTGTTAATTTCGTATAATCAAATTTCAGATTATGCCCCGAACTTCAACAAAAGGAAAGTTTATCGCCGATGATAACTTATCCTTACAACGAGAAATTAATTTTTCTAGGGCATGAGCTAATATTAAAAACATTCGAAGTTTTTAAGCTCATGCACAATGACTTACAATTAAATATCAGACTGTAATTCGGAATTCAATTTTAGGAAAGCTTATCTTTAATGATAACTTATCCTCATAACGGGAAATTAATTTTTCTCGGTCATGAGCTTGTATTAAATCATTACAAGTTTTCATCTCAAAAAGGAAAGTGTATCTTTTAAATAAGAGAACTTTTCCTCATAACGAGAAATTCACCTTTCACGGTCATGAGCTTTACGATAAAACATTCAAAAGTTCTCAAGCTCATGAAAACGACTAGTAAATGTTAGCATAGAACTCATTCTTCAGTTAAAAGGAAAGTTTATTGCCGATGGCAACTTATCCTGAACAACGGGAAGTTTACAACTTCTCGAACTTGAGCTAGTTTAGTAAGACATTCAAATTCTTAAGCTCAAGTAACTGGTTTTCAAAACGTTGAACACAATTTTTCAAGAATTTTTCAAAAGGTTTTTCTAAATCTTTCAAAATTGTGTGTTCAAGATGTTTTGATAAAAATAGCATGTTGTGACTACCCTAAATTTTGAGATTTGCATTTGTGACTGTTTGACTTTTATTATGTGTTGAGTGTGCGTTTATGTGTTATATGTTTGTGTTTGAGACTTTGACTTGGGTTCAGACATCATTTATGTAGTACCTGGTACGTTATATGATGATACATTAGGAATAGTTCGTACTCATGAGTTCACAGGATGTGACTATGAAGTGATATGGCATTTTTGAGGTCATTTTATGTGTATGTAATAGCTATGTGCATTTATATTGTTAAGCGTATTCTTCTGATACGATGATTTAACGTTTATAAGACTACCGGTTTGAATTAGCCTTAGAAATAGTTTTATGTTCGGTTTTTAAGTTTTATTAAACTTATTAATAACTTTAGACTTTTATAAATAATAAGAATTAAAAAAACTACTTTTACGATGGTCGTGTTTTCGAATAGTTTTGAAGGTTTTACATTATATAAACTTTGGGGATAAATAAAATAAAGAAAATATAAGTAAATATTAAATAAATAAGGAAATTAAACATTAAAAACGAATTTAATAAATTAATTAAAAAAGTATTATTTTTGGTAATTTTGTTTGTTGTAGTCTGTAGAAAAAAAGAAGGAAAAAGCCCAAAGCCCAATTGTAGTAAATTAGAAAAAGAATTTTTAGGAGAAGTATAAATACAAAAACTACTTAATTAAAATCAGATTTTTCTTCATAAAACATGGAGGAGGCCGACGGTGAGTTTTCAAGAATTAGGGGTTCTTCAAGAATCTTGTTTATGATCAATTAAAGGTATAACCATGATTTCAATTTTTGTTTTATCTAAATAATCATGGTATTATCAATTAAATAATCATATGATTGATTAGGGTTTTTAATTTTCTGGAATTAATATAGTTAAGGGCTTGAATTTAGTAATTACTGAAGGATTTTTAGGGTTTAAAATAGTTTTTTAAGGTTTAAATCGGATTAGTCAGGTATTGTCGCTAATCTGTCTGAATCCATCACTAAACTGTCTCAGAAACTGTCGCTAATGTCTGGGCAGATTTTAGGTAAAATCGTTTTGGTCATAACTTATTCGTATTTAAATCTTTTTGGGTGATTCAAAAGCCTAATTTTATGTACTCGGAACGTACTTTTCAAATTTTCAGAATGTATAGCCTATGGTGGTCAGTATCTTGGTCGAACTATTTGTACAAGTGTCGAGTTCAAGGTTAATGTTTGTACCACAAGGCTTAAAATCATGTTTTGGGTATTTTGGGTTAATGGGCACTTAGAGGGCTAACATGGGGCTGAATTGAGAAAGGATTTGAGATGTATCCATCATAAATATTGTTACATTGATAAATGATTAGAGTTCCGGAGTCAATATTGACGTGCGTATTTTGTATTATGTGCTTTAGGAAATTGGTTGTTTGTGAGGAGTCTTTGGATTGCTTTCGCAAGGTGAGTTCATAGTCCCATTTTAACTAAGTTTTTAAATGTTTTTCTAGTATGGGATGGAGATGACACTTGTGGTATTCTTAAAATGTTTTGGTGCTATATATTTATAAATGTTTGGACATAGATGTGTTATTGTGTGACATGCGCGCTTAGGTGTTTTATTATGTGTTCTGTTATACGTTCTGATACGTGTTTTGATATGTGAATCTTGATTGTGTTTATAATTTGGATCGGGGGACACGTACCATCTCAGCGGATATTGGTAAGGCGGGTAGCCTTGTTTTGGTATGGTACATAGATGTATGGGCGTCAATGGGATCATTTGTGATGTGTGTGGAGCGGGGGGAGCGATCCGTCCTGAGTTCTTGTGTTCTGAGTACATGTGTTCTGAGTACTTGTGCATCGTCTCGACGGAGGCAAGATATCTCGACGAGGATATGGTTCATCTTCCACAAGTGGTGTGGGAAAGATCCGGATAGTGTGGTGCGTTGTTCTTTTTTGTGTGTGACATGAGTGTGGTGCTTTGTTCTTTTATGTGTGATGGGATATTTCTTGATTGGTATATTGTGCCTTGTGAATTGTAGATGTGATTGGTAGTTGGCTTGAGTTTTGTTGTAGGTGCATTTAACATGATTATCACATTATGGTCCATTGCTTTAACTTGTTTTCTTCAACATAGTTAAAGCGGTTGATAAGGTTTCTTAAGATGTTTTGATAACTTTAACCTATTTTCTCACCAACTTTATGTTTACAGATTTTAGTGTCATTTTCAGGTGAGGTAGTTATGAAGGATGATGTTTGAAGTGGCAAAAGTTTAGAGGCTGCTAGGATTGCATTAGGATGAATCCCTTTCTGCTTAGTCTTTTGTCTTTATTTCATGTTTGAATAAGTGATACTTTGTAGACACCTATATGTTTGATGTGTGTTCTTTGAATGTCTTTGGTAAGAGGTAGGCCTGTTACCTACTTACCTAGACTCCTACATTATTTGAGATATTATCATGACATTGTGTCACCTTTTTATGACATTTCTTTTGCATTTAGTTTTCTCTATAGAGACACCGTTTGTTGTGATGATATCCATACGTCTCGCCCCGTGTTTCCGCCACGGCAGGGTGTGACATAATGGTATCAGATACAATGGTTATAGAGAATTAGGTTGCCTAGTTGCGTAGCCTAGTCTATATCTTAAGGGTCCCTGCATATAGGCGTCATAGGAGTATGTGTGCGTATTATATTAATTGATGTGTTTGGATGTTATTTATTGTGATGTTTTGACTAGTATGAATTGAACCATAATAAGTTCATACTTAGCTACATGTTACTTTATTTACGAGTTTTGACTAGTGCGGGTTGAACCATAGTCGTATACACTAGTCATTTTTGGATTTCGTTTGATTATATTTTCATGTTTTTTATACATTTTGAATTTCGTCTACGCTGGTTCAGCTGGATTACGAGTTTATATGTTTCATGAATTAGCTACGTTATTATGATACATGGAATTTTGGACCTTATGTTATGTTGTGGATTATGTGCTTATATGAGTTGTAGGATCTATGTGATTATTTGAGTTGGTAGACTGATGTGTTATGTGTAGTATTAATTCTTATAAGTGTCATCATAGGAGGGATTACATTGGTCAAAGGGGACTTCTATAAGTATGGTGGCCAACATAGTTATACAAGTACCACGACATCAATTTATTCCTAAGTATGGTTGCATGAAAGAGGGTTAATACATGCGTGTATAGTATATGTTAAATGGATTTGAGTGTATGTACGCCTATGCCCATATATGTATAATTCTTTTCTACTTATCGGTTGTATCCTTGGGATGGTTTGCTAGCTCGTTTCTCTTTGAGATGTTTAACTTCCGTAGTAGCGCATTTCTCGAGTCCTCATTTCATGTGTTTGTTTGTACGGTACGTTTAGTGTAAAGGCTATTGAGGTAGTTTAAGATTTTTTTTTATTTTTGCGTTTGGGATAACGGTATCTTTTGTGTTGAGTCTTACATGGTAAAAAAAATTTGAATTTACAAAGAGTTGAAATAGTAGTTGGTAGTCGGTGAGAAATAAGGGTAAAGTTTTGGAAGCGTGGTTAAACAAAAATATATATAGCAATTAAGATCCACTTATGATCTTAGGGGATTTGTTTAAGGAATTAGGGGTGATTAATGAGGTTTGGAGGGTTAGTGCATAAAGGCGTAAAACTGTCTGATTTTTAGGGCTGTCTTGTGTCGACTTTTTTGGGAAGTAGGTAGCACCTTTGGTTGAGTTTCTTTTTTTAAATAATTTCGGAGAGTCTACTTTTCAAAAATGTGAGGTTCGTCAAAAATGGAGTTCGGGAATGTCGCCAAACAATTTTGACAAAAATAATGCGTTGTTCAGAAATAAATTTAGATTTCGGGAATTTGAGTCAAAACCTAACCAAATGGATGAGATAGCCAAAGATTTTTTATTTGGGAACTCTTTATAATGTATATAAAAGTATTGAAGTTTTTCAATAAAAGTTATGGTGTTTAGGTCGGGCTTTTGGTGACAAACATTTAGCATGTACAGCAAATCAGTTTTGGTAAAGACGACTTTTGGCGTAGAGACCAAACGGAGGGGTTAAACGTGTAAGTCGAAAGCGAATTTTTTTTTTGTAGTTTTTAGATCATAGGACAACATAAATTCAGTAGGATGGGAGTCAAGTGTGGTGTCGCATGGTTTTGGTTCATATTTTATATTCTTTCACGTAAACTTCCGTTAGTTTTCTATGGGTTTGATGAGTTATCCGAAGTTGGGGGTCCTAAAATTTGTCGTGAACTTATATTCATTGGGAGCGTTGTTGTAGTCATATGGATGATCCAGTTACGTTCTTATGATAGAGATGAGTTGGGATATAATTTGAGAGTTCTTTGGACCTTATAATACGTGGTTATATTTTGATGAGTTTTGATTTATGGTATTTATGAGTAAGACTGAAATCGGGGGTGACATTTTGAAACTCGTTGAGTTATGTGACGGCTCCTAACTTAGTTTCAAGACAGTTCTTGTTTGATGAGTTGCGAGATTTAGTTAGGTTGGTTACATAACTTTATGGTTTAAATAAGTTTCCTCGTAGACGGTTAAGGCTCATGTGTTGTTTGTTGAGATAATTTTGGTATAAACTGAGTTCACATTTGAACTTGGTTTTATCAGGGATATGTATCCTCGTTTGTTTGCTGAGAATAAGTTTGAGTTTGGGAGTAAATACCGGGACGAGATTTCTATTAGGAGGGAGTGCTGTGACAACCCTAAATTTTGAAATTTTGCCATTTGTGACTGTTTGACTTTTATAATGTGCTGAGTGTGCGTTTATGTGTTATATGTTTGTGTTTGAGACTTTAACTTGGGTTCAGACATCGTTTATGTAGTATGTGGTACGTTATATGATGATACATTAGGAATAGTTCATGCTCATGAGTTCACATGGATGTGACTATGAAGTGATATGGCATTTTTGAGGTCATTTTATGTGTATGTAATAGCTATGTGTATTTATATAGTTAATTGTATTCTTGTGATACGAGGATTTAACGTTTATAAGACTAGCGGTTAGAATTAGCCTTACGAATAGTTTTAGGTTCGGTTTTTAAGTTTTATTAAACTTATTAGTAACTTTAGACTTTTAGAAATAATAAGAATTAAAAATTCTACTTTTACGATGGTCGTGTTTTCGACTAGTTTTGAAGGTTTTATATTTTATAAACTTTGCGGGATAAATAAAATAAAGGAAATATAAGTAAATATTAAATAAATAAAGAAATTAAACATAAAAAACGAATTTAATAAATTAATAAAAAAATTTTTTTTTTGGTAATTTTGTTTGTTGTTGTCGGCAGACAAAAAAAGGAAAAAGCCCAAAGCCCAATTGTAGTAAATTAGAAAAAGGATTTTTAGGAGAAGTATAAATACAAAAACTACTTAATTAAAATCATATTTTTCTTCATAAACATGAAGGAGGCCGACGGTGAGTTTTCAATAATTAAGGTTTATTCAAGAATCTTGATTTTGATCAATTAAAGGTATAATCATGTTTTCAATTTTTGCTATTTAAATAATCATGTTATTATCAATTAAATAATCATATGATGGATTTGTATTTTTAATTTTCTGGAATTAATATAATTTAGGGCTTGAATTTGGTAATTAATGAATGGTTTTTAGGGTTTAAAATCGTTTTTTAGGGTTTAAATCGTATTAGTCAGGAACTGTGCTAATCTGTCTGAATCCGTCACTAAACTGTCTCAGAAACTGTCGCTAATGTCTGGGCAGATTTTAGGTAAAATCGTTTTGGTCATAACTTATTCCTTTTTAAAGCTTTTTGGGTGATTCAAAAGCCTAAAATTATGTACAAGGAACGTACTTTTCAAATTATCAGAATGTATAGCGTATGGAGGTCAGTATCATGGTCGAATTATTTGTACAAGTGTCGAGTTCAAGGTTAATGTTTGTACGACAAGGCTTAAAATCATGTTTTGAGTATTTTATGTTAATGGGCACTTAGAGGGCTAACATAGGGATGACTTGAGAAAGGATTTGAGATGTATCCATCATAGAGATTGTTACATTAATAAACTATTAAAGTTCTGGAGTCAATGTTGACGTGCGTATTATTGTATTATGTACTTTAGGTAATTGGTTGTTCATGAGGAGTCTTTGGATTGCTTTCACAAGGTGAGATCCTAGTCCCATTTTAACTAAGGTTTAAAATGTTTTTCTAGTATGGGATGGAGATGACACTTGTGGTATTCTTAAAATGTTTTGGTGCTATATATTTATAAGTGTTTGGACATAGATGTGTTATTGTATGACATGTGTGCTTATGTGTTTTGTTATGTGTTTTGTTATGTGTTCTGATATGTGTTTTGATATGTGAATCTTGATTGTGTTTAGGATTTGGATCTGGGGACACGTACCGTCTCAGTGGATATTGGTAAGGCTGGTAGTCTTGTTTTGGTATGGTACATAGATGTATGGGCGTTTATGGGATCATTTGTGATGCTTGTGGAGTGGGGGCACGATCCGTCCTGAATTCTTGTGTTCTGAGTACATGTGTTCTGAGTACTTGTGCATCGTCTCGACGGAGGCAAGATATCTCGACGGGGATATGGTTCATCTTCCACAAGTGGTGTGGGAAAGATCCGGATAGTGTGGTACGTTGTTCTTTTGTATGTGTGCCATGAGTGTGGTGCTTTGTTCTTTTATGTGTGATATGATACTCCTTAAATTGTTATAGTATGCCTTGTGAATTGTAGATGTGATTGGTAGTTGGTTTGAGTTTTGTTGTTGGTGCATTTAACATGATTATCACATTATGGTCCATTGCTTTAACTTGTTTTCTTCAACTTATTTACAACGGTTTACAAGGTTTCTTAAGATGTTTTGATAAATTAAACCTATGTTCTCACCAACTTTATGTTGACAGATTTTAGTGTCATTTTTAGGTGAGGTAGTTATGAAGGATTATGTTAGAAGTGGCTAGAGTTTAGAGGCTGCTAGGATTGCATTAGAAGGAATCCCTTTCCTCTTAGTCTTTATTTAATGTTTGAATAAGTGATACTTTGTAGACACCTATATGTTTGATGTGTGTTATTTGAATGTCTTTGGTAAGAGGTAGGCATGTTACCTACTTACCTAGATTCCTGCATTGTTTGAGATATTGTCATGACATCGTGTCACCTTTTTATGACATTTCTTTTGCATTTAGTTTTCTCTATAGAGACACCATTTGTTGTGATGATATTCATACGTCTTGCCCCGTGTTTTCGCCACGGCGGGGTGTGACACATGTCTTCTGGAATCGATAGTATTTACGATCATAGAAATGTCGTTCAATAATGACACAGAGTTGTAAATAAAGTTTGAGCAGAAGTTTAAATGATTTAAAACATGCTCAAAATGGCTTGCTATTATTTCATATAGTAACACGCTTTTGCGGAAAGCTTTGACTCAACAACGGGAATTAATTTTCTCGTGCATGGTTTATTTTATAATCATGTATGGGATTGTGTTTACGTAATAACACAATCTAACATGAATATATGCACGCATCAATGCATTTATTTGTTGAAACAAGAGAAATCTTGTTTTTATGAAGTTATCATCTCCATAATCCGCAGCAATCTACAATTGATATCTATATACTCGACAATGCGACTACTCAAATGGTGACTACAATTCTTTAGATAGAACACGGGTCAACAATTGAGGGGGATTAATTCTCCAGCATTCAGAATCTTTGATGCCGAAAGTGCCAAGTTCACAAATTGGTGTCAAGACAACGATATCAATCGTACACATGGTGTCAAGAGATAACTTCCGACGTGATGAGGCGACCAACATTCGCGAACAAGAACCATGTGATTCTATCATATGATGTTCTCCATCATTCAGGTCCAACCTCGTAAATTATTAATCTTGTGAGTAATTATCATATGTGGTCTTTGCACGTGATAAATACCTTACACTTGTGTTTACAAAGTATTTAATTTATGTTTCAAGTACACCCTCATTAATTTGAGGGGGAGCTTGTGAAAATCATGAAGATAATTGGATTTGCATTTTTCTTCCCAAATTTTCTTAAAATTTAATTAAATCAGTTGATATTAAAAACATCGATTGGGTTAATATCTTTAACATGGGGAGAATATGTGATTTAATATTGAGATTAATGGTTTGACTTAATGTGTTGGCTCATCCCGACATGTGCGAAATGTTTTCGAATATCGTGGCATATGTTTAGGGGGAGCAAAATGGATTTATACATCAAAAATGGAATTCATGGTGATTTATACTTACCCACAACCCATTTATTTCACGAAGATGAAGATTATGGTGACATAAGGATGGTAGGATAGGTTAAAGTCCAATGATTCTTCTAGAACCGGAGGAATCTTCCCAATGACGTTCTGTGAAAATCCGTCAATTTATGGTCGATATTTTATTCTCAATATTTATTTGAAAACATTATTTTAATGTTATAATATGAACTCACTTATTTTTGGGAAGAAATTTGGGTTTACGTCTTGAAGTAGCATCGACTACGTCTAAACCGGAGGACTCTACGTTACGTGCTTACATTTACATACACCGTTTTTGGTGACAGTCCGACATTTCAGGAAATAAATTTATCCGTGAATATTTTTTTTGGATTTTAAATTTGTGTTGGTTCATAAACTCACAAATTCACGAGAAGAGATTAGGACTTACGTGAATAATTTAACGTCCTTTACGACTAAACCGAAAACCCTAGGTTTACGTATTTACGTTTTTGAACTCCGTTTTTGATGAGACAATTTTTATTAGATTCGTTTTGTGCCGTTGATTCATAATTTATAAAATGTTTTTCGTAAAACGACCCGAGGGTACGCAAATCGAGGAAACTACAATCGAGGAGTACCCGTAAATAATTGGGGATGAGACAAAACAAGTTTTGCCCCACCCCCAATATGTGATGGTTTAAGCTTCAACGGCACACCTCATGTGTATCAAATTGTTAAGCTAACTAAGGACACATGTCCTTAGTCTTGCACCAAAACCATCCACACCTTAAAAGTACTAACTAAAACCATTCTCTCACATAACACTCATGCAAACCACCATTTTTCTCTCAACTCTCTCCCTATGAATGTCCACTCTTCACCCAAAACAACCCCCATTTGATCTTGATTCAACCATAAATCATATGTTATATACACATATGATGAAAACCCATTGAAGATATATTGATTGGAGGTGATTTTAACAACTAGCAAGGAGTTTCCATGGAGATGAAGGGATGATTTTTGGATAAGTCTACAAATATTTGGTGATCCTAGAAGTGGTGTTGATATCTCATAGGATTGGTTACCCAAAACCAAGTCTTGTTCATCACCAACCCCATCTTTTCATCACTTTAGTGGTATAGAGATTGTTCTTCCTATCCTCTTGTTATTTTGAATATGTAACCATGTATTTCTTTCTTAATGTATATGTATATGATGATATATAATGATAAAAATATTGTGTGGGGATCATGTGTTGATAAACTTGGATAAAAAGATTGAAAACTACATGTAAAATGGTTAAATCATGCTTAAAATAGTTGGCTGTATAAAAACAGTAAGCAACCATATGATAAACTGATAAAATGGCATAGTGGAATCAATATACAGTAAGTATTAAGTCTTGTACACATGTGAGAGTTGGCCATACAATGGAATCATTATAATGAGTGAGATCTGATCAAAACAAAATTGATGTATCAATCTGAATAGTCTGTTTTATGAGGACTGTTAGGGATAGTTAGACTTGGATTGAGCAGTAGCTAAACTAAGCTATTTGTAACACATAATATGAAGTTTATGTCATCCAAAAATGAGCTTCTATCTACTTGTAGAACTCAGGATATGGTAAAAATGGTGAAAGTGAAAGTAAAAATCAGATTTGTGAAATTTAAAGTATATAGTATTATAATAGCACTCAAGTAAATAATATATAAAATGTAAACTATAAACCCACTAACATATATATAATATTTTTATAAGTATGTACAATAATAAATAAATGAGACATTTTATAAAAATGACAATTTGATAAGTTTTATAAGTTATAAAACTATAAACATGATTTTTACGTCTTTTCGGCTAAAACCGTAAAATTAACGTTTTCGTCAATTAAAACTTAGATGGTCGGACCCGTCTAATATGAACTTTTTATAACTCATATACTGATATATAAGTACATATTACAAGTAAAAACCGATAAAACCCGAGCTTTATAACATACGGACATTAACGGGCCAAATTAGCCTTATTGGACTATTAATCCAACTAATTTGGCTAAACACTAATAATCTTGCTTAATTGAGCTTAACCCCGCTTGGGCCCAACATGTAAGCATAGGACTGATAATAAAAGTGTAATTGGGCTAATATAATATATTGGGCTTTTAATGGGCCCATTGGGCCTCAAAATGTAAATAAATTGAACTAGTATAACTAGTCTAGAAATGTACCAACACATGACATTTTAATGTGTATAAAGATATAAAACTCCCACACGATCATCATCATACTCATGATATCATCATATATATATATATATATATATATATATATATATATATATATATATATATATATATATATATATATATATATATATATATATATATATATATATATATATATATATATATATATATATATATATATATATATATATATATATATATATATATATATATATATATATATATATCTATATTATATATAGGTATAATTATGACTTGAAACCACAATTTTGATCCCAGTCATATCCCAGTCACATCTTTTAACCAGTAGGATTTGAGTATTTGCTAGAAAATCTCACTTTTTTCCTTTTTTAACTCATTTTGGGCGGGCCACAGTTTTTGACGTGATTTGAAAACGCACTTTGTTTGAAAATCACGTTTTGAAAACGCAACTTTGAAATTTCTGTTTGGTAATTGAGTTTTTAAATCATAGGGTTTAAAAAATATTTTTTTGAAAGGGGTTTGTAAGATTCGACCTCATGACCTTCGAGTTATTGGTTTTGGTGTTTTCCAATTGAGCTATTATATTGTTTTTGTTTAGTATGTTAAACCCATATATTTATTGTCCGGTTATTTAATTACTAATATGTTATATTTATCCAAATAATTATCCATATAATATATCATACAAATATCTTTTAAAATTTTAAAAATCTATCAAAGATATATATGACATATCTATACATAATACGTCTCCCTAAGAAACCCTAATGAATCGTATCCCTCTCAGAAAAACGTAGAAAGCATATGATCGGAAAGCTGCATGTGAAAACGGTCTGAATACTATTTCTTCTGTTTGTTTATTCAATTATGCCACCAGTGATCTATTCAGTTCGTGTTCTGTTGTTATAAAGCACATACAAAGTTGTAAGTGATGGTGGTGATGAGCAATAGCAGAGGACTAACTTTTCACCTGACTTTAATGTTTTATATAGGTAACTTGCCATGCAATTGTGACATCAGAATTTTTCATTCATTTATTACATAAACTTCTTGATTAATTGTGTCTTGGTGTATCATATGTCCTTTAATTCATTAGTGTTATAAGTCTCAAGATCGATCCCACATTAGATTTCACGTAAGTCAGGTGCATGCTACCATTGATAATATACACAAGCATGGAAGGCAAGTTAACTGATGTTTGTTATGAATCTTCATGTGCATATATTGTGATGATTCTACTTTTACACGCTGCTTATATTTCTATAATGAATACATATGTTGTAGTGCTCATACAGATCTGTTTATTTAACAGCTAGCCACTAATGTATATGTGGTTCTCACATTCTAGCTTGAAATATGAAAGGAATAATTGAAGTGCAAGCAACGAGACCAAAGAAGCGAGATCGGATGCCAAGTGGTATTTGTCCTCCAGTAGGCTCTTTTGGATCTTCATGATTACTGAATTTTCAGTCTTACCGCAAAAGTTACTGGACTGCTTCAATCGTCATCCGATTCCATCTGTCCGCCTGATTCAAGGAATGGTAGTCATTCTGTCAGCGAGTGTTCTTTTTTTCATGTGTATCATTTTGTCTTCTAAAACCATAGATTTCAAATTTTTATACAGTCACTATCAAATTGTTTTTTAAACTTTATATTCAGAAGTAATTGAATTACCACATTTTAAGCGTCTTTATGTTGTTTTATGTGATGTCCAACTGCAGACTTTCATAAATCCAGATTCTTAGAAAACACCCACTTATCCACCTTTGTTACGAAGTATTTATCAAAATTCAGAACATAATGCCATATATTTTGAGGTATATTTTTCTTAAGACAAACGTAACATGATTCAACCCATTTTAGGTAATAAGCTTTCCCAAACACCCACTTATCCATCTCTGTTACGGAGTATTTATCAAAATTCAGAACACAATGCCATGAGACGAAACTTTAGCTGATTAAACATAAGGTAATACACATAGGCTGTTTGGATCCACTAAATCACTTCTTATTGTGTTTGTTAACATATCCAGCTGCCTACGTCAGCTTATCCTAACACCCCCAATTAATAAGATAGTTCTAATAACTTTCCGTGTGTATAAAAGGAGAACATGGTAAAGGGTTAAGAACGAAACCAAGATTCCTAAGAGACGCGGTTTGAAATAGTATGTGATGAAATACTATTCGTTCCCTATATCATATTTTAAACCATTCAAATTTTATGATATGAAGATGAATAAGGTTTGTTTTGATTAATATTTTTGTACCTTTTTATTGGATCGAACACCTACTTATACATAATGTATTCCTTTTCCTCTTTTCAGAATTATGACTCAAACCTGAATGCCTTGTGCGTCGAAAATTTGCAGTATTCCGGATTATATTATTCCAGAAGCTTTAGGTCACGACAAGGTAGTTTTGGTGGAAGAAACTAAATCGGATTTTGAAGCCGTAACAGAATCTCTGACATAAGTAGGGGTATGTTCCTACGTCTGTTGTGGCCTTATGTATTTGAGTAATGCCTCCACCTTGAATGAGAAACCCCTATATCAAGGATGCTTCGAATAATGGTGTTGACCCATTTGGTGATCGCTGAGCAAAATGTGCCGGTACATAGCTATTTACCCTTTTTTTATTTTTTATATGGTTGGATTTTAATATTGCTTTTATCATGGTTTGATCGTATCTTTTCAATATAGCATACGTTTTACTAAATTAATCTGACCAAGAAATTCTATTCATACTTTTTCGCTGACAAGTAGATGATTAGAGGTCTATGTAGTTGATAGAAACCTTAAGTAATAATGTATTTATGGACACATCATATGCAGCAGTTTGAAATAGAGGTATAACTACTTGATATAAAGATAGTATGATTATTGTAACAAATAAAAACATATAACAAGAAACTGATTATTGTAAAAAATAGTATTGTTGGTATTTTATATTTTTTTAAGGATTGAGGCTTGACAAATAACAGGAAACTGACCACGTTGGACAATTTTTATGTTTATTGGCAAACATAACTGTGAGTTGCGTGGTGTTTGGGATTGCTTTTTAAAACAATTGGAGATGGAGACAACATGATTGATGTCGACCACACAGATAAACCATGGAAGTATCTTTCGTCTATTGATAATATACCCGAATTTGGAGAGGTTACATATATATAACATGCTAAAGAATGCTTTATTCCTAACTCACTTATTGCAGAATTGGCAAAGTTTAGCTGTTGTATTTAAGGTCCTTCATAGCTCAATAAGGTGACCAGTTAGTTGATGAACTCTGGTTCAGTGTCAAATAAAACAACCGGATCATCAGTTCTACCAGACCAAGCTTGGACAAGAAACATATACAAATGAACACAAATACAGGTGTACTGTAAAATTGCAGAATATGATCCAAAGGCTCTTGCAGATCGTAATCTTGTCAAAAGAGAGTACCTAAAGTGAACGAGCACTTTCCAGAAAGGATTTTTTAAGGCAGAATCTAAATACTGAAAAGAAATAATAGTTAGCTACTGACGCGCTTTACGTTGGGGCACTTAGAAGCTTATGCTTGACATGAGAGCTGGATATGGAGGGTCGGTTTCTTTCATTCTTTCCGTGTTGTTGAATATTTCTTAACTCTCAATATAACAAATTGTATTTAGACAGTTTTGCAGCAACCTTAATTAGGATTCTGAATATACTGTGCACATCAGTCACGAAGCTTATGCTTGACATGAGAGCTGGATATGGAGGTCGGTTTCTTTCATTCTTTCCGTGTTGTTGAATATTTCTTAACTCTCAATATAACAAATTGTATTTAGACAATTTTGCAGCAACCTTAATTAGGATTATGAATATACCGTGCACATCATTCACTGGGTGTAGATGTTTCTTGGCTTGAATTGTTTCCGACTGTCACTGATTCTCAACCACTTCCGCGGTCATTGGTTCCAGTCATCGGGCCTACCCCTGCTCAGGTTCAAAATAATATGGTCAAAGGTTACACTTTCTATTCGTTTTTTAATTATAACCTCCAGTCATTGTGATATACATCATTATTATCAATTCTTCATGGTAGATTATAGTCTGGCCTACTGAAATACAGAAAATGAAAGATGTGGAATGGCGGTTCCTAAACTTGATAAGGAGATTCTAAAAAAGCGTGTGAAGAAGTTCAAGAGGCCCCAAAATGACGGAGGATCTGTGTTAAGGGTAGGTCTTACATGTAGCTTTAAGGTAACTCTTCTTTTCATTGTTGGTTCATTTGTATGATTTTTGCAAATGTTAATTAAACGTAGTTATCATGTGTATTATTTGGTTGCTTTATTGATATGTAATTATCAAATTTTGGTGTTTCAGTGCTGTCAAGTGAAGATTCAGATCTGATAACAAGGAAAGGTTTGGCCGTTGTAAATTGTTCATGGGCACGATTGGGCTTGGAACTTAGAGAAACATCTCTTATAATGCGTTTTCCAATTGATTTCCTTAAGAAAGCTAACAGAGTTTGGAGATAGGCTTCAACCACGTCCGCATCAGTGGAAGCCAGCATAGAAGAAAGATGATGTTCCAAAGGTATTGATAGAGTTTAATTACTACACTAAATAACGATATATATTAGACAAAAAGCCTATGACTAATTAGTAGAGAGATTTATGAAAGCATTGTGCAGAATCTAGCATGCTAACTGAACATTGATATGTATAAAAACAGAAAGACAGAAGTTAGTTAATTGTTTTTAAATTTTGGAACACACATTTTAGTCTAAGTACATCCGGTTGTACAGTTTAATACTGGATTCATTGACGGTTCATGCTATGTGTTCATTTGTTCTTATAGATTGAAGGAATATTCAAGATGGTCATGCTGCCTATTTTAGGCCAGCTTTCAGATGAGTATGACGTAAACCACTACTACTCAAGTCAGTATCCACAACTATAATTCCTTTTAGTAAGTGCTCTTTAATTATAACTTATTTATACAGAATGTTACAAGATATAACACCGGGTCAACATCTTGTTTTGCTTTATTTCAGCCCTGCTATCAGTGAGTCAAGAGAATTTAATTTAAATATCTCACAAACCGTTAATCGTTGCACAAAACGGAACATACCTTCGTGACGAAAATTAAATCATCTTTCTATAGAGGGGCCATGTATACTTTTGATGAACCTTTTCCAATTTTTTTTTTCTTAAATCACGTTTGAGAACGAATTATATATAATTTTATTAAACGTAATTAAAAAAACAATTTCCCAAAACTTTTACATGTGCCTTTTTTATAAAATGATAATTTAATTCTTATCGCAATGGTATCTTTTTGTTATCACTTGACGATTTACCATTTTTGAGTTATTTGATTTTTTAAAAGAGGTGAAAATGTAATTTTATTTTTTAGTGAAAAAGAAATTAAATATGATTGCTTCATAGAATATATGCTAAACTAAGAGTTTACATTGATCTCAACTATATTCTCAGATATGCATTCATCAATCCAACAACGTGGTTTCAGAAAAAGGTTTATCCTCTATCTTATCAATGAATATTATATAAAATAAATCTCTCAAAGTTAACCAGCGTATATCATATATATGTATTTTTGGAAGAATAAAAATACCAAGTTTTATTTAGTGATATTAATATGATGAAAGATTGATATCGAACACAAAATCCCGTTGGGTTGGTCAAGCCCTAAAAATATCAAAAATTAGTTTTGTTTAAGTTTTTTTCTTAAAAAAAACGAGTCTCACTACAAACATATATAATTAATACACAAACATACTTTTAAAGAAGATTTACGTAACGACCCTGCCCGTTGGGCGGGTTACGACGCTAATATATATATATATATATATATATATATATATATATATATATATATATATATATATATATATATATATATATATATATATATATATATATATATATATAGATATATATATATATATATATATATATATATATATATATATATATTTATAAATATATATATATATATATATATATATATATATATATATATATATATATATATATATATATATATATATATATATATATATATATATATATATATATATATATATATATATATATATATATATATATATATATATATATATATATATATATATATATATATATATATATATATATATATATATATATATATATATATATATATATATATATATATATATATATATATATATATAGTTATTGTTTTTATAAAGTCATTGGACAAGAGTCTAAGACGGGTATTATTTGTCTAGGTTTCCGTGATTGAAGCACGTATCGTACATCCGAATAGCCGATAACCGCCTTTCCCAATCAACGCGAGTTCATAGCCTCGCACTCTTTCAAATGTTTTTATGAAATGTTTTATAAACCCGCGAGGGAGATAACATGTTAGTTATGATAAAATAGGACATCATTTGTCCCGAATGTTTGCTTATTGATTTGGAACCGAATGATTGTATGACCCGATGAATGATTATATGACCCGATGTATGAGATAAAATGGATTATTAAAGTTAGGTTATGTCACTAAAAGTCCCATTAGCATGAATTGTGAACTACCGGGATTTGGTAGACGCTTATGCATATAATAGTACTATTTGGGGACGATCACCCCAGTTCGCGCCTTGACGGTTGATCTCCGTCGTGCCACATTGATTGGTAAGCGAATTTATGTATGAGAAGATTTCCATAGCGTGATTTTTGTGACGACACGCTAACTTAGATGGGTAAATTGAGTTTCGGGCTAGCTACCCGTTGTTTGTTTTTAGGTAACAATGTCATGCGACTTATAATAATCCAAAAAACGAAAATACTGCTATACGCCTTGAATTAAAATATATTGCCTGACTAGCAATAAGAGGTCTTATATTGATATTATGTTCGTGTTTTGGTTTTACATAACCATATTCATATGACGGTTTTATTTAACTCTATAAAACGTTATAAAACGTATTGTATGATGTTTTTACGACATTGGTTCGTATAATGGTTTTGAAGGCTAAAGCCTATATTATGATTTTGACAAGGATTTGTATAAAATGTTTTTGGCCTATTTTATGGCCTACTACAAGGATTTGTACAAAATGATTTTCGGTAATAAATATATACCGATGATATATTAATGATTTTATTAAACTCTATGAATTCACTCCGCGTTTTCGCTGACCTTTTCTTTTAACATGTATTATCTCAGGTACATGAAGGTAATTCTCGGGAAGACAACAAGAATTCATGGCCCGCACTTAAATAATAATTTCCATTCAAATGCTTTGTAAAACTTGTATGAAATACTATGACTTGGGACCTATGCAAATTTGATATTTATGAATGGAAATGCTTTATTATTAAACGACGCGATTTTTAAGCGTTGTCTATGATGTGAGTAATGTGCTATCCCGTAACACCAACGAGTCTTCCGCTGTATTGAATTGTGTATATTTGAGGGTGTTACAGTTTGGTACCAGAGCTCTCGTTATAGAGAACGAAAGATTTTTAAAACCAAGGTTTTGAATAAAACATTTCAAAATCTTTTAACTATAAATATTTTTTAAAAATGTCTAAAAATCTTTTAACTATAACGGTGGCTAAGAATTCCCGAGTTACAGACAAGGCCAGACTGAGAAGTGTTATTTTAATATATATATAACTTGGATTATATATATATATATATATATATATATATATATATATATATATATATATATGATGTAATTTGATTACATGATTGTTTGATGATTATTTTAATATTTATACGACGTAGATTGTCACAAAGAACCCTAAATGCCCTAGTAAATTAATCTAAGCTATTGCTGTAGGAAATCTAGCTATTCTAGATCTAAACCAAGTTGTGGATATTTATGATCCCATCAAAATGGTTGATATTCGTAGAAATGTTTATAGTAGTTAATTATGATATTAAAGAAGAATTGGCGAGATTAAATCTGATATCGATGTCATGACGATCTTTCCTTATAGAGTGGAGTTTGACAAAACCTTACCACCTGGAAAGATGTCATCTGATTCAATGTCACCCAATTCTTAAATTTGAAAAATCGAAAGGGTGAATGTTGCACTTGAGGATATCATTGGAGCCTTTACCCAAAACCCTCATGCCACTAGTACCTTTCCAAGAAGTTTAACTGAATATGTGAGTCATTTAATACTAGTGACTCATTTGATAACTATTGTTGTAAGAGCTATAGGATTGGAAATTAAGTGTTGTTCATATCGAGCTTTTATTGCCCTTTTAAGGTTTATGAATAAGGTTGAAAGTATTGGAAAATGAGGTAGGATGTTGCATTGAGTATAAGTTGGTTGAAACTTGAATAAAGTAAAATTTAACCCGTATCGAATATGAGATTTATAAGAGGAGGTCGTTAAGTCATGTGATTGAATTATAAGGTTTTAATTGATTATTGGTTTGTGTTAAGGGTTGTTCCTAGGCCATTGTCCACTGACGAGGATACCCAGTGTCCAAGAAATAAATTGAAGATATCTTCTTCTGAATTGGGACCGATGGATCTTCTGGGACAGGTGGAACACCTAATGACTCTTGTAGATTAGTATTCATTGTGGTATCTTTTAAAAAAAATCCCTAACTTAACTGAGACATCAGTTGGTAGTATGAGTTCTTGGAATTGTATGACATAGTGACACGTAATGTGTTACGGTACAATTTTGACTTGTTTGTGATTAATGGAAAGACTAACTTTGATTGCTAAATCCTACATGTATCGATGTTATTTATCTTTTCTTGCTTCATCTTAATGTTTGCATTAGTGATGCAACCATTGAACAAGTACTCATATCGATTTGAGTTACGTTGTGGATTATTCTTTTTGAGCGCCATCGAGGTCATGAACCTCATGATTAATTGGCTAAGCTCATTTCCTGATATATTGTAGTTAGTTCTTGGTGAACAACTTTTCATCACTCTTTTGCAGATCACTTATTGTTTTTATAAGATAAAACAGTATCCCTTGAGAAAAAGTGAATTTTCATCACCATATGGATTACTTAAAGTGAGACTTATGAGTAATAGTTATCGAAATAAAGTTGTTTATGAAACACTTTGGAAAACTTAATTGTTTCCATAACAAAGAACATCACTGTAAATTCATTTTGATTCTTATTCCATAATTAAACATGAAATTAGTTTTTATTTTTAAACATGATGACAAAGTTTTGACGAACTGAGTATTGCATCGTTAATCCTAAAATTGTATATAGTTGCGCGCCTACATATAATTGGGAAGGGACCATGCAAGACTGATTAGTAGTCACATTAAATTTGTTAATAAACATTACATTTTCTTTGTAATTGTGGAAAATTTAATTTTTTTGAGACATGCAAGAAGTGCAAGATAGGGACATATTATTAGGGAAACCTACATATGTGCCCGTACTATCTATACTCCTGAATCGAATTTAATCATCTGTGGAAATTGTCTTATTTGACAATTGACAACTCTTTCTTGTCCAATTCTTCTGTGGTGAGATTCTTTGGAAAAGTATCTGATTACCGAGTGTTGATACCCGATTAGATGTATCGACGTTCCTATCATTTCTTTTGATTATATTTCATTTGAATGACCTGGGTAACGATCCGAGGAGCTCTCGAATGCGTACTCGAATCATGAAAACATGGGATTTATTCATATTCGTTAGTGTTTTCATCTGTATCTGATTTGAAATTCTCTCGCGTAAATTATGCGTTGACCTTACTCTTTTAATGGTAGTTGTGTCTCCATATATCCTTGAATTTGTGAAGGCTTATGAGTTATTATTAGTCTTTTGAAAGGTTCACATCTTATCGACGGCAATAAAACTGGAAAGTTGGTAGTACCAGTAGAATGGATTGATTGATTATGTCATGACGACATTGTCTTAATTGATGGGAACTCGAGTAGAATTCCCCCAAAAGATAAGATGTTGATTATCGAAAGTGATCTAAATAATTCTTGATGGACGACCATATGCTGCATTTAGACTTGAAATTATACCATGAATGGTTGTGAACTAGTCATAGATCTTGTATTCTAGAAAGAACTTAAAGTAAATGTATTAAAGGATGTTTATGTTATCTGAAACTTTAGGAGGTATTTGCTGGTAAATTACCTAGACTTTTGCCATTAAGGCAGGTTGAATTTGGTATTGATTATATTCTTGGTGCTACACCTGTGGCGTGTGCACTGTAGGACATAACCATCTCAAATTAAAAGAACTATCGTACAACAGAGCTAGTTGTCGGAAAAAGCATTTATTCTACCGAGCTCGTCATCATGAAGAGCTATAATGTTATCATTCCTTATATTTGTTGGATTACCGTGAACTAGGTAAATTGATGATAAAAATCTATATCCACTACCCTGTTGATCCCAAACTTAGATCGATTTAGCTTGTGTAAACGAGATTAGATCAAGTTATACACGTAGAGAAACTTTGTTTATGTATAAAGTAATTTAAGCGTTATGCGGAATTAACACTTAAACAAGAACACACAAAGGATGTAAAACAAACTTTCACTTGATTGATAATAACGAACTTGCTTACAATGGAAGTGTTTAACGTATGAAAAACTTATATGAAACATAACCTAAAGGTCTTCTTTTATAGACACAAGAAGCCTTGTACAAGAGTCTACGTATCAACTATTCTAGGTAAAGATAATTATAGAAAATACAATGTTGATCCTATCTTTACTAGAAACAAACTAGAAACATAATACGCGCAGATCATATCTTTCTATCAGTGCTTGTCTTCAACCTATCAACGCTTGACTTCTTCCTGTCAACGCTTGATCTGTCAGCACTTGTTCTCTTCTTATCAACGCTTGTTTTCTTCTTGTCAGCGTTCAAGTGGACTGGCTACATTTTATTCCCAACAATCCTCCCCTAAACTTGATATCTACTCTAGTAATCAAGTTTCTGAATATAAATTAAGAACTAG
Source organism: Glebionis coronaria (assembly GCA_025667525.1). Lineage (NCBI taxonomy): Eukaryota > Viridiplantae > Streptophyta > Magnoliopsida > Asterales > Asteraceae > Glebionis > Glebionis coronaria. Next base: position 248,024,696 of record CM046879.1, on the reverse strand, counting down.
GAGGAATCTTACAAATCTTATCATATTGGTAATAAACATGCCTAATCAAATCTTTGGCCACGTCAGTTGAATAGTCAATCTCCAGCTGTGTTGTCTTCATCTTGTCCAAAACTTCTTTGAACATGGGATACTGAGCATCTACAAGAAGATACTCAGCAAACTTTGTAGAGCTCAAGTAATACACACCAGCAGCTGAATACAAACGCCATTGAAGACCACTGATATCATCCTCAAGATCCTTCCAAAAAGTAGGATCTTCTTATTTTGGTGCACACATTCTCTTGAATGTTGACCAAAGTTTTATTCCATTGACTGAAGTAGGAGCTTCAGTCTCATACTTGGCCACCAACAACCTCCAGAGGTCTACCAAGTCTTCTCTATCCATACTTGCAAAGAGAGACATAAGAGTAGTTAATGTGTGTACCTCTTTCCCATACCTGCCAATCTTCCAAAACCCACTTGCATCTTCTTCATAGCTTATGATAGGGTTTCTGGCATCAAGAGGTAACACTTGTACCATTTCTGAAGCTTCCATGGGTGAGATCTTGATGCTACTTCTAAGAACAGCTTCACTGGGAACCACTTTATTTAGATCTTTAGGAAACTCAAGTGGAACTCCCTTCTTCAAAGGCCTTGGAACAATCATTTCCTTCTGAATCTCTATCTCTTCTGTAAGTTCTTGTTTCCTTTCATCTGAAAGAAGTCTTAGAGTGTTCATTTCCTACACTTTTGCCTAAATGGGATAAGCCTTGTACTCCAATTCTTGAAACGATAATCCCTGCAATTTCTTGAAGGTCCATCCAGTTCCATGACATCTGAGTAACATGTAATAAAGCTCTCTTCTATCCCTCTTCAGCAGTGAGAAAACATTGCTAGCCTTATGTTTCAAAATAACCTTGCAGTCTCTTTCAACTCTTAGAAGAATCTCCAATCCCCAAATTTGGTCTGAAATAGTCAAATCTGGAGTCTCCATAATCCTATTCTCCCAAGCATGGTACATCTGAACAACTTCTGGCATATCAAAGTCTACTTGCAATTTCAACTCTCTAAGCTTTTCCCTTACCAAGTCATCACCATATTCAAGTCTTTCTGCTTGTTCAATTATCATCACACTTGAATCTGAACTTTCTTCATCACTTCCTTCTTGTTCCTCAGAAGTGACAACAAATGGTGATTCACCAACCTTCTTCATCAAGTTGTGCAGCCAACCTTGAATCAAACTCTACTTGTGATGCATCCTTTGGAACTTCTACTTCTACCATGATTCCTTTACCCTTATCTAATGGATCAATGATGGGTAAGGATGATGGTAATACCTGTGACGACACTTCTTTGATGATAGCTGATGACTGGAATACATCAACCATATCTGCAGGTCTGTCAACGCTCAAATTCCTTGTGTCGGTGCCCAAATTACTCTTGTCAGCGCTTGGTGTGTCAGCGTTTAAATTTTGCTTGTCAACGCCCAACTTACTTGTCTCAGCGTCTCTTGTAAATTGTTCCAACATAGCTGTAAAAGACAAGTTTAAATTTGTAGGAGTAACCAGAGATGTATCAAAACCTGGTTGCTTCTTCAATTCAGTGAGGGCTTCAACAACACCAAAAGATTCTCCATCATGTGAGCCTTTATCACTCACATTAATCTGCTCATCCTCCCCTTTGGAATATTCCTCCATCCCACGCCGAGTGCTAGCATTCTCCAAAATGACAATCATCTCCCTCAATTGCTTGAGTTCAAGGCCTTGTGTACTGACTATTTGTACCAGGTCTGCATTTTTTTTGAAAGCTAATGCAGACAGTCGTCAATTCCATCAATGTGTATGGTTCCAATCTGCCCTCTTCTAAAATGGGTATTTGACCTCCCAAGTTAGAGTCATGGGGCATGGATGAGGTCATAAAGATGTTAGGACTATCTTGGCCTGCATCTAAGCCAGAACCAATAGTCCCAGCCTCATCCATAGCACTAACCACACTTGTGGTGGTGGTTCTCTCTGCTACATGGCTAGGACCACTAGAGGAGAACACTCCAGTAGTCCTTGGGCGTTTTTGCAATCTATATTGAGGTGGGGTAGAAGATGATGTGGATTGGGTGGATGTTGGAAGGTTAAGGGGTGTTTGGGTCTGTGAAGGAAAGGTGTCAACGTCTGGATTACTTGTGTCAACGCCAACATTTAATGTGTCAGCGTTGAAGGGTTCTTGGTCAATTTCCATGTGTTGAGGTGAAGGCAAAGGTTCTGTTATGGGGTCAAGTTGTGGTTGTGGGTCTGGTTGGGGTTGTGCTGCTACAATGGCAGCAAGCATAGCTTGGGTGAGGGGGTAATTCACGGTGAGGGGGTGAGTTCATCTTGGTAAAAATAACTTTCTTTTGCATAGGGATCTCATAAAAATCATCATGATCCCTTGTGCAGTAGTTTTGCACATCAAAAACCATTTGCAAAAATATGGGATAAGCCAAAGTCATCTTATTCCCTTTATTTTTACACATGCCATCAAAAATCAGTTTTGAATAATTAAAATTTTGCCCATTTGCAATGCACACAATTGCACTAGCAATTGATCTTTTAATTTCATTGTGTGTAGTACACTTGGGACTCAAACATTGTAGGATGACATGTATGAGGTACTTACAGGCTGGGGGAAACTCTTGTTTATGATATTTGTTTAAAGTGTCCTCATCAGGGAAAGGATAACCCAAAGCCCGAAGTCCTTGTTCTATTTCATTTATGGGAAGGGTGGTTATACCATCTGCATCATCAAGATGCAAAGCCTGGCGAACCAAGGCTTCAATAACCACCCATGTACGCCCATGAACAATAGCTGATAATGTAGTCACATTATTAATTGTTGAGGAACTAATAGTGTTCCAAAACTGTTTAATATGAGTGACAGAGATGAGAGGAGCATGAGAAAGGGCATACCTAATAGGGGATGCATTCAAATACGCCACCATCTTGGTGTATTATGGAAACAGAGTATCATCAGCTTCCAAATAAGCAATCATGTTGTGTTGACTCCTGAATCCCAATACCAAGTCACTTGGTTTAAACTTTGGTGCCATTGTTGAAGAAAGCTGTTTGTGAATTATTGAGAAAGATGAATTATAGGAGAAAATTTGTTAGACAAGAATATGAGATACCCTGTTTAAAAATAGGAGCCAAATATATAGGAGAGATAGGCACATGTGATTGGTAAAAAATTAGGCAACTATTTTCAAAATATAATGATGAAAATATTGAAAAGAAAATAAGTTATCTTGTGCATTAATTAAAAGTTATCTGCTCCCAAAATTACGGCCCCAAAATTCGTCAAAAATAACAACTGGGTAGGTCCCAATGAGTGTCAACGGTCAAAAATAACCCATCAACGCCCAACGGCTATATTCTTGTCAACGTTTGCCAAAGCCATGTCAACGTCTAAATTGGTCATAACAACGCTTGGAATAATACTTGTCAGCGTCCAAAAATAAAGTAATAAAAATGAAAAAGGACCTTAACAAAGTAATTTATCCTAGTGAAGATAACCTATAAATTGATAATTATTATAGGGCGGCAAGCACTGTCCAGTTATGCATACTTGCTTATGCAAGATAGACATAACAGTCCTCTAGTGTCCCTTGCTAACCAAAATTCTTAACAATTAAGTTATCTCATAAAATTCCTTGTAACTCCAAGGTAAAACCCATTATAAATCATTCCCAAGTCTCCCAACAGACCACATCTAATTCTAGGCCAAAAATGTCTTGGCAGCATGCATAGTATATCAACTTCGCATGCTATAGTGCCTCGTGATTTAGTAAACTAACTCATACTCACCTGTGGACACAATCTAGAATTGTGATAAGAGTATTATAAGAATACCCAAAAGTCCTAAAGGTTCCTAAAACCTCCCTATAAACTGTGATACATATGTTGCCCAATAATATGCATGAATAAAAAAATTTATGTCAAGATAGGAATATAAATATTCCAACCATCATCCATAAATTGAAACATGCTCCAATTGATTCTCCAAGGATCCATAAGCAACTCTGTATCCAATGGTACAATGCTATCAACGCCTGCACACTTAGATCAAAAACCACAAAACTAACATTGTTGCTGACAACGTCACGAGAACACTTGTCAGCGTTAAGGTAACCTTTGTCAGCGTTAGACAATTATAGTGGAAAATCTAACTTTTCAAAAAGACCAATAACAATGCATTATCCTGTACATACTTTTACAATAAGATCCCAAAACACATATTAAGTGAGATTGATCATTCCAATACTTGTTACCAAGTATTGAAACCTTCCAGTATCAAAAGGTTTAGTTAATAAATCAGACACATTTTCTTATGTGTCAACCCTAACTGGTTGTATTAAACCCTTTTCAAAACAATCTCTTATATAATGATGTCTAATTTCTATGTGTTTTGTTTTAGAATGATGTACAGGATTTTTAATAAAGCATAAAGTGCTGTTATTGTCAACAAAAATATTGGTATGCATGAAATTATACCCATAATCCAACAGCTGGTTCTGAATCCATAAGACTTGTCCACAACAAGCAGCTACAGCAACATACTCTGCTTCAGTTGTAGAATTGGCCACCACTGTTTGTTTCTTGCATTGCCAAGATATCAACCTACTCCCAAGAAACTGACATCCACCAGTTGTGGATTTTCTATCAAATTTATCACCACCATAGTCACTGTCTGAATATGCAATAAGCTCAAATGGTGAATCTTTTGGATACCATAATCCAAGGTCTGGATAACATCTGAGGTACCTAAAGATTCTCTTGACAGCATGAAGGTGACACTCTTTGGGAGTCACTTGATGGCTTGCACATGCACACACAGCAAACATAATGTCAGGTCTTGAGGCTGTGAGATACATCAATGAACCAATCATTGATCTATAGTGCCTGACATCCACATCTTTTCCATCTCCAACATTTCCCCAAGGGTGTTCTCTATCTATAGGAGTACTGGCCCTCTTTTCATGTGGAGAAAAGCCAAACTTCTTCAAGATTTCTGCCACATATTTATCCTGAGAGATGAAGATACCATCTTCTTTCTGCTGAACTTGTAACCCTAGAAAGAAGTTCATCTCCCCCATTGCACTCATCTTGAATTTGTCTGTCATAAGCTTGGAAAAGTCTTCACTCATCTTTGGATTGGTAGAACCAAAGATGATATCATCCACATAAACCTGAACAAGTAAGACATCCTTACCAGTCTTCTTTGTAAATAGTATTTGGTCTATGGTGCCCCTTTTGAATCCATTTTCCACCAGATAAGTGGACAATGTGCCATACCATGCTCTTAGGGCTTGATGAAGTCCATACATAGCTTTCTTGACTCTATACCCCTTGTCTGGATGCTCTGGATCTTCAAAACCAGGAGGCTGCATGACATACACCTCCTCAACAATTGTGCCATGCAGAAAAGCACTCTTCACATCCATTTGATAGATAGTGAAGCCCATGCAGGAAGCATAGGCTAGAAATATCCTTATAACCTCAATCCTTGCAACTGGTGCAAAGACCTCCTCATAGTCTATCCCTTCCTCTTGTGTATATCCTTGAGCCACTAAACGTGCCTTGTTTCTGACCACAATGCCTCTTTCATCTTTCTTGTTTCTAAGAACCCATCTTGTCCCAATAGGTCTGACATATGGGGACAATCAACCAGCTCCCAAACATCCTGAATAGCAAATTGGTGAAGCTCATCCTGCATTGCTTCCACCCAACTTGGTTCTTTGAGAGCATCAAAAATCTTCTTGGGTTCCTATTGTGATAGAAAACAGGCAAACAAACATGCTTGAACAAGAGGGGTATCAACCTTCTTTTGTATATTGGCAATAAATCCTCTAAGACTCTGATGAGATCTTCTAGTCTGAACAGGAGACATCACATCTCCAATAATTTGAGAAGTGGGGTGATTCTTCATAGTAGAAGTAAGAACTCCTCCCTCAAAAAGTCTGTTGTCTTCAATCTCATCATCCATGTTACCAATATCTTCTTCAGACTCTCTTCCATCAGTATCTGTATGAACCTCTTCATTTCTGTTTGAAGGTTCACCCTGTTCAAAATTGGAAGAGAAAATATGCTCAAAAGAGTTGTCAACGCCTGAGCCAAGGTTGTCAGCGTTTGATCCATCCACGCCTGAAATGGTGTTGTCAACGTTTGAGCCATCAACGCCTAAATTTGTCCTGTCAGCGCCAGATTTTCCTTTGTCAGCGCCTGAAGGACCATGCATGTTGTTAACTGGAGATACTTGGGGAGCACCATTTTCCTTTCCAGCAGCAAAAGCATCTGTCCATATGGGAATAGTGACATACTCAAGTATGGGAGATGACTTGTCTGCTTGTGATCCAACCTCTTCATTAACCTGCGTACCTGAAACATCCACAACTGGTTCTTTCACAACATTTGAAGTTACCTTCACAATGTCTGGATTAGTAACAGACATATAATTCAAAGTCCTAGATAGAGGTTCCAAGTTAAACAACCAATTTGGACCACTTTCAGGATCACTAGGTTTACTCTCTAAAAACCTAATATGTACTTTCTCAAGTATACGTTTTTCCTTCTTAAGGTAAACCCTATATCCCTTACTCTGCACTGAATAACCCATGAAATAGCCTTCATCACCTTTAGCACTAAATTTATCTAAGGCATCACTAGTATCCAACACAACTACATGACAGCCAAAGGGTTTAAGAAAACCAATATTAGGTTTCCTTCCCCAAAGTAACTCATAAGGTGTTTTGTTATGTATCTTGTTGACCAATGCTCTATTCTGAACATAACAAGCTGTATTCACAGCCTCAGCCCAAAAAGCTATAGGAAAGTGAGCATCAACCAACATAGTCATGGATGCTTTAATTAGGGTTCTATTCTTTCTCTCAGCAACCCCATTTTGTTGTGGGGTTCTGGCAATACTAAACTGCCTAGTAATCTCTTTCTTGGCACAAAAATCATCCAACAGTTTATTTCTAAACTCACCACCATTATCACTTCTAAGTATTTTAACTTCATTACCGGTCTTCTTTTCAATTTGGTTAATAAAGTTAATTAAAGTATCAGCAGTGTCACTTTTCATGGGTAAAAGAAAGTCCAAGTAAACCTAGAAAAGTCATCTGTGATGAAAAAGCAGTATGATTTACCATTCAAGATTTCTATATTAGTTGGACCAAACAGGTCCATATGCAACAAGTGAAGTGGTTTAGAACTAGAGTGCACCTGTTTAGACTTAAATGAGACCTTGTATTGTTTGCCTTTAAGGCATGCAACACAAGAGTGGTCATTGTGGAAAGCCTTTTCAGGCAAACCATCAACCAAGCTAAGTCTCACAAGCCTGTTTATATTTTTAAAGTTAATGTGCCCTTGTCTCTTGTGCCATAGAATACTCTCATCAACTGATGCTTTAGCATAAAAACATGACATGTTATTATTCATCCTAATTCCGTTAAGATTCACATTGTAAATGTCCTTATGCCTAGGTGTTCTATAGTCAATAAATTTCTCATCTGGCATTTTAAAATCCTTGCTCAACACCAAGCATTCAGTAACAGTGAAAAGAACCTTATTTTTGTTATCACAAACTTGTGATACACTAAAAAGAATATAACTAAGTTCTTTTACCAGAAACATGTTTTCAAAACTCAAGTTGTTGGTGAGTAGAGTTCCTTTTCCTGTGATAGTTCCATATCCGCCTCCAAAGTAAACTTTATCACCATCCTTAATGGGAGTGAAGTTAGTGAGGTAATCTTCCTTCCCAGTCATGTGCCTAGAGCATCCACTATCCCAATAGCCATAATCATTCACCTAATTTTGAATGCCCTGCACATAAAGAAAACAAATTAGTTTTCTTTGGGAACCTAAGCCTGAGCAGACTTGGATTCATCTGGTTGTTCAACAAGAACAGACTTAGTTCTCATAACAACCCCTTGTTCATCCCTTTTTGGATGAAACACCCAGTTAACCCCAATTGGTTTTGTGATGACCTTTGAAATATAATTAAATCTGTTGCAGGTCATAGAAATCCCATTAGAATTAGGGTTTTGATCTTGCTTAGGTCTCCATGTCAAGCTAGAAGAAGCTTTAGACCCCTTTCCCTGTGGTTGCAACTATTTACCATTATTTGGTCTGGCAACGTTTCTGTCAGCGTTAGATTTGGTCTTGTGAATGCTGAAATTATCCTTGTCAGCGTTGAACCTAGGGTTTGCTACAGGAACCTATTGCCTATTAGACCATGTATGGGTCTTCTGAAAAGGTCTTTGTCCATGAGTGTTAGACCCTTTAGTTAAGAATGGGGCTGGTCTAACAATTTGTGGACTTTTCTCCATAAAAGTTTTGGGTCTGACAATGTTTGACCTTTTGTCAGCGTTGACCTTGGAAGCGTTGACACACTTATAGGCTAAATGTGAAAAGCTACCACAAGTATATCAGGCTTTTCTAGACAAAACTCTAGGTCTAGAAGAAAAGAAACCTGTTCCATTATCACTAACTTGGCTTTTTGGTGACCTAGTATTCCTATACATTTCTGCATACTTAATGCTAGGTTTTCTAACAGTGTTTGAGCCAAGGTCAACAGTCTTGCCAGTGATTGGGTTTGTTACTTTGATAAGGGTCGACTCATTTGGACTATCACAAAGCATGCCACCCTTGACAAACAAGGTAGGGTTGGCTTTCTTCCATTCAATCAAATCAGTCAACTTTTGCCTATATTTCTCTACTAGGGTAAGGACTCTTGGTAGAGGAATAAATTCCTCTTCTTGGAGTTCTGGTAAACCAGTCCAAGATAAGTCCTTTCTTTGGACACCATAGAAGTCCCCAGCTGGTGGTGGAACACCAGAATACTCTTTCATCCCAATCCTAGTCATGTCCTTAGAATCTCTCTGTTTACTAACACATTCTCCTAGGGTTTGTGAGGCCTTATCAAATATCTGAATTTTAAGGTCTACATTATCCTTATTCTTGATAGCCTCATCTAACTTAGCATGTAATTCAGCATTGACCCTTTCCATGATGTTTCTAATATCATTACTAGCTTAAATAATGTTTTAAGATATTTATTTAATCTTTTAGGTCAAGCTCCATTTCTCTTATACTCAGAAACTGTCTTTTCAGTTTGAGTGAGAGCAAGTTGATAGTTAGACAACTTGCATCTCTCAGTACTCACATCTCCTAACAATCTTAAAACCTCTTTGTTAAGTCTTTCAGTATTTAAACGACAACCCTTACTACAAAAAGCATCATCGTATACCTCATTGTCTGATGAAGATGAGGAGTGTGCCATGAGAGAATATTGAACATGCTCTTCTTCTTCTATCTCAGCAACCAAAGCTTTATCCTCTTCCTCATCCTTAGCCAAATAGCTCCAATCCCATCCAATACCATCAATTTCTTGCACTGCCACCATGGCCTTAGGATCCTGAGCCTTAACAATTTGGCTTGAGGGTTTTCCAGCATCAGATCTTCTTGGAGATCTGCATTCTCTCATAAATTTCCCCATACGATGACAATTGTAACACTCAACCTTGGATTTATCAAATCCAGCAGTGTCCTTAGCATTAAAAGTCATATTCTTCTTGAATCTTCTATTCCACCTGTTTGCTTTTATACTAGCAAGAGCCATGTTCCACTTTATATCCATCTCCTCCAAATGCTCATCACTTATTTGCCCAAGGTCCTCATATGTAATCACTGAACCATTGGGTAATGAAGCAATGTATGCACACACAGTATCCAGATCCAAACCAGCAGGCTTAACTCTTGGTGAGTCAATTTTGTACGTGTCAGCGTCTGAATTTTAGGCGTTGACAGGATATGATCCAGCATTGACACATGTTGATCCAGTAACTGGGTGCATGTATGAATCCTTCTGATCAAATTGGCCTTCACTATGTGAGAAGAAGGCCATGTTACTATTGGTAGACTTAGTTCCATGATCCAAAAGAGTTTCATTCTCCAACAGCCTCAGTTTGTTGTAAACATCATCAAAAGTAGAACTTTTGTGAGTGTTGTTGGCGATTATAGATCTTGCCTCAATCTTCCACGCATCACCAAGGCTTTTAAGAAAAGTGGCAATAATGTCAAAATCACCAATTACTGTCCCCATGAAGGACAACTTGCTTGTAATGTCTAGAAGTCTGCTTCTCATACTACTTAGCTTCTCATTAGTTTGAGCCTTAAAAACAGCATACTCATGTAAGAGTTGCTTCCTCTTCTCTTCCACAGTATCAACATTACCACCATATGCAACTTCAAGGGCTGCCCAAAGATCTTTTGCAAACTCATAACCTCTATATTTGTGCTGATTTTCTTGTCCCAAAGAATGTTTCAGAATGCTTAGGGTTTTCATATCAACCCTTTTCTTTGCTATGTCATCAGCAGACACAGCTCTACCATCTTCAGGTTTTTCTTTCTTATCTGCTTCAGAACGTCCTTGAACAGCTGATCTTGTAGCAATGGCATCTACAATCTTTTGAGCTTTATTGAATGTGTTTCCATATTCAATAATCTCCCAGAGAGTGCACACACAGCAAACATAATGTCAGGTCTTGAGGCTGTGAGATACATCAATGAACCAATCAAAGATCTATAGTGCCTGACATCCACATCTTTTCCATCTCCAGCTTTTCCCCAAGGGTGTTCTCTATCTATAGGAGTACTGGCCCTCTTTTCATGTGGAGAAAAGCCAAACTTCTTCAAGATTTCTGCCACATATTTATCCTGAGAGATGAAGATACCATCTTCTTTCTGCTGAACTTGTAACCCTAGAAAGAAGTTCATCTCCCCCATTGCATTCATCTTGAATTTGTCTGTCATAAGCTTGGAAAAGTCTTCACTCATCTTTGGATTGGTAGAACCAAAGATGATATCATCCACATAAACCTGAACAAGTAAGACATCCTTACCAGTCTTCTTTGTAAATAGTGTTTGGTCTATGGTGCCCCTTTTGAATCCATTTTCCACCAGATAAGTGGATAATGTGCCATACCATGCTCTTAGGGCTTGATGAAGTCCATACATAGCTTTCTTGACTCTATACCCCTTGTCTGGATGCTCTGGATCTTCAAAACCAGGAGGCTGCATGACATACACCTCCTCAACAATTGTGCCATACAGAAAAGCACTCTTCACATCCATTTGATAGATAGTGAAGCCCATGCAGGAAGCATAGGCTAGAAATATCCTTATAGCCTCAATCCTTGCAACTAGTGCAAAGACCTCCTCATAGTATATCCCTTCCTCTTGTGTATATCCTTGAGCCACTAAACGTGCCTTGTTTCTAACCACAATGCCTCTTTCATCTTTCTTGTTTCTAAGAACCCATCTTGTCCCAATAGGTCTGACATATCTGGGACAATCAACCATCTCCCAAACATCCTGAATAGCAAATTGGTGAAGCTCATCCTGCATTGTTTCCACCCAACTTGGTTCTTTGAGAGCATCAAAAATCTTCTTGGGTTCCTGTTGTGATAGAAAAAAGGCAAACAAACATGCTTGAACAAGAGGGGTATCAACCTTCTTTTGTATATTTGCAATAAATCCTCCAAGACTCTGATGAGATCTTCTAGTCTGAACAGGAGACATCACATCTCCAATAATTTAAGAAGTGGGGTGATTCTTCATAGTAGAAGTAAGAACTCCTCCCTCAAAAAGTCTGTTGTCTTCAATCTCATCATCCATGTTACCAATATCTTCTTCAGACTCTCTTCCATCAATATCTGTATGAACCTCTTCATTTCTGTTTGAAGGTTCACCTTGTTCAAAATTGGAAGAGAAAATATGCTCAAAAGAGTTGTCAACGCCTGAGCCAAGGTTGTCAGCGTTTGATCCATCCACGCCTGAAATGGTGTTGTCAACGTTTGAGCCATCAACGCCTGAATTTGTCCTGTCAGCGCCAGATTTTCCTTTGTCAGCGCCTGAAGGACCATGCATGTTGTTAACTGGCGATACTTGGGGGGCACCTTTTTCCTTTCCAACAGCAAAAGCATCTGTCCATATGGGAATAGTGACATACTCAAGTATGGGAGATGACTTGTCTGCTTGTGATCCAACCTCTTCATTAACCTGTGTACCTGAAACATCAACAACTGGTTCTTCCAAAACATTTGAAGTTACCATCACAATGTCTGGATTAGTAACAGGCATATAATTCAAAGTCCTAGATAGAGGTTCCAAGTTAAACAACCAATTTGGACCACTTTCAGGATCACTAGGTTTACTCTCTAAAAACCTAACATGTACTTTCTCAAGTATACGTTTTTCCTTCTTAAGGTAAACCCTATATCCCTTACTCTGCACTGAATAACCCATGAAATAGCCTTCATCACCTTTAGCACTAAATTTACCTAAGGCATCACTAGTATCCAACACAACTACATGACAGCCAAAGGGTTTAAGAAAACCAATATTAGGTTTCCTTCCCCAAAGTAACTCATAAGGTGTTTTGTTATGTATCTTGTTGACCAATGCTCTATTCTGAACATAACAAGCTGTATTCATAGCCTCAGCCCAAAAAGCTATGGGAAAGTGAGCATCAGCCAACATAGTCATGGCTGCTTTAATTAGGGTTCTATTCTTTCTCTCAGCAAACCCATTTTGTTGTGGGGTTCTGGCAATACTAAACTGCCTAGTAATCTCTTTCTTGGCACAAAAATCATCCAACAGTTTATTTCTAAATTCACCACCATTATCATTTCTAAGTATTTTAACTTCATTACCATTCTTCTTTTCAATTTGGTTAATAAAGTTAATTAAAGTATCAACAATGTCACTTTTCATGGCTAAAAAGAAAGTCCAAGTAAACCTAGAAAAGTCATCTGTGATGACAAAGCAGTATGATTTACCATTTAAGATTTCTATATTAGTTGGACCAAACAGGTCCATATGCAACAAGTGAAGTGGTTTAGAACTAGAGTACACCTGTATAGACTTAAATGAGACCTTGTGTTGTTTGCCTTTAAGGCATGCAACACAAGAGTGGTCATTGTGGAAAGCCTTTTCAGGCAAACCATCAACCAAGCTAAGTCTCACAAGCCTGTTTATATTTTTAAAGTTAATGTGCCCTAGTCTCCTGTGCCATAGATTACTCTCATCAACTGAAGCTTTAGCATAAAAACATTACATGTTATTATTCATCCTAATTCCATTAAGATTCACATTGTAAATGTCCTTATGCCTAGGTGTTCTATAGTTAATAAATTTCTTATCTGGCATTTTAAAATCCTTGCTCAACACCAAGCATTTAGTAACAGTGAAAAGAACCTTATTTTTGTTATCACAAACTTGTGATACACTAAAAAGATTATAATCAAGTTCTTTTACCAGATACACGTTTTCAAAACGCAAGTTGTTGGTGAGTAGAGTTCCTTTGCCTGTGATAGTTCCATATCCGCCTCCAAAGTAAACTTTATCACCATCCTTAATGGGAGTGAAGTTAGTGAGGTAATCTTCCTTCCCAGTCATCTGCCTAGAGCATCCACTATCCCAATAGCCATAATCATTCACCTGTTTTCGAATGCCCTGCACATAAAGAAAACAAATTAGTTTTCTTTGGGAACCTAATCCTGAGCAGACTTAGATTCATCTGGTTGTTCAACAAGAACAGACTTAGTTCTCATAACAACCCCTTGTTCATCCCTTTTTGGATGAAACACCCAGTTAACCCCAATTGGTTTTGTGATGACCTTTGAAATATAATCAAATCTGTTGCAGGTCATAGAAATCCTATTAGATTTAGTGTTTTGATCTTGCTTAGGTCTCCATGTCAAGCTAGAAGAAGCTTTAGACCCCTTTCCCTGTGGTTGCAAATATTTACCATTATTTGGTCTGGCAACGTTTCTGTCAGCTTTAGATTTGCTCTTGTCAATGCTGAAATTATCCTTATCAGCGTTGAACCTAGGGTTTACTACAGGAACCTATTGCCTATTAGACCATGTATGGGTCTTCTGAAAAGGTCTTTGTCCATGAGTGTTAGACCCTTTAGTTAAGAATGGGGCTGGTCTAACAATTTGTGGACTTTGCTCCACAAAAGTTTTGGGTCTGACAGCGTTTGACCTTTTGTCAGCGTTGACCTTGGAAGCGTTGACACACTTATAGGCTAAATGTGAAAAGCTACCACAAGTGTATCAGGCTTTTCTAGACACAACTCTAGGTCTATAAGAAAAGAAACCTGTTCCATTATCACTAACTTGGCTTTTTGGTGACCTAGTATTCCTATACATTTCTGCATACTTAATGTTAGGTTTTCTAACAGTGTTTGAGCCAAGGTCAACAGTCTTGCCAGTGATTGGGTTTGTTACTTTGATAGGGGTCGACTCATTTGGACTATCACAAAGCATGCCACCCTTGACAAACAAGGTAGGGTTGGCTTTCTTCCATTCATTCAAATCATTCAACTTTTGACTATATTCCTCTACTGGGGTAAGGACTCTTGGTAGAGGAATAAATTCCTCTTCTTGGAGTTCAGGTAAACCAGTCCAAGATAAGTCCTTTCTTTGGACACCATAGAAGTCCCCAGCTGGTGGTGGAACACCGGAATACTCTTTCATCCCAATCCCAGTCGTGTCCTTAGAATCCCTCTGTTTACTAACACATTCTCCTAGGGTTTGTGAGGCCTTATCAAATATATGAATTTTAAGGTCTACATTATCCTTATTCTTGATAGCCTCATCTAACTTAGCATGTAATTCAGCATTGACCCTTTCCATGATGTTTCTAATATCATTACTAGCATTTAAATCATGTTTTAAGATATTTATTTTATCTTTTAGGTCAAGCTCCATTTTCTTATACTCAGAAACTGTCTTTTCAGTTTGAGTGAGAGCAAGTTGATAGTTAGACAACTTGCATCACTTAGTACTCACATCTTCTAACAATCTTAAAACCTCTTTGTTAAGTCTTTCAGTATTTAAACGACAACCCTTACTACAAAAAGCATCATCGTATACCTCATTGTCTGATGAAGATGAGGAGTGTGCCATGAGAGCATATTGAACATGCTCTTCTTCTTCTATCTCAGCAACCAAAGCTTTATCCTCTTCCTCATCCTTAGCCAAATAGCTCCAGTCCCATCCAATACCATCAATTTCTTGCACTGCCACCATGGCCTTAGGATCCCGAGCCTTAACAATTTGGCTTGAGGGTTTTCCAGTATCAGATCTTCTTGGAGATCTGCATTCATTCATAAATTGCCCCATACAATGACAATTGTAACACTCAACCTTGGATTTATCAAATCCAGTAGTGTCCTTAGCATTAAAAGTCATCTTCTTCTTGAATCTTCTATTCCACCTGTTTGCTCTTATACTAGCAAGAGCCATGTTCCACTTTATATCCATCTCCTCCAAATGCTCATCACTTATTTTCTCAAGGTCCTCATATGTAATCACTGAACCATTGGGTAATGAAGCAATGTATGCACACACAGTATCCAGATCCAAACCAGCAGGCTTAACTCTTGGTGAGTCAATTTTGTACGTGTCAGCGTCTGAATGTGAGGAGTTGACCGGATATGATCCAGCGTTGACACATGTTGATCTAGTAACTGGGTGCATGTATGAATCCTTCTGATCAAATTGGCCTTCACTATGTGAGAAGAAGGCCATCTAACTATTGGTAGACTTAGTTCCATGATCCAAAAGAGCTTCATTCTCCAACAGCCTCAGTTTGTTGTAAACATCATCAAAAGTAGAACTTTTGTGAGTGTTGTTGGCAATTATAAATCTTGCCTCAGTCTTCCACACATCACCAAGGCTTTTAAGAAAAGTGGCAATAATGTCAACATCACCAATTACTGTCCCCATGAAGGACAACTTGCTTGTAATGTCTAGAAGTCTGCTTCTCACACTACTTAGCTTCTCATTAGTTTGAGCCTTAAAAACAACATACTCATGTAAGAGTTGCTTCCTCTTCTCTTCCATAGTATCAGCATTACCACCATATGCAACTTCAAGGGCTGCCCAAAGATCTTTTGCAAACTCATAACCTCTGTATTTGTGCTGATTTTCTTGTCCCAAAGAATGTTTCAGAATGCTTAGGGTTTTCATATCAACCCTTTTATTTGCTATGTCATCAGCAGACACAGCTCTACCATCTTCAGGTTTTTCTTTCTTATCTGCTTCAGAACATCCTTGAACAGCTGATCTTGTAGCAATGTCATCTGCAATCTTTTGAGCTTTATTGAATGTGTTTCCATATTCAATAATCTCCCAGAGAGTGTAGTCATGAATTTGCAGATATTGCTCAAAGTTGAACTTCTATAGCTCAAAATTGTCTACATCTAGCATGGGAATCTTGATGTTGTGGTTTGAGGAGGAGGAGGAGGTTACTTCTGGAGTAGACATGATGTTTTTAGGGTTTTGTGAAAATTAGGGTTTTGGTGATTTAGGGTTCTTGTGTTCTTTTGGACCAAAGTTTCTCAACAAGCTCTGATACCACTTGTTGATCCCAAACTTAGATCGATTTAGCTTGTGCAAAAGAGATTAGATCAAGTTATACACGTAGAGAAACTTTGTTTATGTATAAAGTAATTTAAGTGTTATGCGGAATTAACACTTAAACAAGAACACACAAAGGATGTAAAACAAAATTTCACTTGATTGATAATAATGAACTTGCTTACAATGAAAGTGTTTAACGTATGAAAAACTTATATGAAACATAACCTAAAGGTCTTATTTTATAGACACAAGAAGCCTTGTACAAGAGTCTACGTATCAACTGCTCTAGGTAAAGATAATTATAGAAAATACAATGTTGATCATATCTTTACTAGAAACAAACTAGAAACATAATACGCGCAGACCATATCTTTCGATCAGTGCTTGTCTTCAACCTATCAACACTTGACTTCTTCCTGTCAACGCTTGATCTGTCAGCGCTTGTTCTCTTCTTATCAACGCTTGTTTTCTTCTGGTCAGCGTTCAAGTGGACTGGATACATTTTATTCCCAACATACACAAGATGATAGATTTGTTCGATCATTTACAAGGTTCTAGCGTATGTTCTAAAAATTTGATCCATGGCATGGTTATCATCAATTTCGCATCCGCGAAAAAGATTATCTATTCTAATCACTACATCCGGGACTTGTAATGAACATTATGAGTTTCATGTTATGTTATTTGGATTGACCAACGCACATGTAGCATCCATAAATTTTGTGAATCACATGTGTAGGCTGTAATTTGATAAATTCATGCTTGTGATCATTAAGGATCATTTGTTTGTTTCTAAGAATAAGAAGGAGTTAATAATTATTTATAGATTTCCCTGAATTGGCCGAACAATGAAAACCTGTACCTTGAATATTTAACAAGTGATTTAAGGCTTGATCCTTTATATAAAATGACCGTTTAATTAATGATGGTAAGATATATATATATATATATACATATATATATATATATATATATATATATATATATATATATATATATATATATATATATATATATATATATATATATATATATATTGACTCTTCAAAAATTAGAAGTCATTAAAGACTTTGGGTTTTACCAAAAAGAAAGTGCAAATATGTTTTGACAAATGTTTTATCAAAAAGAACTTTTAAGGGATCATTCCCTTATACCCAAATCATTTAACTAAACTCCTGTTTAGGGGTAAATGTTTGTGCATACCTCAAGAAAACTTAAGAGGGATTGAGGAAATCATTTAAACCATGACTTGAAATTTAAAACGACAGTTTTTGCTTTTCAACTAAGAAAATTGTGAGACCCCCAAAATCAGGCAAGGAAACACGTAGGCGGCAAAGGAGTTCCATGTCATGGTACAAGAAACAAAGAAATATTGTTGACATAAAGTTGACGTAATAAAAACTTATAGATTATATCACAAAAAGATCAGAGTTTTTAAACAAAGGTCCCAGAGTTTTATAAGCGGAAAATCTATTATTTAAACATGGTTTTGTAACATGTTGTTACAAAAAATATAGGTTAAACTTCTGACAGCTTTTACCAAAACCAAATTTTAAAAAGTAACACAGAAATCTCCAAGCTGCGATAATATCCTGCAGGCTCCCATCCAAGCAAATCTAAGTAATAATACCTGAGATTAAATATGTAAAATCGTCAACATAAAGTTGAGTGATATTCATAGGTTTAGCAGTAAAGGTGTGGAACACAAGCATTTATTTGTAAAACAAGAAATAGGGAAAATGGTTACGTACGATAACCATAGTCCGAAACCATTATTATTGCTATTTAGTTCATGAACCGAAGCTTAACTCAATGTAAGTTCCTCTAGTGAGTATTCAGCCTAAATACTCAAGTAACAAAACAAATGTAATGCGTCAATGGTTAAACAACCACAACATGGGACGGGGATTGTCAGTCCCGATGGATCCACCCACAACATTCGCGCTTAGCAACACAAGTAAATTAGCGGTTCATGATCAGGAGAGGAAACTTAAGGGTTGTAACTAAAAGCAATAATAATAATGAAAATCTGTTGGAAATCATCAAGTTCTGGAAAACATACAAGTTCTGGATAGCATACAAGTTCTGGATTGGATACAAGTTCTGGATAGCATGCAGTTTTAAATGAATGTGTTCCACCATGTAAAATCTCACCCCGCGTTTAGAAACAATGTATATGTAGTAAAAAGGGGCTATGAACTCACCTTAGCGATAGCGATATCAAACGAGGATAATGACCAATATATAGTGACAGGAGTGAAACGATGAAATAAGATAAGTTGATAAACCACAAGCTTCAAACGATGACCTAAAATAAAGATGGCCCATCTTAGATATGTACAGAAAACGTTCAAAACTGAAATAAGTTTTATAAATATAATTACTTTATATGTAATATAACTAAATTATAATTATAGGACTAGTTTTGAATATCATAAAACGAACAAAGACTAAAAGTGTTGCTTTAAAAATCTATACTATTTATTTGTATATAGCGTAATAAATGAAGGACTATATTTGTAAAATAAGATTTAGACACCATGAGATTGTGAAGACACTTCTCTCAAGTTGCTACTTTCCCTGCCAATTTGAGATATATTTTTGTAAAATCCTATTTAGTAAAGAGATTATAGATGTAATTTAATATGAAGTCGTAAATAATTTTTTTCTTGTTACTTTGTGGTTACGTACAAATGTACAATACACCAATTTCGTTTATAATAAAACCAATTAGCACAATAGTCTTTGATAGTCGAACTCAATACCATCGTTAATAAGAATATATAAGAGTGATATAAAGATTTGTAAGACTCCAACTCATTATCATTCACTTTTATTAAATTAGACCTATGGTGTCCTTTTAGTTTATAGCTTAAAATAAAGATTATGAGAACACAAGTTAACTTTTTATAATAAATAAGTGACGTACTACAAAACATGAATAATAGACGAAGTGAAGTAGAAATCGATATTACGATTAGTAAATAAAACGTGCATGTGAACAGGATAATATACCTTCGAGCTAAACGAGACCGTTAGAGATAATAATGAACACGACGAACACAAGTTCGGAGTAGAACACTAGATCAAATGAACGATAAACTACTCGACAATTGAAAGCTTTTTTTTTAATCTAAACATGAACTGACCATGTTTAACCTGAACAAGACCCCAACTCGGTCAACCATAACTATGCCACAACCATGAACAGTAACAAGAACTCAACCGTAGTATATGTGCATGGCGCGCACAACAAATAGGCTAAAGTCCATCAAATTTTGCCGCATGCCCAAGTTAAGGCGAAGGAAATTAACAAAAAACATATCAATTTAAACGAGAGGGTTTTTGTCATTTCTTTATAAGTTGTGCATTTAGAAACGATATATATGACTACCACGCCTCTGACTTGTTCATGTGCTTTTTTTTAGATAAAGGATTACGTGTTGATCATTCGTGATGTTTTGGTTCTTATTTTGCTTATAATATAGAAACGTGTCATTCTAGAGTAATAGTTAGTCTATATTATAAGAGAATAAAAAGAAACTTATGTTGGTTATGTGTTTAACGTCACAAATAGGCAAAAAGATTCTAGGTTTGGTTCAATATTTGTAAATATTTGTAAATCTTGGGTATAAGCGGGTATAATTGAAACCCGATATTTTAAAAGTTACGCGATTTTAAAGGTTACACGTAAAACATGAAAAATAAACGTTCAATACGAAATAAAAACTTTGACATTCGGAGAATGTTAATATTTCGATAAATAAATGATGGCTTATAATTTAAATAACGTTAACGCGTTATATAAACGAAGGATGCTTAAAGGTTTAATGTAAATTACGAAGAATACCCGTAAAACGAAAAATAAAAATGAGGACAATAGAAAATATTTTTATGTCATAACGAGAATATTTAAGGTCGATGACGGGCATAGACTCTGCCGATAAATAATAAATGAAAATATTTGATACGTTAAGCCATAACCTTGTCGATTAACCGAGAATTCAATATTATTCGTAAAAACAAACATGGTAAACAAAAGTCAGGTTATAAATATTGGTCCGAATATTAAAAATAAGAATTAGAGCTCAGTCTAAATATTGATTTTAAATTTCGGGTAAATAAATATGGAAATTTTTTTTTTTTTATAATTTCGAATAAAATATTGTCAACGATCAGAAAAATAATAAAATATAATTTAATTAACATTCTCGAGATCTCAGGTTTTACGTATGAAAAGTAAAGAGGAACAAGTAAAACATTATAAAATCGATATGTACGAATAAAAAAATAATTTAATTACCGAGAAAAATACGAGTTCTCAGAGTCGACCCCCCTAAAGGAACTCTGGTCCCTCAGAGTTCTCCTGGAGACAGTACAAGATGCTAACAAAAGGAGGTGCATAGTTTAGAACTGATTCATTGCTTCCCAGGTAATTTCTGCCCCACGGCGTACCTTAACAATTAGGATTCACTACGATTCAGTTTCTTAACTAATTTCAAACTTGGATTAGAATAATGACCTTTCAGTACGGAGAAATATCAAGAGATAGATTGAACACGGGAATTGCTTAAACGGACAAATTGCACTAAAACAAGTTAAGATTGATAATCGACAAGGAATCGCAAATCGTGCAAACTGTAAAATATGACAATTTACTTATTAGAAAAAAATATAGGGGAAATGTGAATTACATATAGACATTTGGATTACAAGTTGTCACAATTATTTGTCTAAAATTTGGTATTACTTTCAAATTTAGCTTAAATTTTCTTGATTAAATTTTTTTACAAGGTTTAATGATTTGAAATCAAACTATATATATTTAGTGAGTAAACATTTGCTAAATCTTTTTCTTGATCAGGATTTCAAAGCCAAAAAGTAGAACAGTTCAAAATAGTTATCTTGATCGGCTTAAGAACTTTCGGATGATAGTAGAGAATTATTGTTAAAAACTCAGGTTTATCGTTACCATCAGAAAAATCAAAATTTCCAAATTATTTAGAATCATTGTTAGAAATTATAATTTAAATCCATAATTTCATTAGATTGAAAGTAAAGTATGATACAATCAAATACTTTTAAAAGATAAAGTTTAACATCCTTTTAAACACTAGTTATAAATCTACCAAAGATGATGTATAGATCCGACATTTAAACTTGAAACGAGTATTTTGGTAATTTAAACACTTGATAAAATGTGTAAAACGTTCTTAAAAATTTATAATAATTCTTAGAAATCAAAGAAGGTGTTTACTGCACCAAATGGTAAACATGTGACATATTCTAGTTTTCAAAAGGTGACAAGATAGCAAACGAGTATGAAACGAATAATAATCAACAATTAATATGCAAGCAGTATCATGAGGAAATAAAACAAAATTCGTATCAAATTTATTAACGAACATGATTGAATAGATGCATCGATGATAAGGACAATAAGAAACAAAGGATTTAAAAAGATTAATTCAAAAGTGTGGTTGGCGTCACCAACAACGGCTTATTAAGTTCTCGGTGTTAGATACATGATCGAAAGAGAAAAGCCACCACAATAAATTTTCAAACCACAGAAAATTCTTAAGGAGTCACTTGGGAGTAATTCCAGTAGTATGAACAACATTAGCAATGAGAGGCGAAATCAATATGTGGTTCACACGAATGAACTTCTAAACAATAAGGTCTGACACACATCATGACAGATATAGGAAATTATTATCCATATCTAGTAATAAATCATTATTCGCGTCCGGAGATGTTTCGAAGGTCTACCAAAATAGGTAGAGAAGGTCGATCGATGTAGAAGCATAACAACATTGAAACTTTCAAGCCTGGTATCAATGGTAAGAAATTAGACAAGTGGTAACGAGAATTATGTCACGAAGGAAGATGAGGTAACAAGTAAAACAAAGATCGTTGAGTAAAGAAATATGTGCTTGAGGCATGTACTTTGTTCAAGAAAAGATAAGGATTCATATGTGTATGTCGCGAACTGGTGTTACTCGCATAATATGTAAAAGTTTTCAAACTTTATTTTATATAGATTTTTAAGGAACACAAGGAAAAAGTTGGTTCTTGGCCAAATATTTAAGGTGACTACTATTTGGCGTTGCATGGTTCCTTCTAAATTAAGCATAGGTGATCAGGCCATGCATAATTTAGGACTAGCAATGCGATGCTCAGCTTCGTCAAATCAGTATTACAGGTCATATTATTTAAAATATGTATATAATGCCATTTGTAAAAACATGAATCAAAATATTTTATGAAACTTTTCGCCAATAAGTTACTGGCTAGATATTTAATTCAACAATCTTTTTTTATAAGGGTTCTTTATAAGACCAATTGTTGAACAATTTAAGAAATTACATTGTAAAATTAATACAATTTAATTTTATAAGATAGCATTCAATTATTTAAGAAAGCCCAAATGAAACCTTTTGTGAAATGATTCGCAAACAAGACAAGTTTGAGATTATATGGTAACATGATAATAGTTTACAAAGTAGCGAGTGGGTTACAAGAGGAAAATAAGGAATAGTTCAATACAATCAATGAAAGGGTTACAAAGTAATAGGGTTTCGAGAGGTTTAGCCGGAATCGTCAAGAGTCCCGTGTCAAGAAGGATAACGAATGATGAAAATAAGAACTTCAACCTCGGTCCAAGTCAGTGGTACGATAGAAGCAAAGAAAGACAACTTAGAATGACAATTAAGTCATATATAAAAGAAAGATAGAGGAATCCATATGTGTGCACATCGTTATTTATTTGACATAAATATGCACTATTTTAACGTTTTCAATCGCAACCATTGTTTCATGGTTGTAAAATATCATTGATTAAAGTTTTACGAGCTCACACGAACTCAAAAACGCCTAAAAATCCTATTTCAAAATTTCTACCAGCTTTGACTTTTTAGTCAACTTTGACCTTTTGGGATTGACCAAACAAATTGATTCACTAAATGATATTCTAAGACTCGAAGTCTAATGCAATTCGATGTAAAACGATGTTTTGAACAACTTTCCAGTTTTACTAGAGACTTGAAACGGATAAAAATGGACGAAAATGCCCTTGCATTTAAATCTGTCAACAAAATGTTATTTTAGAACTACGCAGAAATAAGTTCTTAAATTTTACAATTCCAAATGAGCGTAACTTGCTTGTTTTTTAATGTTTACTGGTAAAATATTATGTCCTAAACGGACGTCTCAACAAGTAGAAATACATATTTTTATGTCTAAAGTTATAAAAATATTTTATCGACACTGATAAATTTCCTGTAAAGTTTCTGTACAAAGTATTTTTTTCGACACACTTTGAAATTAAATCCAAATTTCATAATAACCCAGAATTAATGTACACACAAGACTTGTGGATTCCATAAAGACGAAAAAAATAAATTCCGTAATCAATCATGTAAAGGAAACACATTATAGAAATGGTTCAAGAATGCCAACGATAAACTAAGAATTCAAAAACGATGCATGAGATCCGTGTCTTAGATTTCGAGATGCAATGCAGGAAGGTCTCTTGGCAGTGTGATTTTTTTCCCAAAATCACAAGACATATCGAGAAAGAATTGGAAGATTAACGGGTCACACTCCTGGAGCGAGGGGGTTAAATGAAAAGGGAGGATACAAGTTTATAGAAGTACAATCGTGTTCCAAACAATCGTCGCATAATAGATGATGAATTACAAGATAGCGATGATGCTTTCAAGATACAAACGAATGTTGTAATTCGAAATCGAAACGTAGAATGGTCAATGAAACAATATTTAATCGTTATACGAGTGTCGTGTAAAATGGAGACGTAAAGGTAAATCTAGGTTATGAAAACCCTTGATATTATTTAACACAGATTCAATGAATGCTTAGAGAGTGTGGCTCACACGATGTCCTTTAGTCTTTTTCGGAGACACATTGAGCTACATAATGGTCTATAGACTAAACATTCAATTACGAATGGTCGGAAAACAATTTTGATATCTAAATAGATAGCTTTAAGAGGTTTAACAATGAAAGTAACACGCACGGTAGTAGAATGAAAATCAGAAGTTTCATTGAAATCAACACTTACTTAATCCCAAACAATGGTATCGCGAGAATACACATAACATGTAACAGTGAGTCAAGAAAAATAAGCGGTTCAAAACGAACAAGTATATGAGGTCAGTCGTATCACGCATAAACAAGATAGCAATATTACTCAGTAAAGTGAGTATGAAAAGTTGGCAGCATACCCGCTCCGAATTAAAGTTACGCGATTTTAAAGGTTACACGTAAAACATGAAAAATAAACGTTCAATATGAAATAAAAACTTTGACATTCGGAGAATGTTAATATTTCGATAAATAAATGATGGCTTATAATTTAAATAACGTTAACGCGTTATATAAACGAAGGATGCTTAAAGGTTTAATGTAAATTACGAAGAATACCCGTAAAACGAAAAATAAAAATGAGGACAATAGAAAATATTTTTATGTCATAACGAGAATTTTTAAGGTCGATGACGGGCATAGACTCTGCCGATAAATAATAAATGAAAATATTTGATACGTTAAGCCATAACCTTGTCGATTAAACGAGAATTCAATATTATTCGTAAAAACAAACATGGTAAACAAAAGTCAGGTTATAAATATTGGTCCGAATATTAAAAATAAGAATTAGAGCTCAGTCTAAATATTGATTTTAAATTTCGGGTAAATAAATATGGAAAAATATTTTTTTTTATAATTTCGAATAAAATATTGTCAACGATCAGAAAAATAATAAAATATAATTTAATTAACATTCTCGAGATCTCAGGTTTTACGTATGAAAAGTAAAGAGGAACAAGTAAAACATTATAAAATCGATAAGTACGAATAAAAGAATAATTTAATTACCGAGAAAAATACGAGTTCTCAGAAAAATTTTGACCAAAGTATAACCAAAGATTTTTCGAACATTTACGAATCTTATTAATTATTTTCAATAAATCAACAAAAATCGTGTTAACTAAATTCGAATTTATTTTGAAAATTTCTCTATAATTGGTCGAACTGAGAAAATTTAAACATTTTTACGTTTACGTTTCATGAAATTTAATATTTATTATTTAATTACTTGTAATAATTATCGACGTTTTAGACGTCGGATTGAGCAAAATTGATAAAAATGATAGTTGAGACGAAACTAAAACTTAGAAAATATGAAGAAAGAATTTCTGAATGAATACGGTCATGATATTTATTTCATCAGGGAAGGTGAATGTAGATACTGACACATAATATAGAAAGGATGAAGAATTAATTAGGATGTGTTTCTTAATGATGATTGTGCAAAATAAATTGCCGAATATTTTAGAAATAACTGATGCTTTTAAAAAGAATAATATAGATAATAAAAAGGGGTTCGCGGCTAATGTGAACCATTAGAATTGAGAAGCCGATAGCGTTAAATGTTTTAAAGGCCACTTGTGGTTGCCTAAATATGGAGATTTAGAGATTTAGTCATGTTGGAATCTCATAAGATTAAGTATTCTATTCATGCCATTTCTGATTTAGTGTATCTTTATCTGAAGAAGTTGTACTGATGGCAAATTATGAAGGCAGACATCGCCTCATACATTAGTAAACGTCTAACTATTGCAAAGGTCATCATCTAAGTTTGATTCGATTTCAGTCATCGTCGACAGACTGACCAAATCTGCTAATATCATTCCTGTTAATGATAGATTTTCGATGAAGAAATTGACTCTTTTGTATTTAAAGGAGTTGTGTAAACATAGTGTGCCTGTATCGATCATCTCTATCAAGATCCTCGCTTCGCATAGAATTTCTAGAGATTTGCTCAGAAGTAATTGGGAACGAACCTTGATGAGAGTACTGTTTACCACACCAATCGAAGGGACGAGGTAAAGTAACGATACAAAACACTAGAAGTCTTGTTTTATGTTTGAATAATTGACCTTTGGTAATGAACGGAATAATCATTTTTCTTTGGAGAAATCATCGTTGATAATTATCGTATTAGGATCGACATCGAATCTTGTGAGGATATATATATGAGAGCATCTGTAAGCAGGAGTTGGGAGGAAGACACCCGACATACACCCATCGTGAGTTGGACATGTCTTTTAGGTTTAAGGTTGCCTATGATGACGAACCTAACCTTAAAAATTACCCGACCCGTGAAACCTGAAATGATGGTTGAAATTAGGATCTGATTATTGACTTCCGGTAGTGGGCAGGAGGTTATGTGAATATGAAATATAGATCTTGAAGTGCAAGATGGGTAGCGAAGTTATGCCAAAACTTTTCACCATGGAAAAATGGATGGATGATCTGAAAGATCATGGGAAATAAGTCCCCGTTGTATGGGACCATTGAGATGATGTAAAAATTTGGTTTGAAAGGAATATAAGCTGGATCTACCCTAGGACTTCAAGGGCTGCGTGAATTATGTTTCGTATATCAAACTTGATAAAATGTCTATCAAGCGAAAATCTTATTGTTTCCTAGTAAAGTTTAGATCGGCAAAAAGTTGCATTCATCAAAAACCCACGAACATCATGGATAGAGAAAGTAAGTCAATATTAAGCCTGATCTTATTCCCGTAGTTATGTTTGCTGAAACTCGTGTATTGTAATGAATTACACTTGTGAGGAGAGACCGAATGTGTAGGAAATACCCACTGGGTTTAACTCTATAAGAAGCGAGTAGTAAGATAAATTGATCTTTGATGACAAAGATCCTGTTTAGGGGTAAATGCTGTGACAATCCGTCAATTTATGGTCGATATTTTATTCTCAATATTTATTTGAAAACATTATTTTTATGTTATAATATGAAATCACTTATTTTTGGGAAGAAATTTGGGGTTATGTCTTGAAGTAGCATCGACTACGTCTAAACCGAACGACTCTACGTTACGTGCTTACGTTTACATAAACTGTTTTTGGTGACAGTCCGACATTTCAGGAAATAAATTTATCCGTGAATATTATTTTGGGATTTTAAATTTGTGTTGGTTCATAAACTCACAAATTTACGAGAAGAGATTAGGACTTACGTGAATAATTTAACGTCCTTTACGACTAAACCGGAAACCCTAGGTTTACGTATTTGCGTTTTTGAACTCCGTTTTTGATGAGACAATTTTTATTAGATTCGTTTTGTGCCGTTTATTCATAATTTATAAAAACGTTTTTCGTAAAACGACCCGAGGGCACGCAAATCGAGGAAACTAGAATCGAGGAATACCCGTAAATAATAGGGGATGAGACAAAACAAGTTTTTCCCCACCCCCAATATGGGATGGTTTAAGCTTCAACAACACACCTCATGTGTGTCTAATTGTTAAGCTAACTAAGGACACATGTCCTTAGTCTTGCACCAAAACCATCCACACCTTAAAACTACTAACTAAAACCATTCTCTCACATAACACTCATGCAAACCACCATTTTTCTCTCAACTCTCTCCCTATGAACGTCCACTCTTCACCCAAAACAACCCCCATTTGATCTTGATTCAACCATAAATCATATGTTATATACACATATGATGAAAACCCATTGAAGATATACTGATTGGAGGTGATTTTAACAACTAGCAAGGAGTTTCCATGGAGATAAAGGGATGATTTTTGGAGAAGTCTACAAATATTTGGTGATCCTAGAAGTGGTGTTGATATCTCATAAGATTGGTTACCCAAAAAACAAGTCTTGTTCATCACCAACCCCATCTTTTCATCAATTTAGTGGTATAGAGATTGTTCTTCCTATCCTCTTGTTATTTTGAATATGTAACCATGTATTTTCTTTCTTAATGTATATGTATATGATGATATATAATGATAAAAATATTGTGTGGGGATCATGTGTTGATAAACTTGGATAAAAAGATTGAAAACTACATAATATGAAGTTTATGTCATCCAAAAATGAGCTTCTATCTCCTTGTAGAACTCAAGATATGGTAAAAACGGTGAAAGTGAAAGTAAAAGTAAAAATCAGACTTGTGAAAATTAAAGTATATACTATTATAATAGCACTCAAGTAAATAATATATAGAATGTAAACTTTAAACCCACTAACTTATATATAACATTTATATAAGTATGTACAATAATAAATAAATGAGACATTTTATAAAAATGACAATTTGATAAGTTTTATAAGTTATAAAACTATAAACATGATTTTTACGTCTTTTCGGCTAAAACCGTAAAATTAACGTTTTCGCCAATAAAAACTTAGATGGTCGGACCCGTCTAATGTGAACTTTTTATAACTCATATACTGATATATAAGTACATATTACAAGTAAAAACCGATAAAACCCGAGCTTTATAACATACGGACATTAACGGGCCAAATTAGCCTTATTGGACTATTAATCCAACTAATTTGGCTAAACACTAATAATCTTGCTTAATTGGGCTTAACCCACTTGGGCCCAACATTTAAGCATAGGACTGATAATATAAGTGTAATTGGGCTAATATAATATATTGGGCTTGTAATGGGCCCATTGGGCCTCAAAATGTAAATAAATTGAACTAGTATAACAAGTCTAGAAATGTACCAACACATGACATTTTAATGTGTATAAAAATATAAAACTCCCACATGATCATCATCATACTCATGATATCATCATATATATATATATATATATATATATATATATATATATATATATATATATATATATATATATATATATATATATATATATATATATATATATATATATATATATATATATATATATATATATAGTTATTGTTTTTAAAAAGTCATTGGACAAGAGGCTAAGACGAGTATTATTTGTCTAGGTTTCCGTGATTGAAGCACGTATCGTACATCCGAATAACCGATAACCGTCTTTCCCAATCAACGTGAGTTCATAGCCTCGCACTCTTTCAAATGTTTTTATGAAATGTTTTATAAACCCGCGAGGGAGATAACATGTTAGTTTTGATAAAATAGGACATCATTTGTCCTGACTGTTTGCTTATTGATTTGGACCCGAATGATTGTATGACCCGATGAATGATTATATGACCCGATATATGAGATATAATGGATTATTAAAGTTAGGTTATGTTACTAAAAGTCCCATTAGCATGAATTATGAACTACCGAGATTTGGTAGACGCTTAGGCATATAATAGTACTATTTGGGGACGGTCACCCCAGTTCGCACCTTGACGGTTGATCCCCGTCGTGCCAAAAATTGAATGGTAAGCGAATTTATGTATGAGAATATTTCCATAGCGTGATTTTTGTGACGACACGCTAACTTAGATGGGAAAATTGAGTTTCGGGCTAGCTACCCGTTGTTTGTTGTAAGGTAAAAATTTCATGCGGCTTATAATAATCCAAATAACGAAAATACTGCTATACGCCTTGAATTACAATATATTGCCTGACTAGCAATACGGGGTCTTATTATTGATATTATGTTCGTGTTTTGGTTTTACATAACCATATTCATATGACGGTTTTTATTTAACTCTATACAACGTTATAAAATGTATTGTATGATGTTTTTACGACATTGGTTCGTATAATGGTTTTGAAGGCTAAAGCCTATATTATGATTTTGACAAGGATTTGTATAAAATGTTTTTGGCCTATTTTATGTCCTACTACAAGGATTTGTACAAAATTATTTTCGGTAATAAAAATATACCGATGATATATTAATGGTTTTATTAAACTCAATGAATTCACTCCGCGTTTTCGCCGACCTTTTCTTTTAACATGTTTTATCTCAGGTACTTGAAGGTAATTCTCGAGAAGACAACAAGAATTCATGGCCCGCACTTAAATAATAATTTCCATTCAAAAGCTTTGTAAAACTTGTATGAAATACTATGACTTGGGACCTATGTAAATTTGATATTTATGAATGGAAATGCTTTATTAGTAAACGACGCGATTTTTAAGCGTTGTCTATGATGTGAGTAATGTGCTATCCCGTAACACCAACGAGTCTTCCGCTGTATTGAATTTTGTATATTTGGGGGTGTTACACGTTCCATATCTAGAAATAGTAGTCCTTAGGAAAGATGGAGAAAGATTGTGAATGTAGCTGAATGCCGACCAAGTACTTAAGTTAGCACCGGAACAATCACAACAAGGTGCTAGTTATGACGTATTTGGTAAGCATTGAAGGGGTTGAATAATGAAAAAGAATTGTAAAGATAAAGGGTGAAAAGAAAGAAGCCCTCCTTACAACTTAGGCAGAAACCGGGTCAACACATATGCTGTTGAGATCATTTTTAATGATGCTTGATATTAAAGATACACATCATAGACCTAGTGATGCAATGCAGAACCCATCCCAGCTAACTCAGATATCTCTCAAAAGATATTTGTTTTAATCACCCTGAGACAACGCGTTATCTATTGATTTATTCACTCCGAATAAATTGGTATTGACATGGTGGCACTCCTCTCCAGCCTCCGATCACTAAAATAAAAAATGCACGATCGAGTCTAGAGCCATTTGAGATCATCAAATATCTCATTAGGACACACTTTCATAATTCCTTGCTTCTTCGCACACTTTGAAAAGTAAGAAAGTTCTTAAGTGTCCTACACAAAATCTTCATGATCTTGCCTGAACATCCGAGTAATACGAAAGTATTTACAATGAAGATGGAAATCCTTCTTTAGCGAATATCAAAAAGCTCATGGTAGGTGACTTGTACGATTCTTTATGAATCAAGCTTGTGATAACTGGAAAGCAACAGTGGTTTAATTCTTAAGTGAATTTAAACACGTTCCAGGCCTCTACGTAATATCTTAGTGATCTTGCCAGAACATTCAGAGTCATACTTTTTAGTATTTACAGTGACAAATGGAAATCCTTATAGTGTTAACTTCAAACAACACTTGGTAGGTAACTAGCAAGATTCTATATGAATCAAGCTTGTGAAAACTGGAAAGCAATGACGGTGTGATTCTTTAATGAATCAAACTTGTTCCAGGAATCAGATTTGACGGCTTCAATCATGCGGATAATTTTATCCAAATGATTCACTCTTTATGTTCATAGTCAGCTTTGGACGGTCGAGTAAAGAGAACGGGTTTACCCGCGAAATCTTGTAAAGGAGGTTCTTAATTGAAACTACCTGCCACAAGTACGATATATAATATCGTCCAACGATCTTCATCGACCGGAGGTAAAATGCTACCTAAGTAGGTTGAAATGTTCAAAGCCATTTCATTCGTGTCTATGTTTTGTTTCTAATTGTTTTATGCAGCGTAACAAGACGGTGGCATTGCGGTGTCCGAGAAGAAGTCGTCCCCGGGTGGTTATACTTTCTACACTTAATACTTCAACAAATTCAAGAAAGCCTATAAGTCAAGTCTTCCGCTGTATCAAACTCTAAAGCTTTCAAGAATTCATCAAGGTATAAATATGTGGAACATGAAGTCACGAGGAGGCGAATATCACAAGTGAGGAATGCACAAGGTCAAGGCAAGGAAACATGCTCAAGACTAAAGTCAAAGATCACATCAGCATATTCACAAGAACAAGATCGAAGACTGATATGAGTGTAATCTCATATCAATTATATCATAAATAACCCTAAAACACAAAGCAAAATACCTGATTTTGATTTATAAAAGCAGTATTATGGGTATATTTTGTTGTTTGTGCTTGTGTAGGTAAAAAGATACAATTATGAAGCAAACAATGGAATCAAGCCTTTATTGATGAACAAAAGACAAAAGGAGGATGAAAAGTGACAAGTCAATCAAAGTCAAAGGACCTTTCTTGATAACTTTCAAAGTAGTGCAAATATGGAAAACTCAAGAACAAAGTCAAACATGGTCAAAGTGAAAGTTAAAAAGTCAAAGGATCATTTGTGTTCAAGTTTGAAGTTCAAAGGACCAGAAATGACAAGTTTATGAAGATTCTAGCTTACAACAAAAATCTACTAAACACAAGGACTGTTTTTGCCAAATGTGAAAGTTCAATCCAAGTATGATTCGTGTGCTATGCTTTTCAGCCGATGAGAGCTTGTATTCAGTCAACTAGGATGGCCACTTCACCATAATAAATGAAGAAAGAGACGAGTGGATATTAAATATATTCCATCCAATCAAATTTCAGTTTTTGGATAATGATCTGTGGGATTTATTCTCGCCCAATAAACACTTGCCACATGGATATTCAAACTCTAAACGAGCCTAGAATCAAGAGAACAAAGGAGCGAGTTTCATGAGAAGGTTTCAACATCAAATATGCTCAAAATCAATAGACGAAGCCATCCCAGTTGACTAATTAGACTGAAATCTACTTAACAAGAAAAGCCCAAATTTGTTCTTCATCAACAAAATCCAATTAACAAATTCAAGCCACGTGGAAGCTAGGGATTGGCCAAGACACGTCACTCATCCTCACCAACACTCAACTTAACTCTATAAATACACCCATTGTACATTGTAGCTTAAGTGTGAAAAACACACACTTGATATTTCTCTCTCAACTTTCTGTTAGTTTTTCAGTTAGAACTACTCTCAAGTGTCTGACAAACACTTGAGAGAGTTAGTTAGCTTGTAACAAATTCAAAACAACTTTCCATTAATAAAATTTCATAATTCACTTCAATTCTCTTTCTTCTTTACTGCATTACCTCATAACCTAATGTTCATGTTGATTCGATTGCATAAACTTGATCAATGGAGTTGTTGTGATTGATTTGGAGTGTTAGTTTGTTATCAGACATTTTCCTAGTTTAGTTTCATAGCCAGAAGTAGCCAAAAGTTCACAATGATGCAGAATTGATCAGCCCTTGATATTGGCGATGATCTGATGGGTGTTTATTGTTGATTTTGGTGTTTGGTGTTGTTTTTAGTAGGCTCAACGCCTAACTACTCCATCAAAGGAGGCTTCAAGCTAAAAGTTTCTTGAAATCTCATTTTAGTTCCTCTAAAGTGTTCTTGCATGCTAAATTCATAGATACTTAGTGAATTTTCTTGAATCTGCTTGATTTGATGTTCATTTGGATTACTTGTTATGATTTGATGCTTGTGTAGTTGAAACATTAGCTTGTAATCTGATAATCTTTGATAATCAGCATTTTCACTTCATAACTGTCATCAGTAGGCCATTTTTTCTTCCATAGTGTAAACTTGTAGATTTTTGGCTTGTTTGTGGTTCATTTGAGTTGCTTATTAAGTTCAGATAGTTTTCTTGTGGTTCCAATAGCTTTTGACTAATAAGTCTTTGTAAAATTTTCATAACAGTCTAATAAGTAGTGTTTGGATATTTGTAGTTTTGAAGATTCAGTAGTTGAAAATTTTTGATTTGAGCTTAAACTCATTTTAATAGACCAATTCAAGTAATTGGTAAGCTTTTGTAGTCAACTTTTTAGTCAAAAAGGCAAATTGCCATAAAAACACTTTGGGTTAGTTTACATCAGTTAAAAGTAGCTAGATTCATACTCATGCCATTTCTTTGCTAGTTGATATTAGGAGCTGATTTTCATTGTTGAGTAGAGTTCATAGTATGATGTTTCAATTCCACTAAGGTAGAACATACAGTATTAAGAATTAAGCTTGGAATCAGCTCTTGAATAAGCTGATGAGCATTTGTTAGTTTCTGTGACAATGACTAACTGATTAAGCAATTCCCATCAATCCACTTCACAAATTTGTTCATTTTATTGCACAATCTTGTTCACAAATTTGTTTTAAGGCATTTTGGAAAGTTTTAGCTTTTTGGAAAATTTTGGTCCACAAAAGGAAACCATAAGCTACTTGTGCTTATTTCAAATTCCAGCTTATTTTCTTGATGAATTTTGATAACAGTTGACATTCTATTCTTCTTAAAGCTTAATCTTTCATCTTCAATAGAAAAATCCATTTGTGCTTGATTAGATAAGCTGTTAGCTTATTTTGGGCTTATTCAAATAAGCTATCTTGAGATTTAGAAAGTTTTAGCTGATTTCCTTTAAGCTGACTAAGTAGAATTCAGTTTTAAACCTTTTGCAAAAAAGAACTAGAGCTTATTTGGTTTAGTAATAAGCTCATGCGAGCTTATTGAATGTGTGTTGCCCGTTATTTGATATAAGATTTTGTTTAATTGTCCATTAGTCCCTAATCATTAGGGGTTAGTTTAAACAGCTTTTGAAACTTCACTTTTTAGGGTTTGCAAGCTCTAGTCCCTGCATTTTGATTTTGTTACAAATTGGTTAATTAGTTTTGTAAGTTTGTTGTAAAGTTGTTAAAGTTTGTTACAATTTTAATTTTTAGTCCTTTTACTTTCAGAATTTACAATTTTAGTCATTGCACTTTTAATATTTTACATTTTGATTCATTTTACTATTTGTGCATTTAAGACTTGTACACTTTGCTTTAATTGTGGTAAATGCAAATTGTTTTAGAATAGTACGGTTACGTAGTGATAATATTTTTACCATTTTTACGTGATTTGTTGAAATAGACCTAGATTACCAAAACTTTTATAAAATCTAAAACCAAAAACAATTAATAACTTGAAGTCATTTGGAAAATCAATTTGTTGTGAGTTGGGAATTACAAACTTGAAAAGTGAAACACTAAATGCCGCCGCTGCCGGTTCATGACATTACGATTGACGATTGTTTGACGGTTTTGATTGGATTTTGGGATTCGTTCACCTTGTGGACGTTCCTTTACGTATCATAAATCAAAAAAGATATAAAAGAAAAAATATAAAAATATAAAAAATAAAAAATCACAAAATTAAATTCTTTCCTAAGACTTGAACCGAAAAAATAAAAAATTCAAAAAGTAATCTTTTTCCTAAAAGATTACAACAAAAATATATTGTATATATCGGTTTCCATCGTTTTTACGTACATATAGTATATTTTTAAAAACCCAATAAATACAAAAAAAAATTGATATATTATTATATGTAAATACATATACGTACTACGAACAACCAATACATCTACTTCCATGTAAAAACCCAAAACCGCAGTCATTATTTAATTATATTTTTACGTATATTTTTGAAATTTTTTACGAGGTTGATTTTCATGACGATTGGTAATTTGATTTTGATGATGTTGAAATTTTATTTTTACGTTTTGACGAGTTGCGAGGATTATTAGTGATGACGATATCGACGGATGCCCGAGAAATTTTACATTTTATTTTAAACATGTCGATGTTTAATATTTTGACGTTTTTATTTTCATGTCATATTAAGTCGTGTCGGGACTATAGAATATATTATTTTGTGTGCGTTTTAAGTTTTGAGAAGCATTTTTATGAAACCCGAGACCCGTAAAAATTTTTAAAAGTGACTAGTAGTCATTTCCCGCTTTTTAACAAAGTATTTGCACTTTGGTCCACAAGAATCACAATTGGCAAAAACTACCCTAAACATTTTCCATATAAAAGGAAAAATAAAACAAATAAACACACAAAAATCCCACTCACCACAAAATCACTCTCTTCCCTCCCTCTCCTTTTCTTCCCGTCAACCCCAACCAACACAAACACCCCCATTTTTCAAAAATCAAGTTTGATTCTCTTAAATCTAATCAAAGACCCATCTTAGTTATTTGATTCTCCATCTTTTGGTATGAAATTTATCCACATGCATTAACATTTTTATAAAACCCATTTTTGGATGAAATTCTTGATATTTGATCTTAAATTCTTGTTATATGTAGGTGTTTATGTTCATATGTATATGTTTTATTGATTGCATGTTATTATTTTTGAGTTGGGTTTTTATGATTTGATCATCTAGGATGATTTAAGGTGTTATGATATGAACTAGTAATGTAGGAATGCTTATAATGGTAAAAATGAGGTTAAAATGTGGTGAAAATTTGATTTTGAGTGATATTTAAAAATATATTTTATAGCAGATTATTAAAAGTAATTGTCTGAAAATATGAGTTTGAGTTTGAGATGAACTAGTTAGATATTATTGTAGAGGATGTTTTTACCTTCGTTTTGGTATAAGGTAGGACTTGTAGCTCCAAACGAGCGAAAAGTTACGTTAGTTTGATTATTTCGTGTACCGGGAGACGAGTACCGACACAATATATAATTGTTGTCGATATTTAGATCGAATCTCGGGGACTATAAAATGGATTTTGAAATGTGTCATGGACTGATTTTTAAGGTTAAGCATGAGGATGTCGAGTTATTTTCAAAGTTGAGTGTCGGTTTCATAAACGGAGAAAAATAAATGTGTTAAAAGACTATAAGTATTGTTGACGTAAAACTGTCCGGTTTTTGTAGTTCAAAGATGAGTCGGGCAGGGAACTTTAAATGTAAAATCTTTTGATGAGTTTTTAACAGGGCTTTCTATATATAGTAAGTGAAGTTTTTTATTAGTATCATAAAAATTTGACGTGTTTAAGTGGGGTAAATGAGCTTGTACATTTGGTGTGTACCAGGAGATTTTTATCGAAGGAGTCAACTAATAGAAAACATATAGAATGGAATAAAAAGGTTACTTATATTATTTTTATTTTGGATTGCTTTTGAATTTATGATTTTGAGTTTGATATTACTAAGTATGGATTTTATTCGGGTTATTATTGATGAACGCGCCTTATTTGATAGGTTGTGGTTTTTGTGTTTACCGGGCATCAACTATCGTCGAAGATCGTCATACTAGCTATTATTTCAGGTGAGTCTATAGCCTCGCTTTCTACTTGTTTTAATGATTTTAAAACCCGCGAGGGGGATACATGCTATTTGAAGTAAAATGAACACATGTCATGAGTAATTGTTGGACCTGATGTTGCCTTTGATGAAATGAATTGTATAAGTACCTAATTGCATAAGACCCTAAATTCATGAGCCGTTAACTATCTTTTGACTTGATGTTGCGAGTTAGGAATAGCCGCTTATTCTAATAATAGTACTATTGGGCTGACAACCCTATCTGAGACCAGGGCTTTACGCTGAGTAACCCGCTGGGAAGGATAACTTTACGTGAATGAGAATTGTTATTCTTGCAATTAATACCCTAGTAGGGGCACTCGTAATTTTTCTAGTCATGCTGGCATTTGGCATGGGTGACCAAGTTAAGGGTTCGGTGTCATGAGCTTAATACAATTCAATAGATTTTGCTATATTATATATTATACCTGATGGATAGATTGTATGGCCACAATTCTATTAAACAATTATGAATGATTTTTACGATGTGTTCAATTATGTTTTGTAAAACCTATAGATTTGCTCAACCTTTGTGTTGATGATTTTAAGCATGTATTTCAGGTACTTGAAGTTGTTGATTTGCGGAGTTTTCTGGAGAAGGATTGCGGGATTGCTTTTGTAGTAATTTGGTCTAAAACAGATTTCTTTCCCTATTATCAAAAACATATAGTAAATGGTCAAATATTTTGGTAAAAGGTTTGTTGTTTTGATTAAGATCCTAGGGGGAACCTGTACGCTACTCTGATATTTTTTTAACTGATTTTACTTGGGATTGAAGGTTTTAGACATTGATTTAAATTATTTCCATATTTATTCTTAAATATAATGTTTCTGGGTCATTTAAAGAGTTGTGAAATGAAGTTTGTGATTAACACCCAATTGTGTATTTTTCGCTGCGCAATGTAAATTAGGGGTGTTAAAGATTGCTAAACAGAGCTTTTTAGTTATAGCGAATTAGGTCGATTTTTGAAAAATGTCCTAAACTATAACTTTGGTGTCGAAAGTATTTTATAAAAGCAACGCAACTTCTCTGAAAGGCTCCGGTCAGATTATTTATTTTTGTTATGCTTTGTTATTATAGATGTATCCCTTATAATTGTTGTGAATTCTTGAGTATTTATTAAGTAAATACTGCAATGAGGTATTGGTATTAATGAAAGGACGTGGAGTGATTTCACCATAATTTCATCATAATTTCATCTTTATGAGTATTGTATAATTATCATTTGCATTGCATTGCATTGCATTGCATCGCATACATATATATTTGGCATACGTAATTCATTTTCATTTGCATCGTTATGCATTGCATATATATTTTTGAATGATGATCTTATGTACTTTTGAATTTTCTGTGATTTCAGAAAATGTCTGACATACCATATTACGTCAAGAAAGGAGGATTTGCTGTAGGTCAATGGAGTTTGTAGAATCATAAGATTTCAGGTGGATGGTTAGATTACGAGGATGATACGAATGATAAGAAAAATGTTGTAGAAGATGATAGTGATAATTATATGACTGAGAGTGAGGTTGGAAGAACTGAGGTTAGAACTAAATTGAGAAGTGAATATGTAGATCATGTTGGGCCATATCTTGAGCCACATTGGAAGTTTCAGGATAGTGAGGTGTATGCTAATACTCATTATATGATAGATCCATCGTGTCAAGGAGGGCTTTTGAAGTATGGATTTAGGAATCCACCGTGTTTAGATCCAAAAGGGAGGTGCTGTAAGTTAGGACCAGTTGAAGATGAAGTAGGAACAAGCCAAGTTGGAGAAAGTGATGGACCACATCCTATGGAGTGATGTAGTGATGGATTGTTGTTGTATTTCAGTTTATTCATTATTGTGTTGTATTTGAATTATCTAGATGTTGTGAGGTAGTTTTGTGATGGATTATTATTATTGTTGTTGTTTAGGATGGTAAGGGTAAGTGACATTAGCGACAAGGTTTTATTGCGATTTTCTCGGATTTATGGATGATATCTACTATTACCCTTTAGTATTTTGATTTGTCTTTGTTATCTTTATTTTGAGATGATTGTGGAATTTAGTTAGTATTGTGTTGTTGGCGTATGCAGTATTCATATTATGTCTAGATGAAAAGATCCTATTTTTTCTATCTAGATGTGTATACTGTCAAGTCTCTTTCGTATGTGATAACAATTGAAAGAGTTGAGTGAGATATGTTTCTGTCATTAACATGGATTCCTGTGTCTGTGTGACTGAGTATCTTGAAATATGTCTCCAAAGGTTGCCAACCATTAGGGTAGATTATATGATGGTGGGAATAGTTGTTAGATTGTTTGAAGATGATAGTGCTGAAGAGACGAGATGCTGCTGAGATTGAAAATCCTGTTGTTTTAGTTGAAGATGCTGCTGTTCCCGTTAGAGATGTTGCTGCCATTCTGCAAGATTTAAAAAGGATGTCTGTGTATTGGATTATTAGGAATGAGAAGAGATGCGGTGAAGAGTGTTGTACGACTATTGATGGTAATTGGAAAGGTGCAACTATATGGATAAGTTCGAGTAACTGATGGATGTTTAATATATCGATAGTCAGTTGGGTTGTTCGACAAGACGAAAAGAGATAGTAATTTAAAGATTGATCCTGATTCGAAATTACATGTGGCAGAAAAGGGTAAAGGAACGGTATTGTTGCGAATGATAATAAGGAATAGGAATTTATTTCCTCTAATAGAAGGTAAACTTGGAATTTAATAGTCTAAGATAAGAAGAGACGGTATTCAAGCAGTTGCTATAAATTGGGTAAGCAGAAGGAAGTATGATGTGTAGATCACATATATTTTATACCACTTAAGTAATTATCTATTTACTTGATGTAAGTACAGACTAGCTGGAGGTTGAGCTGCTGAAGGAATAACAAGGAATGTGGTATAAAATTGGAATTCCTGTGGTAATGAAATGTTTTCATTTCGGTAAAGGAGATTGAATAAAAGAATTATTCAGATAATGGAAGATCAATATGAAGGGAATGTTGCTGCTATTACAGCCTATATTTTAGAAATGCTGATGAGATTTGAGATTTAGATGTAGTAATTTTTATATTCTTATCTGGTAATCATTGAGTAAGAATTTTATTAAATTCTAAAGGTGTTATTGATGGTGTATCTAAATTCTGAAGGTGTTATTGAGGATATATTGAGATTTGAATATGTTAGATTTTAGCAGACTTGATGGCGAGAAATCAACGAGAATTTGCGATTGGTTGAAATGAGAAATTCACCGACGGAAGAATAATATATGTGTGTATATATTAAGGAAATATTTTTGGAGTTTATGGAATTAAGAAGTATAGCGCGATTAACTGAACTAGAGTTGTGAGAAAGTTAAACAGGATAAGGAAGAATATCATAGGATATGATAAATAAAGGTGGAATGAATTAAATTGGAATGTTGTTGAACATTGAGTACAAATTTCAGGGAGTAATTTATGGAATTTCTGTTTGATGATTTTATTGGTCAATGATGAGAAGGTATGTAGTAGGAAACTACAATAAGCCGAATTTACTGTGCACTTTACTAGTAGTAGTTGGAAAAGAATGAGAAGATGAGTTAGTACTTGAGGACACTATGTGATTGTTCTGCGGAATCGTAGAGTCCACTGTCATCATGGGAAAAAGGAAGCTTTGTGTTAGCATGGTAATAGGAGTTATGCAATCTGATTGTATATTATATTATATGGTATTATCAAGAAGTTAAGGATGGTAATATGATTAATTGTAAGGATTGGCGGATAAGGCAATAAGGATAATCTGATTTGACTAGAAGGGTAAGTCATCAGAGAAGTGATAATGGAAGTAAGGATAGAAGCTGGATATTTTGTGAATAAGATGATTGTTGTGAAGTTGAACAAACTGAGCACCAGATTCGGTGTCCATTATTGATTGTGAATGTTTAGTGTGACGATTAGATGATTGAAGGAAAGAAAAGTATTCTCTAGCAATTGGAAGATTGTTATTAAGGAGGAACGGTGTGTAAAATTCTTTGGATAAGAATTTTGGTTGGAGCATTATAGATGTTTTAGAATGTGAGATATATGGCTGAAGTGATCGTGAAAATCTGACTAGATTGAAACGATTGAGGCTTTGTCAATACTGACGAAACCGACTGAAGCTTGTAAATTCCTTTGTGTAAGTTGAGTATTATCGGAGGTTTATCAGGAGGTTTTCACTGATTGTTGAGCCAAAGATAAAGCTGACAAAGAAGAACTAAATGTGTGAAATCCATTCATACATCTACGTTATAGCTTTAATGGAAAATATGTTTAAGTTGTGGTTGTGAGATCTGATTTTGTAGTTGAGGAAGTTGTTTATGAACGCTGAGGATAGATTGAAGTTTTGTGCCTGTATAGTTAGTATTGGAGGAATCTGAAGGAATTATAGAGCTGCGATGATGATATTTGGATAATATCAAGTGGAAAGGAAAGCAATAGTAGTGTGTTAACTTGAATAAAGAAGTGTAACGGGGTTTATATGATCATTAGATTGGACACTGTGGTATTTCTTTTGGGATTGAAAAGTATTACTTGTATGGAATCAAGTATGAAGAAAATAAGAATAAGAAGGACTTGTGTATAAATGCCATTCGGGGATTTTAAAGGAAGAGGAGTTAAGGATTACTTAATGATGAAGGGGAAATAATAATCGGTAAATTTAGATGGGATATGTTATAGTTTTGTATTACGAAGTATGTTTCAGATTATGAAGGATGAGTGTGGATACTATCACTATCAACTAGTGAGTATTTAGTAAGAAGGAGAAGGAAAAGGACTTATAAAAATTCTGAAATAATTGAGAATTAACTCTTAAGTTTTGAGATAATTGGAATATTGGCCGCAACAAGCAGAATGGATAGAATGGAAAGAACCATAGAATTGAACTGATAAATTACTGGAAAAGGAATATCAAAAAAAAAGGAAGATCAAGAGATTGTTGGAAAATTTTGAAATAGATGGTAATAGAAATGAAAGAGTTGAGATGTATGTTTTTGATCCACAAAAACAAAAACGGTTAGTGTGATTATTTGATTTTTCTTCTATTAGATCAGAGAGTGTGTTAAGAATGCAAGGACCATTGGTGAATGAATTTTTCAGATCAAAGAGAACTTAATTTTTCTTAGAGTGCTTAGAGAGTGTCGCATGTAGTATTGAAGGGATTTTACAAATTGAAGGTATCGATATAGAATGGTTGGAATAAAATGTATTACGATATCAGGAAGTGATTTGACCACTATATATTTCATATTTGAATAGATGAGGCTAACGGAGTTATCTAAACAGTAATATGATACGAGGAAGAGGTAATAATGTACTATGGAAGGTACAGTAATTCAGTGTAGAGGTTGTTAGAATGAATGAAAGTGGGAGATGAGAATAGGAAGTATATAAGTGACTGGTAAGAATTATGGAAAATCTCATTGTATTTAGTTTGAGTGTAACCTCAGGACATAGAGGCAGAGTAAATTTTTGAATACTGGGAATCATTGTGATAAAGTATGAGTATTGGATAAGGTTTGAACATATTATATGTAACCCAGAGATTGAGATTGACTTTTGGATATTAGAGATTTCTATAGAAAATGTGAAGAATTGAGTTAAAAAGGAATATTGCGTATTTCAGAAAGCAATGGACAGAGTAAA
This sequence comes from Glebionis coronaria, assembly GCA_025667525.1. Taxonomy (NCBI): domain Eukaryota; kingdom Viridiplantae; phylum Streptophyta; class Magnoliopsida; order Asterales; family Asteraceae; genus Glebionis; species Glebionis coronaria. The sequence continues at coordinate 247,981,898 of CM046879.1, read as the reverse complement.
AGGATGAGTTGAACGATGGCAATAGAAACTTGGGATGATGATATCCTAATATTTTACTATTGGGACTAATGGAAATTAGTGAAGATGGGATTTTTATGCGATGATAATCATCATATCAGTAGTTAAGAGGTGTAATATGACAACTTGAATAACAACTATGTATGTTGTCTGAATTGTGGTATATATATGTTGTCAGAGTATTGTGGTATATGTATGTTGTCTGAATTGTGGGGTATGTTGTCATAGTATTGGAGCAGGAAAGAAACTAAGAAAGTGATGCAGAAGGAGTATGAATGATGAAGGAATAATGGTATAATAGAAGGTGAAATTGAAAGTTGAAGTGTAGTAATAGTTGTGGATATGGTGATATCATACGAATTGAGTTGGACTGGTGTGAAAGGCGCGAGTATCTCTTGAGGATAAGAGATCACGTTGACTCTAGAAGTGAGGAAGTGCAAGTGTGAGGCGGGTTGAGCGCCGGGATGTCGCTCTCTTTTAGGAGGGTAGGATGCAACAACCCAAAACCGCGTTCATTATTTAATTATATTTTTACGTATATTTTTGAAATTTTTTATGAGGTTTATTTTCATGACGATTGGTAATTTGATTTGGATGATGTTGAAAATTTATTTTTACGTTTTGACGGGTTGCGAGGATTATTAGTGATGACGATATCGACGGATGCCCGAGAAATTTTACATTTTATTTTAAACATGTCGATGTTTAATATTTTGACGTTTTTATTTTCATGTCGTATTAAGTCGTGCCGGGACTATATAATATATTATTTTGTGTGCGTTTTAAGTTTTGAGAAGCATTTTTATGAAACCCGAGACCCGTAAAATTTTTCAAAAGTGACTAGTAGTCATTTCCTGCTTTTTAACAAAGTATTTGCACTTTGGTCCACAAGAATCACAATTGGCAAAAACTACCCTAAACTTTTTCCATATAAAAGGAAAAATAAAACAAATAAACACACAAAAATCCCACTCACCACAAAATCACTCTCTCTCCCCTCCCTCTCCTTTTCTTCCCGTCAGCCCCAACCAACACAAACACCACCAGTTTTCAAAAATCAAGTTTGATTCTCTTAAATCTAATCAAAGACCCATCTTAGTTATTTGATTCTCCATCTTTTGGTATGAAATTTAGCCACATGCATTAACATTTTTATAAAACCCATTTTTGGATGAAATTCTTGATGTTTGATCTTAACTTCTTGTTATATGTAGGTGTTTATGTTCACATGTATATGTTTTATTGATTGCATGTTATTATTTTTGAGTTGTGTTTTTATGATTTGATCATCTAGGATGATTTAAGGTGTTTTTATGTGGAACATGAAGTCACGAGGAGGCGAATATCACAAGTGAGGAATGCACAAGGTCAAGGCAAGGAAACATGCTCAAGACTAAAGTCAAAGATCACATCAGCATATTCACAAGAACAAGATCGAAGACTGATATGAGTGTAATCTCATATCAATTATATCATAAATAACCCTAAAACACAAAGCAAAATACCTGATTTTGATTTATAAAAGCAGTATTATGGGTATATTTTGTTGTTTGTGCTTGTGTAGGTAAAAAGATACAATTATGAAGCAAACAATGGAATCAAGCCTTTATTGATGAACAAAAGACAAAAGGAGGATGAAAAGTGACAAGTCAATCAAAGTCAAAGGACCTTTCTTGATAACTTTCAAAGTAGTGCAAATATGGAAAACTCAAGAACAAAGTCAAACATGGTCAAAGTGAAAGTTAAAAAGTCAAAGGATCATTTGTGTTCAAGTTTGAAGTTCAAAGGACCAGAAATGACAAGTTTATGAAGATTCTAGCTTACAACAAAAATCTAATAAACACAAGGACTGTTTTTGCCAAATGTGAAAGTTCAATCCAAGTATGATTCGTGTGCTATGCTTTTCAGCCGATGAGAGCTTGTATTCAGTCAACTAGGATGGCCACTTCACCATAATAAATGAAGAAAGAGACGAGTGGGTATTAAATATATTCCATCCAATCAAATTTCAGTTTTTGGATAATGATCTGTGGGATTTATTCTCGCCCAATAAACACTTGCCACATGGATATTCAAACTCTAAACGAGCCTAGAATCAAGAGAACAAAGGAGCGAGTTTCATGAGAAGGTTTCAACATCAAATATGCTCAAAATCAATAGACGAAGCCATCCCAGTTGACTAATTAGACTGAAATCTACTTAACAAGAAAAGCCCAAATTTGTTCTTCATCAACAAAATCCAATTAACAAATTCAAGCCACGTGGAAGCTAGGGATTGGCCAAGACACGTCACTCATCCTCACCAACACTCAACTTAACTCTATAAATACACCCATTGTACATTGTAGCTTAAGTGTGAAAAACACACACTTGATATTTCTCTCTCAACTTTCTGTTAGTTTTTCAGTTAGAACTACTCTCAAGTGTCTGACAAACACTTGAGAGAGTTAGTTAGCTTGTAACAAATTCAAAACAACTTTCCATTAATAAAATTTCATAATTCACTTCAATTCTCTTTCTTCTTTACTGCATTACCTCATAACCTAATGTTCATGTTGATTCGATTGCATAAACTTGATCAATGGAGTTGTTGTGATTGATTTGGAGTGTTAGTTTGTTATCAGACATTTTCCTAGTTTAGTTTCATAGCCAGAAGTAGCCAAAAGTTCACAATGATGCAGAATTGATCAGCCCTTGATATTGGCGATGATCTGATGGGTGTTTATTGTTGATTTTGGTGTTTGGTGTTGTTTTTAGTAGGCTCAACGCCTCACTACTCCATCAAAGGAGGCTTCAAGCTAAAAGTTTCTTGAAATCTCATTTTAGTTCCTCTAAAGTGTTCTTGCATGCTAAATTCATAGATACTTAGTGAATTTTCTTGAATCTGCTTGATTTGATGTTCATTTGGATTACTTGTTATGATTTTATGCTTGTGTAGTTGAAACATTAGCTTGTAATCTGATAATCTTTGATAATCAGCATTTTCACTTCATAACTGTCATCAGTAGGCCATTTTTTCTTCCATAGTGTAAACTTGTAGATTTTTGGCTTGTTTGTGGTTCATTTGAGTTGCTTATTAAGTTCAGATAGTTTTCTTGTGGTTCCAATAGCTTTTTACTAATAAGTCTTTGTAAAATTTTCATAACAGTCTAATAAGTAGTGTTTGGATATTTGTAGTTTTGAAGATTCAGTAGTTGAAAATTTTTGATTTGAGCTTAAACTCATTTTAATAGACCAATTCAAGTAATTGGTAAGCTTTTGTAGTCAACTTTTTAGTCAAAAAGGCAAATTGCCATAAAAACACTTTGGGTTAGTTTACATCAGTTAAAAGTAGCTAGATTCATACTCATGCCATTTCTTTGCTAGTTGATATTAGGAGCTGATTTTCATTGTTGAGTAGAGTTCATAGTATGATCTTTCAATTCCACTAAGGTAGAACATACAGTATTAAGAATTAAGCTTGGAATCAGCTCTTGAATAAGCTGATGAGCATTTGTTAGTTTCTGTGACAATGACTAACTGATTAAGCAATTCCCATCAATCCACTTCACAAATTTGTTCATTTTATTGCACAATCTTGTTCACAAATTTGTTTTAAGGCATTTTGGAAAGTTTTAGCTTTTTGGAAAAATTTGGTCAACAAAAGGAAACCATAAGCTACTTGTGCTTATTTCAAATTCCAGCTTATTTTCTTGATGAATTTTGATAACAGTTGACATTCTATTCTTCTTAAAGCTTAATCTTTCATCTTCAATAGAAAAATCCATTTGTGCTTGATTAGATAAGCTGTTAGCTTATTTTGGGCTTATTCAAATAAGCTATCTTGAGATTTAGAAAGTTTTAGCTGATTTCCTTTAAGCTGACTAAGTAGAATTCAGTTTTAAACCTTTTGCAAAAAAGAACTAGAGCTTATTTGGTTTAGTAATAAGCTCATGCGAGCTTATTGAATGTGTGTTGCCCGTTATTTGATATAAGATTTTGTTTAATTGTCCATTAGTCCCTAATCATTAGGGGTTAGTTTAAACAGCTTTTGAAACTTCACTTTTTAGGGTTTGCAAGCTCTAGTCCCTGCATTTTGATTTTGTTACAAATTGGTTAATTAGTTTTGTAAGTTTGTTGTAAAGTTGTTAAAGTTTGTTACAATTTTAATTTTTAGTCCTTTTACTTTCAGAATTTACAATTTTAGTCATTGCACTTTTAATATTTTACATTTTGATTCATTTTACTATTTGTGCATTTAAGACTTGTACACTTTGCTTTAATTGTGGTAAATGCAAATTGTTTTAGAATAGTACGGTTACGTAGTGATAATATTTTTACCATTTTTACGTGATTTGTTGAAATAGACCTAGATTACCAAAACTTTTATAAAATCTAAAACCAAAAACAATTAATAACTTGAAGTCATTTGGAAAATCAATTTGTTGTGAGTTGGGAATTACAAACTTGAAAAGTGAAACATTAAATGCCGCCGCTGCCGGTTCATGACATTACGATTGACGATTGTTTGACGGTTTTGATTGGATTTTGGGATTCGTTCACCTTGTGGACGTTCCTTTACGTATCATAAATCAAAAAAAGATATAAAAGAAAAAATATAAAAATATAAAAAATAAAAAATCACAAAATTAAATTCTTTCCTAAGACTTGAACCGAAAAAATAAAAAATTCAAAAAGTAATCTTTTTCCTAAAAGATTACAACAAAAATATATTGTATATATCGGTTTCCATCGTTTTTACGTACATATAGTATATTTTTAAAAACCCAATAAATACAAAAAAAAATTGATATATTATTATATGTAAATACATATACGTACTACGAACAACCAATACATCTACTTCCATGTAAAAACCCAAAACCGCAGTCATTATTTAATTATATTTTTACGTATATTTTTGAAATTTTTTACGAGGTTGATTTTCATGACGATTGGTAATTTGATTTTGATGATGTTGAAATTTTATTTTTACGTTTTGACGAGTTGCGAGGATTATTAGTGATGACGATATCGACGGATGCCCGAGAAATTTTACATTTTATTTTAAACATGTCGATGTTTAATATTTTGACGTTTTTATTTTCATGTCATATTAAGTCGTGTCGGGACTATAGAATATATTATTTTGTGTGCGTTTTAAGTTTTGAGAAGCATTTTTATGAAACCCGAGACCAGTAAAAATTTTCAAAAGTGACTAGTAGTCATTTCCCGCTTTTTAACAAAGTATTTGCACTTTGGTCCACAAGAATCACAATTGGCAAAAACTACCCTAAACATTTTCCATATAAAAGGAAAAATAAAACAAATAAACACACAAAAATCCCACTCACCACAAAATCACTCTCTTCCCTCCCTCTCCTTTTCTTCCCGTCAACCCCAACCAACACAAACACCCCCATTTTTCAAAAATCAAGTTTGATTCTCTTAAATCTAATCAAAGACCCATCTTAGTTATTTGATTCTCCATCTTTTGGTATGAAATTTATCCACATGCATTAACATTTTTATAAAACCCATTTTTGGATGAAATTCTTGATATTTGATCTTAAATTCTTGTTATATGTAGGTGTTTATGTTCATATGTATATGTTTTATTGATTGCATGTTATTATTTTTGAGTTGGGTTTTTATGATTTGATCATCTAGGATGATTTAAGGTGTTATGATATGAACTAGTAATGTAGGAATGCTTATAATGGTAAAAATGAGGTTAAAATGTGGTGAAAATTTGATTTTGAGTGATATTTAAAAATATATTTTATAGCAGATTATTAAAAGTAATTGTCTGAAAATTTGAGTTTGAGTTTGAGATGAACTAGTTAGATATTATTGTAGAGGATGTTTTTTACCTTCGTTTTGGTATAAGGTAGGACTTGTAGCTCCAAACGAGCGAAAAGTTACGTTAGTTTGATTATTTCGTGTACCGGGAGACGAGTACCGACACAATATATAATTGTTGTCGATATTTAGATCGAATCTCGGGGACTATAAAATGGATTTTGAAATGTGTCATGGACTGATTTTTAAGGTTAAGCATGAGGATGTCGAGTTATTTTCAAAGTTGAGTGTCGGTTTCATAAACGGAGAAAAATAAATGTGTTAAAAGACTATAAGTATTGTTGACGTAAAACTGTCCGGTTTTTGTAGTTCAAAGATGAGTCGGGCAGGGAACTTTAAATGTAAAATCTTTTGATGAGTTTTTAACAGGGCTTTCTATATATAGTAAGTGAAGTTTTTGATTAGTATCATAAAAATTTGACGTGTTTAAGTGGGGTAAATGAGCTTGTACATTTGGTGTGTACCAGGAGATTTTTATCGAAGGAGTCAACTAATAGAAAACATATAGAATGGAATAAAAAGGTTACTTATATTATTTTTATTTTGGATTGCTTTTGAATTTATGATTTTGAGTTTGATATTACTAAGTATGGATTTTATTCGGGTTATTATTGATGAACGCGCCTTATTTAATAGGTTATGGTTTTTGTGTTTACCGGGCATCAACTATCGTCGAAGATCGTCATACTAGCTATTATTTTAGGTGAGTCTATAGCCTCGCTTTCTACTTGTTTTAATGATTTTAAAACCCGCGAGGGGGATACATGCTATTTGAAGTAAAATGAACACATGTCATGAGTAATTGTTGGACCTGATGTTGCCTTTGATGAAATGAATTGTATAAGTACCTAATTGCATAAGACCCTAAATTCATGAGCCGTTAACTATCTTTTGACTTGATGTTACGAGTTAGGAATAGCCGCTTATTCTAATAATAGTACTATTGGGCTGACAACCCTATCTGAGACCAGGGATTTATGTTGAGTAACCCGCTGGGAAGGATAACTTTACGTGAATGAGAATTGTTATTCTTGCAATTAATACCCTAGTAGGGGCACTCGTAATTTTTCTAGTCATGCTGGCATTTGGCATGGGTGACCAAGTTAAGGGTTCGGTGTCATGAGCTTAATACAATTCAATAGATTTTGCTATATTATATATTATACCTGATGGATAGATTGTATGGCCACAATTCTATTAAACAATTATGAATGATTTTTACGATGTGTTCAATTATGTTTTGTAAAACCTATAGATTTGCTCAACCTTTGTGTTGATGATTTTAAGCATGTATTTCAGGTACTTGAAGTTGTTGATTTGCGGAGTTTTCTGGAGAAGGATTGCGGGATTGCTTTTGTAGTAATTTGGTCTAAAACAGATTTCTTTCCCTATTATCAAAAACATATAGTAAATGGTCAAATATTTTGGTAAAAGGTTTGTTGTTTTGATTAAGATCCTAGGGGGAACCTGTACGCTACTCTGATATTTTTTTAACTGATTTTACTTGGGATTGAAGGTTTTAGACATTGATTTAAATTATTTCCATATTTATTCTTAAATATAATGTTTTTGGGTCATTTAAAGAGTTGTGAAATGAAGTTTGTGATTAACACCCAATTGTGTATTTTTCGCTGCGCAATGTAAATTAGGGGTGTTAAAGATTGCTAAACAGAGCTTTTTAGTTATAGCGAATTAGGTCGATTTTTGAAAAATGTCCTAAACTATAACTTTGGTGTCGAAAGTATTTTATAAAAGCAACGCAACTTCTCTGAAAGGCTCCGGTCAGATTATTTATTTTTATTATGCTTTGTTATTATAGATGTATCCCTTATAATTGTTGTGAATTCTTGAGTATTTATTAAGTAAATACTGCAATGAGGTATTGGTATTAATGAAAGGACGTGGAGTGATTTCACCATAATTTCATCATAATTTCATCTTTATGAGTAATGTATAATTATCATTTGCATTGCATTGCATTGCATTGCATCGCATACATATATATTTGGCATACGTAATTCATTTTCATTTGCATCGTTACGCATTGCATATATATTTTTGAATGATGATCTTATGTACTTTTGAATTTTCTGTGATTTCAGAAAATGTCTGACATACCATATTACGTCAAGAAAGGAGGATTTGCTGTAGGTCAATGGAGTTTGTAGAATCATAAGATTTCAGGTGGATGGTTAGATTACGAGGATGATACGAATGATAAGAAAAATGTTGTAGAAGATGATAGTGATAATTATATGACTGAGAGTGAGGTTGGAAGAACTGAGGTTAGAACTAAAGTGAGAAGTGAATATGTAGATCATGTTGGGCCATATCTTGAGCCACATTGGAAGTTTCAGGATAGTGAGGTGTATGCTAATACTCATTATATGATAGATCCGTCGTGTCAAGGAGGGCTTTTGAAGTATGGATTTAGGAATCCACCGTGTTTAGATCCAAAAGGGAGGTGCTGTAAGTTAGGACCAGTTGAAGATGAAGTAGGAACAAGCCAAGTTGGAGAAAGTGATGGACCACATCCTATGGAGTGATGTAGTGATGGATTGTTGTTGTATTTCAGTTTATTCATTATTGTGTTGTATTTGAATTATCTAGATGTTGTGAGGTAGTTTTGTGATGGATTATTATTATTGTTGTTGTTTAGGATGGTAAGGGTAAGTGACATTAGCGACAAGGTTTTATTGTGATTTTCTCGGATTTATGGATGATATCTACTATTACCCTTTAGTATTTTGATTTGTCTTTGTTATCTTTATTTTGAGATGATTGTGGAATTTAGTTAGTATTGTGTTGTTGGCGTATGCAGTATTCATATTATGTCTAGATGAAAAGATCCTATTTTTTCTATCTAGATGTGTATACTGTCAAGTCTCTTTCGTATGTGATAACAATTGAAAGAGTTGAGTGAGATATGTTTCTGTCATTAACATGGATTCCTGTGTCTGTGTGACTGAGTATCTTGAAATATGTCTCCAAAGGTTGCCAACCATTAGGGTAGATTATATGATGGTGGGAATAGTTGTTAGATTGTTTGAAGATGATAGTGCTGAAGAGACGAGATGCTGCTGAGATTGAAAATCCTGTTGTTTTAGTTGAAGATGCTGCTGTTCCCGTTAGAGATGTTGCTGCCATTCTGCAAGATTTAAAAAGGATGTCTGTGTATTGGATTATTAGGAATGAGAAGAGATGCGGTGAAGAGTGTTGTACGACTATTGATGGTAATTGGAAAGGTGCAACTATATGGATAAGTTCGAGTAACTGATGGATGTTTAATATATCGATAGTCAGTTGGGTTGTTCGACAAGACGAAAAGAGATAGTAATTTAAAGATTGATCCTGATTCGAAATTACATGTGGCAGAAAAGGGTAAAGGAACGGTATTGTTGCGAATGATAATAAGGAATAGGAATTTATTTCCTCTAATAGAAGGTAAACTTGGAATTTAATAGTCTAAGATAAGAAGAGACGGTATTCAAGCAGTTGCTATAAATTGGGTAAGCAGAAGGAAGTATGATGTGTAGATCACATATATTTTATACCACTTAAGTAATTATCTATTTACTTGATGTAAGTACAGACTAGCTGGAGGTTGAGCTGCTGAAGGAATAACAAGGAATGTGGTATAAAATTGGAATTCCTGTGGTAATGAAATGTTTTCATTTCGGTAAAGGAGATTGAATAAAGGAATTATTCAGATAATGGAAGATCAATATGAAGGGAATGTTGCTGCTATTACAGCCTATATTTTAGAAATGCTGATGAGATTTGAGATTTAGATGTAGTAATTTTTATATTCTTATCTGGTAATCATTGAGTAAGAATTTTATTAAATTCTAAAGGTGTTATTGATGGTGTATCTAAATTCTGAAGGTGTTATTGAGGATATATTGAGATTTGAATATGTTAGATTTTAGCAGACTTGAGGGCGAGAAATCAACGAGAATTTGCGATTGGTTGAAATGAGAAATTCACCGACGGAAGAATAATATATGTGTGTATATATTAAGGAAATATTTTTGGAGTTTATGGAATTAAGAAGTATAGCGCGATTAACTGAACTAGAGTTGTGAGAAAGTTAAACAGGATAAGGAAGAATATCATAGGATATGATAAATAAAGGTGGAATGAATTAAATTGGAATGTTGTTGAACATTGAGTACAAATTTCAGGGAGTAATTTATGGAATTTCTGTTTGATGATTTTATTGGTCAATGATGAGAAGGTATGTAGTAGGAAACTACAATAAGCCGAATTTACTGTGCACTTTACTAGTAGTAGTTGGAAAAGAATGAGAAGATGAGTTAGTACTTGAGGACACTATGTGATTGTTCTGCGGAATCGTAGAGTCCACTGTCATCATGGGAAAAAGGAAGCTTTGTGTTAGCATGGTAATAGGAGTTATGCAATCTGATTGTATATTATATTATATGGTATTATCAAGAAGTTAAGGATGGTAATATGATTAATTGTAAGGATTGGCGGATAAGGCAATAAGGATAATCTGATTTGACTAGAAGGGTAAGTCATCAGAGAAGTGATAATGGAAGTAAGGATAGAAGCTGGATATTTTGTGAATAAGATGATTGTTGTGAAGTTGAACAAACTGAGCACCAGATTCGGTGTCCATTATTGATTGTGAATGTTTAGTGTGACGATTAGATGATTGAAGGAAAGAAAAGTATTCTCTAACAATTGGAAGATTGTTATTAAGGAGGAACGGTGTGTAAAATTCTTTGGATAAGAATTTTGGTTGGAGCATTATAGATGTTTTAGAATGTGAGATATATGGCTGAAGTGATCGTGAAAATCTGACTAGATTGAAACGATTGAGGCTTTGTCAATACTGACGAAACCGACTGAAGCTTGTAAATTCCTTTGTGTAAGTTGAGTATTATCGGAGGTTTATCAGGAGGTTTTCACTGATTGTTGAGCCAAAGATAAAGCTGACAAAGAAGAACTAAATGTGTGAAATCCATTCATACATCTACGTTATAGCTTTAATGGAAAATATGTTTAAGTTGTGGTTGTGAGATCTGATTTTGTAGTTGAGGAAGTTGTTTATGAACGCTGAGGATAGATTGAAGTTTTGTGCCTGTATAGTTAGTATTGGAGGAATCTGAAGGAATTATAGAGCTGCGATGATGATATTTGGATAATATCAAGTGGTAAGGAAAGCAATAGTAGTGTGTTAACTTGAATAAAGAAGTGTAATGGGGTTTATATGATCATTAGATTGGACACTGTGGTATTTGTTTTGGGATTGAAAAGTATTACTTGTATGGAATCAAGTATGAAGAAAATAAGAATAAGAAGGACTTGTGTATAAATGCCATTCGGGGATTTTAAAGGAAGAGGAGTTAAGGATTACTTAATGATGAAGGGGAAATAATAATCGGTAAATTTAGATGGGATATGTTATAGTTTTGTATTACGAAGTATGTTTCAGATTATGAAGGATGAGTGTGGATACTATCACTATCAACTAGTGAGTATTTAGTAAGAAGGAGAAGGAAAAGGACTTATAAAAATTCTGAAATAATTGAGAATTAACTCTTAAGTTTTGAGATAATTGGAATATTGGCCGCAACAAGCAGAATGGATAGAATGGAAAGAACCATAGAATTGAACTGATAAATTACTGGAAAAGGAATATCAAAAAAAAGGAAGATCAAGAGATTGTTGGAAAATTTTGAAATAGATGGTAATAGAAATGAAAGAGTTGAGATGTATGTTTTTGATCCACAAAAACAAAAACGGTTAGTGTGATTATTTGATTTTTCTTCTATTAGATCAGAGAGTGTGTTAAGAATGCAAGGACCATTGGTGAATGAATTTTTCAGATCAAAGAGAACTTAATTTTTCTTAGAGTGCTTAGAGAGTGTCGCATGTAGTATTGAAGGGATTTTACAAATTGAAGGTATCGATATAGAATGGTTGGAATAAAATGTATTACGATATCAGGAAGTGATTTGACCACTATATATTTCATATTTGAATAGATGAGGCTAACGGAGTTATCTAAACAGTAATATGATACGAGGAAGAGGTAATAATGTACTATGGAAGGTACAGTAATTCAGTGTAGAGGTTGTTAGAATGAATGAAAGTGGGAGATGAGAATAGGAAGTATATAAGTGACTTGTAAGAATTATGGAAAATCTCATTGTATTTAGTTTGAGTGTAACCTCAGGACATAGAGGCAGAGTAAATTTTTGAATACTGGGAATCATTGTGATAAAGTATGAGTACTGGATAAGGTTTGAACATATTATATGTAACCCAGAGATTGAGATTGACTTTTGGATATTAGAGATTTCTATAGAAAATGTGAAGAATTGAGTTAAAAAGGAATATTGCGTATTTCAGAAAGCAATGGACAGAGTAAAAGGATGAGTTGAACGATGGCAATAGAAACTTGGGATGATGATATCCTAATATTTTACTATTGGGACTAATGGAAATTAGTGAAGATGGGATTTTTATGCGATGATAATCATCATATCAGTAGTTAAGAGGTGTAATATGACAACTTGAATAACAACTATGTATGTTGTCTGAATTGTGGTATATATATGTTGTCAGAGTATTGTGGTATATGTATGTTGTCTGAATTGTGGGGTATGTTGTCATAGTATTGGAGCAGGAAAGAAACTGAGAAAGTGATGCAGAAGGAGTATGAATGATGAAGGAATAATAGTATAATAGAAGGTGAAATTGAAAGTTGAAGTGTAGTAATAGTTGTGGATATGGTGATATCATACGAATTGAGTTGGACTGGTGTGAAAGGCGCGAGTATCTCTTGAGGATAAGAGATCACGTTGACTCTAGAAGTGAGGAAGTGCAAGTGTGAGGCGGGTTGAGCGGCGGGATGTCGCTCTCTTTTAGGAGGGTAGGATGCAACAACCCAAAAGCGCGTTCATTATTTAATTATATTTTTACGTATATTTTTGAAATTTTTTATGAGGTTGATTTTCATGACGATTGGTAATTTGATTTGGATGATGTTGAAAATTTATTTTTACGTTTTGACGGGTTGCGAGGATTATTAGTGATGACGATATCGACGGATGCCCGAGAAATTTTACATTTTATTTTAAACATGTCGATGTTTAATATTTTGACGTTTTTATTTTCATGTCGTATTAAGTCGTGCCGGGACTATATAATATATTATTTTGTGTGCGTTTTAAGTTTTGAGAAGCATTTTTATGAAACCCGAGACCCGTAAAAATTTTCAAAAGTGACTAGTAGTCATTTCCTGCTTTTTAACAAAGTATTTGCACTTTGGTCCACAAGAATCACAATTGGCAAAAACTACCCTAAACTTTTTCCATATAAAAGGAAAAATAAAACAAATAAACACACAAAAATCCCACTCACCACAAAATCACTCTCTCTCCCCTCCCTCTCCTTTTCTTCCCGTCAGCCCCAACCAACACAAACACCACCAGTTTTCAAAAATCAAGTTTGATTCTCTTAAATCTAATCAAAGACCCATCTTAGTTATTTGATTCTCCATCTTTTGGTATGAAATTTAGCCACATGCATTAACATTTTTATAAAACCCATTTTTGGATGAAATTCTTGATGTTTGATCTTAAATTCTTGTTATATGTAGGTGTTTATGTTCATATGTATATGTTTTATTGATTGCATGTTATTATTTTTGAGTTGTGTTTTTATGATTTGATCATCTAGGATGATTTAAGGTGTTATGATATGAACTAGTAATGTAGAAATGCTTATAGTGGTAAAAATGAGGTTAAAATGTGATGAAAAATTGATTTTGAGTGATATTTAAAAATATATTTTATAGCAGATTATTAAAAGAAATTTTCTGAAAATATGAGTTTGAGTTTGAGATGAACTAGTTAGATATTGTTGTAGAGGATGTTATTACCTTCGTTTAGGTATAAGGTAGGACTTGTAGCTCCAAACGAGCGAAAAGTTACGTTAGTTTGATTATTTCGTGTACCGGGAGACGAGTACCGACGCAATATATAATTGTTGTCGATATTTGGATCGAATCTCGGGGACTATAAAATGGATTTTGAAATGTGTCATGGACTGATTTTTAAGGTTAAGTATGAGTATGTCGAGTTATTTTCAAAGTTAAGTGTCGGTTTCATAAACGGAGAAAAATAAATGTGTTAAAAGACTATAAGTATTGTTGACGTAAAACTGCCCGGTTTTTGTAGTTCAAAGATGAGTCGGGCAGGGAACTTTAAATGTAAAATCTTTTGATGAGTTTTTAACAGGGCTTTCTATATATAGTAAGTGAAGTTTCTGATTAGTATCATAAAAATTTGACGTTTTTAAGTGGGGTAAATGAGCTTGTACATTTGGTGTGTACCGGCAGATTTTTATCGAAGGAGTCAACTAATAGAAAACATATAGAATGGAATAAAAAGGTTACATGTATTATTTTTATTTTGGATTGGTTTTGATTTTATGATTTTGAGTTTGATATTACTAAGTATGGATTTTATTCGGGTTATTATTGATGAACGCGCCTTATTTGATAGGTTGCGGTTTTTGTGCTTACCGGGCATCAACTATCGTCGAAGATCGTCATAGTACTGCTATTACTTCAGGTGAGTCTATAGCCTCGCTTTCTACTTGTTTTAATGATTTTAAAACCCGCGAGGGGGATACATGCTATTTGAAGTAAAATGAACACATGTCATGAGTAATTGTTGGACCCGATGTTGCCTTTGATGAAATGAATTGTATAAGTACCTAATTGCATAAAACCCTAAATTCATGAACCGTTAACTATCTTCTGACTTGATGTTGCGAGTTGGGAATAGCCGCTTATTCTAATAATAGTACTATTGGACTGACAACCCTATCTGAGACCAGGGCTTTACGTTGAGTAACCCGCTGGGAAGGATAATTTTACGTGAATGAGAATTGGTATTCTTGCAATTAATACCCTAGTAGGGGCACTGGTAAGTTTTCTAGTCATGCTGGCATTTGGCGTGGGTGACTAAGTTAAGGGGTCGGTGTCATGAGCTTAATACAATTCAATAGCTTTTGCTATATTATATATTATACCTGATTGATAGATTGTATGGCCACAATTCTATTAAACAATTGTGAATGATTTTTACGATGTGTTCAATTATGTTTTGTAAAACCTATAGATTTGCTCAACCTTTGTGTTGATGATTTTAAGCATGTATTTCGGGTACTTGAAGTTGTTGATTTGCGGAGCTTGCTGGAGAAGGATTGCGGGATTGCTTTTGTAGTAATTTGGTCTAAAACAAATTTCTTTCCCTATTATAAAAAACATATAGTAAATGGTCAAATATTTTGGTAAAAGGTTTGTTGTTTTGATTAAGATCCTAAAGGGAACCTGTATGCTACTCTGATATTTTTTTAACTGATTTTACTTGGGATTGAAGGTTTTAGACATTGATTTAAATTATTTCCATATTTATTCTTAAATATACTGTTTTTGGGTCATTTAAAGAGTTGTGAAATGAAGTTTGTGATTAACACCCAATTGTGTATTTTCCGCTGCGTAATGTAAATTGGGGGTGTTAAGTTCCATATGTATTGACGAGGCAATAAACCATGCTTGGGGGCGTTCCGGTCCTAAGTTCGTGTATCGATCAAAGTAAATTAAAGGCAAAAATAGATAAATACTTCCAATAGGCAAGAATTCAAAGAATACGAACTATTAAGTGAATAGATAGGCGGCTTTGCTATAAAATGCAAGCCCTAAGGGAAACAGGAACTTAAGAGCTACGCGCCACCTCATTCCCCCCGTTCAATAGTAAGTATTATAAGAAGGAAAGATTGTTGGGGGTTTTGCCACCCAATTAGTACTTACATATATTATATTTCTTGTAGATATTACTTATTGAACCTCGGAAAGGATAAACCCTTCTTTTCATGCAAATCACCAAGGGTTTCACCAACCACCTCCACCTTTCCACCATCAACGACACAATCGAGGATACGGGCAAAATGACACCTTTGAGTTACTTCAAAAGATGAATCAAGAAACCGAAAGAAGGATTCGTGAGAGTGAAAAGAGGACACAAGATCAATTAAGGGCTATGCATGAGGAAACAAACAAGAAATTTATGTTACTTCTTAATCAAAGACCACAAGGTGCTTTACCTTCAAACACATAAACCAATCCAAGAGCTAGTGTAAATGCAATCACTACAAGGAGTGGAAAAACAACTATTGATCCTTCAATGCCTCCTACACCTCCTTTGATTACTCATACTATGGTTCCTCCTTGTGATAAGCCTACAACATCAAAATCAACACCTTCAAGCTCTACAACTTCAACACCTACACCTTCTAATCCAACACCTACTACTCCTTCACCTTCCACACCTATCAATGAAGCAACCAACAAAGAGAGTCCTTCAACAACTACCACTCAACCTACACTAAAACCAAGTCTTCCATTTCCTTCAAGATTGAGAAAGGAAAAGCTTAAGAATAAGGATGATATTCAAGTGTCTAACTTTTTGAGGATGTTTAAGCAATTGAATATTAACATATCCTTTGCAGATGCTCTAGCTTATATGCCCAAGTTTTCCAAAATGTTCAAAGACCTCCTCTAAAATAAAGAAAAGTTGGTTGATATGCCTAACACGTCATTGAACTAAAATTGTTCCGTGGTGTTGTTGAAGACTTTACCAACAAAACTTAGAGACCCGGGGAGGTTTTTGATCCCTTGTAATTTCTCGGGGGTGGAAAATTGCATGGCACTTGCAGATCTTGGGGCAAGCATAAACTTGATTCCCTTGTCGGTTTGGAAACAACTCTCTCTTCCCGAGCTCACTCCTACTAGGATGACCCTTGAATTAACAAACCGTTCAATAGCTTATCCGGTAGGCATTGCAGAGGATGTGTTTGTAAGGGATGCTAAATTCACATTCCCCGTGGATTTTGTAGTTGTTGACTATGATATGGACCCGAGAGTTCCTCTTATTGTTGGTAGACCTTTCTTGAGGACGGTTCGTACTCTTATTGATGTGGCGGAAGGAGAACTAATTATGAGAGTGGAGGATGAGAAAGTAATGTTTAAGGTAGGGAAAGTCACTAAGAAATCTCAAAATTGTGAAACCATTAACATAGTCGATGTTCTTGATGAGGTGTGTGATGAACACTTTCATGAAGCTTGTAGGAATAATGATGAGGACATTCCATGGGTTGAAACCGTAGCCTCCATTGCCCCTTCCTTGACTCCTTTTGGAGCAAGTGATTTTTTTTTGCAAGAATTTGAGGCAAGTTTAGGAGATGTGGAGGTACCATATGATGATTCTCCCACCGATTAGGAAGAATATATTCGTACCATTGAGAAACTTCTAACTGAAGACCATACTTCTCCACATACTCCTAAGGAAGTTACCAATGATGATCCATCATTAGTGAAACCTTTCATTGAGAGTCCGCCTTCCCTAGAGCTTAATGATCTTCCATCACACCTTGAATATGCCTTCTTAGAGGGAGAGGACCAATTACTCGTTATCATAGCCAAAGACTTGAAAGATGATGAGAAGAAAAAGCTAATAGAGGTAAGAAGCTTAAGAAAGCTATAGCTTGGAAAATCTCCGACATAAGGTGGATTGATCCTAATTTTTTTACACACAAAATCCTTATGGAGGATGATTACAAACCCGCCATTCAAAACCAAAGAAGGGTTAACCCAAAAATCCATGAATTCATCAAAAAGGAAGTTATCATACACCTTGATGCGGGTATGATTTACCCAATTTCTGAATCACCATGGGTTAGCCTGGTGCATTGTGTGCCTAAAATGGTTGAATCACCGTTGTGCCTAATGAGAACAATGAGCTAATCCCCACTAGACTTGTCACGGGTTGGCGAGTTTGTATTGGTTATAGGAAGCCTAATGATGCCACTAGGAATGATCATTTTCTATTACCTTTCATGGACCAAATGCTTGAACGCTTAGCGGGAAATGAATACTATTACTTTCTAGATAGGTTCTCGGGTTATTTCCAAATACCATTTGATCCAAAGGATCAAGAAAAGACTACATTCACTTGTCCCTATGGCACATTTTCTTATAAGAGAATGCCTTTTCGCTTGTGCAATGCCCCGGGGACATTCGAAAGGTGTTTGATGGCAATCTTTCATGGCATTTGAGCATGCAATGGAAGTATTCATGGATGATTTCTTGGTCTTTGAAATTCATTCACTTCTTCTCTCTCCCATTTAGAACGTATGATAAAAAGGTGTGAAGAAATAAGTCTTGTTCTAAATTGGGAGAAGTGTCATTTCATGGTCAAAAAAGAAGTAGTTTTGGGACATAAGATATCCAACAAAGGTTTAGAAGTGGATCGAGCTAAAATAGATGTTATTTCAAAACTTCCCCCACCTACCACGGTGAAAGGAGTTAGGAGCTTTTTGGGTCATACGGGTTTCTATAGGCGTTTTATACAAGATTTTTCTAAGATAGCAAGACCCATGACCCATCTCTTAGAAACAGAGGCTCCTTTCATATTCACACAAGAGTGTTTAGAGTCTTTTGAGATTCTTAAGGAAAAGTTGACTAAGGCTCCCGTTTTGGTATCACCAAATTGGGATTTGCCTTTTGAACTCATGTGTGATGCTAGTGATTATGCCGTGGGGGTCGTTTTGGGACAAAGAGTTAATAAGAATTTCCAACCTATACACTATGCGATTAAGACAATGACGGGTGCTCAACTTCATTATACCACTACGGAAAAAGAGTTGCTTGCTATTGTTTATGCCTTTGAGAAATTTAGACCCTATCTTGTGCTTTCTAAGACCATAGCGTATACGGATCATTCCACTCTCAAGTACCTCATGACAACTAAGATGCTAAGCCTAGGGTTTTGAGATGGGTTTTGTTGCTACAAGAGTTTTCTATAGAAGTCCATGATAAGAAAGGAGCTGAGAATTTAGCGGCGGATCACTTGAGTAGACTTGAGCATCCTTTTCAAGGAGAATTACCTCATAAGGAAATCAACGAATCCTTTCCACTTGAGGAACTCATGTCTATCTCTTTACAAGAGGATGCCACCCCTTGGTTTGTGGATATTGCAAACTATCTTGTGGGGGATGTGCTTATTGAGGGTCTCACTTCCCAACAAAAAAAGTTTCTCAAGGAAGCAAAATATTACTTTTGGGATGACCCTTAACTCTTTAGGAAATGTACGGACCAAATCATAAGACGTTGTCTAGATGGGCCTGAAGCATTTAACATCTTAGAGGCTTGTCACAAAGGACCTACGGGGGGCCAATTTGGGCCCAACTACACGACTAAGAAAGTCTTTGATTCGGGTTACTATTGGCCTTCAATTTTCAAAGATTCCCAAGAAATGGTGAAATATTTTGATGTTTATCAAAGACAAGGAAAAATTAATCAAAGAGATGAGATGCCATAAAATTTTATACAAGAATGTGAGGTTTTTTTTATGTATGGGGTATAGATTTCATAGGACCTTTTCCATCATCAAAGGAAAATAAGTACATACTCGTAGCCGTGGACTATGTTTCTAAGTGGGTTGAGGCTAAAGGCTTGCCTACCAATGATGCTAAAGTTGTAGTCAAGTTCTTGAAGCAATTATTTGCTAGATTTGGTGTACCTCGGGCTATTATAAGTGATCATGGGACTCATATTTGTAATGATCAATTTACAAGAGTCATGAAGAAGTATGGTGTTAACCATAGACTTTCTACCGCATATCACCCTCAAACCAATGGGCAAACTGAGGTCACAAATCGTTGTTTAAAAAGAATTTTAGAAAGAACGGTGGGAGAGCATCGATCTTCGTGGTCGGATAAGCTTGATGATGCTTTGTGGGCTTTTAGGACGGCTTTTAATAAACCAATTGGTTGTACTCCTTATAGACTTGTCTATGGAAAAGCATGCTACCTCCAGTTCGTGTTAGAACATAAGGCTTCATGGGCTCTTAAATGGGCTAACTTTGATTTAAACCAATCCGATTCATACAAGAAAGAACAACTTAATGAGATGAATGAACTAAGATCCAATGCCTATGAAAACTCATTCCTTTATAAGGAAAAGACTAAGCAATTGCATGATGCTAAGATCAAGAACTGTGAGTTCAAAGTTGGAGACCCGGTTCTCCTCTTTAACTCAAGGTTGAAACTCTTTGCGGGCAATCTTAAGCCACGATGGTCTGGTCCATTCACTATTGCTCAAGTATTTCCATATGGGACTATTGAGTTGTCTAAACCAAATGACCCAAATTTCAAAGTGAATGGTCACCGTGTTAAGCATTACTTTGGGGAGGACATTTCCATGGAAATGATCCAAGAGATCCCCATTTTCCTCATGAATTAATTCATTATGGGAAGAGTCGAGCTAGAGACTCCTTAAATCAAGCTTGTATAACCAGGCTTAGATCTTTTAGACTAGAGTGTGGTAGGATAGGAATAAGGGTATATAGATGATCATAAGTGTAGGGGGATGCCTCTCTTTTGTCTTCTTGATGTTTGTAGGGTTTCTCTCTCTCATTGCATGCATTGGAGCTTATGGAAAAGGCCCTTGTATCGGCTTCACTTTGTTACTATTATGATTTTAAAACCACACTTGTGCTTAAAATGAATTCACTATAGTGGATCTTTCCTTAGCCCGAGTTAAGCAAAGTTATCAATGTCATAAGTGTAGGGGAGTTTACTCCAATACTCTTAAACATTAAGGACAATGTTTATCTCAAGTGTAGGGGGGTCTTCTATCGAAGTGACCTTACCTAGAACTTTGTCATTGACTTCATGATAACTTGGAAATTAATTTTTCAAACATTTTTCAAATTTTGGATATACTTTGGCCACCAAAAATATGCATACATAATTTTTTCATTAATCATTTTTCATTTGCATAACACATTTGCATTGTATATATTCTTCTTTTTTTTCATCAAAAATATATAAAAAGGAAAAAATATAACAAAAGATATGGTTTAACAAATTTAGACTTCTTTGACATATTAGTCCCGCCATGAATATTTTGACTCAACCCGAGTTTGCTTATCCAAGCATTCTCTAGCTAGTATCCTTAACCATGGAGACCTTTATTGGTTTATTAGGCTAAGCATCCACTAGTCTCATTATTTGAGATTTTAAACTATAGAGAAGAAGAGATGATAGAGTTCGAAGTAAGTGTAAAGGGCTAGATAAACCTCATATTAATTAATTGTAGCTTTTATATCCCCTTTCGTTACCTTCACTTTCTTGTCAACGCATGTATATATGTTAATAAATAATCAAGAACGATTTTAATTGGTTTGTAGTCTCTTATGCATTTTTGACTAATCATTCGTGGTTGGTATAAGTACGTCTTAAAATTCTATGTTGGAACGTTTTATGTGTACTAGACTTATGTCATGCTTAATTCTTAGCGGTTTTTTTTCCTTTTATTCTTTTCAACTTTCTTGTGAGGAATAAAGAAAAATAAGAGCGGCTTATAAAAAATGAGTGGCTCGAAAAAAAAAAGAAAGAAAAAAAATAATTATACAAGACTCCCAAGAGGGGAAGTGAAGTGTTAATTATAGTAACTATTGAATTCCAATATTACTCTCACAAGGGTTGCAGGGATTTGATAGTTGCTCCAATCCAATATTACCTTGACGGGTTGCGGGATTGAAGATCCAAGGTCTCAAAAAGGCGGCGGATATAAATTATTGCGTGAGTTTTATTTTTCTTTCTTTAGCGAGTGTGTAGCTATTTATTAATGCATGACATAAGGATTTTACACATAAACGAATGACTTATTATTTTGGGTCGGACTTATATCAATTGTGGGTGGTTTTTCAAGTAATGGATATGATGGTTACTTAGGATTAAAACCGTGTTTTCTTATTTTGAGATTTTACATTTCTTATATTTCACGCTTTAAATAATGACAAATTTACCCTCAAGTAATTTGCTGAAATAATAATCGGTCTTAGAGGCATAATAAGTGGGGGTATAATGGTAACACAATTTGAAAGTACCTAATCCAAGCTTGAAACAATAAACTAAACAATCAACACACTAAGTTACTTTTCAAACGTAATACATATTATTGTATAATAAAGAATTACAAGTGTTATGGATAACACCGTTTGATGACAATGTGTTGTGCACACTTTGGACAAACTAAAACCTAACTTATGAACACATCCACAGCTGTTTGGTTCAACAAGTTCTAAGTGTTAATGTGTGAAATGTGTCAAAGTGTTGAACATTAACTCTAGGCTACATAACCTATTTATAGTGGTACGAGGTTGACTCCAAGTACTGGTTGATGGTGACTACACTAAACAGACACTTGTCAGACATCTGTCACAAGATGCTCTTCTATTATTGGTAGTCTGCCATAATGCTTTAGGGAAACAGAGCTGACACAATTTCCCTTTTCTTCATAGTCTCGTACACACTAAGGTATGTCCAAAGTTTACTGAGTGTTAACAGGGTATTGCCAACCCTGTTAACCCTCAAGCCCTCAGATTCCCTGATACATCTTGGCTGTTATCCATCACAGCCAATGAGTATTTCTTCAAGTAATCTTCGACTTCCTTGACAATGTCACTGACATGGACTCCTCTGAGGTTGCTCACAGAGACTTAGATCTATGTGAGTCTTGCGATACTTTCTTGCCTCCTAGGCACAGACAAGTTAATATCAAACAGCTTGATTTGTGTTTAAATCTATGATACGGGGAATCTAATAAAATTAGATTCCCAACAATCTCCCCCTATTTAAACATAAATACAGCTAGGTCTACATAAGTTATAGTAAGTGAGATGACAGCTTCTTCTTACTCATAACAGATCTTAACAAACATACCTCATGATTTTATTATGACTTAAAAGAAAATACATGTACAAAACATAAATGAAACAAAATATGAAAGTAAATTTCAGCTGTGAAACACTTTAATAATCATCATTCTTGATTATTTCTTCAGCTTCAGCTAAGTCTGTCCTGGCATCTAATTCGGCCTGTAAAGCTTGTGCAAATACCTTGGAATACTCTGTGTTGATTTAAAGTGCATTTTTACGACAAATAAGCTGAATAGTTGATGTTAATCCTAGCTCATCTTCCCTTTGGAACACATATTGACATGCCTTGTTCATGAAGGCCATACCTTTCTTAGGCTTAGTATATGTCTGACCATCAATAGGGCCTACAATCCCATTTGGTAAAAGCAAATCCCTGTTCATTCCATCCACTTGAACATCATCAGTTACGAACGTTTCATTAATAAATTAAGTCATCCTTCTTCTTTTCTTTCTAGACTTTGGAAGATCTTGTTCAAATAGTTGTGGTGGGGGATCTACCTTTAGCTTGGCTGTAGTTTCTTTAACCAAATTAAACTTAGCTTTGAGAGTCTTAAGAAGAGTAAAATTTTTCTGTCCAGTCCTCTTCGCAGCTAAAGCCTCAAGTTCAAACCATTCAGACAAGCCAAGTTTCTTTAACTGAAAGTCTTCAAAAATATCCATGTTGCCTGTTGATTATCTCTCCACAAAAACATTTGTGGTGTATGAGTTGACTTGTGAATAGTATACTTGAACTTGGTGATTTTTCCAGGTGCAAACCTGTTGTTAACGCATGCATCATAGTCAGCTTTTACCTGTTTCAGTGCCTCTGTACGTCTGACTTCCATTTCTTTCAACCTTTGTCTTTGCTCCTCCCTTTGTTGTGGAGTCATTTTTCTCAGAGTTCCCTCATTAAGCTCCTTGGCTTTCTTGATTTCATTTAATCTTTTGAATTCAATGGCCTGTTTCTCAATTTCTTCAGCCGTTAGAGGGTTCTCATTGGTTGCTTTAAAGGTTGTGAATTGGGATTGTTTAGTGGTGGATCCTCCTGTCTCTAGCATCGCAGCTATTTTCTTTAGCTTAGCGTCTGAGTCTACCACAGCTATTTCCTTTCCTTTCTTCGAGACAGAGGATAACACACTTGCGTTCTTCAGCTCTTCATCTTGTTTGAGGAAATCCATCTGAGCTTGGTTTTGTATAGCTTTGGGAAGGGAGCTAACAGTGAACTTAAGTTTCTTGGCATCTGGTTCACCATCATCCACAACCTCGCTGGTGTTAACCAGAGTCCTGGATTTTGATGAATGAACTCCATCCTTTGTCTGTTGCTCCCCTTAACTTCATCCTCATCATCAGGTATAGTTATTGGAGTGATGACTTGGAGAGGGATAGGTGAGGGGATAGTGTTGTCAGCTGATCCTGAGCTTTGCTTAACAGAATCAAGGTTAAGTACATTTTCCTTCTCCCCCTCACGTTCAGCCTGTCTCTTTAAACGCTTGGATGAACGTGCCTAAATGTATTTAGCAATCTGTTCAACAGAGGCAACCATTTCTCTTTGCCTTGTTCTTGAAGCTCTGGAAATTTTCAACAGTTGGTTGTAGTTACCATTTGTGTTGCGATGAACACGATCAACTATGAAATTGGTGTGACGAATTTTCCTGTCTCGTACAGCCTCAAACTCTCTATGCATATTCAACTCATGAGCAGAGAAAAGTGTAGGGACCTCTGTGCCGATGGCATCTTTGATATGAGTGGACAAATGACTAAGTCCTTAGGACACTCCTTTTCTTGTACCATCCTTGATTGGTTCAGTGATAGCATCCTTAACCACCTGTGTGATGATCTGAGGAAAGTTGATAGTGAAAGAATGCATTTTAGATTTTATCATGTCCAGCTTTCTTGACAGGCGTTCCATGTCTGAGGCATGATGTTCAGGCTTTAGGTCATGGATGTTCAGACTTTTTCGTGCATAATCATCCTCTCTTGGCAATATGTCAAAGGTGGTCTATGTAGAATGATCAAACAACAAAAATTCGGCTGTCGGATCATATGCAGGCCTTTAGAAAATTGTGGTGACAGAGGTAGCAGAAGTAGGAGTCACTACAGCTTCCTTGGGAGGAGGAGTGATGTCAACAGCTGGTGTGGACACAGCGATATCCTTTGGAGGAGACAGAGACTGCTGGTCATCATCCTCTTCATCGTCCTCCTCCTCAATCATCCCCTCAGGGAGAATCTCATCATCTGGCATGGATTTATGTTCAGAGAAGTTGTCTATTAAGGCGAGCACATCCTCTTCAACATCAGGCATGAGCTCATCCTCATTTGGCTGATCCTGAATCAATTTATCGGCTCCTTTATCTGGCTGCTCCAGAGATTCTATGTTTGATTGTACAACATCAGCCTGCAAGTTGTTTTAAGTTGGTAACAGTGAAATAAATAAAGGGAATGGTCGCAACTTCTGTAACACCCCCAAATTTTCATACTTTAGTTCAGCGGAAAAGTCGTTGGTGTTACGGGATAGCACATTACTCAAATCATAGACAACGCTTAAAATCGCGTCGTTTAATAATAAAGCATTTTCCATTAATGAATATCAATAATACATAGGTCCCAAGTCATAGTATTTCATACAATTTTACAAAACATTAGAATGGAAATTGTTATTTAAGTGCGGGCCATAAATTCTTGTCGTCTTCCCGAGAATTGCCTTCAAGTACCTGAGATAAAACATGTTAAAAGGAAAGGTCATCAAAAACGCCGAGTGAATTCATAGAGTTTAATAAAAACCATTAATATATCATCGGTATATAATTATTACCGAAAAATCATTTTTGTATAAATCTTTGTAGTAGGCCATAAAATAGGCCAAAGACATTTTACACAACTCTTAGTCGTAAATCATAATATAGGCTTCTGCCTTCAAAACCATTATACGAGCCATTGTCGCAAAAACATCATACAATACGTTTTATAACGTTGTATAGCGTTAAATAAAAATCCGTTATATGAAAATGGTTATGTAAAACCAAAACGCGAACATAATATCAGTAATAAGACCCCGTATTGCTAGTCAGGCAATATATTGTAATTCAATGAGTATATCAGTATTTTCGTTGTTGGATTATTACGAGCCGCATGACATTGCTACCTTACTATAACAAACAGCGGGTACCTAACCCGAAATTCCTTTGCCCATCTATTTAGCATGTCGTCACAATAGTCACGCTTATATAAATCTTCTCATACATAAATTCTCTTACCACTCAAGGTGGTACGACGGGGATCAACCGTCACGGCGCGAACTGGGGTGGTCTTCCCCAAATAGTACTATCAAATGCATAAGCGTCTACCAAATCCCGGTAGTTCACAATTCATGCTAATGGGACTTTTAGTGACATAACCTAACTAATAATAATCCATCTCATTTAATTTACCGGGTCATATAATCATTCATCGGGTCATATAATCATTCGGGTCCAAATCCATAAGCAAACAATCAGGGCAATTGGTGTCCTATTTTTTTAAAACTAACATGTTATCTCCCTCTCGGGTTTATAAAACATTTAAAAGAGTGTGAGGCTATGAACCTACGTTGATTGGGAAAGGCGGGTTATCGGCGATTTGGATGTACGGTACGTGCTTTAATCACGGAAACCTAGACAAATAATACTCGTCTTAGACTCTTGTCCAATGACTTTATAAAAACAATGGCTATGTATATATGATGATATCATGAGTATGAGGATGATCATGTGGGATTTTATATCTTCATACACATTATAGTGTTATGTGTTAGTCAAATTTTTGACTAGTTATACTAGTTTCAATCCAATTCCATATTAAGGCCCAATAATCCCATTAAAGTCCAATACTTTATATTAGCCCATTTATACTCCTAGTATCAGGCCTATACTGATATGTTGGGCCCAAGTGGGTTAAGCCCAATGAGTAATTCCATTAGGGTATATCCAAACTAGTTGGGTTAATAGTCCAATAAGGCTACTTTGGCCCGTTAATGTCCATAAGTTATAAAGGTCGGGTTTTATCGGTTTTTTACTTGTCAAATATACTTATACATCAGTATATGAGTTATAAAAATTTTACATTAGACGGGTCCGACCGTCAAAGTTTTATTTGACGAAAACGTTAATCTTTCGGTTTTAGCCGAAAAGACGTAAAACTTATGTATATAGTTTTATAACTTATAAAACTTATCATATTGCCATTTTTATAAAATATCCCATTTACTTATCAAAGTATATACTTGTTTATAGGTAATATATAAGTTAGTGGGTTTTAGGTATACATTCTATATTAGTTTTACTTGAGTGCTAATTTTAAAATATATACTTTTATTTTACAAATCTGATTATGAATTTCACTTTCACCATTTTTACCATATCTTGAGTTATACATGGAGATAGAAGCTCATTTTTGGGCAGAAAAAATTAAATGATATGTGCTACAATTAACTCCTTTAAGCTACTGCTCAATCAACCACTAAATGTCTCTAACAGTTCGTCCAAAACAGACTATACAGATTTAGACTTCAATATTGTTTTGATCATATCTCACTCATTTTATGGATTCCATTGTGTGGCCAACTCTCACATATGTACAAGTCACATACCTTAATGTATATTAATTTATCCAAGTCATTTTAACAATTTATCATATGGGTCTTTACTAGTTTTTACAGCCTACTATTTTAAACATGATTTTAACATCTTTTCATGTAGCTTTCAATCCTTTTAACCAAGTTTATCAACACGTGATCCCCACATAATACTTTTATGATCATATATCATCATATACATATACATTAAGAAATAAAATACAAATTTACATTTACAAAAGAACAAGGAAATGGGAAGGATGATCTTGTTACCAACCAAGATTATGAAAGTTAAGATCAAGATTTGACTTTTGAGGACAAAACTTGTGGTACACCAATATCAACTTCAAGATCACCAATATTTATAAACTTCTTGAGGAAAATCAGCCTCAAGACACCAAGGAAACTTCTCTTGGGATGTTATAATCACCACCAATAAATAGAGCTTCAAAAGGACTTCATCATATGTATGAATAACATAAGTCTTATGGTTAAATCAAGATCAAATGGGGTGTTATGGTGTAGGATGGGACGGCAATGGTGGAGAGAGATGAGAGGATTTTGTGTGTTTTGCATGGATGGAAATGACGTAAATGGTTTAAGCTTGGTGGTTTTGAGTTGCTAGTGGTTTGGTGCAAAGCTAAGACATGTGTCTTAGCTTAGTATATAAGCTTGACACCTCATAAGGTGTGTGG
Source organism: Glebionis coronaria (assembly GCA_025667525.1). NCBI lineage: Eukaryota > Viridiplantae > Streptophyta > Magnoliopsida > Asterales > Asteraceae > Glebionis > Glebionis coronaria. The sequence goes on along the minus strand of CM046879.1, from coordinate 247,953,930 downwards.
GCTAAGGCTTGGCCGTCCCATGTGGGGGTGGGGTATGTTTATTCTTGTCTCATCCCCATTTAATTATAGGTACTCCTCGATTCTAGTTTTCTCGATTTGCGTGCCCTCGAGTCGTTTTACAAAAAATGCTTTTATAAATAATGAATCAACGGCACAAAACGAATCTAATAAAAATTGTCTCATCTAAAACGAAGTTCAAAAACGTAAATATGTAAACCTAGGGTTCTGATGTAGTCGTAAAGGACGTTAAATTATGCACGTAAGTCCTAATCTCTTCTCGTAAATTTATGAGATTATTAATTAACACAAATTAAAATTCCAAAATAATATTCAAGGATAAATTTATTTTCTGAAGTGTCGGACTGTCACCAAAACCGATGTATGTAAACGTAAGCACGTAACGTATAGTCCTCCGGTTTAGACGTAGTCGATGCTACTTTAAGATGTAAACTCAAATTTCTTCCCAAAAATGAGTGAGTTCATAATATAACATTAAAATAATGTTTTTAAATAATACTTGAGAATAAAATATTGACCATAAATTGACGGATTTTCACAGCATTTACCCCTAAACAGGATCTTTGTCCTCAAAGATCAATTTATCTTACTACTCGCTTCTTATAGAGTTAAAGCCTTGTGGGGAATTCCTCCACATTCGGTCCTTTCTATCAAGTGTAATTCATTTCAATGCGCGAGTTTCATCAAACATAACTACGAGAATACGATCAGGCTTAATATTGACTTACTTTCTCTGTCCATGATGTTCACGGGTTTTTGATGAATGCAACTTCTCGCCGATCTAAACTTCATGAAGAAGTAATCAGATTTTCACTTGATAGACATTTTATCAAGTTCGATATACGAAACATATTTCACGCAGCCCTTGAAATCCTAGGGTAGATCCAGCTTATATGCCTTTCAAACCAACTTTTACATTATCTCAATGGTCCTATAAAACGGGGACTTATTTCCCATGATCTTTCAGATCATCAATTCACTTTTCCATGGTGAAATTTTTTGGCATAACTTCGCTACCCATCCTGCACTTCAAGATCTTCATTTCATATTCACATAACCTCCTGCCCACTACTGGTAGTCAATAATCAGATCTTAATTTCAACAATCATTTCAGGTCTCGCGGGTCGGGTATTTTGTAAGGTTAGGTTTGTCATCATAGGCAACCTTAAACCTAAAAGACATGTCCAACTCACAATGGGTGTATGTCGGGTGTCTTCATCCCAACTCCTGCTTACAGATGCTCTCGTTTAAATCCTCACAAGATTCGATCTCGATCCTAATACGATAATTATCAATGATAATCTCTCCAAAGGAAAATGATTATAAGGTTTTTCACCGAAGGTCAATCATTCAAGCATAAAACAACACTTCTAGTGTTTTGTATCGTTACTTTACCTCGTCCCTTCGATTGGGGCGGTTAACATTACTCTCATCAAGGTTCGTTCCCAATGACTTCTGAGCAATTCTCTAGAAATTCTATGCGAAGCGAGGATCTTGATAGAGATGATCGATACAGGCACACTATGTTTACACAACTCCTTTAAACACAAAAGAGTCAATTTCTTCATCGAGAATCTATCATTAACAGGAATGATATTAGCAGATTTGGTCAGTCTATCAACGATGACCCAAATCGAATCAAATTCAGATGTTGAACTTTGCAATAGTTAGACGTTTACTAATGTATGAGGCGATGTCTGCCTTTATAATTTGCCATCAGTACAACTTCTTCAGATAAAGATACATTAAATCAGAAATGGCATGAATAGAATACTTAATCTTATGAGATTCCAACATGACTAAATCTCAAAATCTCCATATTTAGGCAACCAGAAGTGCCCTTTTTAATCATTTAACGCCATCGGCTCTCATTTCTAATGGTTCTCATTAGCCGCAAACCCATTTTATTATCTATATTATCCTTTTCACAAGCATTAGCTATTTTTGAATTGCTCAGCAATTTATTTTGCACAGTCATTACTAAGGAACACATCTTAATTGATTCTTTATCCTTTCTATATAATGTGTCAGTATATACATTCACTTTTCCTGATGAAGTAATTATCATGACCATAATTCACTCATAAATTCTTTCTTCATATTTTCTAAGTTTTAGTTTCGTCTCAACTATTATTTTTTTATCAGTTTTGCTCAATCCACGTTTAAAGCGTCGATAAATATTACAAGTAATTAAACAATAAATATTTAATTTTATGAAACGTAAACGTAAAAATTTTAAATTTCTTAGTTCGACCAATTATATAAAAATGTTCAAAATAAATTTGAATTTAATTAACACGATTTTTTTTATTTATAGAAAATAATTAATAAGATTCGTAAATTTCCGAAAAATCTTTGGTTATACTTTGGTCAAAATTTTCTTAGTTGAAAAGCAAAAATTGTCGTTTCAAGTTCCAAGTCATGGTTTAAATTGTTTCCTCAATCCCTCTTAGGTTGTCTTGAGGTATGCACAAACATTTACCCCTAAAGGAGTTTAGTTAAATGTTCTGGGTATAAGGGAATGATTCCTTAAAAATACTTTGATAAATATTTTTCAAAACATTTTTTTTTGCACTTTTTTTTGGTATAATCAAAGCCTTAAATGGCTCTAATCCTTGAAGAGTCAATATAGATTTCACTACCATTAATTACACGATCATTTAATGTAAAGGATTAAGCCTTAAATCATATTTTAAATACTCAAGGTACAGGTTTTCACTACTCGGCCAACGCAGGGCAGTCTATATATGTTTATTAACTCCTTCCTATTCTTAGAAATAAACAGATGGTCCTTAATGATCACAAGCATGAATTTATCAAATTACAGCCTACACACGTGGTTCACCAAATTTGTAGATGCTACATGTGTATTAGTCAATCCAAACCACATCACGTGAAACTCATAATGTACATTACGAGTTCTGGATGTAGTGAAAATAATCTTTTTCGCGGACGCGAAGTTTATGATAACCATGTCGTGGATCAAATCTTTAGAACATACGCTATAACCTTGTAAATGATCGAACAAATCTATCATCTTGGGTAGTGGATATAGATTTTGATCATCAATTTACCCAGTTCACGGTAATTCAATAAATATAAGGAATGATAACACCATAGCTCTTCATGATGACGAGCTTGGTCGAATAAAAGATTTTTCAAACAACTCTCCCAGTTGCACGGTAATTCTTTTAATTCAGATGGTGCTGACGTACAGTACACATGCCACAGGTGCAGCACCGAAAATATAATCAATACCAAATTCAACTTGCCTTAATGGCGAAAGTCTAGGTAATTAACCAACAGATACCTCCGAAAGTTTTAGATAACATAAACATCTTTTAATAATTTACTTTAAGTTCTTTCTAGATTACAAGGTCTATGACTAGTTCATAACTATTCATGGTAAAATTTCAAGCCTAAATGCAGGATATGGTCACCCATCAAGAATTATTGGGATCACTTTTGATAATCAACATCTTATCTTTTAGGGGATTTCTACTCAAGTTCCCATCAATTAAGACAATGTCGTCATGTCATAATCAATCAATCCATTCTACTGGCACTACCAACTTTCCAGTTCCATTACCGTTGATAAGATGTGAACTTCTCAAAAGACTAATAATAACTCATAATCCTTTCACAAATTCAAGGATATCTGGAGACATATCTAACCCTAAAAGAGTAAGGTCAACACATAATTTACGCGAGAAAATTTCAAATCAGATAAAGACAAAAACATTAATGAATATGAATATATCCTATGTTTTCATGATTTGAGTACGCATTCCAAAGCTCCTCGGATCGTTACCCAGGTCATTCAAATGAAATCTAATCAAAAGAAATGATAGGAACGTCGATACATCCAGTTGGGTATCAACACTCGGTAATCAGATACTTTTTCAAAGAATCTCACCACGAGAAAATTGGACAAGAAGGGGAGGTCAATTGTCAAATAGGACAATTTCCACAGATGATTAAATTCGATTCATAAGAATAAATTGTACGGGCACATATGTAGGTGTTCCTAACAATATGTCCCTATTTTTGCACTTTTTGCAGATCTCATAAAGTTTAATCTTTCACAACTTTAAATAAAATGTAGTGTTTATTAACACTTTCATGGTGACTACTAATCAGCCTTGCATGGTCCCTTCCAAATTGTATGTAGGCGCGCAACTATATACAATTTTAGGATTAACGATGGAATACTCAGTTCGTCAAAACTTTGTCATCATGTTTAAAATATATATATTCATGCTTAATCATGAAATAAAAATCAAGTGAATTTGCAGATATGTTCCTTGTTATGAAAACAATTAAGTTTTCAAAGGTGTTTCATAAACAATTTTATTTTGATAACGATTACTTATAAATCTCACTTTATATAGTCCTTACGGTGATGAAAATTCAATTTTTATCAAAGGATACTGTTTTATCTTTATAAAAACAATGAGCGATCTGCAAAAGAGTGATGAACAGTTGTTCACCAAGAACTAACTACAATATAATAGGAATGAGCTTAGCCAATTAATCATGAGGTTCATGACCTCGATGGCACTCAAAAAGAATAATCCACAACGTAACTCAAATCGAGATGAGTACTTGTTCAATGGTTGCATCACTAATGCGAGCATTAAAAAGAAGCAAGAAAATATAGATAACATCGATACATATAGGATTTAGCAATCAAAGGTATTCTTTTAATTAATCACAAATAATTCAAAATTGTACCGTAACACATTACGTGTTGCCATGTCATACAATTATAAGAACTCATCCTACCAACTGATGTTCTCAGTTAAGTTAGGGATTTTTAAAAGATACCACAATGAATCCTAATCTACAAGAGTCATTAGGTGTTCCACATGTCTCGAAAGATCCATCGGTCCCAATTCAAAAGAAGATTTCTTCAATTAATTTATTGGACACTGGGCATCCTCGTCATTGGACAATGGCCTAGGAACAACCCTTAACATGAACCAAATCAATTAAAACCTTATAATTCAATCATAGTACTTAACGACTTCCTCTTAACAATCTCATATTCCATAAGAGTTAAATTTTATTTCATTCAAGTTTCAACCAAATCATACTGAATGCGATATCCTACTTCATTATTCAATACTTTCAACCTTATTCTTAGATCTTGAAAGGGCAATAAAAGCTCGATATGAACAACACTTAATTTCCAATCTTATGGCTCTTTCCTCAACAGTTATCAAATGAGTCACTAGTATGAAATGACTCACACATTCAATTAGACTTCTCGGAAAGGTACTAGTGGCATGAGGCTTTTGGGTAAAGGCTCCAATAACAGCCTCAAGTGCAACAATCACCCCTTTTGATTTCAAATTTAAGAATTGGGTGACACCGAATCAGATGACCCCTTTCTAGGTGGTAAGGTTTTGTCAAACCCCACTCTATAAGGAAAGATCGTCATGACATCGACATTAGATTTAATCTCACCAATTCTTCTTTAATATCATAATCAACTAATACCAACATTTCTACGAATATTAACTATTTTGTTGGAATCATAAATATCCACAACTTGGTTTAGATCTGGAATAGCTAGAATTTCCTACAGAAATAGCTTCGATTAATTTGCTAGGGGAGTTAGGGTTTCTTGTGACAATCTACGTCGTATAAATACCTCGTATAAGTATTAAAATAATCATCAAACAATCATGTAATAAAATTACATTATATATATATATATATATATATATATATATATATATATATATATATATATATATATATATATATATATATATATATATATATATATATATATATATATATATATATATATATATAATCCAAATAATATATATATTAAAATAACACTTCTCAGTCTGGCCTTGTCGGTAACTCGAGAATTCTTTGACACCGTTATAGTCAATAGATTTTTAGACATTTTGAGAAAAATGTTTATAGTTAAAAGATTTTGAAATGTTTTATTCAAAACCTTGGTTTTAAAAATCTTTCGTTCTCTATAACGAGAGCTCTGGTATCAAACTGTAACACCCCCAAATTTTCATACTTTAGTTCAGCAGAAGAGTCGTTGGTGTTACGGGATAGCACATTACTCAAATCATAGACAATGCTTAAAATCGCGTCGTTTAATAATAAAGCATTTTCCATTCATGAATATCAATAATACATAGGTCCCAAGTCATAGTATTTCATACAATTTTACAAAACATTTGAATGGAAATTGTTATTTAAGTGCGGACCATAAATTCTTGTTGTCTTCTCGAGAATTACCTTCAAGTACCTGAGATAAAACATGTTAAAAGAAAAGGTCAGCGAAAACGCCGAGTGAATTCATAGAGTTAAATAAAAACCATTAATGTATCATTGGTATATAATTACTACCGAAAAAATCATTTTTGTATAAATCTTTTTAGTAGGCCATAAAATAAGCCAAATACATTTTATACAACTCTTAGTCGTAAATCATAATATAGGCTTCTGCCTTCAAAACCATTATACAACTCTTAGCGTGTCGTCACAATAGTCACGCTTATATAATTCTTCTCATACATAAATTCGCTTACCACTCAAGGTGGCACGACGGGGATCAACCGTCACGGTGCGAACTGGGGTGATCTTCCCCAAATAGTACTATCAAATGCATAAGCGTCTACCAAATCCCGGTAGTTCACAATTCATGCTAATAGGAATTTTAGTGACATAACCTAACTAATAATATTCCATCTCATTTCATTTATAGGGTCATATAATCATTCATCGGGTCATATAATCATTCGGGTCCAAATCAATAAGCAAACAATCGGGACAACTGGTGTCTTATTTTATTAAAACTAACATGTTATCTCCCTCTCGGGTTTATAAAACATTTCATAAAATATTTAAAAGAGTGAGAGGCTATGAACTCACGTTGATTGGGAAAGGCGGGTTATCGGCGATTTGGATGTACGGTATGTGTTTCAATCATGGAAACCTAGACAAATAATACTCGTCTTAGACTCTTGTCCAATGACTTTATAAAAACAATGGCTATGTATATATGATGATATCATGAGTATGAGGATGATCATTGGGATTTTATATCTTCATACACATTATAGTGTTATGTGTTAGTCAAATTTTTTACTAGTTACACTAGTTTCAATTCAATTCCATATTAACGCCCAATAAGCCCATTAAAGTCCAATACTTTATATTAGCTCATTTATACTCCTAGTATCAGGCCTATACTCATATGTTGGGCCCAAGTGGGTTAATCCCAATGAGTAAGTCCATTAGGGTTTATCCAAAGTAGTTAGGTCAATAGTCCAATAAGGCTACTTTGGCCCGTTAATGTCCATAAGTTATAAAGCTCGGGTTTTATCGGTTTTTACTTGTCAAATATACTTATACATCAGTATATGAGTTATAAAAAGTTTACATTAGACGGGTCCGACCGTCTAAGTTTTATTTGACGGAAATGTTAATCTTTCGGTTTTAGCTAAAAAGACGTAAACTTATGTATATAGTTTTATAACTTATAAAACTTATCAAATTGCCATTTTTATAAAATTTCCAATTTACGTATCAAAGTATATACTTATTTATAAGTAATATATAAGTTAGTGGGTCTTAGGTATACATTTTATATTAGTTTTACTTGAGTGCTAATTTTATAATATATACTTTTATTTTACAAATCTGATTATGAATTTCACTTTCACCATTTTTTCCATATCTTGAGTTCTACATGAAGATAGAAGCTCATTTTTGGGCAGCACAAACCACATGATATGTGCTACAATTAACTTCCGTTTAGCTACTGCTTAATCAACCTCTAAATATCTCTAACAGTTCATCCAAAACAGACTATACATATTTGGACTTCAATATTGTTTTGATCATATCTCACTCATTTTATGGATTTCATTGTGTGGCCAACTCTCACATATGTACAAGTCACATACCTTACAGTATATTAATTTATCCAAGTCATTTTAACAATTTATCATATGGGTCTTTACTGTTTTATACAGCCTACTATTTTAAACGTGATTTTAACATCTTTTCATGTAGCTTTCAATCTTTTTAACCAAGTTTTTCAACACATGATCCCCACATAATACTTTTATCATCATATACATATACATTAAGAAATAAAATACAAATTTACATTTACAAAATAAAAAGGAAATGGGAAGGATGATTTTGTTACCAACCAAGATTATGAAAGTTAAGATCACGGCTTGACTTTTGAGGACAAAACTTGTGGTACACCAATATCAACTTCAAGATCACCAATTTTATAAACTTCTTATGGAAAATCAGCCCCAAGACACCAAGGAAACTTCTATTTGGATGTTATAATCACCACCAATCAATAGAGATTCAAAAGGACTTCATCATATGTATGAATAACATAGGATTTGTGGTTAAATCAAGATCAAATGGGGTGTTATGGTGTAGGATGGGACGACAATGGTGGAGAGAGATGAGAGGATTTTGTGTGTTTTGCATGGATGGAAATGAGGTAAATGGTTTAAGCTTGGTGGTTTTGATTTGCTAGTGGTTTGGTGCAAAGCTAAGACATGTGTCTTAGCTTTGTATATAAGCTTGACACCTCATAAGATGTGTAGGCTAAGGCTTGGCCGTTCCATGTGGGGGGTGGGGAAAGTTTATTCTTGTCTCATCCCCATTTAATTACGGGTACTCCTCGATTCTAGCTTCCTCGATTTGCGTGCCCTCAGGTCGTTTTACAAAAAATGTTTTTATAAATTATGAATCAGTGGCACAAAACGAATCTAATAAAAATTGTCTCTTCAAGAACGTAAATACGTAAACCTAGGGTTTACGGTTTAGTCGTAAAGGACGTTAAATTATGCACGTAAGTCCTAATCTCTTCTCGTAAATTTGTGAGTTTATGAACCAACACAAATTAAAATTCCAAAATAATATTCAAGGATAAATTTATTTCCTGAAGTGTCGGACTGTCACCAAAAATGATGTATGTAAACGTAAGCACGTAAAGTAGAGTCCTCGGGTTTAGACTTAGTCGATGCTACTTTAAGATGTAAACTCAAATTTCTTCCCAAAAATGAGTGAGTTCATAATATAACATTAAAATAATGTTTTTAAATAATACTTGAGAATAAAATATCGACCATAAATTGACGGATTTTCACGAGTTCGTTGTCCTAGAGAGGCTTAGGATGATTATTCAGCCACTCCAAAGGATAAATCCTTGGGATTCTTTTACGAGTGAAGAGTATTAGGTTAATGGTCGCCATTTGCTGCCCCTAGGAAAGCTGAGTGTGATTATTCAGCCCCCCCCCCCCCAAAAGGTTGAAACATTTGGGACTCTTTTATTTGTGAAACATATGTTGTTAAGGATCGCCATTCGTTGCCCCTAGGAAGGCTGAGGGTGATTATTCAGCCCCCCTAAAAGGTTAAGAAACCTTTGGGACTCTTTTATGTGAAACATATGTAGTTTAGGATCGCCTGTTACGCTGCCCCTAGGAAAGCTGAGGGTGATGATTCTGCTCCCCCTGAAAGGATAAATCCTTTAGGATTCTTTTAATTGTGAAAAAGAAGTAAGGTAAGGTCGTCTTGTAACGCTTTCCCGAGGAGAGCTAAGGATGATTATTCAGCTCCCCCTAAAAGTAAAACTTTTGGGATTCTTTTTCTGAAGGAACCAAGAGGTTGTGTGAGGTACAACTACTCTAGGTCGAGACATATAGGTATTCGGATCTTAATAAATATGAAAACACTTATCCTTTTACCACTTATTTCCAATAATAACAAGACCAAAACGTGTATTTTATGTCGTAAAAGTCAGAATTATGCGTGGTTTGTGTTTATATTGTGTTTCAGGTTAAAAATATGAAAAAGGTAGAAACCACGGGCTATCACGGGCTTTTATCAAAGAAAACGAGAAAAGACGAAGTCAAAAAGATCAAGAGTGCAAAAAGAACGGAAGTCCAAGGCCTATTCTGAAGATTTATCGAAGAAAAAGTCTAAAGACGGATGTTTAATGAAGTCGAAGAACCAAGTCTAATTATAGAAGAAAATTATAAGACGAGTTCAATTTATATCGACAAATCCCGAGACGACGTCGAGAAAGACAAAGAATTTAAATCGAGTCGAGACGAGAATAAAGAAAAAGGAAGCAACACATGCACCTCCCCACCTCCTATATATACCCTCCTAATGTGTCATTAGGAGGGTGTTAGTTAGTTAATTTTTCTAGTTTTATTTTTTTTAAGTGTGTTTTATTTTTCTTCTCTCTAGTTTTCTTTCAAGCTTATCAAACCTTCATTAATCTTGTAATCTTTGATCTTAATCTTCAAATTAATCAAGTTTAATTCATAATTCTCATTCTACCTTTCTTAATAATCTATTGTTTTTGCTTAATTAATCATGTAGTTGATTTAATTTTGTCGATGATGTGATTTTTTTGCTTATTTGATTGTGCTTATTGAGTTGGTGTGTTTAGAGTTTTTAGATTAAGGTGCTCATTTGCTTAATTTTTATGGTTATTAGTTTTAAAAATAAGTTGATTTTGGTAGTTTAATATTTTTATAAAAACTTGATTTTTAAATTTTGCTTATTTAGTGTTTTTAAAAGTTTTTAAATTGTGACTTATTAGCATTTTCTTAAAATTTGTTTAGTTAAGATTTTGGATAAGTGCTTATTTTTTTTAGCTTATTATTTGGTTTTTGCTTATTATTCATTTTTACGTTATAGAAACCTTTGTATTCCGAATAAGTACAACATTCAGTATTCCGGATTGTAGAATTTTGTCAGTTATTCCGGATATCAAGCATTGTGGATATTCCGGATAGTAGCGACTTCATATATTCCGGATTGGCCTCAAAGCAAGATTCCGGATAAGGGCAGGTTGGATTCCGGATATGCAAGTTGTGAGTATTCCGGATTGGTGTCTGTTTTATTATTACGGATAGTAGGATTGTTTGGGATTCCGGATAAGAGATCAAACCATATTCCGGATAATAGTTTGTTTTTATACTCCGAATAGCAACGAGAAACATTCCGGATTGTATCAATTTTTCACATCCCGGATAAGAAGTACATTGGATTCCGGATAACTACTAAAAGTCAGTATTCCAGATATGCTTCAAATCTAGATTCCGGATTGTTGGCAAAACGAGGATTCTGGATAAGCTTCTGTTACATATTCCGGATAAGGATCTATTTCCTTATTCCGGGTTAGGACATTTTCAGGATTCCGGATTGTAGCAAGGACGAGTATTCCGGATTGGGAGTTTGTAAACATTCCGGATAGTGCAATTTCTTGGATTTCGACTTGTTTTCCAAATTAGTTTTAAATTTAATTTTTCCCGCCATTTTTCTTTAGTCACATTTTTAAATCATCTTGTCTTAGATTTAATTTTAAGATTACATTTTTAAGTTTTCGTCATTTACTTTTTAAGTTTTAATATTTTACATAATTTTTTTTAAGTCTTTATTTTTAGTTTAAACCTTTTAAGTTTTCATCTTACTTAGTTACTCAACGACGTTTTCATCTTTATCTTAAAATAGATAATCAAACCTTTTTATTTTCCACCAAGAACGACTGAGTCGCACTTTCAATTGGTAATCAATTCGAAAAGACTGGAATAACGAACATTTTTATACTTGGAAACTCCTCGTATTATATGGCACCGTTGCCGGCTCTTTTTGTTAAGATTAACGGTTTTTAGTGAGAGACGCGTTGGATTTTGGGATCCGTTCATTTTTTAACGTTATTTTTCTTGCGTACAAATTTTCAAAAATCCTAAAAATTACAAATTTTCAAAAATTCAAAAAAATAGAAAAAGATAAAAAAACCAAAAATATTTCTTGTCTATCTTTCTTTTCTTTTTGTAGGTTTGTATGCGTACCCATGCTCGTAAGAAGAAAGCAATTCAATCCGAAGTCGAAACTCCACATATTGTCGCCATGGACAATCGACCAATGATCGAGCTTTTGCAATCGCAAGTAGAGGGCAACACCGATGCTATTGTCATACCCGAGATTGGAGCCAACAACTTTGAGCTTAAATCCGGCTTCATTCAAATGGTCTCTGCTCAACCATTCTTGGGATGTACACTTGATGATCCTCATGACCATATCAAAAGGTTCCTTCCACTCACTAGTACGGTCAAGTATAATGGGGTTTCACAAGAGGTGATTCGCTTGCAACTTTTTCCTTTCTCCTTAGAGGGACAAGCCCGGCATTGGCTTGATAAGGAACCACCACAAAGTATTCTTACGTGGTCGGATTTAGAGACCAAATTCATCAACTACTTTTTCCCACCCTCACGTACTACCGCTTTGCGGAATGAAATCATTAACTTTGAACAAAAGTACGGTGAGACATTTAGTGAATCTTGGGACCGTTTTAAGGAACTTTTAAGAAAGTGTCCACAACATGGTTTCACAAAAGTGCATCAAATTAATACTTTTTACAATGGTTTAAGCATGAAGGACCAAGATTCACTAAATAGTGCCTCGGGGGGGGGGGGGGGGGGGGGTAATATTTTGGTTAACTCTTCTAATGCCGCGTGGGACATTATTGAGAATAAGTCTAGAGTGCAAACTAAGAGTGTTCGGGCTAATGTGGCTAGTGCTAGTACTAGTGACACCGAAAAGATAATTGATAAGCTTACTTCGATTGTTAGAGCACTTGCCCTACAAACCGCAAACAATGCCAAAAACATCAATGCGCAAGTTAATGCTTTGAGTCAGTCATGTGAAATATACGGGGGTTCTCATTCATACACCGATTGTCCTTCAACTCATGACAATCCGAAAAATGTGTATTCCGCTAACGATAACTTTTCTACGGGAGGATATCAAGCACGTCCTCAAGGTGGCCTCAGTTTTCTCAGTTATCGTTCAAACAACTTTCTTTCACCACCCGGTTTTCCTCCACAAAACCCAAACAACCTCAATCGTAACAATCAAAACCAAACTCGAGCTCTAAATCAGTATCAAACCCAAAGAAACCCATATCCACCTCAAGGAAACAACCAAGTTTACCAACAACCCGCTTATCAGCCACCTGCGTACCATGCTCTTCCTCCCACCCAACCCACCGCATTTAATCACGAGGTTGAAACTTACATGAGGACTAATGACGCACTGGTGCAGAATCTTCAGCGACAAATCATCATCTTGAAAGGAGATATGGCGAAACAAGGGAATGATCTTTGAGCTGATATGCGAAATTCTTTGAGCAGACAAACGAATGACTTAAGGGATATGATGGCTACTTTCTTCCCAAGTAATCAAGCCTCTGGTTCGGGTTCTCTTTCGAGTAACACCGTTTCTAATCCAAGAGGGGAGATGAAAGAAATCACCACTTAAAGTGGAAAAGGTTTAAAGGAACCCGAGCTTCCTACACCTACACCGGTGATTGTGAAAAAGGATAACGAGCCTATTTCACTGATTCTTCCACCTTCTATTTCACTAATTCCTCCACTTTCTACTTCCACCCCTCCGCCACCCAAGGATGTGAGTGAGAATTCCATTCCAAAGCCTTCATCTCAACCCAATATACCTTATCCCTCAAGGTTGAGGAAAGAGAAGTTGAAGAACAAGGATGATATTCAGGTTTATAACTTTCTTAAAATGTTTAAACAATTGAATTTCAATATCTCCTTTGCCGAGGCTCTCGCTCACATGCCAAAGTATGCTAAAATGTTTAAAGATCTTCTCAGTGACAAAGAAAAGCTTCTTGATATCGCTCAGACCCAACTTAATACGAATTGCTCCGCAATGCTCTTAAGGAAATTACCAACCAAACTTGGTGATCCGGGTCGCTTTCTCATTCCTTGCAACTTCCCCGGGGTAGAGAATTGTATGGCCCTAGCTGATCTGGGTGCTAGTATAAACTTAATGCCATTAAGTGTTTGGAAATAATTATCTCTACCCCGAGCTAGTCCCTACACGAATGACTTTGGAATTAGCTAACCGTACGGTTACTTATCCGGTGGGGATAGCCGAAGATGTCTTTGTCGGTGTCGACAAATTCACCTTTCCGACGGATTTTGTTGTCGTTGACTACGAGATGGATCCCAGTGTTCCATTAATCGTTGGAAGTCCATTCTTAAGGACCGGTCGCACTCTCATTGATGTAGTCGCGGGTAAATTAATCATGAGAGTTGGTGACGATAAAATCGTCTTCAACATGGGTAAACTTTCTAAGAAACCTTATGAACACGAGAGCGTTAATTTCATTGACGTTCTCGATGAGGCTTATGAAGAACATTTTAAAGACGCTTGTAAAAGTGGTTCTTCTTCTCTACCCATTGTTGAGACCGTTGCCTCTATTTCTCCTTCACTGATTCCATTTGGAGAAAGTGATTTCCTTTTGAAATAATTTGAAGCAACTCTAGGGAATGTGGACTTACAATATGACGATTCTCGCTCCAATTGGGATGAAGACATTCGTACCATTGAGAAACTTCTCAATGAAGACCATATTTCTCCACCGTCTCCTGACGAAATCTCTATCGATGATCCTAATTTGAATATGCCTTCCATCGAAAATCCTCCGGATTTAGAGCTTAAGGATTTACCGTCTCATCTCGTATACGTTTTCCTTGAAGACAATAAGAAGTTACCCGTCATCATCGCAAAGGACTTGAAAGAAGAAGAAAAATCTCGACTTATCGATGTGCTGAAGAATCATAAGAAAGCAATTGCTTGGAAAATTTCCGATATCCGCGGAATTGATCCGAACTTTTGTACTCATAAAATTCTCATGGAAGATGACTTTAAACCTGCAATCTAAAGCCAAAGAAGGGTTAATCCTAGAATTCATGACGTCATCAAGAAAGAAGTTATCAAACTTCTAGATGCCGGAATGATTTACCCTATTTCGGATTCGCCATGGGTTAGTCCCGTCCATTGTGTGCCTAAGAAAGGCGGAATAACCGTTGTTCCCAATGAAAACAACGAGTTGATTCCTACTCGACTTGTCACATGTTGGCGAGTTTGCATAGACTATCGCAAGCTTAATGATGCCACTCGCAAAGATCATTTTCCTCTTCCTTTCATGGATCAAATGCTCGAGCGTCTAGCGGGTAATGGCTATTATTGCTTCTTAGACGGTTTTTCCGGGTATTATTAAATCCCCATCGACCCTAAAGACCAAGAGAAAACCACATTCACTTGTCCTTATGGAACATTTGCTTACAAAAGAATGCCTTTCGGCTTATACAATGCTCCTGGGACTTTCCAAAGGTGCATGATGGCTATCTTCCATGACATGGATGAAGAAACTATGGAAGTATTTATGGATGATTTCTCGGTCTATGGTGATTCTTTATCTACTTGCCTTCCCAATTTAGATTGTATGCTTAAACGGTGTGAAGACACCCGTCTCGTTCTTAATTGGGAAAAATTCCATTTCATGGTAAAAGAAGGTATTGTTCTTGGTCATAAAATTTCCAAAGCTGGTCTTGAAGTCGACCGTGCTAAAGTCGATGTTATTGCTAAATTACCTCCACCCTCAACCGTGAAGGGTGTGAGAAGTTTCCTTGGTCATGCGGGCTTCAATCGTCGATTCATTCAAGATTTTTCTAAAATCGCTCGCCCGATGACCCACCTCTTGGAAAAAGATACTCCTTTTATCTTTTCTAAAGAGTGTACTGACTCTTTCAATCTTCTTAAGGATAAACTAACTAAGGCACCGGTCTTGGTTACCCCTAATTGGGAGTTACCTTTTGAATTGATGTGTGATGCTAGCGACTTTGCTATTGGAGCGGTTTTGGGACAAAGAGTGAACAAACACTTCCAACCAATCAATTATTCTAGCAAGAAAATGACGGGGGCTCAATTGCATTATACCACTACCGAAAAAGAGCTTTTAGCTGTAGTGTATGCTTTTGAGAAGTTCCGCCCCTATCTTGTCCTTTCCACCACCATTGTGTATACTGATCATTCCACGTTGAAGTACTTGTTAACCAAACAAGATTCCAAACCAAGACTTTTTCATTGGGTTTTACTCCTTCAAGAATTCAAAATTGAAATTCGTGATAAAAAGGGAGCGGAAAACCTAGCCGCGGATCATCTTAGTAGACTCGAGGATCCTTATCAATGGGAGCTTCCAAATCAAGAGATTAATGACTCTTTTCCCCTTGAGGCCTTGATGTCTATTAACTCCAATTTTGATGAAACCCCATGGTTTACCTACATTGCAAACTATTTCGTGGGTGGAATTCTCATGGAAGGGTTAACGTCCCAGCAAAAGAAAAAGTTCTTTAAAGACATTCAACACAAATTCTGGGACGACCCTTACCTTTTCAAACAATGTGCGGATCTTGTCATTCGTCGGTGTGTTGATAGGCCGGTAGCTTTATTAATCCTTGAAGCTTGCCATAAAGGACCCACCGGTGGTCACTTTGGTCCCAATTACACCGCGAAGAAAGTTTTCGACTCTGGATTTTATTGGCTCACCATTTATCGTGATGAACACGAAATGGTTAAACATTGTGATGCTTGCCAAAGACAAGGCAAGATCACACGTAAAGATGAGATGCCTCAAAATTTCATCCAAGATTGTGAAATCTTTGACGTATGGGGCATCGACTTTATGGGGCCATTCCCATCATCTAAAGGGAACAAGTACATCCTCGTAGCCGTTGACTACGTATCCAAATGGGTTGAAGCGAAGGCTCTCCCTACGAACGATACGAGGGTGGTTGTGAATTTTTTGAAGCAACTATTTGCTCTATTCGGTGTTCTTCGTGCTATCATCAGTGACCGCGAGACTCATTTTTGCAATGATCAATTTGCTTGAGTCATGGCTAATTATGGTTTCAATCACCGTCTTTCCACCGCTTATCATCCCCAAACAAATGGTCAAGCCAAGATATCTAACCGTGGACTGAAGAGAATCTTAGAGCGAACTGTGGGAGAGCATCGTGCCTCGTGGGCCGATAAGTTAGATGATGCTTTGTGGGCTTTCCGTGCCGCATATAAGACACCTAGTGGTTGCACTCCATATCATCTTGTGTACGGGAAGGCATGCCACCTCCCTATTGAGTTGGAGCATAAGGCGTACTGGGCCTTGAAGTGGGCCAATTTTGACATCAACAAAGCCGGTGATCTTCAAAAGATTCAACTCAACGAGCTAAATGAACTGAGGAATCAAGCTTATGAGAATTTATTGATCTACAAGGAGAAGACCAAGATCATTCATGATGCAAGGATTAAGAACCGAGATTTTCACATTGGTGATCAAGTTTTACTCTTTAACTCTCGGTTGAAGATCTTCTCGGGCAAGCTAAAGAGCCGTTGGTCTGGTCCATTCACCGTCGCCAAAGTTTTCCCTTACAGCACCATTGAACTTTCGCAACCAAATGGGCCTAATTT
Source organism: Glebionis coronaria (assembly GCA_025667525.1). NCBI lineage: Eukaryota > Viridiplantae > Streptophyta > Magnoliopsida > Asterales > Asteraceae > Glebionis > Glebionis coronaria. Next base: position 247,936,551 of record CM046879.1, on the reverse strand, counting down.
TAAAGTGAATGGCCAGCGTGTGAAGTTGTACTTTGGTGAGGACATCTCTCATGAGATGATTCCATCCCTCACCATGTTTCCCTTGAATTAGTTCTGGGTTGAGTGAGGTTCGTGACTCGGTTAACAAAAACAAGCGCTTATCAGGAGGCAACCCGTTGATCTATCCTTTACCGTTTTCATAATAAGTGTTGAGGGAGCCCCGTAGGTGTTTGTTGTCTTGTTTCTTATGTTGTGCATGGATTAAAGCTTCAAAGAGCACTTTTGATGACATTTGACGACCGTGATCCCGTGTACCCGTCTTCCCGGTTCTATCCTAAACTGTCGTGATTCAATATTTCATATCTTATATGTTCACATTGAAATCACTATAGTCGTCCTTTCCTTAGCAAGATTTTAACAAAGTGCACAATGTCCTAAGTGTAGGGGAGTTTACTCCCACATGCTTAAACATTGATTTTTCGACATTTTTCAAAATTTTTAATCTATTTTGGCCTATTCGTCTAGTAGTATTTTCCTTTGTTATCGTTATTTACTTTTTGTGATAGAATAAATTTTTAATAAAGTGGTTTTAAATTTTTCAACGTCATGAATCTTTTGACTCAATCCGAGTTTACTTATCCAAGTTTACTCTAGCTAGTATCCTTAACGTGTTTAAGTCAAGTTTTGCTAGGCTTTTATATAGGGAACTTTAAAACGCGAAAGTCTTAACTCTCACGGGTTAAGAACAAGAACTTTTCGCAAGTTCCTATAATTGATCCTAGAAAGTCGTTTTTCAAGGGAACTTTAAAATGCGAATTCTAAACTTGAAAAAGTCTAAGAAGATGCAAGATCCTATAGATGACTTGAAAACCCAAAACTTTGATTTAATTGGCTAAGCATCCACGAGTCTCATTCCATGAGATTTTAAAATGTGGAGAACGAGAGATGATAGAGTCAATTATAAGTTTGGTATTCTTTCGTGAATTTATGTGAGTTGGTTATAAGCTTTTTCTCCCATCGCTTGTTAATAAATATATTTGCAATAAATAAGGTTGGACGATTTGAAAAGTTACTTAGCTTCTAGCCCAAGATCGTTAAAAAGTTGCTCGGTATTAATTAGAGTTCATAGCCAAGGCATAATTTATTGAAGCGGGATGCGAAGATTGGCTAGTCCAAAAAGGCCCTAACAAGGCATGAGGGCTACATTTTGTTGCTAAAGATCCCAAGTGATGTGACGAATCATTTATCAAAAATCAATATGAAGGATCGAGACACACGAAGAAAAGAAAATACTTCCCTAAAGATCATGGAGAAGTCTATCCGAAAAGACCCTAGCAAGGTATGAGGATAAATAGATCAAAGTCCTAAAAGGAGGCGGGTCGTTGTATATCAAAGTCCAAAATAAAGATTGGAGAAAAATGAAAAAGTCGTGGTCCAAATATGAAGAAACTCTCAAAAACATCAAGTGAAGAAATTCCTGTTATGAAGAGAAGACCATAATTTCAAGAACGTCTCTCAAGATTCGAAGTATGAAGTCGCTGCCAAATATCGATCCGAGAAAGGTCTCAAATCGTGAAGCGAGTTATGCCAAGATATGAACTTTAAGAGGTCCCGAGAAGCAGTTTTAAAAGATTTTGTCCTTTAGCTAACTATTGCTTAAATCGTCCCATTTTATTTTCGACCTAAATAAACTATCGGAATAAGTCAAACAATGAATCCTCGTGATCATTCAAGACAATTATAAAATATAAGAGATACACCTAGGAATAAGGGAGTCTAAGTGAATAATTGGGCCACATGAGTTTGTATTAGTTTGCTAACTTATAATAATAATGATCTCGTTTATAAGCTTGGGGTGGGGAACGTGAAACTCGAGGATGATAAACATTCATGACACCAAAACCCCAATGTAAGTCTTTTATTTCTTTACTTCTTTTGTACATATTTCTATCTTTTCAAGTTTCCTTAAAGTTTAGTATTTAATAAAGGCCAAGGTGGGTTATTTATGATGAAAAATGTAAACCGTGCTTTGAAATTAATACATTGCATGAGGGCATTGCAATGGTCAAGTGTAGGGGATTTAATAAGTGTAAAAACACTTATCCTTTTACCACTTATTTCCAATAATAACAAGACCAAACGTGTATTTTATGTCGTAAAAGTCGGAATTATGCGTGGTTTGTGTTTTTATTGTGTTTCAGGTTAAAAATACGAAAAAGGGAGAAAACACGGGCTATCACGGGGTTTTATCAAAGAAAACGAGAAAAGACGAAGTCAAAAAGATCAAGAGTGCAAAAAGAACGGAAGTCCAAGGCCTATTCTGAAGATTTATCGAAGAAAAAGTCTAAAGACAGAAGTTTAATGAAGTCGAAGAACCAAGTCTAATTATAGAAGAAAATTATAAGACGAGTTCAATTTATATCGACAAATCCCGAGACGACGTCGAGAAAGATAAAGAATTTAAATCGAGTCGAGACGAGAAGAAAGAAAAAGGAAGCAACACATGCACCTCCCCACCTCCTATATATATCCTCCTAATGTGTCATTAGGAGGGTGTTAGTTAGTTAATTTTTCTAGTTTTATTTTTTTAAGTGTGTTTTATTTTTCTTCTCTCTAATTTTCTTTCAATCTTATCAAACCTTCATTAATCTTGTAATCTTTGATCTTAATCTTCAAATTAATCAAGTTTAATTCATAATTCTCATTCTACCTTTCTTAATAATCTATTTTTTTTGCTTAATTAATCATGAACTTGATTTATTTTTGTTGATGATGTGATTGTTTTGCTTGTTTGATTGTGCTTATTGAGTTGGTGTGTTTAGAGTTTTTAGATTAAGGTGCTCATTTGCTTAATTTTTATGTTTATTAGTTTTAAAAATAAGTTGATTTTGGTAGCTTAATATTTTTATAAAAAGTTGATTTTTAAATTTTGCTTATTTAGTGTTTTTAAAAGTTTGTAAATTGTGACTTATTAGCATTTTCTTAAAATTTGTTTAGTTAAGCTTTTGGATAAGTGCTTATTTTTTTTAGCTTATTATTTGGTTTTTGCTTATTATTCATTTTTACGTTATCCGGGTTAGTGAAACCCTTGTATTCTGGATAAGCCCAACATTCAGTATTCCGGATTGTAGAATTTTGTCAGTTATTCCGGATATCAAGCATTGTGGATATTCCGAATAGTAGCGACTTCATATATTCTGGATTGGCCTCAAAGTAAGATTCCGGATAAGGGCAGGTTGGATTCCGGATATGCAAGTTAAGAGTATTCCGGATTGGTGTCTATTTTATTATTCTTGATAGTAGGATTGTTTGGGATTCCGGATAAGAGATCGAACCATATTCCGGATAATAGTTTGTTTTATATATACCGAATAGAAACGAGAAACATTCCGGATTGTATCAATTTTTCACATCCCGGATAAGAAGTACATTGGATTCCGGATAACTACTAAAAGTTAGTATTCCGTATATGCTTCAAATCTAGATTCCGGATTGTTGGCAAAACAAGGATTCTGGATAAGCTTCTGTTACATATTCCGGATAAGGATCTATTTCCTTATTCCGGATTCAGACATATTCAGGATTCCGGATTGTAGCAAGGACGAGTATTCCGGATTGGGAGTTTGTAAACATTCTGGATAGTGCAATTTCTTGGATTTCGACTTGTTTTCCAAATTAGTTTTAAATTTAATTTTTCCCGCCATTTTTCTTTAGTCACATTTTTAAATCATCTTGTCTTAGATTTAATTTTAAGATTACGTTATTAAGTTTCCGTCGTTTACTTTTTAAGTTTTAATATTTTACTTAATTTGTTTTTAAGTCATTATTTTTAGTTTAAACCTTTTAAGTTTTCATCTTACTTAGTTACTCAACGACGTTTTCATCTTTAATTTAAAATAGATAATCAAACCATTTTATTTTCCACCAAGAACGACTGAGTCGCACTTTCAACAGGTAATCAATTCGAAAAGACTGGAATAACGAGCAATTTTATACATGGAAACTCCTTGTATTATGAGTGCAGGGTCATCGGGGTGCTTTATAAACACAAATGAATCACTCCCTAGTGCAGAGACAGGGTGTACATAAGTCTTAAAGGATTTCTAAGTGCATACAACGACTCCTATGGGTCGAGGATAACCCTAACTTCACCACTCTCACTTATAGACATTTGAGAGTGGCTGCTTGTGGACCTCTAAAAATGATAAGACTGATTACCTGTGTGATATCAGCAGAATTGGGCTGGTTCCCTGTTGTCTCGGCTGAGATCGAGACGCTAGAATCCTGTTGTTGGTCAGCTGAGCTTTTTGTGTCCACAGAAGTCTCTAGAACAGAGGAGGATGAGAGGTTCACAGTCTTCTTTACCCTGGCCTTAGCAATAGTTTTGGTTTGGGAAGAAGATGGGTTTTTGTTCTTCTTTGGTTGTTGGCCAGTCGTTGCCTTGGATGACGTGGTGTGTTGCCCAGAGGTCAAAGACGCTGACTTGCCAGACACACCAGCTGTATTCACCTTCTTAGAGGAAGGGAGAAAGTACTTCACAAGTGAAGGTTGTTTATTAGCAATGTTCAGTATATGAGAAGTAACAGGTACATCCTCAAGTCCAATCTCTTTGTAGATAGCTTTAGTAATACGATACGGCTTCAAGGTTGTGAGCGCAGGGTTGTGGTAGTTGTCACCCAACAGGCTTTCAAAGAGAAGAGAAAGAAAGCGAACATAGAAAATATTTTTCTCCCTGACCTGATTTGTTCCCTCAAGTTTTTCCACAAGGTTTGAGAAAAGTATGCTTCCAACATGTACGTTTGTGCCCCATATCAGCCCAAAAGCAATGGTTTGGTGATTAAATGCCATTTGGTCTTGAGATCCCTGCATACCACCTAGGGATTTGACTATGTGTGTGAAGAGGACACGCCACAGAGGGGAGAAATATTTGATCTTCAGAGGAGACTTGGCAATGACTTCAGTAGGAGTAAGGGCTGCATTAACATCAGATATGGGTTTAAGTGTGGCAAGGGCATCCTTTGCAACCTTTTGGTCAACAACTTTCAGGCATTCATCTCTATGCCTTAGCCCAACTACATTAGAAAAATCTTTGAGAGAGAAGGTTAAGGGGTGTTCATTGCAAGAGAGGCTAAAGGTGATGGTGGCGTCAATGACTTAGGCAGAATAACAGACTCCCCTAAGGTATTCTTGGTAGAAAACAGATGGGGATTTTGTGAGTTCTTCTTTTACATCACAATTCTTCATGAAATTGACCAGATCTGTGTAGGAGTTGTTAGGAGCCTTGAGCCATTCAATCGAGTTATTAGAAGCAAGGATGCTCTCATTAAGTTCGAAGGTAACATTTGAAGCCTTTGGTACTGGGAACGCCATGAGTTCGAGGTTGAGAAAGATGAAGATGGTGAAAGGGTTTAAAGAGAGAAAGTTTAGAGAGAGACGAGTTTGTGATAAATGAGAATAGTGGTAGGTGAGAAAGATCTTGAGACAATATTTATATTCAAAAAATTTAAACAGTTATTCAAACGCATTTAATGCGTACTGGGAAAAAGACTGCACATAAGTGGGTCCCTTGACCTTTCAAAACCATTTGTCTCCTCGTTATTCAGAAAATAAGTAATTAAATAGAGGGAATGTTTTTAGCATTTACTAGGAAAGTAACTACCTAGCTTCATTTTAAAAGCATTTAATATTTAATCAGACTTTAATGAACACATTAAATATCAAGCCACGTGCTTGGAGATATTAAGCATCCCTAGCTCAGCGACTAGCCTGTTGAACGAAGGTTCATCCAAAGGCTTGGTGAAGATGTCAGCTAGTTGCAGCTTAGTGTGTACGAAATGCAACTCAATATCTCCCTTCATTATATGATCTCTGATAAATTGATACCTAATATCAATGTGTTTGGTTCAAGAGTGAAGAACAGGGTTATTTGAGATGGCAATAGCACTGGTTTTGTCACAGAAGATTGGCACTTTGTCATATAGAATCTCATAGTCAGCTAATTGACTATTCATCCAGAGCACCTGAGCACAACAACTGGCAGCAGCAACATATTCAGCTTCAGCTAATGACATGGCCACAGAGTTTTGCTTCTTTGCACTCTATCAAACCAACTTTCCTCCTAGGATTTGACAGCTACCTGAGGTACTTTTCCTGTCAATGCAGCATCCAACATAGTCAGAATCTGAATAGGCCTTGAGATCAAAGCCTAATTCCTTGGGATACCATAGACCCAGGGATGTTGTTCCTTTGAGATACCTGAAAATTTTCTTAACAACCACTATATGGGATTCTTTTGGGTTAGCTTGGTACCTTGCACAAAGACATGTGGAGAATTGGATATCAGGACGACTGGCTGTTAAATACATGAGTGACCCAATCATGCCTCTGTATAAAGTCTCATTAACAGAGACCCTTGACTCATCAGGACCCAAGTTGTTAGGTGGAAGCATGGGGCATTTCACTGATGTACAATCAGCTAAGTCATATTTTTTAAGTAAATCTTTAACATACTTTTCTTGACAAATTGAAATTCCCTTAGGACATTGTTTAATTTGAAAACCCAAAAAGTAAGTTAATTCACCCATCATACTCATCTCATATTTCTTGGTCATCAATTTAGCAAAACGTTTACTAAGATTAATATTAGTTGACCCAAAGATGATATCATCTACATAAATCTGCACAATGATGAAATCACTCTTATCCTTGAAGGTAAAGAGTGTTTTAGCAATGGAACCCTTGACAAATTTATTATCAGTTAAAAAATTAGATAGAGTTTCATACCATACTCTTGGAGCTTGTTTCAGCCCATACATAGCTTTGTGTAGTCTGTACACATGATTAGGAAACTCGGTGTTCTCGAATCCTTCGGGCTATTCAACTATACTTCCTCAGCCAAATCTCTATTGAGCAAGGCACTCTTAACATCCATCTAATACACAGTGGAGTTCATATATGTAGCATAAGCAAGGAAGATTCTAATAGCTTCAAATCTTGCCACAGGTGCAAAAGTTTCATCATAATCAATCCTTTCAGTCTGTGTATACCCCTGTGCAACCAGCCTAGCCTTGTTTCTAATGATGTTTCCAATTTCATCCATCTTATTTCTATAAATCCATCTAGTGCTTGTGATGTTCTTACCAGGTGGAGCTGGCACTAGAGTCCATACCTTGTTCCTTTTGAACTGATTAATTTCTTCTTGCATAGCAGCTACCCACCCATCTTCCATAAGAGCCTCAACAACTCTCTTAGGTTCAATTTGAGAGAGAAATTCAGCTAAAATACATTCGTTGGTTGAGGCTGACTCTGAGTCATGAATTCGTTGTCTAGTAGTAACCCCTGCATTAGGTTCCCCAATAATGTTGACACGAAGAATGTGTTGATCTCTTGACCATTTAGTTTGGGGAGATGGGGAATCATAGACAGGGACATCTGTGGAGGTAGCTAGCACTATTTGAGTTTCATCCTACTGAATAGGAGGAATCTCTTCAAAGATGACCTCAGTATCTATGTCAACTTCAGCTATATTAAGGGACACAGATTCATTGTCAGTAGGAGAGTCATCAGGAATTTGAAGAATATGCGAGTCATCTTCAGCAGTTGTGGAACAAGGACTACAAGAAGGCTGTGGTTCTTCTTCATTAAGTCCCTGAGAAGAGGGAACTTCTATGTTGTGTGTTGACAGAGGGTCAAATGCAGGAACATATGTTGGAAATATGTTTTTAACGTATATTAGAAGTATCGGTCACTCCAATTATATTATTAAACGTTGTAAGCTCGTAGTTAGAAAGTTTACACATTTATATTATCATCCTAGCCTATGGGCCTGTCCATGGGTTAGAAGGCCCAAGTCCACTAAGGACTTGGGTATATAAGCCCCCTCCTTTGATGGAGAGGGTGTTGTTTATTTACTATTTTCACATAATTCATTTATATTTCTCTCATCTTTCTCTCTCTAGTTTCTCTTTCTAGAAAACAACAACCCTCTTGATAGATCTTAGATTATCTTAATTCTACAATTGGTATCAAGAGCCATAGGGTGATTTAAGGTTTTGATTTGTATTATTCTTTAGTTTTTATTATGTTAGGTGTTTTAAGGATAATAAATCTCAAATCTTGAAATTTTTTCACGTTTTTATGGTTTAAGTTGGTAAACGAAACAACTACATAGTTGTGGTAGTGATTTGGTTTACTTGATTTGGTTAAAATCACAAAAAAAATTGGTTATTTGGTGATTTCCGGGGTGTTTTTAGCATAACAGTGATATCGGATATCAAAATATTCGGATATTTAGTCTGTTTTGCGAAGTACAAAAGAGGGTTTTTGATTATTCGGAAGTTATCACGAGGGTTTCTGTTTTTTCTGAAGTATTTAAGATCAACATTCCGAAGTTCTTCCAATAGCAACTAGTCCAAAGTTCTTCAACATCCAGAATTCCGAAGTGACACACCTTAATATTCCGAAGTCTTCAATATCCATATTCCGAAGTAATCTAAGAACTTTATTCCGAAGTGAAACTAGAGACTCATTCCGAAGTACACCATTTTTCCATATTCCGAAGTGAATTCAGATCTTTATTCCGAAGTGAACTTAGAGATTTATTCCGAAGTGCACATCTTTTTATACTCCGAAGTGATCTCAGAAAGACATTCTGAAGTTCTCAAGTTCAGGGATTCAGAAGTAGTGATACGGATCTGGGCCCATTTAGTCAACTGGTTGGGCCGAATGACCCATCAACATCTCGTGGCTAACAGAAGGACGTCGATTTAGCTAAAGCTTCCTATCCAACCTTGTTTTAGATTTTTAATATTTGTTTTCTGCATGTTTATCTTTTCCTTAGTTGATTAGGATTAGATCTTATCTTTTAGTTTTCTATTTAAGCATTGTAACCTAAGGTTGGAGGACAAGTTTCCTGTTATTCAAAAATATTGAATACGAACGTACGTATTGTTTTTTTCTGTTTCTTCTTCATCGAAGGCAGGTTAGGCTAGGGTTCCTAGCTTCTGCTTGTACGAATCCGTATCAAGTGGTATTTAGAGACCAGGAATCTCAAGATGTCGGCCGAAGATCCTAGCCACCAACACAGTCGATTCGCCGCCGGAGGCAATGGTTATGACAAAAGGGATCCTCACGATGCTGAGATTGAACGCCTCCGTCAACGGGTTCGTGAATTGGAACCTCTCTCTTATGCCAGGTATGATGATAGCATGGCAACAAACTCAGTTTTGCATGAACACGAGGACACAGATTACAGGTATGACAATCTTTTCGCCCGTCGCCACCATCGCCAACACCATACACCTCACAGACAACACCCACGATAACCACAACATCAGGTTGACCCACTTCGTTCCTTAGGCATACGCACCAAGATCCCAGAATTTGAAGGCAAGTTGCAACCAGACGATTTCCTTGATTGGATACAAATAGTGGAACGCATATTCGATCTTCGGGATATTCCCGACAATCTAAAGGTAAAACTTGTTGCTATTAAATTAAAAAAATATGCATCATTGTGGTGGGAACATGTGCAGACTCAACGTGCTCGGAAGGGTAAACAAAAAGTGAACACATGGGACAAGATGAAACGCCTATTACGAGACAAGTTTCTTCCTGTCACATACAAACAAGATGCATACTTGGATTATCATAATCTTAAACAGGCCTCTTTATCCGTTGAAGACCTAATTAACGACTTTGAACGAATGCGGATGCGTTGTGGTGCGGAAGAAGATGAAGAACAGATTATCGCACGCTTCTTAGGTATTCTCCGACCAGAAATTGCGGACATCGTTTCCTTACAACAATATTATTCCTTCTCTGACGTGTTCCAAATTGCTTTGCTAGTGGAACGCCAAATCACCCAGAAAAGTAAGGCGTTGTCCAAGTTCTCGGCATACCCCCGCCCGCCAGCTACGGGCCCTAATAACACCCGAATTGGCCCAATCAAAGCCAACCCACATGTTATCCCTTCTACCCAAACTGGTACGTCTACTACTCTTAGGTGTTTCAAGTGTCAGGGATTGGGTCACATAAACGTGATTGCCCAAATAAACATGTAATTGCTCTAGTCGATGATTTGGGACCAACCTATGATACCGAGGTCGAGGATGACAAGGACGAACCTTCAGAAATTCTTTACCCTAACCGAGGTGAGGCCCTTGTTATTCAACGAACCTTGAACATATCTATGGCAGATACGAGTGATGACACTGCATGGCTTCGTAACAACATTTTCGTACCAAATGCACATCAAAAGGAAAAGTGTGTACGGTTATCATCGATGGGGGGTAGTTACGAGAATATCGTTTCTCATTCCATGGTCGACAAGCTTAATTTGCCTATGCAAGATCACCCCGAACCATACCAACTTACTTGGCTAAAAAAGGTAATCTTATCAAAGTTACTCATCGTTGTTTAGTACCATTATCCATTGGCAATAAATATTCCGATGAAATCTGGTGTGAGGTCGTCCCAATGGATGCTTGTCATATCTTGTTGGGAAGAACCTGGCAATACGATCGGCATGCTAAACATGATGGTTTTTGGAATACTTATACATTCAAAAAGGATGGGGTTAACATCACTTTGGCACCATACGACCCTAGGCACGAGGGTCCGGAGACAATGCTTGTCACAAAAGCAGAATTATCGAACCTCGCCAAGTCACAGCCGCCACAAATTATTTTTGGGATATTCATGGTAGACGAAAATGTCGACATCCTACATGTGCCATAAGAGGTGGAACCTTTGTTATCCGAATTCAAGGATGTTTTTCCCGATGACATTCTTGCCGGTCTTCCTCTTGTCCGTGATATTCAACATTGCATCGATTTTTTACCTGGTGCAAGCTTACCAAATAAGCCAGCTTATCGAATGAACCCCAAAGACTTTACCGAGCTGCAACGCCAAGTTACTGAACTGTTTAAAAAGGGCCTGATTCAGGAAAGTATGAGTCCTTGCGCGGTTCCCGCCCTTTTAGTTCCAAAACCGAATGGCAGTTTTCGTATGTGTATTGATAGCCAGGCGATTAATAAAATAACCATTAATTATAGGTTTCCTATCCCAAGGTTTGATGATTTATTGGATCAGTTGCATGGCGCGAACTTTTTTTCCAAAATTGATTTGCGCAGTGGTTATCACCAAATACGCATGCGCCCCGGTGATGAATGGAAAACTGCTTTTAAAACTCGGGATAGTCTATACGAATGGATGGTCATGCCGTTTGTTTTGTCAAACGCGCCGAGTACATTTATGCGCTTAATGAATCATGTCTTCAAGCCTTTTATCGGGCGTTGTGTAGTCGTATATTTTGATGACATTTTGGTTTATAGCTCGGATGTTACACAACACTTGTTAAATCTACGTCAGATCTTCTCGGTCCTTCGCGAGCAACAGCTATACGCAAATGGGAATAAGTGTCACTTTTTAACTTCAGAAGTTGTCTTTTTGGGATATCTTGTTTCTGGCAAAGCCATTCGGATGGACGAAGCAAAAGTTTCAGCCATAACCACGTGGCCAACTCCTAAATCCTTACACGATGTTCGGAGTTTTCATGGCTTTGCTTCATTTTACCGCAGGTTCATAAGAAATTTTAGTACTATTGTGTCACCAATCACGGAATGCTTGAAAAACAGTAAGTTCAGTTGGTCACTCGTGGCTCACTCATCTATTGATGCCTTAAAATCAGCTGTTACTCAGGCCCCCGTCCTTTCCTTACCTGATTTTACTGATGTGTTTCAAGTGGAATGTGATGCTTCCGGTGTAGGAATAGGAGGTGTTCTTAGCCAACAGCATCGGCCCATCGCATTTTTTAGTGAGAAATTAAGCGATGCAAGACGATGATATAGTACGTATGACAAAGAATTATATGCCATAGTTCGCAGTCTTGAATATTGGCGACATTACTTACTACCGGCTGAATTCGTTCTCTATTCGGACCACCAAGCACTTAAATTTATTCAGGGACAAGCAAAATTAAATCCGCGACACGCTAAGTGGGTCGAGACTTTGCAAGCTTTTAAATTCGTCATTCGCCACAAAGCATGTTCTGCCAACTCAGTGGCAGACGCCTTAAGCCGCCGCCCAGCGCTCACAACGACTTTGGCTTTTAAAGTGGTCGGGTTTGGTTCCTTCTCAACTCTTTACCAAGATGATCCAGATTTTCAGGAAGTTTGGAAAAAAACAAAGGAGGAACCTTAGAAGTGTTTTGTTCAACGGAAAGGCTTGCTATATAAAGATTCCCGATTATGTGTTCCTATGTCTTCTTTTTGGGAAGAAATTGTGTTAGAATGTCATCAAGGGGCGTTGGCCGGATATTTTGGTCGTGAGAAGACTATTGCCCTTGTGCAAATAGGTTTTATTGGCCCAAAATTTCAAAGGAAGTTTCCAAGATATTGAAGCGTTGTCGTGTGTGTCATATTGCGAAAACCCGTCATACCAACCAAGGCCTTTATACTCCTTTGCCCGTACCTATTCGTCGTTGGGAGGATGTGAGCCTTGATTTCGTTTTAGGGCTGCCGTTGACTCAACAAAAGAAGGACTCAATTATGGTTGTGGTGGACCGATTTTCGAAAATGGCACATTTCATTCCGTGTGTTAAGACTTATGATGCATCACAAGTAGCTCGTCTTTACTTTACGGAGATTGTTCGTTTGCATGGGGTCCTAAAAACTCGCACCTCGGACCGAGACGTTGTTAGAAATACGTTTTTAACGTATATTAGAAGTATCGGTCACTCCACAATATTATTTATGTTGTAATAGCTCGTAGTTAATGTTGCTTATTAAGTTAAGTAAGAAACCGACCCATGGGCTTGTCATGGGTCGGCCCAAGCCCAAATAGTGGCCTTAGATATAAATACCCCTTTCTACCATGGAAAGGGGTTGGTTGTTGACATTCCATCTTATTCATTTTAATGAAAAACACATAGTTTCTCTCTCACTTTCTCTCACTAGTTTCTCTCTCTAGGAATCTTCAACCCACTTCATAGATTATCAAGATTATCAATATTCTACATTTGGTATCAAGAGCTATGGGGTGATTTAAGGTAATGATTTGTGTTGTTATTTAGTTTTTGATTATATTAGTGTTCTTTAAGAAGATCCATCTTGATTCTTGGAGTTTTTGGTGATTTTGTGATTGGGATTAGTAGATAAGTATTAGTTTTTACTTATTTTAGTAGAAATCACAAAACTTTTTGGGTAACTTGGTAAAAATCTGGGTTTTTTCTTCATATCTTTGATCGACTGTTACTCGAACAAAGTTTCTGTTTCCCAGTAAAGTTCCGAACCAAAAAGTTCCGGATCAAAAATTTCCGGATCAAAAAGTTCCGGATCAACAAAAGTTCCGAATCAAGGGAAAGTTCTGGATCAAGGGAAAGTTCCGGATCAAGGGAATGTTCCGGATCAAAGGAAAGTTCCGGATCAAGAAAAGTTCCGAATCAGAATTTCCGAACCAAAAGTTCCGGATCAAGAAAAGTTCCGGATCAGTTCTTCCGAATCAAAAGTTCCGGATCAAGGAAAGTTTCGGATCAAATCTTCCGAACCAAAAGTTCCGGATCAAGGAGTTCCGAGCCAAAATCTTCCGAATCAACACTTCCGAATCAACAAAAGTTCCGGATCAAGGGATATTTTACTTGTTTTTTTCGACGATTTTTTAGAGGATTTAATCTTGGTTTCTTACAACAAAAACTCAACACAACTCACAAACTTTACTTCACTGCTCGATCAACCGATAATCCTTGTCTCTTTGAAGTGAACAAAATGAATCCGAATTCATTAATGCCTCAGATGACATCACTTACGGACATTTCCGTCATTACGGGAACGTATAATCGCCCGCCAATGCTCATTAAAGAAGTTTTTGAAGCATGGCAAGGCCGTATGATGTCATACCTTAAGGGAAAACCGACATATGGGAGGCTTATGGTTAAGTCAATTTTAAATGGTCCACTTGACTATGGTACCATCGTGGTTAACAATGTGACTCGACCAAGGGAGTTTGAAGAACTTACACCAGCTCAACAACTTGTTGCCGATGCAGACGAAAAGGCTCTTCAAACCATTCTCCAAGCTCTTCCACATGACATCTATCGCATGGTAAGTCAATATACGGTTGCAAAGGATTTATGGGAACGTTTAAAGGTGTTGCTACAAGGTACGTCTCTTACAAAACAGGAAAGGGAATGTCAATTGTATGATCTGTTTGATAGATTCACGTACAGCCCAGGGGAAACGCTACACGACTACTACTTCAGATTCACTACTCTCATGAATGATCTGAATGTATACAATCTCGTGATTGCTCCATTCCAGGTTAACACCAAGTTTTTGAATACTTTACGTCAAGCTGAATGGGGTGAGTATATTACCGATGTTAAGTTAACCAAGGATTTGCATAAGTGCAATTTGGATCAACTCTATGCTTTTCTTCAGCAGCATGAGAAACATGTGATCATGCACCGTTCGCCTCGAGGTATGTACCCTGATTCTTTAGCTTTGATGGCGAATCAACCAAGCTTGTCACACAACAACACTCCTTATATCTTGGGACACCAAGCCTATCATCCATCACCTTACATGACAGCAAGCTTCCCCCAATACTCGATTCTACCGCAACCACCCACCTCACATCAGCAACAATATCAGTTTAATGCACCTTCATCACAATATGCTTCACAACCTCACCCAGCAAGCATTGCACCTTATGCTCAGTCTTCATATTCTTCTTATCACGAGAATGCAGCATATCCATCAAGCTACTCTGACCACATGAGTATTCCTTCTATAGCTTATGCAGCTCAACAATACCAAGCACTGTATTGTGATAATGATGAAGTCCCCATTCCTGAATTCAAACAAGGAACTGACCCATTTGAAGTGTTAGCCACTATGTCTGCTTATCTCACAAGGACTTTAAGCAAACGAGGATTTAGAGGACCAGCTCCTACTAATAGTCAGCTGAGGAATTCATCCAATTCTCGCCAACAAGCTACTATTGAGAATGGCAGGGTAATGGTTCAACCTATTCAACCTTATCAGGGGAGACCTACTACCTCAACTACCAATGCTCGCACGGTCAATCCTGCTCCAATGGTCAACACTCCTCCACGGGCTAATTCTACAGGCAAGTTGAGAAGGATTACATGCTACAACTGTAAGGAAGAAGGTCACATGTCCAGGGATTGCAAAAAACCCAAGAGGAAAAGGGATGGTCAATGGTTTGTAGAGAAGATTTATCTGGTAAACGCTCAGGCACAAGGAAGGGAACTTGATGAAGAGGAGCTTGCATTTCTTGCTGATCCAGGGATTGTTGAACAATACGTTGTCACCACACAGAATGCAGCATACCAAGCAGATGATCTTGATGTGTATGATTCAGACTGTGATGAACTTCAATCTGCACAGGCAGCTCTTATGGCAACAATCTCTAGCCTAGGGCCAGAAAAAATATCTGAGGTACTTATTAATACCACTGATAATACCACTGATACTAGTATTCAACCACATCAAGTTGTGCAAGAGAGTGCTGATTCGAATGAGTCTTCGGTGGTGAGTCTTTCAAATGAGGAGACAATCAATGATAGTAATATCAATGTGAGTCCCCAGACTTTGAGTGAATCACAACCGGGAGCCATTTCGCATACGCATACTCCTGCTTAACAAGATTTGGTCATGGTTCCTGCTACATTACTTAGCCAAATGAATGATGCACTCTTAGAAACCGTAGCTAAGAATAAGAATTTGTCTGATGAGCTTGCCTTGTGCAACGAGAAAGTTCAAACTTTGGAATTAGTTCCTTCGTCTAGTGTTCTAACAAATCCCGAATATGATCATTTTCGAAACAAACAAATGGGTCATTTGCAAGAAATTGAAACCTTAAGAGCAGATCTTTCTAACGAACTTAAAGAAAAAGAGTCAGTGGTCACTAATTTTCAAAAACTTCAAACGGATTTTGAATTACTCGAGTCTAAGAAGAATGAAATGGAAATTAACGCGGCTATAAGATTAGAAGTCTAGATTATTTGCTTTTAAGACAATACGCTGCCTCTCAACTAGTGCACTTATTTGATGCTTCGTTTAGAGAATTTAACTTATCACGTCAAAAACGCCTTCCCCCTAACCCACGGTATGCAAAACAAGCTTTTATCCATAGTCCAAGACTTTATAATGCAACCCAATTAGGATTGGTCTTAGACCCGATTGTTATTTTCGATGATCGCACAAGTAAGGATCTAGTTGATGAGGATCGGTCATACAATTTTGCAAAATATCCCGAGTGTGATTATTTTAAAATGAATCAGGAGCTTGGAAAAACGGATTTTAGCATTCGCTTCCATATGGATAAAGATCTTATCACAGCACCAACCTACATGTTAAATGAAGAAAACCCTAGTACACTTCCTACACTTGTCAAAATGGAAGGCCCTAAGGAAATTCCAAAGGATCTTCCACCTGTTAGCACACTGTTAGCACTGTATGGTTAAACTTGCAAGAGATTAATCAATACTTTACTAATTTTGACAAGGTCATCTTGGAATGTACGACTTCAAATGGCCTAAACGCCGGAGAATGGGCTTTCGAACACATGAACGAGGTGTTTAAGAATGAGATCAATCCGTTTGTCGAAAGTCTAAAAGGAAGTTTTGCATCTCTTAAGGAAAATCTTGAGTTTGAAATTGGAGAAGTTCAAAAAGTGTTTTATGAAATGGACACCGCTTACGAATTACAATTAATTGAAAAGGAAAAGATTTTATCCGAATATGACCGATTCTTGTCCCAAGTAATTTCGTGTGATGTGCTTACTACTGTAAATGTCAATTATTCGAATGAGCTTACATCCGCTATGATTAAATGTGATGATGTGAATATTTGTGATGATTTGTGTGATCTCTCTGTAAATGTTGCTGATACTGTAAATGAGGTAGATAATCATTCTTGTCACGAATCTAACGCTGAATTTTTAAAGCTACAAGATTCTTACAAGTTACTTTCAAAACGCTTTAATCAACTTGAACAACATTGTATATCTTTAGAATTAAAACAACAAACTCAAAATGAGAATTTTTTGATAACAAATGGTTGTGAAAACGGTGTTGAGACGAGTGACAAGATGATTGCAATAGTTAAGGCATTAGAGGAAGAGATTATGAGATTAAAGAGAGACATGTCATCAAATGAAACACTAAAATTGGAACTAGAGGCAGCAGAGTCTAAAAACCAGGACTTAGAAATTCGACTTTCATCTATTCTAGGGGAGATGGATCGTGCAAGACAGTGAATGTTCAAACTTTATAGATCATTAGAAGAATGCTTCGCTTTTAATGCGGCACAGCAACAATCTTATGGTGAACAATTGAACCAAAAATGTGAGGAAATCTCTGACTTAAACATCCAGCTCATTGACAAAAACATGGTTTTGGCCGAGTTAAAGGAGACACTTCTTCTCACCCGACAAGAAGCTATTAATAACTTAGCTACCAACTCTGCACCGTCCTCTAGTGCTCCAACAACCAAGTCAGTAGTGCTTTATAAGAACCCACTCCATAAGAACAACCCGTTACCTACGATGATTATATGAGGAATGCCATTAAGCATGTAGATCTTGTTAGGGATATTTTAGACGATCTTTATGCCTTAGATCCCTCAAGTAGCTACTATTATTCAGCTCATGAATATATTAAGCGAGTTCAATATTGCTTAGCATATTTTCAATACATAGGTAAACCAGGTTCTGCACTACTCACTAATCGACCCATTGCTGTAACTTCATTCAATAAGACTCCAGGAGCAAAACCGTCATTGGCACCATCAACTAAGGCACCTTTAAAATCTGTTACTAATGTTCCCACTTTGACTTCTACAGGATTAAAAGAGTTTACTAAGGCTAAAGGATCGCCACTCAAGAAAGATAAGATCACGCCCTCCACTAGTAGTACCAACAAGAAGAAAGTAGAAGCTCACCATAGGACTGTTATTTCAGATTTAAATAAAAAGAATCATGTTGCTAAGACTAAAAGCTCTGCGCTTGTGCAGAAGCCCAAACCGTTCGTGAATTCTAATTTGAATTGTTGGAATTGTAATGAGTGCATGTTTTCCCAACGTCAAGATTTGTGTCTTATTGATCATGTGAATGAAATGAATGCCATTAGGAATAATCTTGAATGGAAGCCCACTGGGAGAACTCGTACCCAAGTTGGATGGCAATGGCGTCCCACTGGTAGGACCTTTACATTAGATAGAAAAATGTGCCCTTTAACTAGGAATGCATCCATTGAGGTTAGGTCTCAGCGTCCTTTAGTTAGGAACACTAGCACTACAGTATGGAAACCGCGCCCTTTAATTAGGTCAGCCCCCACTATAGTGCCTATCAGTGAAGAAATACCTCAGGATTTAAGCCAACTAGAATCTACACCACCAACTAGGAAGAAGGCTAGGAAATCTAAGAAACCTAAAGTTAGCAAATCTAAGATTATTAAATCTGTA
This sequence comes from Glebionis coronaria, assembly GCA_025667525.1. Classification (NCBI taxonomy): domain Eukaryota; kingdom Viridiplantae; phylum Streptophyta; class Magnoliopsida; order Asterales; family Asteraceae; genus Glebionis; species Glebionis coronaria. Next base: position 247,918,087 of record CM046879.1, on the reverse strand, counting down.
CCTGCTAATAACTAGGAACATTCAGATTCTGATACCTCTACATTGTCCTCGTCTGGTGATATTTTCAGGTGGTCCAAATCATCCTCTGGTATTTGGACTCCGGTTGTTCAAAGCATATGACCGGAGATCGCTCGATGCTCCAAAATTTCGTCAGCAAGTTTCTTGGAACGGTTAAATTCGGTAATGATCATATTGCAAAGATAATGGGGTATGGTGAATATCAGATTGGAAACGTTACGATTTCAAGGGTATACTATGTAGAAGGTCTTGGTCATAATTTATTTTCAGTAGGACAGTTTTGTGATTCCAACCTAGAGGTTGCTTTTCGACAACATACTTGTTTCATCCGCAACTTGGAAGGAAAAGACTTGTTGAAGGGTTCTCGTGGTGCAAATCTTTATACGTTGTCCCTACAAGACATGATGGGCGCCTCTCCAGTATGTCTTCTCTCTAAAGCATCTAAGACCAAGTCATGGTTATGGCATCGCAGATTATCTCATCTCAACTTTGATGCTATTAATCATCTGGCTAAAAACGAATTAGTTCGTGGTCTTCCAAAGCTCAAATTTCACAAGGACCATTTATGATCCGCGTGTTCAAGGGGGAAAAGTACCAAGAAATCATACAAGCCCAAAGCTGAAGACACCAATCAAGAAAAAACTTCATCTTTTGCATATGGATCTTTGTGGGCCAATGAGAACTGAAAGTGTGAGCGGTAAGAAATTCATTCTTGTTATTGTGGATGATTTCTCCAGGTTTACATGGGTTAGATTTCTACGTACAAAGGATGAAGCACCGAAAGCTATCATCACTTTTCTGAAATTCATTCAGGTATGTTTAAATACTACTGTCCGCCGTATTCGTACAGATAATGGAACAGAGTTCGTCAACCAGACTCTTCGTGCTTACTATGAAGAAGTTGGTATCTCACATGAAACATCCGCTGCACGTACTCCACAACAAAACGGTGTCGTTTAAAGACGGAATCGTACGCTTATGGAAGCTGCTAGGACTATGTTGATTTATGCGAATGCTCCATTGTTCTTGTGGGCAGAAGTTATATCTACTGCATGTTTCACCCAAAACCGCTCTATCATTCGGAAACGCCATGGAAAAACACCTTACGAGCTTCTACATGATCGTAAACCCGATGTTTCATTGTTTCATGTGTTAGGTGCTCTTTGTTATCCAAACATTAATAGTGAGAAATTGGGCAAGCTTCAACCGAAAGCCGATATAGGTATTTTCATTGGTTACTCACCCTCCAAGAAAGCATACCAAATTTACAACCGTCGTCTTGGTAAGATTGTAGAAACTATGGACGCAGATTTCAATGAGCTGACAACGATAGCTTCTGAGCAACGCAGCTCTGAACCCGCGCTTCATGAGATGGGAACCGGTGCTATTAGTTCCTGATTAGTTCCCAATAATCCTACTTCTACATCATTTTTACCACCTACAAGGCCCGAGTGGGATAAACTGTTTCAATCGTTGTTTGATGAATTCTTTGATCCCCCGAATGATGAAGTTCCAGCACCTGTAGTGATCGCTCCAATCCCTGAAGTGGTTGCTCAAGCTAATGAAGCTTTATCTAATGCATCTTCAATTAACATTGAACCGGATGCACCTTTACCAAGTGATTCTCAAACAACACCTGAATCGTCACGCTTACTTGTGCCTAATGATGTTGAAGAGGATTCTATTGATCACGATTTGGAATATGCTCACCTACAAGAGCTTCCTTTCTTTGGTGTACCGATACCTGAAAATCCTTCAGCCACGTCTACCTCAGAAGAAGCTCCTTCAATTGTTCATTCCAGACCACCTCGGATTGAAAAACATAGCACCAAATGGACAAAAGATCACCCAATTAGGAATGTCATTGGAAGTCTCGATCAACCAGTCTCTACACGCCATCAATTACAAGAGAGTGCACTCTATTGCTATTTTGATGCATTTCTCTCCGAAGTTGAACCTAAAAATTGGCAACAGGCTATAACTCAATCATCTTGGATTGAAGCCATGCAGGAGGAACTAAATGAATTCCAAAGACTTGAAGTATGGGAATTAGTTCCTCTCCCTGACAAGGTTAACATCCTTACTTTGTTGTGGGTTTATAAGGTTAAACTCGATGAGATGCGTGCAGTATTGAAGAATAAGGCTAGATTGGTTGCTAGAGGATACAAGCAAGCCTTGGGTATCGACTTTGAAGAATCTTTTGCTCCTGTTGCAAGATTAGAGGCTATTAGACTATTCCTTGCGTATGCTGCTCATATGAACATGATCGTCTATCAAATGGATGTGAAGACGACATTTTTGAATGGTGAACTAAGGGAAGAAGTCTATGTTAGTCAGCCGGATGGATTCGTTAGCACGGAGTTTCCTAATCATGTGTACAAGCTTAAGAAGGCTCTCTATCGGTTGAAACAAGCTCCACGCGCGTGGTACGATCTCCTTTCAGCATATCTCATCTCGGAAGGCTTCTCCAAAGGCAAGGTGGACCCTACTCTATTCACTCTCAAGGAGGACAACGACATGATTCTGGTACAAATTTATGTTGATGATATAATATTTGCTGCCTCTAACATAGAATTGTCCAAACACTTTGAGAAGATAATGTCCACACGCTTTCAGATGTCAATGATGGGAAAAATTTCATTTTTCTTAGGATTACAAATTTCTCAGAATCCTAGAGGCATCTTTATTAATCAATCCAAATATGCTCTAGAATCTTTAAAGAAATATAACTTTGAAAATTGTGACCCCGTGGACACTCCAATGGTGGAGAAATCCAAGTTAGATGAAGATAGGAATGGGAATATTGTCGATCTAAAACTTTACCGTGGGATGATCGGCACCCTTCTCTATCTGACTGCTAGCAGGCCTGATTTGCAATTTGCCGTATGCATGTGTGCCCGGTATCAGGCTCGGCCTACCAAAAAGCACCTACATGTTGTTAAAAGGATCTTTCGGTATCTCAAAGGAACACTTCATCGTGGTCTATGGTATCCGAAAGATTCCTCTATTGCTTTAATATCATACGCAGATGCCGATCATGTTGGGTGTCAAGACACGAGGCGTAGCACTTCTGGATCTGTGCAACTCCTTGGAGACAGATTGATCAGTTGGTCTTCAAAAAGGCAGAAAAGCGCTGCAATTTCTAGCACGGAGGCTGAATACATCGCCATGTCCGGTTGCTGTGCTCAAGTCCTTTTGATGAGATCACAACTAACTGACTACGGTTTGGGATTCAACAAAATCCCGATGTATTGTGACAACAAGAGCGCCATTGCCCTTTGCTGCAACTACGTTCAACAATCCCGGGCCAAGCACATAGACATTTGCTACCATTTCATTAAAGAGCAGGTGGAGAACGGAGTGATCGAGCTGTATTTTGTCACTACTGAGTATCAGCTGGCAGATATGTTCACCAAAGCCCTAGATCGAGGACGAATCGAGTTTTTGATCGACAAGCTTGGCATGAAATCATTCTCTCCAGCGACTCTCAAAGAATTGGCAGAAGAATCAGCTGAATAATGGTGGTAAACTATTCAGGCGTATCCTTTGTTCGTGATCATGTATATTATCGTATATATATAACCCACAAAAAGAAAAATACAAAAATATAAAACCAAGAAAAAAACCATAAAAAAATATAAAAACTACAAAACCCATAAAAAATATAAAACCTACAAAAACCATAAAAATTATAAAATCAAGAAAAACCAAAAATATTTTTGTTTTTTAAATAGGGCATGTCTTTTAGTACGGTAATATTTACGGCTTTAGAAATGTCGATCAATATTGACACGGCGCCATAAATAGAGTCCGTATAAAAGTTGTACATTTTTAAAACATGCCCATTATGGCTTGTAGTTATTTCAGACTGCAACCCGGTTTTCGCATTAAAGTCACGTATTTCCTTGGAAAACGTTGGCTCACAACGGGAGTTAATTTTCTCGGGCATGATTTACAAGCCAAATCATGCAAAGGGATCAAGTTTACTTTACAACTTGGTCTAACACGAGTTAGTGTACGTCTCAGTGCATTAATTTGTCAAAATAAGAGAAATCTTATTTGCCACCACGAATCAAGCTTTTCAAGACATTAATTGGAAATGTTTTCATCAATATTTGACTCTTTAAACAATGACTACGGCTCTTTAAATAGAAAACGGGTCATCGTTTAAAGGGGAGAAAATATTAAATCATCTTCGTCATCAAAACGATTTTCAAAAGTGTTTGTGGAAATTTAATTGGCTAAATGGTTTATGAGTGGTCTTGCTTTAGAATACGACTTGTGCTCGCTCAATGAGATAGGACTTGCTTTAGATCTTGGAGATTTGTTGTGTGAGGGTTAGAATTATTATTACAATGAGATAGACTAACGAGTGTTAAGTACCTTAACGTGTGTTAGCCTAAAAAGAGTTATAAACCAAAAAGGAAAAGAAAAGAAAAGTGTAGGGATTTAAAATGACTAAGGAAGAAAGTTGAATTTTGAACTAAGTCAAACCAACCCCCCCCCTCGTTTTTTTTTTCATCTTCACTGTTTCTGTTTCATCTTTTCTTTCCGCCATTGATACACACATTCAAGCTTTCACATACTCTCGATTCAATCATCCAATCCGTTTCATTCGATAAAACAAGGTACAAACATGAATCTTTAACTTATAATTTGCCTAATTCATTTAAATCCAATTAATTAATTCGTTTGAATTAAGGTTAATCTAATTAGGGTTCGTTTGCCTAAATTAAGGATTAATTGACTAGGGTTTTAGGTGGGTTTTACTCGGAATATCCTTAGAAAGATGTTTTGTTGCCTTAGCATGCCTTAAAACTCACAATTGCGCCTAGAATAATCATTAATAGGGTGCGTTTAGAACTTCCGGATGAACAAGGATTATGAACTTCCGAATGAAGGAAGTTCCGGATGAACTTCCGAATGAAGGAAGTTCCGGATGAACTTCCGAATGAAGAAGTTCCGAGTGAACTTCCGAATGAAGAAGTTCCGAGTGAACTTCCGAATGAAGAAGTTCCGGATGAACTTCCGAATGAAGAAGTTCCGGATGAACTTCCGAATGAAGAAGTTCTGAATGAACTTCCGAATGAAGAAGTTCCGAGTGAACTTCCGAATGAAGAAGTTCCGAGTGAACTTCCGAATGAAGAAGTTCCGAATGAACTTCCGAATGAAGAAGTTCCGAATGAAATTCCGAATGAAGAAGTTCCGAATGAACTTCCGAATGAAGAAGTTCCGAATGAACTTCCGAATGAAGAAGTTCCGAATGAACTTCCGAATGAAGAAGTTCCCAATGAACTTCCGAATGAAGAAGTTCCGGACGAACTTCCGAATGAAGAGTTCCGAATAAAGGACTTCCGAATGAAGAGTTCCGAATGAAGGACTTCCGAATGAAGAGTTCCGAATGAAGAGTTCCGAATGAAGAGTTCCGGATGAAGGGTTGTTTGATTGATAGTTGTTTGCTTGATTACTTATAATATGTGTTATGCTTTATAAGTCATAATGATATATAAATATATATATCTTTGTGAATCAACCTTTTATGTCTTATCTTAAGCAGACACGATGACTAATCCAATAGTACAAGCACTCCAAGATGCTAGAGCAGCCGCAATTGCCAAAGCAAGAACACTCAAGTTCATACCAAACAATTACCGGCTGAAGCAAGTCTCAAAATCCACTCACCATGGATTTAAAGTTGCCATAGCAATCCATGATCACTCTCACTTCAAGAATGCTTTAAAGAGTACTGCCTCGGTGCCATATGATTACATGTATGAGTTCTGGGCCACCAAGGAAAGTACTTCAAACAAAATCACCTTCTCTCTCGACAACAAAGAACAGACACTCACAGTTTCAGACTTCCGCAAGATATTTGGAATACGGGATACACCCAAAGGTATGTCATTTTCTAGGGATCCTACCAAAGATGAACTCATGGAGATGTTCGATGCTCTTGGATGTCCTGACATACGAGTTGTGTCTAAGTTTACCACCGCTAAAGTGGGTCAACCTTGGAGAGCAATCTTGGGTATTCTCAGTAGATGTCTTACGCCTAAAACAAGTGGGCATGATGCTTTGCGCGGTCCAATTATGAACATCTTCCATGGAATGTACAAAGGATCAAATGCAGATTATGCGTTATTGTTGTGGGAAGAATTTAACTTTCAACTCTTCCAAAACAAGAAGCTGAAGACTAATTTCTTTCCTTACCCTCGGTTTATCAAGCTTATCATTAATTATTTTATGAAGAATGATGTTACTATTGATAAGCGTGCAGCAAGTCGTCATCACACTGAAGAGGCTGATCACACTGTGGATCTAAGGCATGAAGGACCATCTGGTGGTGTTATTCCTGGTCCTATTCCCGATTATCTTTTGACGGATAAAATTAAAGCTTCTGCTGATTACAAACTACTGCTACTAGAAATCAAGAAGCTAAAAGCAAGCCTTCAGACAGGAGAAGACTCGTCTACTACGGTAAAGAGTAAAGGTAAACACAAGAAACCAACAGCTTTATCTGAACCCGAAACCAAGAAGAAGAAGACTGAGGCTAAGAAGGGAAAGAGTACGGCTGATGAGTTAGTTCTCCGCGATGAAGAAGATGTTGATGATCCTACTCTTGACAAGGCTGAGAGAAAATTAATGAAGATAGCTATTGAGAAGAGTAGGAGAGACACGGGCGGTAGTGGTTCGGGTGCACAGATAAATATTGAAGAAGAGTACGAGGAGCCAGAGGATATTGATGAGTTTGGGTCACCTGAACGGTATTCTACTTCGAAGGAGACATCCATCCCTGTTTCAGCAAGTGTTGAAAAGGAGTCCGGTGCTCCTACAATCATGGTACCTACTCAATCTTTAGTAACTCAACCTCCACCAATCCAGCCCTTACCAACCCGACCGGTTCCAACACCATTCCTTCCACCTCCAGTAACTTCCATCCTCAGTACTGTAGTCACAACCGAGCCTCTTCAACCAACTCAGAGTAGCTCTGTATCATCTTCAATGGCTGCATTTGTAATGGCAGAAATGTTAGATAAACACACGGATAATCAAAGAAGAGAGATGAATGATCTTCGAGAAGAGCTACTTAGACGAGTGCAAAGTGAAGAAGCCTCAAAGAAAGCCCAAGAAGAGATGCTTGCTAAGTTCGCTACAGAGATGGAGACGACACGTAAAGCTCATGCAGAAGAACTTGCTCAGGTCAAAAAGGCTGAAGCTGATAAGTATGCAGCACGAATCACGAGACTTCAAGCTATGAAGGATAAATACAAGGAGCAGAAAGAAACACTTGAAGCTTCTATTGAGGAGAGAGTGAAAGAATCCGTTGAGTCCCTTATGCCAAAACTGTGTGATGAGTTGAAGACACTCGCGGCTGATAATTTGATGATTAAGTCGTCAAATCCTTCTCAATCCGCCTACAAAATTGCATATGACTTGACGGATTTTGAATTAAAGAAGATCCTCAAAGCTCGCATGAGGGAACTTGGATCTTTTGATAAATCTAAGATTCAACGGACACTCTACAAATCACTGAATGAAGCTATCATGGAGGATGATCGGTTGTTCAAAATGTTTGGAAGTGTGGTACCTTACCACATTCTGCCTGAGGAGGAAAAAAATGATAGTGAACAAGAAGAGGGTGACGGGGAAGAAGAAGAAGATGATGAAGAAGAAGAAGAATAAGAAGAATAAGGAGATGATGATGATGGTGACGATGATGATGAGGATGATGATGATGATGATGATGGTAGTGATGGTGGTGATAGAAATGAGGAGAGTGCTAAGGGAAGCAACGAGGATGACGACGAGGATGATGATGGTAAACAGCCTGAAACGGGGGACAAGGTTGCCAGCACAAAGAAACCATTTAAGTCTGGTACCAAGTCTAAGAAAGATGCTGCGGAAAAGGAAAAATCTACTTCAACGGAATCAAGACGATCCAAGTGGCGCCATGATGTGAATGCTACTACGGCATCATCGATTCCCGGTACATCTATTGTTGTGTCTATACCTGTTACCAATAACCCTGTTAGTTCGTTTGTTGCTCCTGTGATTGCAGAATCAGTAACTGAACCTGAAGCTGCACAACACTCGCCTGTTCATGACACCGCTGAGATGCCTGAATCAGAACCAGCACGTGTTCATGTCTCTACTCCTCTACAACAAGAACCACGATCTACTGTTCCTGAGTCAAGCACACGGGACTGGGCAGACACATTGGAGATTGACGAGACTGCACCGCCACAAGCTTGGATCACGGCAGCGGCTCAATATGATCCAATCACAGACGCTGACAGAGATGTTCTATATCTCCGTATCTGTAGTCCGATAGACTTGTGTGCATTTCTGGCTCATGATTATAAATCTTCGGTCACTCCGTCGTTGGTAAAGAGAGCGCTAAAGGATAAGAGAATTCGCGCCAAAACCAGGTTAACCCGAATGGAGTACGAGTATTATGCTGACGAGGTCCTAAAAGCTCTTAACACCGTTCAAAGGCCAGGCCTCCATGAATTAGAAAGAGCTCCACCTCCACTTGATCCTTCTCAAGATAATCAAATTGCTCTCGACTTCTTCGTCACCTATGATCTTGAGTATCTCCTCAAGGGTTCATCAAAGTACGCAACCTCCCTGACCTTGCTAAAATCTGCTAACTAGGGGACAATACCCTGGATCGAGGAAAAGGTTAACCGACTCTGGGTCCCAAAGGTAACTCGTAATTATGATATGTATGCTGTTATAGGTGCATCACATTGGGAAGAACGAGTCAGAAGGGCATACAGAGGTTGTTGCTTAGCCAATTCAGGAAGCAACGTTAGATCCGATATTCGCATCTCCAGCATTTTGGGACTGAAAACTGAAGCCAAGAATGGCTATTATCATGTGACGGAGATTCGTCTAAAAAGGGAGGATGACAGAGAATACAAAATCCAGCAGGGAGATTTTTCTATCATTCGCCTTGAGGATATCGAAGACATGTTGCTTATGATGACCCGGGATCAACTCACCCATATTGCTCGTGAAGACATCATTGCCTTGAATACAGCACTTCGTATGTTCACACGAAGCGTTGTTATCAAGAAATGAGTTGAAGATCTTCAATTGGGAGTCGAAAGCTACCAAAGGAAGCTTAACCTCACCCGTCCAGTGAATCAAGTTCTACCTCAACATGTCGCTAGATGTCCCTATACCAGCATTACTGTTCCGAATTATGGGATTTTCTACTTGAACAGCCGTGGGATAATGAAGTTTATGAGGGTAGGAGAGCTTTATAAGTACAGTGACGGGACTCTCCTATACGTCAGAGGAAAATTGGAGCATCTTAATTCTGGTGGGTCTTTACCAGAGATGACTGAGGATTGGCATCAGGGTTATCGGCAAATGGCGAAGTATGTGATCAAGAAGATTGATCAAAAGCTCCGGGAACGTAGATTGATGAGGAGCTTAGAAAGGTTTGTTGGTGGTAGACCATATGGAGTGCACCACAAGTTACTGCAACGATCCATCTACTGGATCGAACATTTCAGGTCTACTCTATATTGGTTTTTAATTGTGAATATGTAAATTTGTGAATATTGTGCTTTTACGGCTTGATGTAGTGTTAAGGTATGATAATTTTTCAAGAATTTCTCACGAGATTTTAAATCTTTCAAAATATATCATACTAAAGCACTACAACTATCCCTTATTAATTTAAGGGGGAGCATTAACATGTTCTATGGCCAAACATCGATTTCATTTTTACCCAAAGACCGGTTAATCCATTCAATATCCCAAATATTAATGGTTAACATTTTGGATAAGGGGAGAAAAATGGGATTAAGGAGACTTAAATGATACTTGGCTAAAAGATGAAAAAGACTTAACAATAATCCAACTTAATATGTGTACAGTACGTGTTAAGGGGGAGCGTTTTTGATGAACAAAACACCTAAGGTACAAAACTTTTGATTTCAATATCACAAGTACGTTAGGTGATTTTCAAGGATTTTTCATGGTGGCTATACTTTCCCAAAACACGCTTAATTCACGACGAATGTGGTGACAAAAGGGTGGTAGGAATAGGTTTAGTCTAATGATTCATCAGAGCCGATGGAATCTTCCCAAGGACAATTCCCTAGATAGAATTAGAAGTCCTAGGAAAGTTGGAGAAAGATTGTGAACGTAGCTGAATGCCGACCAAGTACTTAAGCTAGCACTGGAACAATCACAACAAGGTGCTAGTTATGACATATTGGTAAGCATTGAAGGGGTTGAAGAATGAAAAAGAATTGTAAAGATAAAGGGTGTAAAGAAAGAAGCCCTCCTTACAACTTTAGGCAGAAACCGGGTCAATACATATGCTATTGAGATCATTTTTGTTAATGATTCTCGATATTGAAGAAAGACATCATGGACCCAGTGATGCAATGCACAACCCTTCCCAGCTAACTCAAATATCTCTCAAAAGGTATTTGTTTTAATCACACGGAGATCAACACGTTATCTATTGGTTTATTCACTCCGAATAGACTGGTATTGAAAAGGTGGCACTCCTCTCCAGCCATCGCTCACTAAATCAAAACACACTATCGAGTCTAGAGCCAAGAGATCATCAAAAGTCTCATTAGGACACTTTCCATTTATTCCTTACTTTCTCACACACTGTGAAAAGTAAGAGATTTTTATGAGTCCTACGCAGTATTCTTGTAATATTGCCAGAACATCCGAGTAATACGCAAGTATTACAATGAAGATGGAAATCCTGCTTGAGCCAACATCAAACAAGCTCGTGGTAGGTTACACGTGCGGTTCTTTAAGAACCAATCTTGTGAAAAACTGGAAAGAAATGGTGGTTTAATTCTTAATTGAACTTAAACTCGTTCCAGGCCTCTACGCATTATCATACAATCTTGCCAGAACACTCAGAGTGACTCTTTATTGATCATAGTGACGAGTGGAAATCCTTCTAGTGTTAACATCAAACAGCACTTGGTAGGTGACGTGCAAGATTCTTTATGAATTGAGCTCGTGATAACTGGAAAGCAACGATGGTGAATATCTTAATTGAAATTCGCTTGTTCCAGGTTTCATGAATTGACGGCTTCAATCATAAGGATTTTTAATCCAAATGATTCACTCTTTATGTTCGCAGTCAGCTTTGGACGGTCGAATAAAGAGAACGGGTTTACCCGCGAAATCCTGTTAGGAAGTTACTTAATTGAAACTATCCGTCACGGGTACGATATCTAATATCGTCCAACGGTCTTCATCGACCGGAGGTAAAATGCTACCGAATTAGAATAAAATGTCAAAGCCATTTTATTCGTGTCGTTGCTGTGTACCTGTTGAAGACGGTGGCGTTGCTGTGTACCTGTTGAAGATGGTGGCGTTGTTGTGTACCAGTTGATGACAGTGGCGTTACGGTGAACCAGTTGAAGTCGTTCCCACATGCTTATGTTTTTCTACATCAAAGTTCAACAAAAATTCAAGAAAGTACAAAATGAAGTCTTCCGCTGTACCAAACTCTGAAGCTTTCGAGAATTTAACAAAAGACATAAGTGTGTGGAACATGGAGTCACGAGGAGGCAAGATTCACAAAAAGGCAAAGATCGCACGTGATTGGTCAAAAGAACAATGCTCTCAAGCCAAAGCCTAAAAGATCAAATCAACATATTCACAACAAAAAGAAAGAAGAAAAGACTACGAGCTGAAGAACGAAGACTTAGTATAGTATGCTAGGTTTAGAACTTCGTAAACGTGGAGTGACCTCCCTTAGGGGGAGATTGTTAGAAATACGTTTTTAACGTATATTAGAAGTATCGGTCACTCCTCAATATTATTTATGTTGTAATAGCTCGTAGTTAATGTTGCTTATTAAGTTAAGTAAGAAACCGACCCATGGGCTTGTCATGGGTCGGCCCAAGTCCAAATAGTGGCCTTGGATATAAATACCCCTTTCCACCATGGAAAGGGGTTGGTTGTTGACATTCCATCTTATTCATTTTAATGAAAAACACATAGTTTCTCTCTCACTTTCTCTCACTAGTTTCTCTCTCTAGGAATCTTCAACCCACTTCATAGATTAACAAGATTATCAATTTTCTACAGACGTGAAGTTTGTTAGCCATTTTTGGCGCACCTTGTAGAAGCGTTTGGGTGCAAAGTTGTAGTTTAGCAGTTCACATCACCCGCAAACTGACGGTCAAACCGAGGTAACCAATCGTAGCTTGGGAAATTTATTAAGAATCCTTGTTGGTGACAATCCAAAACGATGGGATCTTGTGTTACCGCTGGCTGAATTTGCTTATAATCGTTCGAACCATAGCGTCACTGGCCGAAGCCCGTTCTTTGTTGTTTATGGTCGAAACCCGTTTACCCCCGCTGGATTTGGCACCATTCCCTGAGAAAGAGTATTTTAGCGCCGAGGGGGATGAACAAGAAAAGCAGATTAAGTTGTTACATGAACAGGTGCGCGAGCAAATTGTGAAACATAACTTACAATACCAGTCAAGCATAAATCAGAATCGGAAAAAGGTAATTTTCAATGAAGGGGATTTAGTGTGGGTATATTTGCTACCGGAAAGGTTCCCACAAGGGCGGTTTGGTAAGTTACACCCGCGGGCTGATGGTCCATTTCGTGTTCTTAAACGCATCAATGATAACGCTTACAAGATTGCTCTCCCAGGGCATTACAAGGTGTTTGCCACTTTTAATGTCGCTGACCTTTCTCCATACGAACCTGATGCTGACGATGACTCGCGGACGAGTCCTTTTTTATAGGGGGAGGATGATACGGATCTGGGCCCATTTAGTCAACTGGTTGGGCCGAAGGACCCATCAACATCTCGTGGCTAATAGTAGGACGTCGATTTAGCTAAAGCTTATTATCCAACCTTGTTTTAGATTTTTAATATTTGTTTTCTGCATGTTTATCTTTTCCTTAGTTGATTAGGATTGGATCTTATCTTTTAGTTTTCTATTTAAGCATTGTAACCCAAGGTTGGAGGAAAAGTTTCATGTTATTCAAAAATATTGAATACGAACGTACGTATTGTTTTTTTCTGTTTCTTCTTCATCTAAGGCAGGTTAGGCTAGGGTTCCTAGCTTCCGCTTGTACGAATCCGTATCAAGTAGTCTTTCAGAATTATTCAGAAGTTGTTTGGTAATTTATTCAGAAGTTAAATATTTTTTAATTTAATTTTTGAATTTTACTTTACAAGTAATTTGGGATTTTGACGATTTCTTCACCAACACACAAACTAAGCATCAACAACAACACAGTTTCACAACCTTATTTCATTGGACGATCAAAAGATAATCTTTTTCCATCAAGTGTTTAAAAATGAATCCTTATTCATTTATGCCAACCATGACATCGCTTATCGATATTTCTATCATCTCGGGTAGTGATACCCGCCCACTGTTGCTCATCAAAGACTTATTTGAAGCATGACAAGGTGGCATGAGGACTTACATTATGGGTAATCCCAATGGGAGGCTTATGGTTCAATCCATTGAGCAAGGTCCACTCGATTGGGGAGAAGTTACTATCGATAATGTGACTCGGCCAAGGTTATTTCATGAATTAACGAATGCTAACAGAATCATTGCCGATGCGGATGAAAGGGCCGTTCAGACCATACTTCAAGCTCTTCCACCAGATATCTATCGAATGGTAAGCGAACACACAGTGGCAAAGGATCTTAGGGATCGCTTAACTGTCTTGTTACAAGGGACTTCACTCACCAAGCAGGAAAGGGAGTGTCAACTTTATGACTTGTTCGATAGGTTCACATACATTCCAGGGGAAACACTTCATGACTATTACTGGCGTTTCACTACGTTGATGAATGATTTGAATGTGTATAATCTAAGGATTTCTCAGTTTCAACTCAACACCAAGTTCTTGAATACGTTACCCCAAGAGTGGAGCCAATATGTCACTGATTTTATAATGATTCGAGATTTGCACAAGTCAAATTTAGATCAACTTTATGCTTTCTTGCAGCAACACGAGAAGCACGTGATCCAGAAACGCATCTCTCAAGGATCTTATTCCAAACCATTGGCGTTAATGGCAAATCATCCAACTTTGTCATATCACAACTCTCCGTATACTATGGGACAACAATCTTCATATCAGCCCTTGTATCAAACTCCAAGCTTTCCTCAGTACTCGATTCTACCACAACCACCTACATCATATCAACAACAATTTCAACAACCAGCATTAGCATCACAACGTGCTCAACAACCATACTCTCCTTACCAACCACCAACAAATCCTACTATCACTTACCAGCCACATGAAGTTCCTCAATGATAGGTGTGTAAACACCCATCTTTTCTACCACTTAATTACAATAATAACTGGACCAAAACGTGTATTTTATGTCTTTTATGTCGGAATTATACGTGGTTTGTGTTTTTGTTGTGATTTAGGATGAAAAGGTGAAAAATGGAGAAAACACGGACATTCACGGGCATTTATGGACTTTTATTGAAGAAAAGGATGAAAGACGAAGTCAAGAAGTCAAGAGTGCAAAAAGAACGGAAGTCCACGACCAATTCTGAAGATTTATCGAAGAAAAAGTCAAAAGACGGAAGTTTATCAAAAGCCGAAGAATTCAAGTCTATTTTATTGAAGAATTAAAAGACGAGTTCAAAAGAAATCCCGAAGTCAAAAGTCCCTTAAGTCCAAGATTAAAGAAGATTAGAAGAAAAGGACTAAGTACGCAATTAATGAAGATTAAAAGAATGAGGGACTTAATTATGCAATTAAGAGAAAAGGAAAGAGGGGAGGAAGCTTCCTTAATCCTCCCCTATAAATAGTTTAGGATTAGTCATTTTTCATTTTGTTGGCTAATGGTGACAATTAGACCTTCCACCATTTAAATACTTGTCATTTACTTTTCTTGTCAATTTAAATTCATGTTATGCACCTTAATTACCATTTAATTCCAAGTAAGTTTTCATTTTAATTTTTGTCAAATCTTTATTTTATCTTGTCAATCTCTTATCTACCTTTCTTATTCTTTGATTCATGTGTTTATGTTATGTTCATGTTCATGCTTTTATTTTGATCCAAGTGGTGTTTGATTATTTTGGTTAAAGTTGTTTGATTTCATGTTTTAAATTGTTTGTTTATGATATCTATTGATCTCGTTACTGTTTAGTTTAAATCGTTTGTGTTTATTTGA
Source organism: Glebionis coronaria (assembly GCA_025667525.1). Classification (NCBI taxonomy): domain Eukaryota; kingdom Viridiplantae; phylum Streptophyta; class Magnoliopsida; order Asterales; family Asteraceae; genus Glebionis; species Glebionis coronaria. Next base: position 247,902,890 of record CM046879.1, on the reverse strand, counting down.
TTTATTTTGTGATTATTTCTGCTGCTACTGTTCTCCTTGTTCTTCGGGAGTGTTTTCTTGTTTATGATCTTTCCAGGTATAGTACCGAACCAAGAAGGAGGAAAGTGTTCATTCGGAACTTCTAAAGTTCCGAATCAAGGCTTCATCCGGAAGATTTGGGATTAGAAAAACTTCCGAACCAAACCTGTTCATTCGAAACTTTCAAAGTTCCGAACCAAGGGTTTCATCCGGAACTTTTCAAGTTCCGAATCAAACTCAAAGTTCCGAGTCGAGGACCAAAGTTCCGAATCAAGGCTGTTCATTCGGAAGTCAAAAACTTCCGAGTCAAGGTTGTTCATTCGGAACTTCCAAAAGTTCCGGATCAAGGGTAATCTTCCGACTCAAGAAAGGTTCATTCGGAAGTTCTAAACTTCCGAATCAAGGAGCTTCATTTGGAAACTTCCGAATCAAGGGGTGACCTAATACTTCCGAATCAAGGCAGAATTTACAAGTTCCGAATCAGTAAGTTCCGAACGAAGCATTGATTTGGATAAGTGACATATTCAGACCAACTTGTTCCGGATCAAGGATTTTGGTAATATTCCAAGTGAAGAAGAATCATTTCAACCAAAGGTGACATTTAGGACGAGTGATTATTCCAAACGAAGGTTTATTCCGAATGAGCTGTATTCAGGTTCTTATTAGCTTTTGTCTTTGATTTTTATTTTCAAGTTTTATTTTTCTTTCCTTTTATTTAATTGCACTTTAAGATTATTTGCTTTAGTTTTATTTTAGACTTGTGTTTTAGTCGCACTTTAAGTTTGCCTTAGATAGATTTAAGTTTACGTCATTTACTTTAGTGCCCTTTTAAGTTCAGTCTCGCTTTTAATACTTGCACCTTTACTTTAACTAGACTTAGATTTATTTTAATTGCACTTTTACTTCAATTGTTTTGCACCTTTTAATTTTAAAATTCTACAACGACACATCTTTGATTCCACCAAAATAAAACGAAGTCACATAGAGAGCTAAGATCAATTCGATTAGACATACTTAAAACGAATCTTTTTAATTAGGCAAAAACCAAGTTATCAAATGGCACCGTTGCCGGCTCTTTTCGTTAAGATCAACAGTTTTCTGTGAGAGACACGTTGCTTTTTGGAATCCGTTCACTTGTGAACGTTACTTTTCTTGCATCAAAAATTCCAAAAAATCATAAAAATTAAAAATTGATAAAAAACCATAAAAATTAAAAATTTCAAAAATCCAAAAAGATTTTATCTTTATTGTGTATATATATTGTATTTGTGTTTGGTTTTGTTTTCTTTTGCATTTTCATGTGTATGCGTACTAGATCTTCTAATTATCAAGAGCCCGAGCCTCAAGAAGATTTAGATATGGCAGGTGTTAACAACAACATTCCACCGAACCTCAATAATAATAACAACAATGCTCTTCCACAGCCCGATCTTCGGACCATGGAGGAACTTTGTCAACCAACAATGTTTGGACGAGGAGGACCGATTGCGCCGATGCAAATCAACGCTCCTGAGTTTTCGTTGAAGCGCCACATGATTCAGCAAGTACAAACAAACCCTTTTAGAGGATTGCCTGATGATGATGCCAACAAACACCTCGACAAGTTCATTACAATCACCCAAAGCATGAAGTTGCCTGGTGCCACAATGGATGTACTCCGCCTACAACTCTTCCCACATACTTTATCGCATCATGCCGAGAAATGGTTTGATCGTCTCTCGAAGAATTCTATTCACACTTGGGATGATATGACTCAACGCTTTCTATCGCGCTACTTTCCACCATCCATGGTCACAAGCCTTCGCAATCAGATCAGCGGTTTCATGCAAGACCCTGATGAATCTCTTTTTGACGCTTGGGAGAGATATAATGTCTTGATCGACCGTTGTCCAAACCACATCATGATCCCTGTCACCTTAATCGATACTTTCTACAACGGATTGACTTTTCGAGATCGTGATACGATCAATGCAGCCGCCGGTGGCACATTCATGAAAAGGAGACCCGAGGAGTGTAGAGAGTTAATTGAGAACATGACTACTCACCACAAGAACTGGGATTCCTCTGCATCTTCTAGGAACAACCCGAGAGTCAATGTTTCCTCAACCTCAGCAAACCCTGAGATGACCGAACTCACCCGCATGATGGCTGAAATGAGCAAAAGTATTACGCTTCTCGCTTCAAACCAACAACTACAACAATTTAAAGCAGTCGCTAATCCTTGTGAAACATGTGGCGGTCCTCACTCATACACCGATTGTCCTTCGACACAAGGAAATCCAGAAAATGTGTATGCTGCTTACGGTAATTATTCACCGGAAAATTACCAAGCTAGACAACAAGGGGATAGAAATCTGCTGAGTTACCGTTCCAACAACTACCTTTCACCCGGTTTTTCTCCTCAAAACCAAAATCCCGCCAACAACTACAATAGAAGCAACCAAATCCCACCTCGTGCTTCTAACCCTTATCAACCATCCACCCAACAACACCCACCCATTAATCCCGATGTTGACACCATCATGAGAACTCAAGGTGAGCAAATAAAGAATCTACAGAGCCAAATAATCAATTTGAAAGGAGACATCTTGAAGCAAGGTAATGACATCAGAACCGAGGTTCGTGAAAATCTTCAATCCTCCTTCATTACTCAAACAATTGAATTAAAGAATCTGTTGGCTAGTTTCTTGCCCGAAGCTCAACCTTCTTCTTCTTCGGGTTCTCTACCTTCTAACACCGTCACTAACCCGTGAGCTAATGTGAGTGCTATAACTACGCGTAGTGGAATTACCATTGTCAATCCACCTAATTCACCACCATCATCTACACCTCCTCCACCACCATATATCCCTACTCCTCTTACACTTAGTGCTAATACACCATTACCGACTCCGCCTCGTCATGACGATGTATCTCGGAAGGACCCTTCAACATCACAACCTTCACCAACTACACCTTCACCTAACCCTTATCAACCTAGAATTCCATACCCTTCTCGCATAGGCAAGACCAACGAGCTAACCAAGAATGATTGTCAAGTATCGAAATATGTGGATATGCTATCTAAAATGACCATCAACATTAGCCTTGTTGAAGCACTTTGCCACATGCCAAAATTTGTCAAAGCATTCAAGGAATTGCTTAGCAAGAAGGAAAAGCTGATTGAACTCGCCAACACACGCTTAAATGAAAACTGCTCTGCAGTCCTTCTTAGAGAACTTCCGGAAAAGCTTGGAGATCCCGGTCGTTTTGTGTTTCCTTGCGTGTTCAACAAAACTGAAGAATTTACTGCCCTTGCTGATCTCGGGGCTAGTATTAATCTTATGCCACTCAGTGTTTGGAAAACACTATCATTGCCCGACCTCATTCCAACAAAGATGACTCTCGAACTTGCAAATCACACTCTCGCTTATCCCGTTGGTATAGCCGAAGACGTGTTCATCAAAGTTGGCACATTTACTTTCCCGGTCGATTTTGTCGTAGTTGATTATGAAATGGACCCTCGTATTCCTTCAATACTTGGTCGGCCATTTTTGAGAACCGGACGAGCTTTAGTAGATGTGGCTGAAGGTGAGTTAATCTTACGAGTCGGGGATGATTCTAAAGTTTTTAAAATGGGGAAGCTTACAGGCAAATCCTTTGGAGGTCGAGAATCAGTGAATATGATCAATGTGCTCGATGACTTTACCGTCTATGACAATCCTCTATTCGAGTCTTCCACTGATAATCCACTTTTTAATGATGATGTGGATGATTCTCACTCTACTTTGGACGCTTCTCCCATTTATGATTCACCACCGGTCTTTGATGCTTATGATCAAGATGATTCTAGCTCAGACTCGGATGATTTTGATTGTACTTCTGAGTATCCCGAGCTGCCCACTTTCGATGATTTCGATGAGGCTGATACTCTATCAAGCGATTCTTCACATGATGAAGATCCTCCGCCATCACTCGATCCTACTTTGGACGATTATTCATTTGAGGAAGATTTCTCTGAATTTCTCAACACATACTTCCCTCATGAGAGTGATGCTCCTCCTTTGGACTTTGAAGATTATCGTCTTGATCCTACTTTGGATTTGAAGAGCATTTTGTCCAAGGAGAAGAAACCGGTCGACACCGAAATCCGTTGCACGTATGATTTGACACCTCTTTGTGCCACTTCTGAGGACGAGGTTGTGCTTCTTTGCGGATCTTCTCCACACTCGGCTGAGCCTGAGTGCTATTTTCCCCTAAAGGAAAAGGTGTTCGACCCCGGTATTGAAGTCTTTAAGCCATCTCAGTATCCACCTGATGAAATAAAAGGAAAAATCTTTGGACCCATTGAAGACATGCTTGCACCGCACCATACTTGCTTCCACCGTGCTCCATCACTGCTTAAGGGAACCTTGCCACTTCTCTTTTGGCTTGCCTTGTTCGCCTTAAGATCGTTCTTATTGATGGATGAAAACTATGTCTTTGATCCTGGTGGATTTGTTTCATGCTACTTCCGTTGATGATCAAGGTCGAGTCAGGCTCACGACTCGGTTAACAAAAACCAAGCGCTTCTTGGGAGGCAACCCATGCATCTATCTTTTCGCTCTCTTTACCATAAGTGTAGGGGACCCTTTGGATTGCTATTTCCTCTCCTCACTTCTTAATCAGGGATTCGAGCTTCAATGATCCACTTTTGATGATTCTTGACGACCCGTGATTCCATGTTCTACTTCTTCCCGGTTCTATGCTAAACTCTTTTTGATTCACTATTTTATATTTTCTCAATACTAAAATAGGAATCTCTTTAGTTGTCTTCTCCTTAGAAAGATTTAAACAACGTGCACAATGTCCTAAGTGTAGGGGAGCTTACTCCCACATGCTTAAACATTGAGGACAATGTTTATCTTAAGTGTAGGGGGGACTTCTATCGAAGTTAAGTGGTCTTTTCCTTGTATTTGTCCTCATTTTAACCGGAAAATCAATTTTTCGACATTTTTCAAAATTTTTGATCTATTTTGGCCTATTAGTTTTTCCTTTGTATAGTTATTTTCTTTCTTTGCTATAATAAATCTTTGAATAAGTGGTTTTAGTTTTCAAGCGTTGTGAATCTTTTGACTCAACCCGAGTTTACTCTAGCTAGTATCCTTAACGTGTTTAAGTCAAGTTTTGCTAGGCTTTTATATAGGGAGCTATAAAACGCGAAAGTCTTAACTCTCATGAGTTAAGAACAAGAAATTTTCGCAAGTTCCTATAATTGATCCTAGAGAGTCGTTTATCAAGGGAACTTTAAGATGCGATTTCTAAACTTGAAAGAGTCTAAGAATTTGTAAGATCCTATAGGCGACTCGAAAACCCAAAACTTTGATTTAATAGGCTAAGCATCCACGAGTCTCATTACTTGAGATTTTAAACTGTGGAGAACGAGAGATGATAGAGCCAATTATAAGTTCGGTATTCTTTCGTGAATTTATGTGAGTTAATTATAAGCCTATTCTCCCATCGCTTGCTAATAATTTATCTGCTAATAAATAAGGTTGCATGATTTGAAAAGTTACTTAGCTTCTAGCCCCAGATCGTTTAAAAGTTGCTCGGTATGGATTAGAGTTCATAGCCAAGGCATAACTTATTGAAGCGGGACGCGAAGATTGGCGAGTCCGAAAAGGCCCTAACAAGGCATGAGGGTTATAATTGTTGCTAAAGATCCAAAGTGATGTGAAGAATCATTTATCGAAAATCAATATGAAGGATCGAGACACACGACGAAAAGCAAATACTCCCCAAAAGTCATGGAGAAGTGTATCCGAAAAGACCCTAACAAGGTATGAGGATAAATAGATCCAAGTCATAAAAGGAGGCGGATCGTTGTATATCAAAGTCCAAAATAAAGATTGGAGAAAAATGAAGAAGTCGTGGTCCAAGTATGAATCTCTCAAAACTTCAAGTGAAGAAATTCCATTATGAAGAGAAGACCATTATTTCATGAACGTCTCTCAAGGTTTGAAGTATGAAGTCGCTGGCAAATATCGGTCCGAGAAAGGTCTCAAATCGCGAAGCGAGTTATGCCAAGATATGAACTTTATGAGGTCCCGAGAAGCAGTTTTAAAAGATTTGGTCCTTTAGCTAACTATTAATTAAATCGTGCACTTTATTTTCAGACTAAATAACTATCGAAATAAGTCAAACAATGCATCTTCGTGATCATTCAAGACAATAAAATATAAGAGATACACCTAGGAATAAGGGAGTCTAAGTGAATAATTGGACCACATGAGTTCGTGATAGTTTACTAACTTATAATAACAATGATCTCGTTTTTAAGCTTGGTTTGGAGAAAGTAAAAACTTGAGGATGATGATTATTCATAACATTTTCAAAACCCAAGGTATGCTTTTGAATTCTTTATTTTGTATGTTTTTAATTTTCTATCTCTTTAATAAAGGCCAACGTGGATTGATTATGATGAAAAGTGTAATCTTGCTTTGTAACTAATGCATTGCATGAGGACATTGCAATGGTCAAGTGTAGGGGATTTGATAGGTGTGTAAACACCCATCTTTTCTACCACTTAATTACAATAATAACTGGACCAAAACGTGTATTTTATGTCTTTTATGTCGGAATTATGCGGGGTTTGTGTTTTTGTTGTGATTTAGGATGAAAAGGTGAAAAATGGAGAAAACACGGACATTCACGGGCATTTATGGACTTTTATTGAAGAAAAGGATGAAAGACGAAGTCAAGAAGTCAAGAGTGCAAAAAGAACGGAAGTCCACGACCAATTCTGAAGATTTATCGAAGAAAAAGTCAAAAGACGGAAGTTTATCAAAAGCCGAAGAATTCAAGTCTATTTTATTGAAGAATTAAAAGACGAGTTCAAAAGAAATCCCGAAGTCAAAAGTCCCTTAAGTCCAAGATTAAAGAAGATTAGAAGAAAAGGACTAAGTACGCAATTAATGAAGATTAAAAGAATGAGGGACTTAATTATGCAATTAAGAGAAAAGGAAAGAGGGGAGGAAGCTTCCTTAATCCTCCCCTATAAATAGTTTAGGATTAGTCATTTTTCATTTTGTTGGCTAATGGTGACAATTAGACCTTCCACCATTTAAATACTTGTCATTTACTTTTCTTGTCAATTTAAATTCATGTTATGCACCTTAATTACCATTTAATTCCAAGTAAGTTTTCATTTTAATTTTTGTCAAATCTTTATTTTATCTTGTCAATCTCTTATCTACCTTTCTTATTCTTTGATTCATGTGTTTATGTTATGTTCATGTTCATGCTTTTATTTTGATCCAAGTGGTGTTTGATTATTTTGGTTAAAGTTATTTGATTTCATGTTTTAAATTGTTTGTTTATGATATCTATTGATCTCGTTACTGTTTAGTTTAAATCGTTTGTGTTTATTTGATTTATTTTGTGATTATTTCTGCTGCTACTGTTCTCCTTGTTCTTCGGGAGTGTTTGCTTGTTTCTGATCTTTCCAGGTATAGTACCAAACCAAGAAGGAGGAAAGTGTTCATTCGGAACTTCTAAAGTTCCGAATCAAGGCTTCATCCGGAAGATTTGGGATTAGAAAAACTTCCGAACCAAACCTGTTCATTCGGAACTTTCAAAGTTCCGAACCAAGGGTTTCATCCGGAACTTTTCAAGTTCCGAATCAAACTCAAAGTTCCGAGTCGAGGACCAAAGTTCCGAATCAAGGCTGTTCATTCGGAAGTCAAAAACTTCCGAGTCAAGGTTGTTCATTCAGAACTTCCAAAAGTTCCGGATCAAGGGTAATCTTCCGACTCAAGAAAGGTTCATTCGGAAGTTCTAAACTTCCGAATCAAGGAGCTTCATTTGGAAACTTCCGAATCAAGGGGTGACCTAATACTTCCGAATCAAGGCAGAATTTACAAGTTCCGAATCAATAAGTTCCGAACGAAGCATTGATTTGGATAAGTGACATATTCAGACCAACTTGTTCCGGATCAAGGATTTTGGTAATATTCCAAGTGAAGAAGAATCATTTCAACCAAAGGTGACATTTAGGACGAGTGATTATTCCAAACGAAGGTTTATTCCGAATGAGCTGTATTCAGGTTCTTATTAGCTTTTGTCTTTGATTTTTATTTTCAGGTTTTATTTTTCTTGCCTTTTATTTAATTGCACTTTAAGATTATTTTCTTTAGTTTTATTTTAGACTTGCCTTAGTTTTAGTCGCACTTTAAGTTTGCCTTAGATAGATTTAAGTTTACGTCATTTACTTTAGTGCCCTTTTAAGTTCAGTCTCGCTTTTAATACTTGCACCTTTACTTTAACTAGACTTAGATTTATTTGAATTGCACTTTTACTTCAATTGTTTTGCACCTTTTAATTTTAAAATTCTACAACGACACATCTTTGATTCCACCAAAATAAAACGAAGTCACATAGAGAGCTAAGATCAATTCGATTAGACATACTTAAAACGAATCTTTTTAATTAGGCAAAAACCTAGTTATCACTCAACCTCACTACTCACAACATGTTAGTACTCCTTCCAGTGTGTATGTGGCTCCACCAGCACCGATTTTTTACTGTGATGATGAAGTTCCAATTCCCGAGTTCAGACAAGGGGATAATCCTACTGATGTTCTTGCACAAATGTCTGCCTACATAACTCAAACGTTGAACAAAAGAGGTTATAGAGGACCATCTCCAACAAACAATCAGTTGAGAACTTCTTCTAACTCTCGTCAACAAGCAACAATTCAAGATGGTAGAGTTACCGTGCAACCACTTTAGGGGAGACCAAGCTCACCTAATACTGTCGCACGCCCATTCAACACCGCTCCAAAATGAAACAATAGCAAGGTGAAGATGATTATCTGCTATAACTGCAAAGGGGAAGGGCACATAGCTAGGGAGTGTAAGCAGCCAAAGAGGAAGAGGGATGGTACCTGTTTTCAAGAAAATATTTACTTGGTAAATGCTCAAGCACAAGGTCCAGAACTCGATGAACAGGAGTTAGCATTTCTAGCAGATCCAGGAGTTGCGGATACTAAAGGATTCACTATAGCTTCTACCAACAATGAAGCATACCAATGTGATGATCTTGATGCATATGATTCCGACTGTGATGATCTCAATAACGCCAAGGCAGCTCTCATGGCAAATCTTTCACTTTATGGAGCTGACATAATTTCTGAGGTACCAAATATTGCTAATAATACTAGTATTGTACCTTATCCAGTTGAGCAAGTGTCTGAGTATCCGAAACAGCCTCCGGTGGTTAGTAACTCAAACGAGGAGACAAACAATGATAGTAATATCAATGCAAGTCCCCATCCTTTGAGTGAAACACAACCGGGAGCTATTACGTCTACAAATTCGTCTGCTCAACAAGATTTGGTTATGGTGTCGGCATCTATGCTTGGCCAAATGAATAATGCGGTCCTTGAAACCCTCGGTGTTAATCAGACATTATCTGCCGAGCTTGCTTTGTATAAGGAAAAGGTTAAAACCTTGGAATTAACTCCAGTGACCACTACTGATAGGTGTGTAAACACCCATCCTTTTTACCACTTAATTACAATAATAACCGGGCCAAAACGTGTATTTTATGTCTTTTATGTCGGAATTATGCGTGGTTTGTGTTTTTGTTGTGATTTAGGACGAAAAGGTGAAAAGTGGAGAAAACACGGCATTTACGGGCTTTTATTGAAGAAAAAGATGAAAGATGAAGTTGAGAAGTCAAGAGTGCAAAAAGAACGGAAGTCCAAGACCAATTCTGAAGATTTATCGAAGAAAAAGTCAAAAGACGGAAGTTTATCAAAAGCCGAAGAACTCAAGTCTAATTTATTGAAGAATTAAAAGACGAGTTCAAAGAAATCCCGAGCCGAAAGTCATTAAAGTCCAAGATTAAAGAAGATTTAAAGGCTTAAGGACTAATGGTGCAATTAACAAAGAGATTAAGAAGGAAGGGCCTAATGATGCAATTAAGAGAAAATGAAGGAAGGGAGGAAGCTTCCTAATCCTCCCTTATAAATAGAACATTAGGATTAGCATTTCATTTTGTTGGCTAAGGTGACAATTAGTCTTCCACCATTTTCATATCTTGTCATTTACTTTTCATGTCATTTAAATTCATGTTTTGCACCTTAATTATCCTTTAATTTCCAAGTAAGTGTTTTTAATTTGTGTTCTTTAAATTTTGTTGCTATAATCTTTATTCATATTTGATCAAGTTTCTTTTCATTAGTTTCATTCTACTAATCTTCTTTTTGATTCGGTTTAAATTTCGTATCAAAAAAGTTTTGCTTAATCTATTTGCTTATTTAATTAAAAGTTTCATCTTTACTTTTCCCTTTAAGTTACATATGAAATAAGCCACGAGTTTGACAACCTTGTGTGCTTATTTGGTATTTAGCTTAAAAGTTTTCAAAGTTTTCTTAAAAGTTTTCCTTTTTAAATTTTATTTTACTAAGTGTCGTCTTTTAACTTTTGAAAGGTTTTAACTTTTTAGCTTATTGAGTCATTTTGTTTCCATTTCATTCAAGTTTTTGGTTACTGCTTATTAGAATTAGCTTATTTGGATTTGAGCTTAATACGAAATTGTGATCCATCGGAAAAGAGGGGTTAACACACATTGCGACGGGTGCACTCTCCACATTCCGATAGTGACAGTGTTGGGACAAAGGACTGCATTCTGATCCGGGATTGCGATAGGAATAACATCACCCTCATTCCGATCTGGGATTGCGATCGCACATTGCGATCGCACATTCCGACGGCTCTTGAGGTTTACTTAGTCGAAGTGCTGCCCAATTTTTCTTAGCATCTTTCCGATCTGGGTATTGCGATCTGAACATCATTTCGATAGGTTACATTCCGATAGGTTGCACCTCTTATTCCGATAGAACATTCCGATCTGGATTCCGATGGTGTGGTGACAGCATTCCGATAGTGGATTCCGATGGTTATGGGTTTTGGATTTTAATTTTGCTTTGTTTAATTTTCAAGTTATATTTTAATACTTGTCGCTTTTAATTACTCGCCACGCTTTAATTTTAACGTGTTTAATCAATTTACTTTCTGTCACGTTTTTAAATATTGCACCTTTCCTTTAAATAGACTTAGATTTATTTTAACACCATTTCACTTTAACGACATTTACTTTAATTGTTTTGCACTTTCTAATATACTACAACGACAACTATTTGTTTAACCAAAGATCAATAGAGTCATACTTTAAACCAGTAATCAATTCGATTAGACCACTAGAACGATAATTTTCTTACTAGCAAAACGCTTGTATTAAATGGCACCGCTGCCGGCTCTTTTCGTAAAGATTAACGGTTTTCTATGAAAGACGCGTTGCTTTTTGGGATCCGTTCACTTGTGAACGTTATTTTTCTTGCAAAATTTTTTTCAAAAATCCATAAAAATTAAAAATTTCAAAAATCCAAAAAGATTTTATCTTTATTGTGTATATATATTGTCTTTGTGCTTGGTTCTTTTTTCTTTTGCATTTTCAGGTGTATGCGTACTAGATCTTCTAATTATCAAGAGCCCGAGACTCAAGAAGATTTAGCTATGTCAGGTGTTAACAACAATAATCCACCGCACCTCAACAATAACAACAATGTTCTTCCACAGCCCGATCTTTAGACAATGGAGGAGCTTTGTCAACCTACCATGTTTGGACGAGGAGGACCGATTGCGCTGATGCAAATCAACGCTCCTGAGTTTTCGTTGAAGCACCACATGATTCAGCAAGTGCAAACAAATCCTTTTAGAGGACTGCCTGATGATGATGCCAACAAACATCTCGACAAGTTCATTACAATCACCCAAAGCATGAAGTTGCCTGGTGCCACAATGGATGTTCTTCGCCTACAACTCTTCCCACATACTTTATCACATCATGCCGAGAAATGGTTTGATCGTCTCCCGAAGAATTCTATTCACACTTGGGATGACATGACTCAACGCTTTTTGTCGCGCTACTTTCCACCATCCATGGTCACGAGCCTTCGCAATCAAATCAGCGGTTTCATGCAAGATCACGATGAATCTCTTTTTGACGCTTGGGAAAGATATAATGTCTTGATTGATCGTTGTCCAAACCACAATATGCTCCCTGTGACCTTAATAGATACTTTCTACAACGGTTTGACTTTTCGAGATCGTGATACGATTAATGTAGCCGCCGGTGGCACATTCATGAAAAGGAGACCCGAGGAGTGTAGAGAGCTAATTGAGAACATGACTACTCACCACAAAAACTGGGATTCCTCCGCTTCTTCAAGGAACAACCCGAGAGTCAATGTTTCTTCTACTTCAGCAAACCCTGAGATGACCGAACTCACCCGCATGATGACTGAAATGAGCAAAAGTATTACGCTTCTCGCTTCAAACCAACAACAACAACAAGTTAAAGCGGTTTCTAATCCTTGTGAAACATGCGGCGGTCCTCACTCATACACCAATTGTCCTTCGACTCAAGGAAATCCGGAAAATGTGTATGCAGCTTATGGTAATTATTCACCGGAAAATTACCAAGCTCGACCTCAAGGGGATAGAAATTTGCTGAGTTACCGGTCCAACAACTACCTTTCACCCGGTTTTTCTCCTCAAAACCAAAACCCCGCCAACAACTACACTAGAAGCAACCAAATCCCACCAAGAGCTTCTAATCCTTATCACCCACCCGCCCAACAAACCCCACCCATTAATCCCGATGTTGAAGCCATAATGAGAACCCACGGTGAGCAAATCAAGAATCTGCAGAGCCAAATTATCAATCTTAAAGGAGATATCACCAAGCAAGGAAATGAGATAAGATCCGAGCTTCGAGATAATATTCAATCATCCTTCAGCAATCAAACGACTGATTTAAAGAATATGCTTGCTAGTTTCTTGCCCGCCGCTCAACCTTCTTCTACGAGTTCTCTACCTTCAAACACCGTCACCAATCCGCGAGCAAATGTGAGTGCTATTACTACTCGTAGTGGAATTACCATTGTCGATCCACTAATCCCACCCCCATCATCTACACCTCCTCCACCACCATTTATCCCTACTCCTCCTACACCTAGTATTAGTGCACCATTACCGTCTCCGCCTCGTCATGACGATGTATCTAGGAAGGACCCTTCAACATCTCAACCTTTACCTGCTACGCCTACACCTTCACCACCCAAACCCAATATCCGTTATCCTTCTCGTTTAGGCAAGACAAAGATGCTAACCAAGGATGACTCTGAAGTGACACGCTATGTGAAGATGATCTCTCAGATGAACTTCAACATTAGCTTTCTTGAAGCACTTGTCCATATGCCGAAATTTGTTAAAGCATTTAAGGAATTGCTAAACAAAAAGGAGAAGCTGATTGAACTCGCCAACACACGCTTAAATGAAAACTGCTCTGCAGTTATTCTTAAAGAACTTCCAGAAAAGCTTGGAGATCCCGGTCGTTTCGTGTTGCCTTGCGTGTTCAACAAAACTAAAGAATTTACTGCCCTTGCTGATCTCGGGGCTAGTATTAATCTTATGCCTTTGAGTGTTTGGAAAACACTATCATTACCCGACCTCACTCCAACAAAGATGACTCTTGAACTTGCAAATCGCACTCTCGCTTACCCCGTTGGTATAGCCGAAGACGTGTTCATAAAATTTGGCACATTTACTTTCCCGGTCGACTTTGTCGTTGTTGATTATGAAATGGACCCTCGTATTCCTTTAATACTTGGTCGGTCATTCTTGAGAACCGGACGAGCTTTAGTGGATGTGGCTGAAGGTGAGTTAATCTTACGAGTCGGGGATGATGCACAAGTTTTTAAAATGGGAAAGCTTACAAGCAAATCTATTGGAGGCCGAGAATCAGTGAATATGATTAATGTGCATGATGACTTTGTTGTCCACAACAATCCTCTATTCGACTCTTGCATTAATAATCAACTTTTTCATGATGATGTGGATGATTCTCGCTTTAATTTGGAACCTTCTCCCATTTATGATTCTCCACCGGTCTTTGATGCTTATGATGATGAGTCTAGCTCAGATTCGGATGATTATGATGACCTTACTTCTGAGTATCCCGATCTTCCTACTTACGATGATTTTGATGAGGCTGATACTCTTTCGAGCGATTCTTCACATGATGAAGATCCTCCGCCATCACTCGATCCTACTTTGGACGATTACTCATTTGAGGAAGACTTCTCTACGTTTCTCAACACTTACTTCCCTCATGAGAGTGATGCACCTCCTTTGGACTTTGAAGATTATCGTCTTGATCCTACTTTGGATTTGAAGAACATTCTTTCAAAGGAGAAGAAACCGGTCGATACCAATATCCGCAGCACGTATGAGTTAACACCTCTTTGTCCACCTTCTGAGGACGAGGTTGTGCTTCTTCGCGGATCTTCTTCACACTCTGCTGAGCCTGAGTGCTATTTTCCCCTAAAGGAAAAGGTGTTCGACCCCGGTATTGATATTCTGCAGCCATCTCAGTATCCACCTGATGAAATAAAAGGAAAAATCTTTGGAACTATTGAAGACATGCTTGCACCTTACCATACTTGCTCCCACCATGCTCCATCGCTGCTTAAGGGAACCTTGCCTATTCTTCTTTGGCATGCCTTGTTCGCCTTAAGCCTGTACTATTTGATAGACGAAAACTATGTCTTTGATCCTGGTGGATATGTTTCATGCTTCTTCCATTGATAATCAAGGTCGAGTCAGGCTCACGACTCGGTTAACAAAAATCAAGCGTTTCTTGGGAGGCAACCCATGCATCTATCTTTTCGTTTTCTTTATCATAAGTGTAGGGGGGAGACCCGTTGGTTTGCTTTCCTCTCCTCACTTCTTATAATCAGGGATTCGCGCTCAATGATCCACTCTTGATGATTCTTGACGACACGTGATTCCGTGTTCTACTTCTTCCCGGTTCTATCCTAAACTCTTTTCGATTCATTATTTTATATTTTCTCAATATTAAAATAGGAATCTCTTTAGTTATCTCTTCCTTAGCGAGATTTAAACAAAGTGCACAATGTCCTAAGTGTAGGGGAGTTTACTCCCACATGCTTAAACATTGAGGACAATGTTTATGTTAAGTGTAGGGGGGACTTCTATCGAAGTTAAGTGGCTCTTTTCCTTGTATTTGTCCTCATTTTAACCGGAAAATCAATTTTTCGACATTTTTCAAAACTTTTGATCTATTTAGGCCTATTAGTTTTTCCCTTTGTATAGTTATTTTTCTTTCCTTGCTAGAATAAATCTTTAATAAGTGGTTTTAGTTTTCAAAACGTTGTGAATCTTTTGACTCAACCCGAGTTCACTTATCTAAGTTTACTCTAGCTAGTATCCTTAACGGGTTTAAGTCAAGTTTTGCTAGGCTTTTATATAGGGAGCTATAAAACGCGAAAGTCTTAACTCTCACGGGTTAAGAACAAGAACTTTTCGCAAGTTCCTATAATTGATCCTAGAGAGTCGTTTATCAAGGGAACTTTAAAATGCGATTTCTAAACATGAAAAAGTCTAAGAGTTTGCAAGATCCTATAGGCAACTCGAAAACCCAAAACTTTGATTTAATAGGCTAATCATCCACGAGTCTCATTCCTTGAGATTTTAAACTGTGGAGAACGAGAGATGATAGAGCCAATTATAAGTACGGTATTCTTTCGTGAATTTATGTGAGTTAATTATGAGCCTATTCTCCCATCGCTTGCTAATAAATTTATCTGCAATAAATAAGGTTGTACGATTTGAAAAGTTACTTAGCTTCTAGCCCAAGATCGTTTAAAAGTTTCTCGGTATGGATTAGATTTCATAGCCTAGGCATAACTTATTGAAGCGGGATGCGAAGATTGGCGAGTCCAAAAAGGTCCTAACAAGACATGAGGGCTATATTTTGTTGCTAAAGATCCAAAGTGATGTGAAGAATCATTTATCTAAAATCAATATAAGGATCGAGACACACGACGAAAAGCAAAAACTCCCCAAAAGTCATGGAGAAGTGTATCCGAAAAGACCCTAGCAAGGTATGAGGATAAATAGATCCAAGTCAAAAAGGAGGCGGATCGTTGTATATCAAAGTCCAAGTATGAATCTCTCAAAAACTTCAAGTGAAGAAATTCCATTATGAAGAGAAGACCATAATTTCATGAACGTCTCTCAAGGATTGAAGTATGAAGTCGCTGCCAAATATCGGTCCGAGAATGGTCTCAAATCGCGAATCGAGTTATGCCAAGATATGAACTTTATGAGGCCCCGAGAAGCAGTTTTAAAAGATTTAGTCCTTTAGCTAACTATTGATTAAATCGTTCACCTTATTTTCGGACTAAATAACTATCGAAATAAGTCAACAATGCATCCTCGTGATCATTCAAGACAACAATAAAATATAAGAGATACACCTAGGAATAAGGGAGTCTAAGTGAATAATTAGCCCACATGAGTTCGTGGTAGTATACTAACTTATAATAACAATGATCTCGTTTTTAAGCTTGGTTTGGAGAAAGTTAAAACTTGAGGATGATGATTATTCATGACATTTCCAAAACCCAAGGTATGTTTTTGATTTCTTTACTTTTAATTTTTATAATTTTCTATCTCTTTAATAAAGGCCAACGTGAATTTATTATGATGAAAAATGTAATCTTGCTTTGTAACTAATGCATTGCATGAGGACATTACAATTGTCAAGTGTAGGGGATTTGATAGGTGTGTAAACACCCATCCTTTTTACCACTTAATTACAATAATAACCGGGCCAAAACGTGTATTTTATGTCTTTTATGTCGGAATTATGCGTGGTTTGTGTTTTTGTTGTGATTTAGGACGAAAAGGTGAAAAGTGGAGAAAACATGGCATTTACGGGCTTTTATTGAAGAAAAAGATGAAAGATGAAGTTGAGAAGTCAAGAGTGCAAAAAGAACGGAAGTCCAAGACCAATTCTGAAGATTTATCGAAGAAAAAGTCAAAAGACGGAAGTTTATCAAAAGCCGAAGAACTCAAGTCTAATTTATTGAAGAATTAAAAGACGAGTTCAAAGAAATCCCGAGCCAAAAGTCATTAAGGTCCAAGATTAAAGAAGATTTAAAGGCTTAAGGACTAATGGTGCAATTAACAAAGAGATTAAGAAGGAAGGGCCTAATGATGCAATTAAGAGAAAATGAAGGAAGGGAGGAAGCTTCCTAATCCTCCCCTATAAATAGAACATTAGGATTAGCATTTCATTTTTTTGGCTAAGATGACAATTAGTCTTCCACCATTTTTATATCTTGTCATTTACTTTTCATGTCATTTAAATTCAAGTTTTGCACGTTAATTATCCTTTAATTTCCAAGTAAGTGTTTTTAATTTGTGTTCTTTAAATTTTGTTGCTTTAATCTTTATTCACATTTGATCAAGTTTCTTTTCATCAATTTCATTCTACTAATCTTCTTTTTGATTCGGTTTAAATTTCGGATCAAGCAAAGTTTTGCTTAATCTATTTGCTTATTTAATTAAAAGTTTCATCTTTACTTTTTCCATTAAGTTACATATGAAATAAGCCACGAGTTTGACAACCTTGTGTGCTTATTTGGTATTTAGCTTAAGAGTTTTCAAAGTTTTCTTAAAAGTTTTCCTTTTTAAATTTTATTTTACTAAGTGTCGTCTTTTAACTTTTGAAAGGTTTTAACTTTTTAGCTTATTGTGTCATTTTGTTTCCATTTCATTCAAGTTTTTGGTTACTGCTTATTAGAATTAGCTTATTTGGATTTGAGCTTATTACGAAATTGTAATCCATCGGAAAAGAGGGGTTAACACACATTGCGACGGGTGCACTCTCCACATTCCGATAGTGACAGTGTTGGGACAAAGGACTGCATTCCGATCCGGGATTGTGATAGGAGTAACATCACCCTCATTCCGATCTGGGATTGCGATCGCACATTGCGATCGCACATTCCGACGGCTCTTGAGGTTTACTTAGTCGAAGTGCTGCCCAATTTTTCTTAGCATCTTTCCGATCTGGGTATTGCGATCTGAACATCATTCCGATAGGTTACATTCCGATAGGTTGCACCTCTTATTCCGATAGAACATTCCGATCTGGATTCCGATGGTGTGGTGACAGCATTCCGATAGTGGATTCCGATTGTTATGGGTTTTTGATTTTAATTTTGCTTTGTTTAATTTTCAAGTTATATTTTAATACTTGTCACTTTTAATTACTCGCCACGCTTTAATTTTAACGTGTTTAATCAATTTACTTTCTGTCACGTTTTTAAATATTGCACCTTTCCTTTAAATAGACTTAGATTTATTTTAACACCATTTAACTTTAACGACATTTACTTTAATTGTTTTGCACTTTCTAATATACTACAACGACAACTATTTGTTTAACCAAAGATCAATAGAGTCATACTTTAAACCAGTAATCAATTCGATTAGACCACTAGAACGATAATTTTCTTACAAACGCTAGTATCAACTACCTTAACCAATCTAGAATTTGATAGGTTTAGGAAAGTCCAAATGGATAATTTGCTAGAAATTGGGAGTTTAAGAGCAAATCATTCAAAAGAACTTAAAGAAAAAGAGTCAGTTATTAATAATTTTCAAAAACTACAAACTGATTTCGAAATTCTCGAGTCTAAAAAGGTTGAAACGGAAATTAAGGCGTCTAAGAAAATTAAAAAGACTGAAGTTTTGCTTTTAAAACAATACTCTGCTTCACATTTAGTACACTTGTTTCATTCTTCGTTTAAGGAATTCACCCTATCGTGTCTAATAGACCTACCACCTAACCCGAGGTATGCAAAGCAAGCATTTAACCAACCCACGACTTTATGATGCAACCAAGTTAGGATTGGTCTTAGATTCGATTGTGTTTTTTAATGAATCCAAAGATATGTCAATGCATGAAGAGAATCGGTCAATAGTGATTTTTAAATATCCTAAATATGATTATCCACAACTTAATGAAGAGAATGCAAAAACGGATTTTAGAATTCGCTTTAATATACAAAGGGAATTTATCCATGCACCAACTTACATGTCTACTAGAGAAAGCCTTAGTATATTTCATACACTTGTCAATCCGAATGAACCTAAGGAAATTCCAAAGGGTCTTCCACCGGTAAGTACAATATTGCTAAGTATGAAAGAGATAAGGCGATACCTCACCGTATTTGACAAGGTCATTACAGAATGTACGACTTCAACGGCTC
The DNA here is from genome assembly GCA_025667525.1 of Glebionis coronaria. NCBI lineage: Eukaryota > Viridiplantae > Streptophyta > Magnoliopsida > Asterales > Asteraceae > Glebionis > Glebionis coronaria. Next base: position 247,883,700 of record CM046879.1, on the reverse strand, counting down.
AAACCGCTGGAGAATGGGCTTTCGAACACATGAAATCGGTGTTTGAGAGAGAGATCGTTCCATTTGTAAACAATATTAAAGAAGTATTTCTAGATCTTGGGGATAATCTTAATTTCGAAATGGATGAAGTTCGAAAAGTTTTTTATGAAATGGATGATGCTTATGAGCAACATCTAGTTGATAAAGAAAAGATTTTATCCGAATATGACCAATTCTTGGAACATGTAGTGTCTCTCGAAGTGATGCAAGTTGTTACTATTGAATGTGCTATTGAGATTACATCTGTTGTGAATAAATGTGATGATGTGCATATTGTTGAATCAATGAATAATGTTGTAACACCACCAAATATTCACATTTTGAATCAACGAAAGAGTCGTCGGTGTTACGGGATAGCACATTACTCAAATCATAGACAACACTTAAAAATCGCGTCGTTTAATAATAAAGCATTTTCCATTCATGAATATCAAATTACATAGGTCCTCAGGTCATAGTATGTCATACAAATTTACAAAACATTTGAATGGAAAATTTTATTTGAATGTGGGCCATAAATTCTTGTCGTCTTCCCGAGAATTACCGTCAAGTACCTGAGATAAAACATGGTAAAAAGGTCAGCGAAGACGCCGAGTGAATTCATAGAGTTTAATAAAAACCATTACTATATCACCGGTATATAATTATTACTGAAAATCATTTTGACAAATCTTTGTCGTAGGCTATAAAATAGGCCAAAGACATTTTATACAAATCTTTGTCGTAGGCTATAAAATAGGCTAAAGACATTTTATACAAATCTTTGTCGTAAATCATAATATAGGCTTTTGCCTTCAAAACCATTATACGAACCATTGTCGCAAAAACATCATACAATACGTTTTATAACGTTGTATAGAGATAAATAAAAACCGTTATACGAAAATGGTTATGTAAAACCAAAACACGAACATAATATCAGTAATAAGACCCCGTATTTCTAGTCAGGCAATATATTATAATTCAATGCGTATATCAGTATTTTCGTTATTGGATTATTATAAGCCGCATGACATTGCTACCTTACTATAACAAACAACGGGTAGCTAACCCATAATTCCTTTGCCCATCTAAAACAACGTGTCTTCACAATATATAAATCTTCTCATACATAAATTCGCTTACCAATCAATGTGGCACGACGGGGATCAACCGTCAAGGCGCGAACTGGGGTGATCTTCCCCAAATAGTACTATTATATGCATAAGCGTCTACCAAATCCCGGTAGTTCATAATTCATGCTAATGGGACTTTTAGTGACATAACCTAACTAATAATAATCCATTTCATTTCATTCATCGGGTCATATAATCATTCATCGGGTCATATAATCATTCGGATCCATATCAATACGCAAACAATCGGGACAACTTGTGTCCTATTTTATTAAAACTAACATGTTATCTCCCTCGCGGGTTTATAAAACATTTCATAAAACATTTAAAATAGTGCGAGGCTATGAACTCACGTTGATTGGGAAAGGCGGGTTATCGGCGATTTGGATGTATGGTACGTGCTTCAATCACGGAAACCTAGAAAAATAATACTCGTCTTAGACTCTTTTCCAATGACTTTATAAAAACAATGGCTATGTATATATGATAACATTATAAGTACGATGATGATCAAGTGGGATTTTATCTCTTCATACACATTATAGTGTTATGTGTTAGTCAAATTTTAGACTAGTTACACTAGTTTCAATTTATTTATATATTAGGGCCCAATAAGCCCATTAAAAGCCCAATACATTTTATTAGTCCATTTATACTTTTAATATCAGACCTATACTCATATTTTGGGCCCAAGTGGGTTAAGCTCATGAGTAAGCCCATTAGTGTTTAGCCAAATTAGTTGAGTAAATAATCCAATAAGGCTACTTTGGCCCGTTAATGTCCATAAGTTATAAAGCTCGAGTTTTATAAGTTTTTACTTGTCAAATTTACTTACATATAAGTAGATGAGTTATAAAAAGTTTACATTAGACGGGTCCGACCATCTAAGTTTTATTTGACGAAAACGTTAATCTTTCGGTTTTTAGCCGAAAAGACGTAAAACTTATATACATAGTTTTATAACTTAGAAAACATATCAATTTGTACTTTTATAAAAATGTCATACTTATTTATCAAAGTATACAACTTATTTTATAAGTATTATCATAAGTTAGTGGGTTTTATATATTTATTTTATAATAATATTACTTGGGTGCTCATTTTTATATTATATAGTTTTATTTACAAATCTGATTATTAAAGTCCATTCCACCATTTTTGCCATATCTTGAGTTCTAAAAAGAGATAGAAGCTCAAATTTGGGCAGCACCAACTACATGATATGTACTACAAATAACTCATATAGCTACTGCTCAATCATCCTCTAAGTATTCCATATAATTCGTCCAAAACAGACTATACAGATTTATACCTCAATAGTATTTTGATCATATCTTGCTCATTTTAATGATTCCTTTGAGTGGCCAACTCACCACATATGTAAAAATCATATATCTAACTGTATATTTAATAATACAAGCCGTTTTACCAAGGGATCATATGGTTACTTACTGTTTTATACAGCCTATGAATCTAATCAAGATTTTATCATCTTTACTTGTTGATTTTTAATCTTTTTAACCAAATCTATTAACACAAAATCCCCACATAATATTTTGATCATCATTCATCATCATATACATATACATTTATAAAGAAAATACATGATTACTTTTACAAAATAACAAGATGATAGGAAGAAACAATCTGTATACCACCAAAGTGATGAAAAGGTTGAGATTTTGGATGAACAAGGCTTGGTTCTTGTCACCAAATCTTTAATCTTGGCAAATGAAATTTTGAGTTCTTCAAATGGATGAACATCTTCATGAAAATCAGCCCTAAACCTCCTTGGAAACTCCTTCTTAGTTGTTAATATCACCTCAAATCATCATGCCTTCAATGGTTACCATCATATGCAAGTTATACATATGATTTGTGGTTAAAAATTTTTATCAATGGTGGTGTTTGATGATGGTAAATGGGATGGAATATAGAGGGGGCTAAAGAGAGATTGTGAGTTGCTTTTCATGTAAGGAAATGAGAGAATGGTTTTGCTTTGCTAGTTTTGTGATGTTAAGTAGTTTAGTAAGGAACTAAGGACAAGTGTCTTTAGTTTCTTTGTAAACTTGACACCTCTCATGGTGTGTTGGCTAAGTCTTGCCACCCATAGTGGGGGTGAGGCAAGTGTAAACTTGTCTCATCTCAACTAATTTACGGGTATTCCTCGATTCTAGTTTCCTCGATTTACGTGCCCTCGGGACGTTTTACAAAAAAAGTTTTTATAAATTATGAATCTACGGCAAAAAAACGATTCTAATAAAAATTGTCTCAGCACAAACGGAGTTCAAAAGCGTAAATACGTAAACCTAGGGTTTCCAGTTTAATAGTAAAAGATGTTAAATTATGCACGTAAGTCCTAATCACTTCTCGTAAATTTGTGAGTTTATGAACTAACACAAATTTAAAATTCCAAAATAATATTCGGGAATAAATTTATTTCCTGAAATGTCGGACTGTCACAAAAACGGTGTATGTAAACGTTAGCACGTAACGTAGAGTTCTCTGGTTCAGACGTAGTCGATGCTACTTTAAGACTTAAATCCTTATTTCTTCCCAAAATTGAGTGAGTTCATAAATTAAGAATAAAATAATGATTTTAAAATAATACTTGAGAATAAAATCACGACCTCAAATTGACGGATTGTCACAGCAGTTATCCCTTAAGAGTATCTTTGTCCTCAAAGATCAATTTATCTTACTACTCGCTTCTTATAGAATCAAGACATGTGGGCATTTCCTCCACATTCGGTCTTTTCTCTCAAGTGTAATTCATTACAATACGCGAGTTTCATCAAACATAACTACGAGAATACGACCAGGCTTAAGTTGACTTACTTTCTCTATCCATGATGTTCACGGGTTTTTGATGAATGCAACCTTTCGCCGATCCAAACTTCATTAAGAAACAATCAGATTTTCACTTGATAAACATTTTATCAAGTTCGATATACGAACATAATTTATGCAGCCCTTGAAGTCCTAGGGTAGATCTAGCTTATATGCCTCTCAAACCAAATCTTTACATTATCTCGATGGTCCCATATAACAGGAACTTAGATTCCCACGATCTTTCAGACCATCCTTTCATCTTTCCATGATGAAAAATTCTCGGAATAGCTTTGCTACCCATCCTGCACTTCAAGATCTACATTTCATATGCACATAACCTCCTGCATACTACTCGCAGTCAATAATCAGATCCTAATTTCCACAATCATTTCAGGTCTCACGGGTCGGGTATCTTCATCCCAACTCCTGCCTACAGATGCTTTTATATTTAGATCCTCACAAGATTCGATCTCGATCCTAATACGATAATTATCAATGATAATCTCTCCAATGGAAAACGATTATCCTGTTCATTACCAAATGTCAATTATTCAAACATAAAACAAGACTTCTAGTGTTTGTATCGTTACTTTACCTTGTCCCTTCGATTGGGGTGGTAAACAGTACTCTCATTAAGGTTCGTTCCCAATGATTTCTGAGGAAATCTCTAGAAATTCGATGCGGAGCGAGGATCTTGATAGAGATGATCGATACAGGAACACCATGTTTACACAACTCCTTTAAATACAAAAGAGTCAACTTCTCCATCGAGAATCTATCATTAACGGAAATGATATAAGCAGATTTGGTCGGTCTGTCGACGATGACCCAAATCGAATCAAATTCAGATGATGACCTTGGAAGATTTGTAATCAAGTCCATGGTGGTTCTATCTCACTTCCGAACAAGAATTATAAGCTATAAAAGCAATCCTTATGAATTGGCATTTGCAAGAGTTAGATGTTTACTAATGTATAAGGCGATGTCTGCCTTCATAATTGGCCATCAGTACAACTTCTTCAGATAAAGATACATTTTATTAGAAATGGCATGAATAGAGTACTTAAACTTATGAGATTCCAACATGACTAAATTTCGAAAGCCTCCATATTTAGGTAACCACAAGCGACCTATTAAACACTTAACGCCATCGGCTCCTATTTCTAGTGGTTCTCATTAGCCATGAGACCCTTCTTCATCTATATTATCCTTTTTACAAGCCCCGGCTATTTCTAAATCGCTCGGGCAAATTATTCTGAACGGTCATTACTAAGGAGCACATACTAATTGGTTCTTTATCCTTTCTACATAATGTGTCAGTATCCACATTCACCTTCCCCGATGAAATAAATATCATGCCCATAATCACTCAGAAATTCTTTCTTCATATTTTCTATGTTTTAGTTTCGTCTCAAATATTATCTTTATTAGTTTTGCTCAATCCGACGTTTTAAAGCGTCGATATATATAGTACAAGTAATAATTATTTAATTTTATGAAACGTAAACGTAAAAATTTTTAAATTTCTCAGTTTGCCCAATTATAGAAAAATGTTCAAAATAAATTTGAATTTAGTTAACACGATTTTTGTTGATTAATCGAAAATAATTAATAAGATTCGTAAATGTTCGAAAAATCTTTGTTTATACTTTGGTCAAAATTTTCTTAGTTGAAAAGCAAAAATTGTCGTTTCAATTTCCAAGTCATAGTTTCAATGGTTTCCTTAATCCCTCTTAGGTTGTCTTGAGGTATACACAAACATTTACTCCTAAGGGAGTTTAGTTAAATGATCTGGGTATGAGGGAATAATTCCGTAATAATCTTTTGATAAAATATATGTCAAAACATTTTTGTACTTTTTTTTTGTATAACTCAAGGCCTTAATGACTCGAATCTTTGAAGAGTCAACATAGATTCCACTACCATTAATCACACGGTCAAATAATGTAAAGGATCAAGCCTTAAATCACATGTTAAATACTCAAGGTACAGGTTTTCATTGCTCGGCCAACTCGGAGCAGTCTATAAATGATTATTAACTCCTTTCTATTCTTAGAAACAAACAGATGGTCTTTAATGATCACAAGCATTAATTTATCAAATTACAACCTACACACGTGATTCACCAAATTTATGAATGCTACATGTGCATTGGTCAATCCAAAAAACATCACATGAAACTCATAACATTCATTACGAGTTCTGGATGTAGTAATTGGAATTGATAATCTTCTCGGCGGACGCGAAGTTGATGGTAACCATGTCGTGGATCAAAAATATTTGAATATACGCTAGAATCTTGTAAATGATCGAACAAATCTTTCATCTTGGGTAATGGATATGAATTTTGATCGTCATTTTACCTAGTTCATGGTAATCAACAAATATAAGAAATAATAACAACATAGCTCCTCATGATGACGAGCTTGGTAGAATAAATGCTTTTTTCCGACAACTCTCTCAGTTGCACGGTAACTCTTTCGATTCAGATGGTGCTGAAGTAGGGTGCACACGCCACGGGTGCAACACCGGGAATATAATCAATACCAAATTCAACTTGCCTTAATGGCGAAAGTCTAGGTAATTCACCAGCAAATACCTCCTAGAGTTTCAGATAGCAGGAACATCTTTTAAATAATTTACTTAAAGTTCTTTCTAGATTACAAGATCTATGACTAATTCATAACCATTCGTGGTATAATTGCAAGCCTAAATGCAGGATACAGTTACCCATCGGGAATTATTTAGATCACTTTTGATAATCAACATCTTATCTTTTAGGGGATTTCTACACGGGTTCCCATCAATTAAAACAATGACATCATGTCATAATCAACCAATCCATTCTACTGGCACTACCAACTTTCCAGTGTTATTACCGTCGATAGGATGTGAACTTCTCAAAAGACTAATAATAACTCATAATCCTTCACAAATTCAAGGATATATGGAGACATAGCTAACATTAAGAGAGTAAGTTCAACGCATAATTTATGCGAGAGAATTTCTAATCAGATAAAGACGAAAACATTAACGAATAAGAATATATCCCATGTTTTCATGATTTGAGTACGCATTCGAAATCTCCTCGGATTGTTACCCAGGTTATTCAAATGAAATCTAATCAAAAGAAATGATAGGAACGTCAATACACCCAGTCGGGTGTCAATACTCGATAATTAGATAGGTTTCTAAGGAATCTTATCATTTATAGAAATGAACAAGAAGGGGATGTCAATTGTCAATTAAGACAATACCCACAGATGAGAAAATTCGATTCGGAATAATAAATGGTACGGGCACATATGTAGGTGTCCCTAACAATATGTCCCTATTTTTCACTTCTTGCAGATCTCATAAAAATTCAATCGTTCACAATTACAAAGAAAATGTAATGTTTATTAACAATTTCATGGTGACTACTAATCAGCCTTGCATGGTCCCTTCCAAATTGTACGTAGGCGCGCAACTATATACAATTTTAGGAGTAACGATGCAATACTCAGTTCGTCAAAACTTTGTCAGCATGTTTAAATTATATATATTTTCATGCTTAATTCTGAAATAAGAATCAAAATGAATTTACATAGATGTTCTTTGTTATGGAAACAATTAAGTTTTCCAAGGTGTTTCATAAAAAACTTTATTTCGATAACGATTACTTATAAATCTCACTTTGAATAATCCATATGGTGATGAAAATTCAATTTTTCTCAAGGGATACTGTTTTAACTTATAAAAACAATGAGTGATATGCAAAAGAGTGATGAAAAGTTGTTCACCAAGAACTAACTACAATATGATAGGAAATGAGCTTAGCCAATTACTCATGAGGTTCATAACCTCGATGGTACTCAGAAATACAAAGAGAATAATCCACAACGTAACTCAAATCGAGATGAGTACTTGTTCGAAGGTTGCATCACTAATGAAGACATTAGAAAGAAGCAAGAAAAGATAGATAACATCGATACATGTAGGATTTAGCAATCAAAGGTAGTCTTTTCATTAATCACAAACAAGTCAAACATTGTACTGTCACACATTACGTGTCGCCATGTCATACAATTTCAAGGACTCATCCTACCAACTGATGTCTCAGTTAAGTTAGAGATTTTTAAAAGATACTACAATGAATACTAATCTACATGAGTCATAGGTGTTCCACCTGTCCCGGAAGATCCATCGGTCCTAATTCGGTAGAAGATTTCTTCAATTTATTTCTTGGACACTGGGCATCCTCGTTAGTGGACAATGGCCTATGAACAACCCTTAACATGAACCAACAATCATTTAAAACCTTATAATTCAATCACAGGACTTAACGACTTCCTCTTAACAATCTCATATTACATATGAGTTAAATTTTACTTTATTCAAGTTTCAATCAACTTATACTCAATGCGACATCCTACCTCATTCTCCAATACTTTCAACCTTATTCTTAGACATTAAAAGGGCAATAAAAGCTCGATATGAACAACACTTAATTTTCCAATCCTTTAGCTCTTACAACAATAGTTATCAAATGAGTCACTAGTATGAAATGACTCACACGTTCAATTAGACTTCTCGAAAAGATACTAGTGGCATGAGGCTTTTGGGTAATGGTTCCAATGACAGCCCGAGGGGCAACATTTACCTTTTCAATTTCAATTTAAGAATTGGGTGACACTAAATCAGATGACACCTTTCTAGGTGGTAAGGTTTTGTCAAACTCCACTCTATAAGGAAAGATCGTCATGACATCGATATCAGATTTAATCTCGCCAATTCTTCTTCAATATCATAATCAACTAATATCAACATTTCTACGAATATCAACCAATTTGTTGTGATCATAAATATCCACAACTTGGTTTAGATCTAGAATATCTAGGATTCCTATAGAAATAGCTTCAATTAATTTGCTAGGGGAATTAGGGTTTCTTGTGACAATCTACGTCGAATAAATATCTCACATAAGTATTAAAATAATCATCAAACAATCATGTAATCAAATTACAACATATATATATAATCCAAGTTATATATATATATATATTAAAATAACACTTCTCAGTCTAGCCTTGTCGGTAACTCAGGAATTCTTCGGCACAGTTATAGTCAAAAGATTTTTAAACACTTTACTCAAAATATTTATTTAAAGATATTTATGGTTAAAAAATTTTGAAATCTTTTATTCAAAACCTTGGTTTTAAAAATCTTTCGTTCTCTATAACGAGAGCTCTGGTACCAAACTGTAACACCCCCAAATATTCACATTTTGAATCAGCGGAACAGTCAACGGTGTTACGGGATAGCACATTACTCAAATCATAGACAACGCTTAAAAATCGCGTCGTTTAATAATAAAGCATTTTCCATTCATGAATATCAAATTACATAGGTCCTCAGGTCATAGTATGTCATACAAATTTACAAAACATTTGAATGGAAAATTTTACTTGAATGCGAGCAATAAATTCTTGTCGTCTTCCCGAGAATAACCTTCAAGTAACTGAGATAAAGCATGTTAAAAAGGTCAACGAACACGCGAGTGAATTCATAAAGTTTAATAAAAACCATTAGTATATCACCGGTATATAATTATTACCGAAAATCATTTTGACAAATCTTTGTCGTAGGCTATAAAATAGGCCAAAGACATTTTATACAAATCTTTGTCGTAGGCTATAAAATAGGCCAAAGACATTTTATACAAATCTTTGTCGTAAATCATAATATAGGCTTTTGCCTTCAAAACCATTATACGAACCATTGTCGCAAAAACATCATACAATACGTTCTATAGTGTTTTATAATGTTATGGAATGTTGTATAGAGTTAAATAAAAACCGTTATATGAAAATGGTTAGGTAAAACCAAAACACGAACATAATATCAGTAATAAGACCCCGTATTGCTAGTCAGGCAATATATTATAATTCAATGCGTATATCAGTATTTTCGTTATTAGATTATTATAAGCCGCATGACATTGCTACCTTACTATAACAAACAACGGGTAGCTAACCCGTAATTCATTTGCCCATCTAAAACAGCGTGTCGTCAAAATAATCACGCTTATATAAATCTTCTCATACATAAACTCGCATACCAATCAATGTGGCACGACGGGGATCAACCGTCAAGGCGCGAACTAGGGTGATCTTCCCCAAATAGTACTATTAAATGCATAAGCGTCTACCAAATCCCGATAGTTCACAATTCATGCTAATAGGACTTTTAGTGACGTAACCTAACTAATAATAATCCATTTCATATCATTCATCGGGTCATATAATCATTCATCGGGTCATATAATCATTCGGGTCCATATCAATAAGCAAACAATCGGGACAACTGGTGTCCTATTTTATTAAAACTAACATGTTATATCCCTCGCGGGTTTATAAAACATTTCATAAAACATTTGAAAGAGTGCGAGGCTATGAACTCGCGTAGATTGGGAAAGGCGAGTTATCGGCGATTTGGATGTACGGCACGTGCTTCAATTACGGAAACCTAGAAAAATAATACTCGTCTTAGACTCTTGTCCAATGACTTTATAAAAACAATGGCTATGTATATATGATGACATTATAAGTATGATGATGATCAAGTGGGATTTTATCTCTTCATACACATTATAGTGTTATGTTTTTAGTCAAATTTTAGACTAGTTACACTAGTTTCAATTTATTTATATATTAGGGCCCAATAAGCCCATTAAAAGCCCAATACATTTTATTAGTCCATTTATACTTTTAATTCCAAATCTATACTCATATTTTGGGCCCAAGTGGGTTAAGCTCATGAGTAAGTCCATTAGTGTTAAGCCAAACTAGTTGAGTCAATAGTCCAATAAGGCTACTTTGGCCCGTTAATGTCCATAAGTTATAAAGCTCGGGTTTTATCGGTTTTTACTTGTGAAATGTACTTACATATCAGTAGATGAGTTATAAAAAGTTTACATTAGACGGGTCCGACCGTCTAAGTTTTATTTGACGAAAATGTTAATCTTGCGGTTTTAGCCGAAAAGACGTAAAACTTATATACATAGTTTTATAACTTAGAAAACATATCAATTTGTACATTTATAAAAATGTCATACTTATTTATCAAAGTATACAACTTATATATAAGTATTATCATAAGTTAGTGGGTTTTATATATTTATTTTATAATAATATTACTTGAGTGCTTATTTTTATATTATATAGTTTTATTTATAAATCTGATTATCAAAGTCCATTCCACCATTTTTTCCATATCTTGAGTTCTACAAGAAGATAGAAGCTCAAATTTGGGCAGCACAAACTACATGATATGTGCTACAAATAACTCCATTATAGCTACTGCTCAATCATCCTCTAAGTATTCTTAATAATTCGTCCAAAACAGAATATACAGATTTGTACCTCAATAGTATTTTGATCATATCTTGCTCATTTTAATGATTCCATTGAGTGGCCAACTCACCACAAATGTAAAAATCATATATCTAACTGTATATTTAATAATTCAAGCCATTTTACCAAGTTATAATATGGTTACTTACTTTTTTATACAGTCTATGTATCTAATCAAGATTTTATGATCTTTACTTGTTGATTTTTAATCTTTTTAACCAAATCTATTAACACAAAATCCCCACATAATATTTTGATCATCATTTATCATCATATAAATATACATTTATAAAGAAAATACATGATTACTTATACAAAATAACAAGATGATAGGAAGAAACAATTTCTATACCACCAAAGTGATGCAAAGGTTGAGATTTTGGATGAACAAGGCTTGGTTCTTGTCACCAAATCTTTAATCTTGGCAATGAACTTTTGAGTTCTTAAAATGGATGAACATCTTCATGAAAATCAGCCCTAAACCTCCTTGGAAACTCCTTCTTAGTTGTTAAGATCACCTCAAATCATCATGCCTTTAATGGTTACCATCATATGCAAGTTATACATATGATTTTTGGTTAAGATTTTTAATCAATGGTGGTGTTTGATGATGGTAAATGGGATGGCATAAAGAGGGGGCTAGAGAGATATTGTGAGTTGTTTTGCATGTAAGGAAATGAGAGAATGGTTTTCGTTCGCTAGTTTTGTGATGTTAAGTAATTTAGTAAGGAACTAAGGTGTGAGACCCCCAAAATCAGGCAAGGAAACACGTAGGCAGCATGGGGGTAACACGTCATGGTACAAGTAACAGTGAATTATAAATGACTCGAAATGACGTAATAAAACATTTACATTACATAATAAAAGATCAAAGTTTTTAAACAAAGGTCCCAGTGTTTTATATGGTTAACAATAATATAGGATAAACTTATGATAGCTTTTACCAAAACCAAAGTTTAAAATATAACACAGAAATCTCCAAGCTGATCAAATATCATGCGGGCTCCCATCCAAGCAAAACTTAGTATTATTACCTGAGATTAAACATGTAAAACATCAACACAAAGTTGAGTGATATTCATAGGTTTAGCAGTAAAGTTGTGAACACAAGCATTCATTTGTAAAACAAGTAATAGGGAAATGGTTATATACGTCAACCATAGTCCGAAATCATTATTATTGCTATTTAGCTCGTGACACTGAAGCTTAACAAAAGGTAAGTTCCCCCAGTGAGTGTTCAGCCTAAATACTCAAGTATAAACAAATGTAATGAGTCAAAGTAATACGAGACGGGGATTGTCAATCCCGATTGATCCACCCACAATATTTGCGCTTTGTAACAAAAGTAAATTAATGGTTCATGATATCGAGGGGAAACTTAGTGGCTATGGAAACTAAAAGCAATAATATATTGTGTTCATCTGGTAGCATACAGTTCAGGATAGCATACAGTTCAGGATAGCATACAGTTTAAAAGTTTGTGTTCCAACATGAAATCTCATCCCGCGTTTTAGAAACATTTTATAAATAGTAAAAGGGACTATGAACTCACCTCGAAACAATAACAATGGTTAAAATAGCACAATGTAGCCATGGAGGAATAATAGCTCGAAACAATCTGCAGTCTAAATTAAATAAGGTATGTATTACTATACAAGCATATTGATAAATAAACGTAGTATTTAGTCCCCTAGTATGTGTTTGGGTTTATTTAAATAAATCGATAGTTTTAATACTCGCGAATTTTAACGTTTTAATAAAAGTGTAGTCATTTAATTAATATATATATATATATATATATATATATATATATATATATATATATATATATAAATAAATATATATATATATATATATATATATATATATATATATATATATATATATATATATATATATATATATATATATATATAGCAATATTGGGCACTTCGTTGACGAGACATTTTATTAGTCGAGTCTTTTAATGGGTCAAATATCCTAAATATGTTAAATCGAGTTTATAAATAAAGTTTTTAAATTGATTAGTTTTTAAGTAACAAAAATATGATAATAAGTAAAAAAGTTTAATTTAGGTAACATGTTGGATGTTAGGAAACCGGAGACAATGTTAAATGTATTAGAAAAGTTAACACATTCGCATTTTTAAACAATCTGACTCTCTCATTACGTCCGTTGTAAAAGGTGGTCTCCAACAGTTTTTCGGCGTGAATACCGGGCTCAGTAGTAGCTCGTGGAGTAAACCGCAAGTACCGTTGGGTAGGTTACCGGGTGGACGATAAGTAGGTGTTTTATGTTTTATAAACCAATGTCGTTTGATAGGTTAAAAACGTGTTCGAAATAAGGGTCGTGAACCTATTTTTAAATATTATGGGTCTACCGGGTCAGTTTCGATATCATTTATGGTTCTCGATAGGGACTTTTGGGTCGAACCAAAGGTATAGCCGTGTAGACGGCACGGCCGTCTACAACTTCCGTCATTTAACCGTCTTATGACAAGGTATTTTTTAGGGTTAAAAATGGGTCGTAAGAGGTCGTGTTGCAACGCTATAGAAATTATATTTTTCGACCAAAACAAGTCATGTTCGATGTTTTTCTTCGATTAATATCTAACTCGTTTCTTGACCGATTTGAGTGATTCGAGTTTTTATGAGTTCTTTGCTACCTCGTCTCTTTTTGATCTAGTAATATCTCGGGGCACTTAACTCTAAGTGATTCGAATTTTGCTCCGAAAGTTACCCTTAACATGTTTATTTCGATGTAAAATACTAGTACTCATTCATCATATTTGATTATTATCGTTTAAACTGGTACAGTAAGGACACCAACGAAATCTTTGAGTTTTAATTGTCTTATATTTTACGACATCTAAACCAACTTATTTTCTGTTTTAAATTGAACCTCAAGCACAACTAGCTAACTACTAAGCATACATAGAGAAGAAATGGAGAAGGTGCGATACCTCACAACGGTTGAAGAAAAAGGAAACGTGTGTGTGCAAGGTTCTGCGTACTTCCCGATCGAGCTCTAGCATAACATTAAAAATTGATTTGGTGTTTTTTTTCCCTTCTGTAAAGGCTTTATAGCAGCCATGTATGAAAGTAGCATTCTTTTAACAAGTTATCTACATTTGAGATTTTAAAGAGAACATAGGGAGGTGTTATAAGATTTGTGGAGTAGCAAGCAATCCGACCAAAAGAAAATGTAATGAAGGAGTCGGTGTTTTTGTGCTTTCTTTGGCTCGGCAAAAAACAAAAACTGTCACTGGTGCGTTTCTCATAATGGTGCAAGAAATGAATTTAAAATATTTTGATCATATCCTTAGCTATGAAAATACATGCACAACATATCTTGGGTACGTGTCCATCCTTTACATGAGCTTTTGTGGTAATGCCACATAAGTGAAATGAAGGATTATATTTTTGTTTTATAAGAAAGTTGTACTGTGGTATGTATATAGTCGGCAAAAATAAGAAAAAGAAGTTGAATAGTTTTATTTTGTTAAATTTTGAGTATGAGCGGGTATTATTGAAGTCTGGTATTTTAAAAGTTACGCGATTTGAAAGATACACGTTAAACACTAAAAATAAACGCTCAATACATAATAAAAACGTCGACATTCGGATGACGTTGATATTTTGATAAATAAACGAGGACATATAATTTAATACACGTTAACGCGTCGTATAAACGAATGACGCCTAAAAGCTTAACGTAAATTATGAAGAATGCTTGTAAAACAAGAAATTAAAATGAAGACAATAGAAAATATTTATATGTCATAACGAGAATTTTCATGCTCGATGATGGACATACGCTTTGCCGATAAATTATAAGGGACACATATTCGATACGCTAATGTTCTAACCTTGTTGGTTAGTCAATAATTTCATATTATTCATAGAACGAACATGACAGTTAAAAGTCGGGTAATAAATATTGGTCTGAATATTAGAAATAAGATTAGAGCTTGGTCTAAATGTTAGTATTAAATTTTGGGTTACTACAGTAAATAATATAGAAAAATAAAAATAAATTTTTTATAATTTCGAATAAAATATTATCAATGATCAGAAAAATAATTAAAATATAATTTAATTAAAATTCACGAGATCTCATGATTTACATAAGAAAAAAAATAAAGAGGAACAAGTAAAACATTGTAAAGTCGAGAAGTACAAATAAAATAATAATTTAATTATTGAGAAAAATACGAGTTCTCACAGTCGTTCACCCTAAAGGAACTCTAGTCTCTCATGTTGGGAATAAAATATAGCCAGTCCACTTGAGCGCTGACAAGAGGAAAACAAGCGTTGATAGGAAGAAAACAAACGCTGACAGATCAAGCGTTGATAAATAGAAGTCAAGCGTTGATAGATTGAAGACAAGCACTGATGGAAAGATTTCGTCTACGCGTATATTGTTTCTAGTTTGTTTCTAGTAAAGATAAGTTCAACATTGTATTTTCTATAATTATCTTTACTTGGAATAGTTGATACGTAGACTCTTGTACAAGGCTTCTTATGTCTATAAAAGAAGACCTTTAGGTTAATGTTCAATATAAGTTTTCATACGTTAAACACTTTCATTGTAAGCAAGTTTGTTATCATTAATCAAGTGAAAGTTTGTTTACATCTTTGTGTGTTGTTGTTTAAGTGTTAATTCCGCATAACACTTAAATTACTTTATACATAAACAAAGTTTCTCTACGTGTATAACTTGATCTAATCTCGTATACACAAAGCTAAATCGATCTAAGTTTGGGATCAATAAGTGGTATCAGAGTCGTTGACAAGAATATAGCCGTTGGGCGTTGATGGGTTATTTTTGACCGTTGAAACTCATTGGGACCTACCCAGTTGTTACTTTTTGACAAATTTTGGGGGCGTAATTTTGGGAGTAGATAATTTTCAATTAATGCATGAGATAACTTTCAACAATGGCACCAAAATTTAAACCAAGTGATTTGGTATTGGGATTCAGGAGTCAACACAACATGATAGCATATTTGGACGCTGATGATACTCTGTTTCCCCAATACACCCAGATGGTGGCGTATTTGAATGCATCTCCAATTAGGTATGCTCTTTCTCATGATCCTCTCATCTCTGTCACACATATTAAACAGTTTTGGAACACTGTAAGTTCCTCAACAGTTAATAATGTGACTACATTATCATCTATTGTTCATGGGCGTACATGGGTGGTTACTGAAGCCTTGGTTCGCCAGGCTTTGCATCTTGATGATGCAGATGGTATAACCACCCTTCCCATTCATGAAATTGAACAAGGACTGAGGGCTTTGGGTTATCCTTTCCCTGATGAGGGAACTTTAAACAAATATCATAAACAGGAGTTTCCCCCAGCCTGGAAGTACCTAATACATGTCCTCTTACAATGTTTGAGTCCCAAGTGTACTGCACACAATGAGATTAATAGATCCATTGCTAGTGCTATTGTGTGCATTGCTACTGGGCAAAAGTTTAATTATTCAAAAATGATTTTTGAGGGCATGTGTAAAAACAAAGGGAATAAAATGACTTTAGCTTATCCCAAATTTTTACAAATGGTTTTTGATGTCCAAAATTACTGCACAAGGGATCATGATAATTTTTATGAGATCCCTCTGCAAAAGAAAGCTATTTTTACCAAGATGAATTCACCCCCTCATCGTGACTTACCCCTCACCCAAGCTATGCTTGCTGTTATTGCAGTCGCACAACCCCAACCAGACCCACAACCCTAACTTGACCTAATACCTAAACCTTTACCTTCACCTCACCACATGCAAATTGACCAAGAACCCTTTGACGCTGACACTTTAAATGTTGGCGTTGACACACCTAATCCAGACGCTGACACCATTCCCACACAGACCCAAACACCCCTTAACCAACCTACATCCACCCAATCCACATCATCTTCTACCCCACCATAATATAGGTTGCAAAAACGCCAAAGGACTACTGGAGTGTTCTCCTCTAGTGGTCCTGGCCATGTAGTAGAGAGAACTACAACCACAAGTGTGGTTGGTGCTATGGATGAGGTTGGGACTATTGGTTCGGGCTTAGATGCAGGCCAAGACAGTCCTAACATCTTTAAGACCTCATCCATGCCCCATGAATCTAACTTGGGAGGTCAAATACCCATTTTAGAGGAGGGCAGATTGGAACCAATGACATTAATGGAATTGACGGCTGTCTGCATTAGCTTGCAAAAGCAAAATGCAGACTTGGTACATATTGTCAGTACACAAGGCCTTGAACTCAAGTAATTGAGGGAGAGGATTGTTATTTTGGAGAATGCTAGCACAAGGCGTGGGATGGAGGAATCTTCCAAAGGGGAGGATGATCAGATTAATGTGAGTGATAAGGGCTCACATGATGGTGAATCTTTGGGTGTTGCTGAGGCCCTAACTAGTTTGAAGAAGCCACCAGGTTTTGTTAGATCTCTGGTCACCCCTACAAATTTAGACTTGTCTTTTACAGCTATGTTGGAGCAAATTACAAGAGGCGCTGAGACAGGTAATTCGGGCATTGACAAGCAAAATTTGAACGCTGACACACCAAGCGCTGACATGAGAAAATTGGGCGCTGATAAAGGAAATTCGACCGTTGACAGACTTGCAGATGCGGTTGATGTATTCTAGTCATCATCCATCATCAAAGAAGTTTCTTCACAGGTATTACCATCTTCCTTACCCATCATTGATCCATTAGATAAGGGTAAAGGAATTATGGTAGAAGTAGATGTTCCAAAGAATGCAACACAGATTGAGTTTAATAGAAGGTTGGTTGCACAAAATATGGAACAAGAAAGAAAGAAGGTTGGTGAATCACCTTTTGTTGTCACTTCAGAAGAACAAGAGGGAAGTGATGAAGCTAGTTCAGACTCAAGTGTGATGATAATAGAACAACCAGAAAGACTTGAGTATGGTGATGAATTGGCAAGAGCGAAGCTGAATGAGTTGAAATTGCAAGTAGATTTTAAAATTCCAGAAGTTGTTTAGATGTACCATGCTTGGGAAGATAGGTGTATGGAGAATCCACATTTGACTATTTCAGACCAAATATGGGGTTTTGAGATTCTTCTAAGAGTACAAAAGGACTGCAAGGTAATTCTGAAACACAAAGCTAGCAATATTCTCTAAATGTTTAAAAGGGATAGAAGGGAGTTGTACTACATGCTAGTCAGATGTCATGGAACAGGATGGACCTATAAGAAATTGATTGGATTATCCTTTGAGGAGTTGGAGTACAAGGCTTATCCCATTTGGGCTAGAGTGCAGGAAGAGAACACTCTAAGACTTCTTTCTGATGAAAGGAAAAAAGAACTTGCAGAAGAAATGGAGCTTAAGAAGGCAATGATTGTTCCCAGACCTTTGAAGAAGGGAGTCTCTCTTGAGTTTCCTAAAGATATGGATAGATTGAATCCAAGTGAAGCTGTTATAAGAAGGAGCATCAAGCTCTCACCATTGGAAGCTTCAGATATGGTACAAGTGTTACCTTTTGATTCCAGAAACCTATTATAAGCTATGAAGAAGATGAATGTGGGTTTTGGAAGATTGGCAGGTATGGGAAAGAGGTACACACTTTTACTACACTCATATCTCTTTTTGTAAGTGTTGATAGATAAGACTTGGTAGACCTTTGGAGGTTGTTAGAATCCAAGTATTAGACTGAAGCTCCTTAATACACTGCTTTGCAATGGGTTCAGATTAGTTCTCTCTCGATATCCTCTCGAATTGATCTAGGTATTAAGTGGAATGATTGTTCTTGGTTACTAAAGAAAAGGGTTTTGGTTTTCTAATCTAATAAAAAATGGAAATGAAAATTTAAACCAAAGACAATTAATTTAATGGTGATTACTAAAAACTTGTATTAAACTTAAGATTAAGATCAAGATTAAAAATTAAAATTGAAATTTAAACAAACAAACATAAAGAAACAATAAGGTAGACAAACAGTAATCTAAAGGAAATACTTGATTCGGAATTTTTAAACCTTGATTCGGAACATGCTCATTCGGAACCTTCCGAATGAAGGTTGTTGATTCGGAAGTTTTGAAACTTCCGAATGAAGGACTGGTTCGGAACTTGCTGGTTCGGAAATAACCTGTTCGGAACTTTATGACTGATTCGGAATATTCCGGATGAATAGGTAGATTCGGAACTTCTTCTTGATTCGGAAGTTTGAGACTTCCGAATGAAAGTGTCTTGATTCGGAACTTAAAGACTTATTCGGAACTTTCCGAATGAAAGCTTCATTCGGAACTTTTTAGCTGATTCGGAAGTTTTGAATCCCAGATACAGTAGCAGAATAACGAAGAACACGGAACAAAAACTTTAATCAAAATCAAATCAAATACTTAAAAAGGATTTACCAAATTAAACACAAATCATTTAGACACTATAAGCAACAAATCCCACTAATAAAAACACAAATCCAAACAACTTTTGAAGATCAAATCAAGAAAATAAAAACTTAGAAACTTGAAGATAAAGATGAAGATGAACAAGATTAAATGGAAAGATTAAACAAAAGCTTTGTATTGAATGATTAATGTTTTGACAAGATAAGCCAAAGATTAAAATTACAAGATTGGAAAGACAAAGATAAAAATCACCAATCACCCTAGTGGTGATGGTGTTCTACGAACCAGGAAGAAAAGTGGGGAGGAAGAAAAGAAAAGCTAGCTTAAAATGTGTGAGGGGAAGGCTATTTATAGCCTTGTCCTTTGGTTGGTGAGTGGGCTTTCTCCCGTTCTTCTTGTCTTTTCGTCTTTTCAGAAAAGTTTCCGTTTTCGATTCTGATTCGGGATTTGTCGTCGATTAAATTCAACTCGTCTTTTAATTTCTTCGTTTAATAGACTTGAGTTTCTTCGACTTATATAAATCTTCCATCTTTGGTCCTTTTCTTCGATAAATCTTCGAATAGGCCCAGTGACTTCAAATCTTTTGCATCTCTTGGACAATAGACTTTATCTTGAGTCTTTTTCTTCAGTAAAACCCGTGCAATCCCATGTTTTCTTCAATATTCATCCGGTTGGCTCTGAAAACACAATAAACACAAAAACCACGCATAATTCCAAACAAATGATATTAAATACGTGTTTTGGTCTTGTTTTAGCCCGAATTAAGTGGTAAAAGGATGGGTGTTTACACACCTATCAAATCCCCTACACTTAACCATTGCCATGCCCTCATGCAATGCTTAGTGATAAAGCAAGCTTACACTTTTCTCATACTTAATCAACCTTGGCCTTATTTAAATTCTACTAATTAAAGGAATAAAACTTCAAAGATAACAAAGGGATAGAAAACCATTTTCACTTGAAAATAGCTACATGGAAATAACTTGCAAAGAAATCGATGACTTACATTAGGGCTTTGGTGCTGCGAAGATTTATCACCCTCAAGTTTCACGTTCCCCAAACTAAGCTTAAGAACAAGATCATTGTTATTATAAGTTAGCAATTCAAACACTTACACACATGGCTTAATTAAATGCTTAAACTCCCTTATTCCTAGGTGTATCTCTTATATTTTATTTTTGTCTTAGAATGATCATGAAGATGCATTTTTGGACTTATTTCGATAGTTTATTAGGGCTGAAAGCAAAGTAGGACGATTTGATCAATAGTTAGCTAAAGGACAAAATCTCTTAAAACTGCTTCTCGGGATATCAAAAAGTTCATATCTTGGCATAACTTGGTTCACGATTTGAGACCTTTCTCGGACCGATATTTGGCATGTACTTCATACTTCATATCTTCGAGAGACGTTCTTGAGATAATGGTCTTCTCATCATAATAGAGTTTCTTCACTTGGAGACTTTTGAGGGGTTCTCCAACTTTGTTGACCACGACTTCATGATTATTTCTTCAATCTCTAATTGGGATTTTGAGATACAACGATCCGCCTCCTTTTCGGACTTGGATCTATTTATCCTCATACCTTGTTAGGGTCTTTTCGGATAGACTTCTCCATGATCTTTATGGGAGTTGATTGCTTTTCGTCGTGAGTCTTGATCCTTCATATTGACTTTAGGAATAATGCTTTTCACATCACTTTGGATCTTCAGCAATAAAATCGAATCCTCATGCCTTGTTAGGGCCTTTTCGGACTCGCCAATCTTCGCGCCCCGCTCCATAAGTTATGCCTTGGCTATGAACTCTTATCATTACCGAGCAACTTTTAAACGATCTTGGGCTAGAAGCTAAGTAACTTTTCAAATCGTACGACCTTACTTATTGCAGATAAATTATTAGCAAGTGATGGGAGAATAGGCAAATAATTACACCAAGTGAGCTTGCGCAAGAATACCGACTTATAATTGACTCTATCATTTCTCGTCCTCCACAATTTAAAATCTCAAGTCATGAGACTCGTGGATACTTAGCCTAATAAACCAATTAAGGTCTACATGGTTAAGGATACTAGCTAGAATAAACTTGGATAAGTCTATTCGGGTTGAGTCAAAATAAACGCAACGGGCCTAATATGTCAAAGACTTCTAAACTAGCTACACCACTTTATTAGTATTTTTGACTTTATTGCGGAATATATACATATGAAAGCAAAGATAAAAATTTAAAAAAATTACGACTAAATGGCCAAAGTTAATAAAAAGTTTGAAAAATGTTGAAAAATAGGATTTTCCGGTTAATTGAAGGCATTTTCATGGAAAAGTCCACTTAAAACTTCGATAGAAGTCCCCCCTACACTTAAGATAAACATTGTCCTCAATGTTTAAGCATGTGGGAAAAGTTTCCCCTACACTTATGACATTGTCCACGTTGGTTAACTCAAGTTAAGGAAGAGACGACTAAAGTGATCAATTTCAAATGTGAGTATGAAGAAAATTGAATCACGATAGTTGAGAGATAGAACCGGGTTTCGGATAAACACGGGAGCACGGTTCTCCAACGATTCCAAGAGTGCACTTATCCCTGTAATCACATCACCATACAAAGGCAAACACATATAGAAGTCCCCCCTACACTTAGGGGATTAAAACATACAAGGATAGATACTCGGGCTGCCTCCCGAGGAGCGCTTGTTTTTGATAACCGAGTCACGAGCCTGACTCGACCCAAAATTAGTTCATGGGGAACGTGGTGAGGGATGGAATCACCTCCTGAGAGGTGTCCTCACCAAAGTACAACTTCACTCGTTGGCCATTCACCTTAAAATTTGGTCCATCAGGTTGAGCGAGCTCGAGAGTACCATATGGAAAAATTTAGGCAATGGTGAATGGGCCGGACCAACGAGATTTGAGTTTTCCCGAAAAGATTTTCAACCGAGAGTTAAAAAGTAAGACTTTGTCTCCAACATGGAACTCTCGGTTTTTGATCTTGGAGTCGTGAATGAGTTTAGTTCTTTCCTTATAGATCAAAGAATTTTCATAAGCCTCATTACGGAGTTCATTCAGCTCATTGTGTTGGATCTTGCGTAGGTCACCGGCTTTGTTTATATCAAAATTAGCCCACTTCAAGGCCCAATAAGCCTTGTGCTCCAACTCAATGGGGAGGTGGCATGCTTTCCCGTACACAAGACAATAAGGCGTACAGCCGATCGGGGTCTTGTAAGCAGTACGGAAAGCCCACAAAGCATCATCCAATTTATCAGCCCAAGAGGCACGATGCTCTCCCACGGTCCTTTCAAGAATTCGCTTCAGCCCTCGGTTGGATATTTCAGCCTGGCCATTAGTTTGTGGGTGGTAGGCTGTGGAAAGACGATGGTTTACACCGTACTTAGCCATGACTCGAGCAAATTGGTCATTGCAGAAATGAGTCCCACGATCACTAATAATGGCGCGAGGCACACCGAATCTAGCGAAAAGAGCTTTCAAAAAGTTACAAACCACCCTTGCGTCATTAGTAGGCAAAGCTTTGGCTTCAACCCACTTTGAAACGTAGTCAACGGCTACAAGGATGTATTTGTTTCCTTTAGATGAAGGGAATGGCCCCATAAAGTCGATACCCCAAACATCAAAAATTTCACACTCTTGAATGAAATTCTGAGGCATCTCGTCTTTATGTGTGATTTTGCCTTGCTTTTGGCAAACATCACATCGTTTGACCATATCGTGAGCGTCACGGTATATGGAGGGCCAATAAAATCCCGAATCAAACACTTTCTTTGCGGTGTAGTTGGGACCAAAGTGACCACCGGTGGGTCCTTTGTGGCAAGCATCAAGGATGTCCGACGCTGCCGGTCCATCAACGCAACGGCGAATTATCAGATCAGCACATTTTTTGAATAGGTAAGGGTCGTCCCAAAAGTAAGTCTTGATGTCGGTAAAGAACTTCTTCTTTTGCTGGGACGTCAACCCTTCCTTGAGAATTCCACCCGCCAAGTAGTTTGCAAAGTCCGTAAACCACGGGGTTTCATTCGGCTTCGAGTTTATAGACATTAAGGTCTCCAAGGGAAAAGAATCATTGATTTCTTTGATTTGATTTTGGTCGTTGTAGTATAGTGGTAAGTATTCCCGCCTGTCACGCGGGTGACCCGGGTTCGTTCCCCGGCAGCGGCGCCATTTAATACACTGCTTTGCAATGGGTTCAGATTAGTTCTCTCTCGATATCCTCTCGAATTGATCTAGGTCTTAAGTGGAATGATTGTTCTTGGTTACTAAAGAAAAGGGTTTTGGTTTTCTAATCTAATAAAAAATGGAAATGAAAATTTAAACCAAAGATAATTAATTTAATGGTGATTACTAAAAACTTGTATTAAACTTAAGATTAAGATCAAGATTAAAAATTAAAATTGAAATTTAAACAAACAAACATAAAGAAACAATAAGGTAGACAAACAGTAATCTAAAGGAAATACTTGATTCGGAATTTTTAAACCTTGATTCGGAACATGCTCATTCGGAACCTTCCGAATGAAGGTTGTTGATTCGGAAGTTTTGAAACTTCCGAATGAAGGACTGGTTCGGAACTTGCTGGTTCGGAAATAACCTGTTCGGAACTTTATGACTGATTCGGAATATTCCGGATGAATAGGTAGATTCGGAACTTCTTCTTGATTCGGAAGTTTGAGACTTCCGAATGAAAGTGTCTTGATTCGGAACTTAAAGACTTATTCGGAACTTTCCGAATGAAAGCTTCATTCGGAACTTTTTAGCTGATTCGGAAGTTTTGAATCCCAGATACAGTAGCAGAATAACGAAGAACACGGAACAAAAACTTTAATCAAAATCAAATCAAATACTTAAAAAGGATTTACCAAATTAAACACAAATCATTTAGACACTATAAGCAACAAATCCCACTAATAAAAACACAAATCCAAACAACTTTTGAAGATCAAATCAAGAAAATAAAAACTTAGAAACTTGAAGATAAAGATGAAGATGAACAAGATTAAATGGAAAGATTAAACAAAAGCTTTGTATTGAATGATTAATGTTTTGACAAGATAAGCCAAAGATTAAAATTACAAGATTGGAAAGACAAAGATAAAAATCACCAATCACCCTAGTGGTGATGGTGTTCTACGAACCAGGAAGAAAAGTGGGGAGGAAGAAAAGAAAAGCTAGCTTAAAATGTGTGAGGGGAAGGCTATTTATAGCCTTGTCCTTTGGTTGGTGAGTGGGCTTTCTCCCGTTCTTCTTGTCTTTTCGTCTTTTCAGAAAAGTTTCCGTTTTCGATTCTGATTCGGGATTTGTCGTCGATTAAATTCAACTCGTCTTTTAATTTCTTCGTTTAATAGACTTGAGTTTCTTCGACTTATATAAATCTTCCATCTTTGGTCCTTTTCTTCGATAAATCTTCGAATAGGCCCAGTGACTTCAAATCTTTTGCATCTCTTGGACAATAGACTTTATCTTGAGTCTTTTTCTTCAGTAAAACCCGTGCAATCCCATGTTTTCTTCAATATTCATCCGGTTGCCTCTGAAAATACAATAAACACAAAAACCACGCATAATTCCAAACAAATGATATTAAATACGTGTTTTGGTCTTGTTTTAGCCCGAATTAAGTGGTAAAAGGATGGGTGTTTACACACCTATCACTCCTACTTCAGTCAATGCAATAAAACTTTGGTCAACATTCAAGAGAATGTGTGGACCAAGAGATGAAGATCAGATGTTGCTGTTTGGAAGGATCTTGAAGATGACCTCTGTGGTCTTCAATGGCGTTTGTATTCAGCTGCTGGTGTATATTATTTGAGTTCTACAAAGTTTTTTGAGTATCTACGTGTAGATGGTCAGTATTCCATGTCCAAAGAAGTTTTGAAGAAGATGAAGACAACACAGGTGGAGATTGATTATTCAAGTGACGTGGCCAAAGATTTGATCAGACATATTTATTACCAATATGATAAATGTTGTAAGATTCCTCCTAGTTCTTAATGTTTATTCAGAAACTTGATTACTAGAGTAGATATCAAGTTTAGGGGAGGATTGTTGGGAATAAAATATAGCCAGTCCACTTGAGCGCTGACAAGAGGAAAACAAGCGTTGATAGGAAGAAAACAAACGCTGACAGATCAAGCGTTGACAAGAAGAAGTCAAGCGTTGATAGATTGAAGACAAGCATTGATGGAAAGATTTAGTCTACGTGTATATTGTTTCTAGTTTGTTTCTAGTAAAGATAAGTTCAACCTTGTATTTTCTATAATTATCTTTACCTAGAATAGTTGATACGTAGACTCTTGTACAAGGCTTCTTATGTCTATAAAAGAAGACCTTTAGGTTAATGTTCAATATAAGTTTTCATACGTTAAACACTTTCATTGTAAGCAAGTTTGTTATCATTAATCAAGTGAAAGTTTGTTTACATCTTTGTGTGTTGTTGTTTAAGTGTTAATTCTGCATAACACTTAAATTACTTTATACATAAACAAAGTTTCTCTACGTGTATAACTTGATCTAATCTCGTATACACAAAGCTAAATCGATCTAAGTTTGGGATCAACAAGTGGTATCAGAGTCGTTGACAAGAATATAGCCGTTGGGCGTTGATGGGTTATTTTTGACCGTTGACACTCATTGGGACCTATTCAGTTGTTACTTTTTGACAAATTTTGGGGGCATAATTTTGTGAGTAGATAACTTTCAATTAATGCATGAGATAAATTATTTTCTTTTCAATATGTTCATGATTATATTTTGAAAATAGTTGCCTCATTTTTTACCAATCACATGCATATTTCTCTCCTATATATTTGTCTCCAATTTTTAAACAGGGTACCTATCATTCTTGTTTAACAATTTTCTCCTATGATTCATCTTTCTAAACATTCACAAACAGCTTTCAACAATGGCACCAAAATTTAACCAAGTGATTTGGTATTGGGATTCAGGAGTCAACACAACATGATAACATATTTGGACGCTGATGATACTTTGTTTCCCCAATACACCCAGATGGTGGCGTATTTGAATGCATCTCCAATTAGGTATGCTCTTTCTCATGCTCCTCTCATCTCTGTCACACATATTAAACAGTTTTGGAACACTATAAGTTCCTCAACAGTTAATAATGTGACTACATTATCATCTATTGTTCATGGGCGTACATGGGTGGTAACTGAAGCCTTGGTTTGCTAGGCTTTGCATCTTGATGATGCAGATGGTATAACCACCCTTCCCATTCATGAAATAGAACAAGGACTAAGGGCTTTGGGTTATCCTTTCCCTGATGAGGGAACTTTAAACGAATATCATAAACAGGAGTTTCCCCCAGCCTGGAAGTACCTAATACATGTCCTCTTACAATGTTTGAGTCCCAAGTGTACTGCACACAATGAGATTAATAGATCCATTGCTAGTGCTATTGTGTGCATTGCTACTGGGAAAAAGTTTAATTATTCAAAAATG
Source organism: Glebionis coronaria (assembly GCA_025667525.1). NCBI lineage: Eukaryota > Viridiplantae > Streptophyta > Magnoliopsida > Asterales > Asteraceae > Glebionis > Glebionis coronaria. Next base: position 247,856,487 of record CM046879.1, on the reverse strand, counting down.
ATTTTTGAGGGCATGTGTAAAAACAAAGGGAATAAAATGACTTTAGCTTATCCCAGATTTTTACAAATGGTTTTTGATGTCTAAAATTACTGCACAAGGGATCATGATAATTTTTATGAGATCCCTGTGCAAAAGAAAGCTATTTTTACCAAGATGAATTCACCCCCTCACCATGACTTACCCCTCACCCAAGCTATGCTTGCTGTTATTGCATCCGCACAACCCCAACCAGACCCACAACCGTAACTTAACCTAAAACTTGAACATTTACCTTCACCTCACCACATGTAAATTGACCAAGAACCCTTTGACGCTGACACTTTAAATGTTGGTGTTAACACACCTAATCCAGACGCTGACACCATTCCTACACAGACCCAAACACCCCTTAACCAACCCACATCCACCCAATCCACATCATCTTCTACCCCACCACAATATAGGTTGAAATAACGCCAAAGGACTACTGGAGTATTCTCCTCTAGTGATCCTAGCCATGTAGTAGAGAGAACCACCACCACAAGTGTGGTTGGTGCTATGGATGAGGCTGGGACTATTGGTTCTGGCTTAGATGCAGGCCAAGACAGTCCTAACATCTTTAATACCTCATCCATGCCCCCATGAATCTAACTTGGGAGGTCGAATACCCATTTTAGAGGAGGGCAGATTGGAACCAATGACATTAATGGAATTGGCGGCTGTCTGCATTAGCTTGCAAAAGCAAAATGCAGACTTGGTACATATTGTGAGTACACAACGCCTTGAACTCAAGCAACTGAGGGAGAGGATTGTTATTTTGGAGAATGCTAGCACAAGGCGTGGGATGGAGGAATCTTCCTAAGGGGAGGATGATCAGATTAATGTGACTGATAAGGGCTCACATGATGGTGAATCTTTGGGTGTTGCTGAGGCCCTAACTAGTTTGAAGAAGCAACCAGGTTTTGTTAGATCTTTGGTCACCCCTACAAATTTAGACTTGTCTTTTACAACTATGTTGGAGAAAATTACAAGAGGCGCTGAGACAGGTAATTTGGGCGTTGACAAGCAAAATTTGAACGCTGACACACCAAGCGCTAACATGAGCAAATTGGGCGCTGATAAAGGAAATTTGAGCGTTTACAGACCTGCAGATGAGGTTGATGTATTCCATTCATCATCCATCATGAAAGAAGTTTCTTCACAGGTATTACCATCTTCCTTACTCATCATTGATCCATTAGATAAGGGTAAAGGAATTATGGTAGAAGTAGATGTTCCAAAGAATGCAGCACAGATTGAGTTTGATAGAAGGTTGGTTGCACAAATTATGGAACAAGAAAGAAAGAAGGTTGGTGAATCACCTTTTGTTGTCACTTTAGAAGAACAAGAGGGAAGTGATGAATCTAGTTCAGACTCAAGTGTGATGATAATAGAATAACTAGAAAGACTTGAGTATGGTGATGAATTGGCAAGAGAGAAGCTGAATGAGTTGAAATTGCAAGTAGATTTTGATATGCCAGAAGTTGTTCAGATGTACCATGCTTGGGAAGATAGGTGTATGGAGAATCCACATTTGACTATCTCAGACCAAATATGAGGTTTGGAGATTCTTCTAAGAGTACAAAAGGACTGCAAGGTAATTCTGAAACACAAAGCTAGCAATATTCTCTCAATGTTGAAAAGGGATAAAAGGGAGTTGTACTACATGCTAGTCAGATGTCATGGAACAGGATGGACCTATAAGAAATTGATTGGATTATCCTTTGAGGAGTTGAGGTACAAGGCTTATCCCATTTGGGCTATAGTGCAGGAAGAGAACACTCTAAGACTTCTTTATGATGAAAGGAAAGAAGAACTTGCAGAAGAAATGGAGCTTAAGAAGGCAATGATTGTTCCCAGACCTTTGAAGAAGGGAGTCTCTCTTGAGTTTCCTAACGATATGGATAGATTAAATCCAAGTGAAGCTGTTATAAGAAGGAGCATCAAGCTCTCACCATTGGAAGCTTCAGATATGGTACAAGTGTTACCTTTTGATTCCAGAAACCCTATTATAAGCTATGAAGAATATGAATGTGGGTTTTGGAAGATTGGCAGGTATGGGAAAGAGGTACACACTTTTACTACACTCATATCTCTTTTTGCAAGTGTTGATAGAGAAGACTTGGTAGACCTTTGGAGGTTGTTAGAGGCCAAGTATGAGACTGAAGCTCCTACTTCAGTCAATGCAATAAAACTTTGGTCAACATTCAAGAGAATGTGTGGACCAAGAGATGAAGATCCTGCTGTTTGGAAGGATCTTGAAGATGACCTCTGTGGTCTTCAATGGCGTTTGTATTCAGCTGCAGGTGTATATTATTTGAGTTCTACAAAGTTTGTTGAGTATCTACTTGTAGATGGTCAGTATTCCATGTCCAAAGAAGTTTTGGAGAAGATGAAGACAACACAGCTGGAGATTGATTATTCAAGTGACGTGGCCAAAGATTTGATCAGACATATTTATTACCAATATGATAAATGTTGTAAGATTCCTCCTAGTTCTTAATGTTTATTCAGAAACTTGATTACTAGAGTAGATATCAAGTTTAGGGGAGGATTGTTGGGAATAAAATATAGCAAGTCCACTTGAGCGCTGACAAGAGGAAAACAAGCGTTGATAGGAATAAAACAAACGCTGGCAGATCAAGCGTTGACAAGAAGAAGTCAAGCGTTGATAGATTGAAGACAAGCACTGATGGAAAGATTTAGTCTACGCGTATATTGTTTCTAGTTTGTTTCTAGTAAAGATAAGTTCAACATTGTATTTTCTATAATTATCTTTACTTAGAATAGTTGATACGTAGACTCTTGTACAAGGCTTCTTATGTCTATAAAAGAAGACCTTTAGGTTAATGTTCAATATAAGTTTTCATACGTTAAACACTTTTATTGTAAGCAAGTTTGTTATCATTAATCAAGTGAAAGTTTGTTTACATCTTTGTGTCTTCTTGTTTAAGTGTTAATTCCGCATAACACTTAAATTACTTTATACATAAACAAAGTTTCTCTACGTGTATAACTTGATCTAATCTCGTATACACGAAGCTAAATCGATCTAAGTTTGGGATCAACACCTCAGAGTTCAAATGGAGACGGAAAGAGACGGGAATAAATAGGGATACTTTGCTTATCAATGTGTTTGGTGTTTTGAAATCAAAACTACTAGTAAAGGAAATTTTTTTACTATGTTACTTTGGGATTAGACCGAAATTATATATTGAATGACTAAACAATCGCTATGTCTTTTCTTTGATAAAGATAGTGTTCAAAGTAAAAGTAGAACATTTCAAAAATTATTTTGATCGTCTTAAGAACTTTTGGATGATTGCATAAAATTATTGTTAAAACACGGGTTTATGCTTACGATTAGAGAAAATCAAATTTCCAAAAAACATGATAGAATAGATGCATCGATGATAGGGACAATAAGAAACAAAGGATTTTGCAAGATTATTTCACGAGTGTGGTTGGCGTCACCAACAACGGCTTATTAAGTTCTCGGTGGTCGATACACGATCAAGAGAGAAAAGCCACACAATAAATTTTCAAATCAAAGAAAATTATTAAGAAGTCACTTGAGAGTAATTCCAGTAAGATGAACAACATTAGCAATGAGAGGCGAAATCAATACGTGGCTCACAAGAATGAATTTCAAGACGATATAGTCTAACACACATCATGACAAATATACGAAATTATCGTTCACGTCCAGTCATAAATCATTATCCGCATCTAGAGACGTCTCGAAATTCTATCAAAATAGATAGAGAATGTTGGTCAATGTAGAAGCATAACAACATTAAAACTTTCAAGTTTGGTATCAATGGTATGTAATTAGACGAGTGGTAATAACTAGAACAGATATCGTTGAGTAAAGAAACATGTACTTCCAGGCACGTAATTTGTTCAAGAAAGAGGTAAGGAAACATGTGCATATGTTACGAACGGGTGCTACTCGCATAATATGTACAAGTTTTCAAAATTTTCATTTATCTAACTTTTTCAAAAACACAAGTAAGAAGTTGGTTCTTGGCCAAATATTTAGGGTGATTACTATTCAGCCTCGCACGACTCCTTCTAAATTACGCATAGGTGATCAAGCCATGCATAATTTAGGACTAGCATTGCGATGCTCGGCTTCGTCAAACCAATATTACATGTCATATATTTAAAATATATATATAATCGGAAGAATTTTTTTATGAATCTTTTTGCAAGTAAATAATTGGGTAGATATTTATTTAAATAATTTTAATGTTACAAGATTTCTTTATAAGAACAAAGTGAAAATACATTGTAAAATTAATGTCAATTAATTTTATAAGGTAACATTAAAGTATTTAATAAGGCCCAATTGGAACACTTTGTAAAATGTTTTGCAAGCAATACCAGTTTGAATTCATATGGTGACACGATGATAGCTTACAAAATAGCGAGTGGGTTACATGAGGGTAATAAAGAGTAGTGCAAGACAATCGATGAAATGGTTACACAGTGATATGGTTTCAAAAGGTTTAGTCGAAATCGTCATGAGACACGTGTCAAAATGATAACGAAAGGTGTGAAAAAAATAACTTCAAACCTCGACCCAAATCGGTGGTACGATAGAAGAAAAGAAAAATAAAATAAAATGACAAATAAGTCATGTATAAAATAGAGGATAAAGGAAATCTGTATGCGTTCGCATCGTAATTCAGTTGACATAAAATTCTTTTAAGGTAGAATATCAGTTCTCGAATAATACAACTAACACGAAAAGTTTCTATTTTTAAACGTTTTCAAACGCAATCAATGTTTGGTAGTTGTAAAATCTCATTCGTTAAAGTTTTACAAACTCAAACGAACTCAAAATCACTTCAAACCATATTTTTAAATTCTATCAGCTTTCACTTTTAAGTTTGACTTTTGAGTCCGACCAGATCAGTTGACTCACTAAATGACATTTTCAAAACTTGGAGTCTAAAGCAAGTTAGTGTAAAACGCTGTTTCTAACAACTTTCTAGTTTTACTCGAGACTTGAAACGGATAAAAATGGACGAAAATGCCCTCGCATCAAATCTGTCAACAAAATGATATTTTTAAAATATGGAGAAAATAAGTTCTTAAATTTTACAATTTCAAATGAGCGTAACTTGCTCGTTTCTAAGATTTATGGGTCCAATTTTATGTCCTAAACGAACGTCTCAACAAGTAGAAATATATTTTTATGTCTAAAGTTTATAAAAATATTTTCTTGACAACGTTAAATTACATGTAACTTTTCTGCATAAAGTATATTTTTTGACACCTTGAATTTTAATCAAACTTCATAACGACCCCGAATTTATGTACACACATGACTTGTGGATTCCATAAAGACGAAAGAGAATAGATTGTATAATTAAGAATATAAAAGAAAACATAGTACAAAATTGGTTTATGAATACCAACGATAATATAAGAAATCAAAAACGGCGCATGAAATCCGTGTCTTCGATTTGAAGATGCAATGCATGAAGGTCTCTTGGCGGCGTGATTTTCCAAAATCACAAGACATACCGAGAAAGAAATGGAACATTAACGGGTTGCACTCCTGGACCGAGGTGGTTTAATAAAAAGGAAGGATACAAGTTTATAGAAGTAGAATTGTATTCCAAACCATGGTATAACGAGAGTATACACAACATATAAAAGTAAGCCGATAAAAACAAGCGGTCCAAAACGAACGAGTATGTGGGGTTAGTCGTATCACGCACAAACGAAATAGCAATAGTACTCAGAAAAGTGAGTATGAAAAGTCGGAAGCATACACGCTCCGAATACAACTATGAATGTCATAACAATATAAAATTATTGTAACAAGATCAATTCACAAGAACAAAAATTCAAGAATTACAGTAAGGGCAGATGTAATCACAGTAATATTCAATGATAATTCATTACACACAAAGGCTTTGAAAAGAGATAGTAATTATCGTCATTAGGGTAATGTAATATTTTAAAATGTAATCAAAAGATGAAATAATAGAACGATAATTAAAATTAAATAATAAGGATTAGAGAGTTACCCGCGCAGATATCGAACAACAATGGCAGATTCTGTGTTTGACACTCAGAAACATGAAATATTTGAAGTTTCGGTTATAGACTAAGTTTTGAAAACAACTCAGTTCCCTATAACCATCTCTCTGATACCAATCTGTGAGACCCCCAAAATTAGGCAAGGAAACACGTAGGCAGCATGGGGGTAACACGTCATGGTACAAGTAACAATCAATTATAAATGACTCGAAAATGACGTAATAAAACATTTACATTACATAATAAAAGATCAGAGTTTTTAAACAAAGGTCCCAGTGTTTTATAAGCGGAAAAATCTATTATTTAAACATGGTTTTGTAATATATGGTTACCAATAATATAGGATAAACTTCTGACAGCTTTTAAAACCAAAGTTTAAAATATAACACAGAAATCTCCAAGCTGATCAAATATCATGCGGGCTCCCATCCAAGCAAAACTTAGTATTATTACCTGAGATTAAACATGTAAAACATCAACACAAAGTTAAGTGATATTCATAGGTTTAGCAGTAAAGTTGTGAACACAAGCATTCATTTGTAAAACAAGTAATAGGGAAAATGGTTATATACGTCAACCATAGTCCGAAATCATTATTATTTCTATTTAGCTCATGACACCAAAGCTTAACAAAAGGTAAGTTCCCCTAGTGAGTGTTCAGCCTAAACACTCAAGTATAAACAAATGTAATGCGTCAAAGTAATACGAGACGAGGATTGTCAATCCCGATGGATCCACCCACAACATTTGTGCTTAGTAACAAAAGTAAATTAAAGGTTCATGATATTGAAGGGAAACTTAGTGGCTATGGAAACTAAAAGCAATAATATATTGTATTCATCTGGTAGCATACAGTTCAGGATAACATACAGTTCAGGATAGCATACAGTTTAAAAGTTTGTGTTCCAACATGAAATCTCATCCCGCGTTTTAGAAACAATTTATAAATAGTAAAAGGGACTATGAACTCACCTCGAAACAATAACAATGGTTAAAATAGCACAATGTAGCCATGGAGGAATAATAGCTCGAAACAATCCGCAGTCTAAATTAAATAAGGTATGTATTACTATACAAGCATATTGACATATACACGTAGTATTTAGTCCCCTAGTATGTGCTTGGGTTTATTTAAATAAATCGATAGTTTTACTACTTGCGAATTTTAAGGTTTTAATAAAAGTGTAGTCATTTATTATATTTATATATATATATATATATATATATATATATATATATACATATATATATATATATATATACATATATATATATATATACATATATATATATATATACATATCCTAAATATATTAAATCGAGTTTATAAATAAAGTTTTTAAATTGATTAGTTTTTAAGCAACAAAAATATGATAATAAGTAAAAAAGTTTAATTTAGGTAACATGTTGGATGTTAGGAAACCGGAGACAATGTTATATGTATTTGAAAAGTTAACACATTCGCATTTTTAAACAATCTGAATATCTTATTACGTCCGTTGTAAAAGGTGGTCTCGAATAGTTTTTCGGCGTGAATAGCGGTCTCAGTAGTAGCTCGTGGAGTAAACCGCAAGTACTGTTGGGTAGGTTACCGGGTGGTCGATAAGTAGGTGTTTTAAGTTTTATAAACCAATGTCGTTTGATAGGTTAAAAACGTGTTCGAAATAAGGGTCGTGAACCTATTTTTAAACATAACGGGTCTACCGGGTCAGTTTCGATATCATTTACGGTTCTCAATAGGGACTTTTGGTTCGAACCAAAGGTATGGCCGTGTAGACGGCACGGCCATCTACAACTTCCGTCATTTAACCGTATTATGACAAGGTATTTTTGAGGGTTAAAAATGGGTCGTAAGAGGTCTTGTTGCAACACTATAGAAATTATATTTTTCTACCAAAACAAGTCATGTTTGATGTTTTTCGCCGATTAATATCTAACTCGTTTCTTGACCGATTTGAGTGATTCGAGTTTTTTTTAGTTCTTTGCTACCTCGTCTCCTTTTGCTCCAATAATATCTCGGGGCACTTAACTCTAAGTGATTTGAATTTTGCTCCGAAAGTTACCCTTAACATGTTTATTTTGATGTAAAATACTAGTACTCATTCATCATATTTGATTATTATCGTTTAAACTGGTACAGTAAGGACACCAACAAAATCTTTGAATTTTAATTGGCTTATATTTTACGACATCTAAACCAACTTATTTTCTATTTTAAATTGAACCTCAAGCACAACTAGCTAACGACTAAGCATACATAGAGAAGAAATGGAGAAAGTGCGATACCTCACAACGGTTGAAGAAAAAGGAACGTGTGTGTGCAAGGTTCTGTGTACTTCCCGATCGAGCTCTAGCATAACATTAAAAAATGATTTGGTGTTTTTTTTCCTTGTGTAAAGGCTTTATAGCAGCCATGTATGAAAGTAGCATTCTTTTAAGAAGTTATCTACATTTCAGATTTTAAAGAGAACATAGGGAGCTGTTATAAGATTTGTGGAGTAGCAAGCAATCCGACAAAAATAAAATGGTATGAAGGAGTCGGTGTTTTTTTGCTTTCTTTGGCTCGGCAAAAAACAAAAACTGTCACTGGTGTTTTTCTCATAATGGTGCAAGAAACAATTTAAAATATTTTGATCATATCCTTAGCTATGAAAATACACGCACAACATATCTTGGGTACGTGTCCATCCTTTACATGAGCTTTTGTGGTAATGCCACATAAGTGAAATGAAGGATTATATTTTTGTTTTATAAGAAAGTTGTACTGTGGTATGTAATAGTCGGCAAAAGAAGAAAAAGAAGTTGAATAGTTTTACTTTGTTAACTTTTGAGTATGAGCAGGTATTATTGAAGTCCGGTATTTTAAAAGTTACGCGATTTGAAAGATACACGTTAAACACTAAAAATAAACGCTCAATACAAAATAAAAACGTCGACATTCGGATGACGTTGATATTTTGATAAATAAATGAGGACATATAATTTAATACACGTTAACGCGTCGTATAAACGAATGACGCCTAAATGCTTAACGTAAATTATGAAGAATTCTTGTAAAACAAGAAATTAAAATGACGACAATAGAAAATATTTATATGTCATAACGAGAATTTTCATGCTCGATGACGGACATACGCTTTGCCGATAAATTATAAGGGACACATATTCGATAGGCTAATGTTCTAACCTTGCTGGTTAGTCAATAATTTCATATTATTCATAGAACGAACATGACAATTAAAAGTCGGGTAATAAATATTGGTCCGAATATTAGAAATAAGATTAGAGCTCGGTCTAAATGTTAGTATTAAATTTCGGGTTACTACAGTAAATAAATATAGAAAAACAAAAATAAAATTTTTATAATTTCGAATAAAATATTATCAATGATCGGAAAAATAATTAAAATATAATTTAATTAAAATTCACGAGATCTCAGGATTTACATAAGAAAAAAAATTAAGAGGAACAAGTAAAACATTAATTATCGAGAAAAATACGAGTTCTCACATAAGGACAAGTGTCTTTAGTTTCTTTGTAAACTTGACACCTCTCATGGTGTGTTGGCTAAGTCTTGCCACACATAGTGGGAGTGAGGCAAGTGTAAACTTGTCTCATCTCCGCTAATTTACGGCTATTCCTCGATTCTAGTTTCCTCGATTTACATGCCCTCGGGTCGTTTTACGTAAAACGTTTTTATAAATTATGAATCTACGGCACAAAATGATTCTAATAAAAATTGTCTCATCACAAACGGAGTTCAAAAGCGTAAATACGTAAACCTAGGGTTTCCGGTTTAATCGTAAAAGATGTTAAATTATGCACGTAAGTCCTAATCTCTTCTCGTAAATTTATGAGTTTATGAACCAGCACAAATTTAAAATTACAAAATAATATTCGGGAATAAATTTATTTCCTGAAATGTCGGACTGTTACAAAAACGGTGTATGTAAACGTAAGCACGTAACGTAGAGTTCTTTGGTTTAGACGTAGTCGATGCTACTTTAAGACGTAAACCCTTATTTCTTCCCAAAAGTGAGTGAGTTCATAAATTAATAATAAAATAATGATTTTAAAATAATACTTGAGAAAAAAATTACGACCTGAAATTGACGGATTGTTACAAATGTATATAATCATTCTTGTCACGAATCTAACGCTGCATTTTTAAAGCTTCAAGATTCTTATAAGTCACTTTCAAAACGTTTTGATGAGCTTCAACAACATTGTATATCTCTTAAAATTGAAAATCAATCTAAAAATGAAACTCCTTCAAAAACAAATGATTGTGAAAACTCCGTTGAGACTAGTGACAAGATGATTTAGGTGGTTCAGGCATTAGAGAAAGAAATTATGAGACTTAAGAGAGAATCATTAAATGAGAAATTGGAACTAGAGGCTGCAGAGATTAAAAATCATGCCCTAGAAGATAGAAATACTTCTATGCTAGGGGAGTTTGATAAATTAAAGCAGGGTTTCTCACAAACTTATGGTTCGTTAGAAGAACGCTTCGCTATTAATGCGCCAGAGCAAAAGTCACTTGTTGAACAATTGAACAATAAGTGTGAGGAAATCTCTGACTTAAATATTCAACTCATAGACAAAAACATGGTTTTGGCTGAGTTAAAGGAGACACTTCAACTCAAAGGACAAGAAGTTGTTGATAATCCAGCTACAATCTCTGTCCCGACCTCTAGTGCTCCAAAAATCAACAAGGTGGTGATCACTAAGAACCCGTACAATAAGAACAATCCACAATCATATAAGTTATATATGGAGCATGTAAAAACCGCATGCTTTTACCCTGAATAGTACCCTTATGATCGTACGTACATGATTGGAACTTTCCTTATTTAGCACGTTTACGTTTCACTATTAGGAATTTACAAGTATTACGTACGTGTTATTACACGATAAGTATTTATTACGTATTAAGACACGATAATTATTATCAACAATAATTATAATCACGAACATGAAAATCATGAACGTAAATGATCACGAACTTATTATTACGTATTTACGTATATTTATTACGATTACGAATAAATATAGTTTACGACACGAATGATAACTAAATAAATCACGTAAACACGACACGAGAACACGTATAATATTTAGACACGGAAAACAATGGGTTTCCCCTTGTGGGCCCCATATACCCGCGGCAAGAAACAAGAGAAAGGTGCAAGCCCATGTTGATTTTTACCAAAACTAGAAAAAGGGAAATATACTTTTCATAATTACAAAAATTAGAAAAATATCAAAACCCTAAATCTTTTTCTCCTTCTCTCTTGGCCACCGGGTACAAACACTACAAAGGGTGTGACTGGTTGATCTTGGTGATCAATTCTTGCAAGGGTGTTCGTGTTTTCATTCTTCATTGTTTCACGTATTCGGTAAATCATTAAACCCCTTTTCTTTTTATGTTTTTATTAAATAATAACACATGAAATCATAGAGTTATAAAAAGACAAGTTAACTAACATATAATTAATCATGGGAGGGTAATTAATCATGGTGTTTTGGGGGTGTTTGTTTGGCCGAAGCAAGGAACCGAGACCCCATGGTCTCGGCTTGCTTTGTTGCACATCAACCGAGACCCCATGGTCTCGGTGTGATGTTGTTATGTCTCGGCCGCAAGAACAAGGGACCCCCGACATGCGTCGGGGTGTGTTTTGGCTTTGTGGGTCTCGACTAAGAACAAACATGCACCACCGGCTTAATCCGGTGGCTAAATAAGGAAAGCAGGGGGAACTTTTGCTAGCCGGCGGCTAGCCAAGACCAAGGAAACCACCGGCGTAGGCCGGTGGCTGTTTTGCGAAAACAGTGGCAACCGGCCAAGCCGGTTTGCCACTGATAAGGGTGCGTTTGTTTGGCCGGTTCACGGGTCCGGTTCACGGGTTCACGAACACGGTTCACGACTTAATTAATTTTTCAAGTTTAATTATTTTACAAGTTTATTTAATTACTAGATTAATTAAATTAATTTACCATGTTATTTAATTAATTTAATTTAGACATGACTTAGGTTAATTATTATTATTATTAATACATGACTTTAACCTAAGTATTTAAATCATGAAAGTTTAGACTTAAGTATTAATTAATTATTAAAAACATGACTTATAATTAATTAATTTCCATGACTTAGGTTATATTAATAATAAATATTAATACATGTTTTAACCTAAGTATTATTTATACTTTATTTAATTAAATCATGCTATATTTAATTAAATCATATAACCTATAGTTTATTTAATTTACATGTAATAATTAATAAACTATACTATTTGATCACAAAACTTAGAATATTAATCAGTAAAACTTAAGTTTATATTATTAGCTTAATAATTCAGCTTATTTCTAATTATGGAAACTTTCTATTTTCATAAACTTATTTATATAAGGCAGCTAATCTATTTATGGAAACTTTCTATTTTTAGAAACTTATTTATTTAAGACAGTTATTCTATTTTTGGAAACTATCTTATTTTGGAAACTTTCTATTTTTTGGAAACTTTCTATTTTTGGAAACTTTCTATTTTAGGAAACCTGCTATTTTTAGAAAGTTATTTATTATTACACAACAAGTATAATAATACAAGAAATACAAGTAATACTTAATCAGAATAGACAGAATACATGATAAACACAGCATAACGATAAAATCAGTAAAACATGACATGAACATATAAAACAAGTTAAGACATGATATAAAACCAGTTACGTACTTAGTAACCAGAGTACTTATACACGTATATTATTTATGTAGCATTAGTGATATCGAAGTAGGACTCTCTTCCGTTCGTCTTCTTCGTTCACTGGACACAAGGTACGGATTCTCCGTCCTTTCAGTATGGACATTCTTTCCTTATTAGGATTTCCCCGTATGCAGCCAACTATTTTCCCAGTATATGTTTTTAAATTGCTTATGTTTAATTAGATACCTAAAGCCATATACATGCATGACCAGTTTCACCTAGTTATGGAGGTACCATAACCATAACACTGGAGGCACCAGTATTATGACTTCACCACGGAGGAGTGATAGCTCGTGGCGTCCCTTCAGCTTTTGGCCATATTATTATCATGTGGGGCGTATGGGTGCATCCTAGGTTACATGTTTTTACAGATTATTCAGGTGAATGTGGTGTGTGCCTTGCATCCTTCACAAGGAGCTGATCCCTCCTACCCAAAACTTATATTAATTAGAGGCAGCCCCTCTAATTGCATGACGAGGTCACCCCTCCAAGTATTCATGCACGTTGATATTTCATGACCTATATTGGCTAATGGTAAACATGTTAAACAGTTTTTATAAGATAAACATAAGGCTTTTCAAACTATAAAACCAGTTTTACTAAGTTATACCAGGTTTTCCAGGACTTAGACATTTCCGCTGCTATATGCTTATATGCTTATATTATTCATGCTATAATTGTATATCCGTGCACTGAGCGTTATGCTCAGCCGTTTTTCCTTTCATGTTCCCAAAACGGCAGGTACTCAGGGACGCTCGTAGACTTTAAGCGTACGTGCATATGGATTGTAAGCTTCCTAGCCTTCAATACTTTATGCATTTCTTCATACTTTTGATACTCATTTATATGGACATTATTTACTCCTTTTCATTTACAGTACTTATGTTTATGTGTGATGAGCTTTACTTTGGGGTACCGATGTTTGTTTCTGGTATTTCCTTTATGGTCATGTAATGTTTAATACATTTATCCTTGTATGCTTTGATGACACGCCATAATCACGCGTGACATTCCATTTATCAAAATGGGGTGTTACAGAGCATGCAGTTAAGCACGCGAATCTTGCTAGGGATGTGGTAGACGATCTCTATGAACTAGATCCTATGAATAGTCACTATTACTCTGCTCATGCTTACATTGAGAAGGTACAACAATGCTTAGAGTATTTGAATTACATAGGATAACCGGGTTCTGCACCACTCAAACAACAAAACCCCACCATTTCCATGACTCCATTCAATAAAAATCCAGGATCTAAGTCTATATTAAACACACCCATCAAGGCTAAATCAAAATCTGTCACGAATGTTCCCTTGGCTTCTACAGGAGTAATTGTATCTACTAAGGCTAAAGGATCTTAAGACAAGAAGAATAGGGTCAAGCCTTCCACTAGTAGGACTGCGAAGAAGAAAGTAGAAGTTCACCCTAGGAATGTTATTTCTAATTTTAATAAAAAGAATCATGTAACAAAGACTAAAGGCCCTGTGTTTGTGCAGCAGCCTAAGAAAAATGTGAATTCTAATTTGCGATGTTGGAATTCTAATGAATGCATGTTTTCTCAACGTCATGATTTATGCCTTGTTGATCACGTGAATGAAATGTATGCAATTAGGAACAATCTTGAATGGACTCCAATGGGGAAGAAATTCACCCAAGTTGGTTGGAATGGAAACCCAATGGTAGGACATTCACTGCTAATGGAACTACATGCCCTTTAACTAGGATCACATCCACGGAAGTTAGGTCTCAACATCCTTTAAATAGGAACACTAGCACTAAGAAATGGAAAAAGCGCCCTTTAACTAGGTCTGCATCCACTATTTTGCCTACCAGTGAAGAAGTACCTAAGGTTATTAGACAACTAGAATCTAAGCCAGCATCTAGGAAGCAAATTTGGAAACCTAAGAACTCTTTTGATAGAAAATCTAAGATACATATATCTGTACCTGCTAACACAGAGGAACATTTAGATTCTGATACATTGTCTTTGTCTGGTGATATTTTCAGGTGGTCTAAATCATCCTCTAGTACTTGGACTCTGGATGCTCAAAGCATATGACCGGAGACCGCTCGATGCTCAGAAATTTCGTCGCCAAGTTTCTAGGAATAGTTAAATTTGGCAACGACCATATTGCGAAGATCATGGGTTATGGTGAATATCAAATTGGGGATGTTACGATTTCAAGGGTGTATTATGTGGAGGGACTTGGTCACAACTTATTCTCAATGGGACAATTTTGCGATTCAAACCTTGAGGTTGCTTTTCGACAACATACTTGTTTCATTCGTGATCTTGCAGTAAATGATTTGTTAAAAGGTTCTCGATGGGATAATCTCTACACACTGTCCATTCAAAACATGATGGTCGCCTCTCCTGTATGCCTTCTCTCCAAAGCATCTAAGACCAAGTCATGGTTGTGGCATCGCTGGTTATCTCATCTTAACTTTGTTTCTATTAACCATTTGGCTAAAAACGAGCTTGTTCGTGGTCTTCCAAAACTTAAGTTCGACAAGGATCATTTATGTTCCGCGTGTTCTTTGGGGAAAAGCACCAAGAAATCATATAAACCTAAAGCTGAAGACACCAACAAAGAGATACTGTATCTTTTGCACATGGATCTTTGCGGGCCAATGCGTATGGCTAGTGTGAGTGGTAGAAAATACATTCGCGTCATGGTGGATGATTATTCAAGATTTACATAGGTTAAGTTCTTAGCAACCAAGAATCAAGCACCAGCATATATTATTTACTTTTCTTAAGATGATTCAGGTGCGTCTTAATGCTACTGTCAGCCGCATTCGAACTGATAATGGAACTGAGTTCGTTAATCAGACTCTACGAGATTATTATGAAGAGGTTGGTATTTCACATGAAACTTTAGTTGCTCGCACTCCACAACAAAACGGTGTCGTGGAAAGACGTAACCGTACACTTATGGAAGCTGCTAGAACCATGCTGATTTATCCGAATGCTCCTTTATTCTTATGGGCTGAAGCAGTGGCAACCGCATGTTATACCCAAAACCGCTCCATCATTCGTAAGCACCATAGTAAAACTCCATATGAGCTACTTCATGGACACAAACCCGATATTTCCTTTCTTCATGTGTTTGGTGCACTGTGTTATCCAAACAAATAGTGAGAATTTGGGCAAACTTCAACCGAAGGCTGATATTGGAATTTTCATTGGTTACTCACCCGCAAAGAAAGCTTACTGAATTTATAACCGTCGTCTTGTCAAGATAGTAGAAACTTTAGATGCTGATTATGATGAGCTGACAGCGATGGCTTTTGAGCAACACAGCTCTAAACCCGCACTTCATGAGATGGGAACCCGTACGATTAGTTCCGGATTAACTCCCAACAATCCTACTTCTCCATCATTTACACCACCTACAAGGCCCGAGTGGGATGAGTTATTTCAACCTATGTTTGATGAATTCTTTGATCCTCCAAGTGACGATACTCCAGCACCTGCGGCAGTAGCTCCGATTGCCGAAGTTGTTGCTCAAGATAATGGAAATAAATCAGATGCATCTACAGTTACCATTGAACCAGATGCACCATCCCCAATCGATTCTCAAACTACACCCGAATCAACGCCCCCACTCGTTCCTAATGATGTTGAAGAGGATTACTATGATCATGATTTGGAAATGGCTCACCTACAAGAGTTTCCATTCTTTGGTTCACAAATACCCGAAAACCCTAACAGTGCGTCTACCTCAGAGGAAGCTCCTGCAATCGTTCACTCCGGACCACCACGAATTGAAAATCACAACACCAAATGGACAATGGATCACCCAATCCGCAATATTATTGGTGACATCGATCGACCAGTCTTAACACGCCATCAACTCCAAGAACATGCATTATATTGCTACTTTGATGCATTTTTTCTGATATTGAACCTAAAAATTGGCAACAAGCCATGACACAATCATCATGGATTGAAGCCATGCAAAAGGAACTTAATGAATTTCAACGTCTTGAAGTATGGGAATTAGTTCCTTTACCCGACCACGTTGACATCCTTACATTGTTGTGGGTATATAAGGTTAAACTCGATGAGTTAGGTGGAGTGTTAAACAAAAATGCTAGATTGGTTGCTAGAGGTTACAAACAAGCTTTGGGTATTGACTTTGAAGAATCCTTTGCTCCTGTTGCACGATTGGAGGCGATTAGACTATTCCTTGCTTATGTTGCTCACATGAATATGATCGTCTACCAAATAGATGTTAAGATGGCATTTCTTAGTGGTGAATTAAGGGAAGATGTCTACGTAAGCCAGCCGAATGGATTTGTCAACTCAGAGTATCCTAATCATGTGTACAAGCTCAAGAAGGCTCTTTATGGGTTGAAACAAGCTCCACGCGCGTGGTACGATCTCCTATCGTCTTATCTCATCTCGGAAGGCTTCTCCAAAGGCAAAGTGGACCCTACACTAATTATTCTCAAGGAGGACAACGACATGATATTGGTACAAATTTATGTTGATGATATAATTTTTGCTGCCACCAATTGATTGCAATGTTTTACTATTCTTTAGGAAAAGAGCGTAAATAGGGAAAATATTAAGTGATGATTTAGGAAAATCAAACACTAATGACCCTTATGAAATGAAAGTTCGTTTCCCAAGGAGGTATATGTGTGTGACTAAAATGTAGCAAGATTTGAGATTAATATTGGTTAGAAGGGGATGAGAAAAGAGGATGACGAAGACGTGAAATTAATTACTACTACGACTAAACGTAAAACCGTAAAATGAGCAAAAATAAAAATTAATGTTAAAATTACCAAAAATTCACCAAAAATCAAAATAAATAAACTAAGAGTTTACCAATGATCAAAACTTTTTCAAACCTTTTAATTAATTAAATATTAATTTTTAAATGCTAATTAAAGCCCTAAAAATCAAATTAATTATCAAAAAGCCCAAATAAATATTTTTCAGTTGGTAAACCTCTAAAATGACCTAAAAAGATTAAAAACTATTTTTATAAATTTTTAAACTATTTAAAATGATTTAAAAACTATTAAAACTTAAAATAATTATAAAAATTAATCTAAAGATGATAAAATTAATCTAAGAGTTGCAAAAATCCTATTTCAATGTATTTAAGCTAAGAAAAATATAAAAAGTGCAAAAATGTGAAATTTGAAAAATAATAATAAAATAATATTAAAAATCCAAAAATTATAAAAAATCTAAAAACTTGCAAACTAGTTTATTTTAACCAAACTAATCAGAAAATGAAAGTGAAATTACCAAAATACCCCTAATGGGCCCCCAAATGGGCTAAATCAAAAATAGCCAAGCTTAATGGGCTTTTTAGCCCAAAAAGTCAAAACAAGCCCAAATGACTTGGAAAAGCCCTATCGGACTCAAAATTCAATTCTAAAAACAAAACTCTGAAGGCCCAAAAGCTGAAAATGAGCTTATCACAGCTTAATGAACACACATCTTATTCTTATTGGACCAATAAGCCCATTAAGCAATAAGCCAATGCCATAAGCTCTAATTTGACACACAACCTTCTTTTGGGTTACTAAAGAGATCTGTAAAAATAAATTTTGAAAAAGCACACTCAATAAGCCAGAAATAAGCCAAGTACAATTCCACAAAACGACAAAATAGTCGGGATAGAGTTCTAGGCTGTTTCAGAAGCTCTGGTTTGTTGCAAAAGCTCACAAATAGCTTAACTAAGAATAATCAATCAAGAAAATCACAAAAAGCCAAGTAGAATAAGCTGTAAGAACCAATAAGCTGGTTGAAAAAGCCAAATAAGCTAGTTTTCTAGCAGAAGCTTAACCAAAAGTCTTGTAACCTTCCAGACTTGTTATTAAGCTGAGAAAAATGAGTTCTATTTCAAAAACCAAGTTTTTGCATGTACCAATAAGCAAAACAGATTCAATAAGCTATATGACCAAGTTTGACCAAAAGTCAAACGCTGACAAGAGTAAATCAAACGCTGACAAGCACAATTTTGGACGTTGACAGACTTAAAGAAGTGTTAAAACTTTGTTTTCACCCTGCTGGTCAAGGCTTGAGTACAAACCTTGTGAATCAAGGTCTACCAGTTGGGTAGACTTGATGAGTATTGGCACAAATAAGCTAATAAGCCGGTAAGCTTATAAGCTATCAACAAAGCAATCCAAGTAGCAAAACATCCTCACAAGCAGCACATAAACAGGATCCAAGCAACAAAACAACAAGCCTTACACTTGAAGTACAAATGCAAGCACCAAATGAGATGGTCACTTTGTTGATGCAAATGACCACTTCAGCCAACTTTGATAAGCTATAACACACTCAATAAGCTACCAAATTCAACAACCAGATAACCAATAGATAGATTATCACCCAAACTATTCCCAAACCTGATTTCAGACCTTAGATCCAACTAACAAAAAAGTTATTGGATCTGATGTGTTTGACCAATCTCAAAAACACTTTTATTAGATATTTGCAAAACTTCAAATCCTTTTTCCAAACTTTTAGAAACTTAACCAATGACTAAAACTTGTATATTAAGACTTGTTTAGACTTTCCAAACCCTAAAAACCAAGGGCACAAGGCCACAAGGCCTTATGAACCAGTAATCCCAAACAATCCTTTATTAAGCACTTTTCAAACAAAATTCTTAATCCTTCAAACAACCTACTGATTTTATAGATCAAATAGCTACACTAGGTGACAACTAACAGATTGCAACCATAAAACACAAAGCACAAACAAAAAATCACCAAATCACATGCCAAATCATAAAATAGACAATATCATGTGATTTTTAGAGGAAACTTAAACAAGAGCTTATACCTGTCCTCCCCAACATCCTAGGAGGACCATCAATGCTCCTTGGACCTTGTTCAACAACTAGAACAAGACCAAGGTACTTCAACAAGAAAAATGGATGACTACCTTGGTTGATGTTTCAAAGCAGAAACTCAAGGGCTTGATTTCTTCAACACAATGAACAAACAGCCTAACCAAAGGCCCTAATCCCTTCACAAGCTTGGTGTCAACAAGCTTGTAAGAGCTTATAGCTTTTGGTTAAGATTAGTACAACAAAAATAGCAAAATCAGAAACCTCTTTTCAAGCTTTTATCAAACTTGAAAACCTTACCAAACATAAACATCCTTGAACCTAATGATTCAAGCACACTTATAACATCAAATGGAACTAAAAATTACCCTTAAACAACACCAACTTTCAAAAACATAAAAGGAATTACAATTTTCTCAAAATACCAACTTTTATAAATTTCAAAAAGGAATTACAATGTTTAAAAGGTAAAACTGGAACAAGGCTCTCTCACAAGTTGAGGAGTCCTTATATAGGCCACAAAGGCTGAGATTACAATGTGAAAACCCTAGGTATGAAGTCCCTAAAATGCCCTTGAATCTTCTAGACGCATTTGTTGTTTGAGCTGTCCAAATTCATCCAAATCGTTCATTTTAGCTTTGTAACCAAGCAAGGAGTGTGGGATGTTGATTTTGACACCTGGAATTCCTTGGAGGCTAAGTTGGATGTTGATTGGTTGACGTGTGAATGGGTGGGGCCCTTTGGTGAGTGGAGGTGACGGTTTTGTGTGTGGGATGGGTTTCTGCATGTGTGAATCCCACGTGGGTATGGGTAATTGGGATTTACCCTTTGGTTTAAGTGGAATGGTAACTGGTGGTGAAAGGTGAATAGTAACACTTTTGATCCATTTTGTGGAAGTTGAAAGTGTTTGGCGCATTTTCCTTGATTGAATGTTTCATTGCCCATCTTTGGTCCTTATTCTTTGGCAAAACTAGTAAAACACGTTTTTCAGCCACCAAAACTCATTTCCTTTGTTATTCAAGTTCTGATTTTCACACTTTTGCCCCAAAACTTTGGCAAAAGTGTTTCAAGGGTAATTTTTGCCATGTTTGAATATTTGAGGGACTGATTTTTGACATTCTTGATCTTCAAAGGTCTTCAATGCATCTTTGACTTCATGAGGGATCATAATTGACAAATTAGAATTGATGAGGGACTAATCTTGCCATTTCTTCAAAGTTGAAGGACCATTTTTGTAATTTTGACAAACTTAAGGGACCAAACTTGTAATTATGAATATACAAGGGTTTTAAGTGTCATTTCTTCATAATTTGAGGATCAATGTTGTACATCTTTAAGTCTTCAAGGGTTAATCTTGGATAATTCATGAACTAGGGCCCGGTTCTTTATACGGCTTCGTTTCTTGTGTCCGTTTTTCCTTGTTTCTTGTGATCTTTAGTCTTTTTCATGATATCCATACCTAAAACAAACAAGTAAACAAATACAAGCATATATGTGGTATTTTATGCCATTTTAATGCATTTAAAGCCCGAAAAGAACGATGAGATCATATATAAATGCCATCTCATCACACCCCCATACTAAGCCATTGTCGTGCCATCACGCAATGCTAGAATAAAGTATCTAAGCATCACTAAAATTCAATTTTATTAACCTTTATTGAAAAGTAAAAGACTTGCAACAATATTACGAAGATGTGTAAAGACATAATGTATGATTTTCATCACGAATGTGACTTTTAGGGTCAAAGAATAGAAACAAGTAAATGTCCCTTAGAGTAAATTTCGTCATCCTTGATTGTCATACATTCCATGCTAAGTGCAAAAACGAGATCATTGTTGGTACAAGTCACAATGCTAACACTACTCATACGTTCAAATTGTGTAATACTTTTTCTCCCTGCAATCCTAGTTATTATAAAAGGAAATGGGTTACTAGCATTTTTTAACTATTTTTCATGGATCACAAGTGATTCATATTGACTTATTTGAGTATTTATTAGTCCGAAAGCAAATAGCACGATTTAATCGATAGTTATCCGAAGGACAAAATCTTTTAAAACGGCTTCTCGTGTATCTCCTTAAGTTCATATCTTGGCATAACTCGTTTCACGATTTGAGACCTTTCTCGGACCGATATTTGGCATGTACTTCATACTTCAAATCTTGGGAAGAAGTTTTTGAAATTATGGTCTTCTCTTCATATTTTGGAATTTCTTCACTTGACGTTTTTGAGAGATTCTTCATATTTAGACCACGACTTCATCATTTTTCTTCAATCTTTATTTTGATATACAACGATCTGCCTCCTTTTCGGACTTGGATATATTTATCCTCATACCTTGTAAGGGTCTTTTTGGATAGAATTTCTCCATGATCTTTAGGGGAGTAATTGCTTTTCGTCGTGTGTCTCGATCCTTCATATTGATTTTAGAATAATGATACTTCACATCATCTTGGATCTTTAGCAATAATAGAGCTCCTCGTGCCTTGTTAGGGCCTTTTTGGGTCTTCACCAATCTTCGCGTCCCGCTTCAATAAGTTATGCCTTGGCTATGAACTCTATTCAACCCCGAGCAACTTTTAAACGATCTTCCGCTAGAAGCTAAGTAACCTTCCAAATCGTATGACCTTACTTATTGCAATTATTTTTATTCCTAATTCATTGATCTTATGGGAAGAAAAAGCCACGATTAAAAACATATGAGTTTTTAAAAGAACATTTTCATGTTCTACGTTTAGCATGATCACTTGTGTAACTCTATCACTTCTCGTTCTTCACTATATAAAGACCTCTAATTAAAGAGACTCCTGAATACTTAGCCATGCAAGTCAAACTTAAGCCAAATTTGGATTAGCTTTCATTAAGACTATTGATATTTTGATTTTTGAATGGGTTCTCTAAATTCTCTCGGTTTCCTCTCGAATTGATCTTAGTTCTAAGTTGAATGATTGTTCATGGTTACTAAAAAGGGGGTTTAGTTTTCTAATCTACCAAAAAGTTTAATGCATTAAAATGAAAACTTAAATAAAAAACGATTAATTTTAATAACAATTAATAAAACTAGATTTAAAGTTAAAAGATAAAAATAAAATGAACAAACAGTATGTAAGAAGAAACAGTAAGTAACACTTAAAAATGCTCAAAAGAAATTTGATTCGGAAGTTTGACCTTGATTCGGAAGTTCACTCGGAACTTGGTTCGGAACCCTTGATCCGGAACTTCGTTCGGAAGATTACTCGGAACCTTCACTCGAAACTTTCTTCGGAAGTTGATCCGGAACTTTCTTCGGAAGTTGATTTGGAAGTTGTTGATCCGGAAGTTCACTCGGAACTTTTGGTTCGGAAGTTGGATCGGAACTTTTGGTTCGGAAGTTTATTCGGAAGATTTGGACAAAGCATTCATTCGGAACTTTTAGATTGACTCGGAACTTTTAACAAAAATTCATTCGGAACTTTAAAACTCATTCGGAACTTTTAAAAAGGGAATTCATTCGGAAATTTTTAAACTCATGCGGAACTTTTAGTTCATCCGGAACTATTTGTTCATTCGGAAGTATTGGTTCATTCGGAAGTTTGTGTTCATCCGGAACCTGGAATACTCAAGAACAGTAATATTCAGAAAAACAGGGGAAATACGATTCAAGCCAAAAATCACCAAGTTTCTAACCAAAAACTTAAATAAACTAATCACTAAGCATCTACTAACCATAAACTACAAATCCCATCAATAAAAACATAAATCCCAACAACTTTTGAAGATAAAATCAACCAAATAAGAACTTAAGAACTTGAAGAAAAAGAGGAAAGATGAACAAGATGAAATGAAATAGATTGATGTATTGAATGATTAAGGTTTTAACAATCACAAAACAAAGATTAAAATTACAAGATTGAAAAACAAAGATCAAAATCACCAAACACCCTAGTGGTGTTGGTGATGTCTACGAAACAGAAAGGGAGAAAAAGAAGGAGGAAAAGAAAAAAAACTAAAACTAAAACTGAATGAAAAGTGTGAGGGGAGGGCTTTATATAGTCTTGTCTTTTGGCTGGTGCGTGGGCTTTCTCCCGTTCTTCTTGTCTTCTCGTCTTTTCAGAAAAGTTGACGTTTTCGATTCTGATTCGGGATTTGTCGTCGATTAAATTCAACTCGTCTTTTAATTTCTTCGTTTAATAGACTTGAGTTTCTTCGACTTATGTAAATCTTCCATCTTTGGTCCTTTTCTTCGATAAATCTTCGAATAGGCCCAGTGACTTCAAATCTTTTGCATCTCTTGGACAATAGACTTCATCTTGAGTCTTTTTCTTCGATAAATCCCGTGCAATCCCATGTTTTCTCCAATATCCATCCGGTTGGCTCTGAAAACACAATAAACACAAAAACCACGCATAATTCCAAACAAATGATATTAAATACGCGTTTTGGTCTCGTTTTAGCAAGAATTAAGTGGTAAAAGGATGGGTGTTTACACACCTATCAAATCCCCTACACTTAACCATTGCCATGCCCTCATGCAATGCTTAGTGATAAAGCAATTTTACACTTTTCTCATAATTAATCAACCATGGCCTTATTAAATACTACTAAACAAAAATTAAAATACTAAGAGAAATTAAAACTTTAAAGTAAACAAAAGGATGGAAATAACTTGCAAAGAAACCAATGACTTACATTAGGGCTTTGGTGCTACAAAGATTTATCACCCTCAAGTTTCACGTTCCCCAAACTAAGCTTAAAGACGAGATCATTGTTATTATAAGTTAGTAAATCAAACACTTACACACATGGCTTAATTATATGCTTAAACTCCCTTATTCCTAGGTGTATCTCTTATATTTTATTTTTGTCTTAGAATGATCATGAAGATGCATTTTTGGACTTATTTCGATAGTTTACTTAGGCTGAAAGCAAAGTTGGACGATTTGATCAATAGTTAGCTAAAGGACAAAATCTCTTAAAACTGCTTCTCGGGATATCAAAAAGTTCATATCTTGGCATAACTCGATTCACGATTTGAGACCTTTCTCGAGCCGATATTTGGCATGTACTTCATACTTCATATCTTTGAGAGACGTGCTTGAGATAATGGTCTTCTCATCGTTAATAGAGTTTCTTCACTTGGAGACTTTTGAGGGGTACTCCAACTTTGTTGACCACGACTTCATGAGTATTTCTTCAATCTCTATTTGGGATTTTGAGATACAACGATCCGCCTCCTTTTCGGACTTGGATCTATTTATCCTCATACCTTGTTAGGGTCTTTTCGGATAGACTTCTCCATCATCTTTATGGGAGTTGATTGCTTTTTGTCGTGAGTCTTGATCCTTCATATTGACTTTGGGAATAATGCTTTTCACATCACTTTGGATCTTTAGCAATAAAATGGAATCCTCATGCCTTGTTAGGGCCTTTTCGGACTCGCCAATCTTCGTGCCCCGCTTCATAAGTTATGCCTTGGCTATGAACTCTTATCATTACCGAGCAACTTTTAAACGATCTTGGGCTAGAAGCTAAGTAACTTTTCAAATCGTACGACCTTACTTATTGCAGATAAATTATTAGCAGGTGATGGGAGAATAGGCAAATAATTACACCAAGTGAGCTTGTGCAAGAATACCGACTTATAATTGACTCTATCATTTCTCGTCCTCCACAATTTAAAATCTCAAGTAATGAGACTCGTGGATGCTTAGCCTAATAAACCAATTAAGGTCTACATGGTTAAGGATACTAGCTAGAATAAACTTGGATAAGTCTATTCGGGTTGAGTCAAAATAAAACGCAACGGGACTAATATGTCAAAGACTTCTAAACTAGCTACACCACTTTATTAGAATTTTTGACTTTATTGCGGGATATATACATACGAAAGCAACGATAAAAATTTAAAAATTACGACTAAATGGCCAAATTTAATAAAAAATTTGAAAAATGTTGAAAAATATGATTTTCTGGTTAAATGAAGGCATTTTCATGGAAAAGTCCACTTAAAACTTCGATAGAAGTCTCCCCTACACTCAAGATAAACATTGTCCTCAATGTTTAAGCATGTGGGAAAAGTCTCCCCTACACTTATGACATTGTGCACGTTGGTTAACTCAAGTTAAGGAAGGGACGACTAACGTGATCAATTTCAAATGTGAGTATGAAGAAAATTGATTCACAATAGTTGAGAGATAGAACCGGATTTCGGATAACACGGAAGCACGGTTCTTCAAAAATTCCAAGAGTGCACTTATCCCTGTAATCACATCACCACATAAATACAAACACCTATAGAGGTCCCCCTACACTTTGGAGGTTAAAACATAAAAGAATAGATACTCGGGTTGCCTCCCGAGGAGCGCTTGTTTTTGATAACCGAGTCACGACCCTGACTCAACCCAAAATTAGTTCATGGGAAACGTGGTGAGGGATGGAATCATCTCCTGAGAGGTGTCCTCGCCAAAGTACAACTTCACTCGTTGGCCATTCACTTTAAAATTAGGTCCATTAGGTTGAGCGAGCTCGATAGTACCATATGGAAAAATTTGGGCAATGGTGAATGGGCCGGACCAACGAGATTTCAGCTTGCCCGAAAAGATTTTCAACCGAGAGTTAAAAAGTAAGACTTTGTCTCCAACATGGAACTCTCGGTTCTTAATCTTGGAGTCGTGAATGAGCTTAGTCCTTTCTTTATAGATCAAAGAATTTTCATAAGCCTCATTACAGAGTTCATTCAGCTCATTGAGTTGGATCTTGCGTAGGTCACCGGCTTTGTTGATATCAAAATTAGCCCACTTCAAGGCTCAGTAAGCTTTGTGCTCCAACTCAATGGGGAGGTGGCATGCTTTCCCGTACACGAGACGATATGGTGTGCAACCAATCGGAGTCTTGTATGCGGTACGGAAAGCCCACAAAGTATCATCAAGTTTATCAGCCCATGAGGCACGATGCTCTCCCACGGTCCTTTCAAGAATTCGCTTAAGTCCTCGGTTGGATATTTTAGCCTGGCCATTAGTTTGTGGGTGGTAGGCTGTGGAAAGACGATGATTTACACCGTACATATCCATGACTCTAGCGAATTGCTCATTGCAAAAATGAGTCCCACGATCACTAATAATGGCACGAGGCACACCGAATCTAGCGAATAGAGATTTCAAAAAGTTACAAACCACCCTTGCGTCATTAGTGGGTAAAGCTTTGGCTTCAACCCATTTGGAGACGTAGTCAACAGCTACAAGGATGTATTTGTTTCCTTTAGAAGAAGGGAATGGCCCCATAAAGTCGATACCCCAAACATCAAAGATTTCACATTCTTGAATGAAATTCTGAGGCATCTCGTCTTTATGTGTGATCGTGCCTTGTTTTTGGAAAACATCACAGCGTTAAACCATATTGTGAGCTTCATGATATATTGAGGGCCAATAAAATCCCGAGTCAAACACTTTTTTGGCGGTGTAGTTGGGACCAAAGTGACCACCGGTGGGTCCTTTGTGGCAAGCATCAAGGATTTTTAAAGCTGCCTGTCCATCAACACATCGGCGAATAATCAAGTCCGCACATTGTTTGAATAGGTAAGGGTCATCCCAAAAGTAAGTCTTAATGTCGTTGAAGAACTTTTTCTTTTGCTGGGATGTTAACCCTTCCTTGAGAATTCCACCCGCTAAGTAGTTTGCCATGTCCGCAAACCACGGGGTTTCATTAGAATTCGAATTGATAGACATTAAGGTCTCCAAAGGAAAAGAATCATTGATTTCTTTGTTCGGATGATCCCCTTGGTAAGGATCCTCAAGTCTACTGAGATGATCCGCGGCTAGGTTTTCCGCTCCTTTTTTATCGCGAATTTCGATTTTAAATTCTTGGAGCAGCAAAACCCAGCGAAGAAGTCTTGGTTTGGAATCTTGCTTTGTCAACAAGTACTTCAACGCGGAATGATCGGTGTAAACGATTGTGGTGGAAAAGACAAGATAGGGGCGAAATTTTTCAAAGGCATAGACGACAGCTAAAAGCTCTTTTTCGGTTGTCGTGTAATGCAATTGGGCCCCAGTCATTGTCTTGCTAGCGTAATGGATCGGTTGGAAGTGTTTGTTCACTCTTTGTCCCAGAACTGCTCCAATAGCAAAATCACTAGCATCGCACATCAACTCAAAGGGAAGCTCCCAATTAGGGGTAACCAAGACGGGTGCCTTAGTTAGCTTATCCTTAAGTGAGTTGAAGGCTTCAAGACACTCTTTGGAGAAGATAAAAGGAGTATCTTTTTCCAAGAGGTGGGTCATCGGGCGAGCGATTTGAGAAAAATCTTTGATGAATCGACGGTAGAAGCCCGCATGACCCAGAAAACTTCTCACACCCTTCACGGTTGAAGGTGGAGGCAACTTAGCGATAACATCGACTTTAGCATGGTCTACTTCAAGACCGGCTTTGGAAATCTTGTGTCCTAGCACGATGCCTTCTTTTACCATAAAATGGCATTTTTCCCAATTGAGAACAAGGCGAGTGTCTTCGCACCGCTTAAGCATACGTTCCAAATTGGCAAGGCAAGAAGAGAAGGAATCCCCGAAGACCGAGAAATCATACATGAAGACTTCCATGGTTTGTTCAACCATGTCATGGAAGATAGCTAACATGCACCTTTGGAAAGTCCCGGGGGCATTGCATAAGCCAAAAGGCATTCTTTTGTAAGCAAATGTGCCATAGGGACAAGTGAATGTTGTCTTCTCTTGATCTTGGGGATCGATGGGTATTTGGAAATAACCCGAGAAACCATCAAGAAAGCAGTAATATTCATTTCCAGCAAGACGTTCAAGCATTTGGTCCATAAAACGTAGAGGGAAATGATCCTTTCTCGTGGCATCATTGAGTTTGCGGTAGTCTATACAAACTCTCCACCCAGTAACGAGACGAGTGAAAATAAACTCGTTGTGTTCATTGGGAACAACGGTTATTCCGCCCTTCTTGGGCACACAATGCACTGGACTAACCCATGGTGAATCCGAAATAGGGTAAATCATACCCGCATCAAGAAGTTTGATAACCTCTATTTTGATGACTTCATGGATTTTTGGATTCACCCTTCGTTGGCTTTGAATTGTGGGCTTAAAGTCGTCCTCCATGAGAATTTTATGTGTGCAGAAGTGAGGATCAATTCCGCGAATATCAGAAATTTTCCAAGCAATAGCCTTCTTGTGATCTTTAAGCACGGTGATAAGTCGGGCTTTTTCTTCTTCCTTCAAGTCCTTCGCGATAATGACGGGGGACTTCTTCTCTTCTTCAAGAAACACGTACTCGAGATGAGGCGGAAACTCCTTAAGTTCTAAATCCGGAGGATTTTCGACGGGAGGCGTATTCAAAGTCGGAGTATCATTAGCAATAACCGTGGGAGATGGAGGAGAAGGATTGTCTTCGTTGAGAAGGTTTTCAAAGAAATGCATGTCGTCATCCCCATCGGTGGGAGAATCATCATTAGCTAAGTTCACATCTCCCATGGTGGCTTTAAGATTGTTCCAAAACAAATCACTTTCTCCAAAGAGAGACAGTGATGAATCAATAGAGGCAACGGTTTCAACATTGGGAAGAGAGGTAGGAATATTTTTACAAGCATCATTAAAGTGTTTTTCACAAGCCTCATCCAGAACGTCAATACAATTAACACTCTCGTATGAATAAGGTTGTTTAGACAACTTTCCCATGTTGAAGACGATTTTATCGTCACCCACTCTCATTATAAGCTCACCGGCTTCAACATCGATGAGAGTGCGACCGGTCCTCAGGAATGGACGACTCACGATCAAGGGAACACGAGGGTCCATCTCGTAGTCGACGACGACGAAATCGGCAGGAAAAGTGAATTTGTCGACTCCTACAAAGACGTCTTCGGCTATCCCAACTGGATAAGCAACCGTACGGTTAGCTAATTCCAAAGTCATTTTGGTGGGGACTAGCTCAGGGAGAGATGATTGCTTCCAAACGCTTAGAGGCATTAGATTAATACTGGCACCTAGATTGGCTAGGGCCATGCAATTCTCTACTCCCGGGAAATTGCAAGGGATTAAGAAACGACCCGGATCACCAAGCTTGGTTGGCAATTTCCTTAAGAGCACTGCAGAGCAATTATCATTAAGTTGGGTGTTGGCAATATCGAGAAGCTTTTCCTAGTCACTCAGAAGATCTTTAAACATTTTCGCATACTTAGGCATGTGAGCGAGAGCCTCAGCGAAGGAGATATTGAAATTCAGTTGTTTAAACATCTTAAGAAAGTTCGAAACCTGAATATCGTCCTTGCTTTTGAGCTTCTCTTTCCTCAACCTAGATGGATAAGGTATATTGGAAGAAGAGGAAGGCTTCGGGAGAATAGGATCACTCACATCCTTGGGTGGAGGAGGGGTAGAAGGAAGAGGTGGAGAAATTGGGGAAGGAGAAGGATGAGGAATAGGAGCAGGTGACTCGTTCTCCTTAGTCACAATCACCGGTGGAGGTATAGGAAGCTCGGGTTCCTTGGTACCTTTGCCACTGCGAGTAGTGATTGCTTTCATCTCCCCTCGAGGATTCGCAACGGTGTTACTCGGAAGAGTACCCGAAGAAGAGGGTTGATTACCTTGGAAGAAACTAGCCATCATGTTCTTCAAGTCATTTGTTTGGCTATCCAACGTGTTTCTCATGTCAGCTCTCAGATCGTTCCCTTGTTTGACCAGGTCTGCTTTCAAGTTTAGCACTTCGCGCTGAAGATTTCCCACGATCACATCGTTAGTCCTCATATAAGTTTCCACTTCTTGGTGAAGAGCGGTGGGATGGTTGGGAGGAGCATTGTATGCGGGTGGTTGATAAGTAGGTTGTTGGTAAACTTGGTTGTTACGTTGAGGTGGTTGTTGCTGTTTATGAGGTGGTATGTAAGGTGTACGAGGTTGTTGTTGTTGTTGAGGAGGGCGATTGAGGTTTTGTTGTTGGTTTGGGTTGTTTGGAGGAAAACCGGGTGGTGAGAGGTAGTTGTTGGAGTGGTAGCTAAGCAAGTTACGGTCACCTTGAGGTCGAGCTTGATAAGCGGGTTGAGGATAGGTGCCATAAGCTGCATTCACATTCTCAGAAGGGTAGTCTTGGGTGGCAGTACAAGTGGTGTAAGAGTGAGGACCCCCGCATATCTCGCATGGTTGGCTAACAGCATTGACTTGAGTGTTTTTAGCGTTGTTGCTGTTGTTGTTGTTGTTAACGGTGTGGGTAACAAGCGATTCAAGAAGCGTAGTGATTTTGTCAAGTCGCTTATCGCTGTCACTAGTACTAGCACTAGCGACATTGGTCTGAACACTCTTAGTTTGCACACGAGACTTATTCTCAATGATATCCCAAGCAGCATTGGAAGTCTTAGCCAAAAGATTACCCCCCGAGGCACTGTCTAGTGAATCTTGGTCACTCATGCTTAAACCATTGTAAAAAGTGTTAATTTGGTGCACTTTGGTAAAACCATGTTGTGGGCATTTTCTTAAAAGGTCTTTGAAACGATCCCAAGATTCACTAAACGACTCATCGTACTTTTGTTCAAATTTATGATTTCATTCCGCAAAGCGGTAGTACGAGAGGGTGGGAAAAAGTAACTGATAAACTTGGTCTCCAAATCCGTCCACGAGAGAATACTCTGTGGCGGTTCCTTAGCAAGCCAATGCCGGGCTTGTCCCTCTAAAGAAAAGGGAAAATGTTGTAAACGGATAACCTCTTGTGGAACACCATTGAACTTGACCGT
This sequence comes from Glebionis coronaria, assembly GCA_025667525.1. Lineage (NCBI taxonomy): Eukaryota > Viridiplantae > Streptophyta > Magnoliopsida > Asterales > Asteraceae > Glebionis > Glebionis coronaria. The sequence continues at coordinate 247,825,105 of CM046879.1, read as the reverse complement.
GTTGGTGAGTTGCAAGAATCTCTTGATGTGGTCATGTGGGTCATCAATGGTACGCCCCAAGAATGGTTGAGCAGAGAACATCTGGATAAAGCCTGATTTGAGCTCAAAGTTGTTGGTTGCAAACGCTGGTATAACAATTGGATCAGTGTTGCCATCTACATGGGCTTGTAGCAATTCAATCATCGGGCGATTATCCGGTAGAGGCTCATTGTTGTTGTTATTATTCATGTTGTTGAAAGGTGGGTTGTTGTTGTTATTATTGTTGTTTGGAGGTGGTATGTTGTTGTTGTTTTGTACACCGGCCATGTCTAGGTTATCTAGAGGCTCGGGCTCTTGATAAGACGTTGATCGAGTGCGCATACACCTGCAAAAGAACTAACAAGGCAAAAACAAAGCAAAAATATTTTTTGGTTTTTATGTTTTTTAATTTTTAGGATTTTTGAAAGTTTTATATTTTTTTGTGTTTTTGAAAGTTTTTATGAAAAAGTAACGTTCACGGGGAACGGATCCCAAAATCCAAGTTCTCACAAAAAACTTTTGATCTTAACGAGAAGAGCCGGCAGCGGCGCCATTTATATTTTGATTTTTGAATGGGTTCTCTAAATTCTCTCGGTTTCCTCTCGAATTGATCTTGGTTCTAAGTGGAATGATTGTTCTTGGTTACTAAAAAAGGGGGTTTAATTTTCTAATCTACTAAAAAGTTTAATGCATTAAAATAAAAACTTAAATAAAAAACGATTAATTTTAATAACAATTAATAAAACTAGATTTAAAGTTAAAAGATAAAAATAAAATGAACAAACAGTATGTAAGAAGAAACAGTAAGTAACACTTAAAAATGCTCAAAAGAAATTTGATTCGGAAGTTTAAACTTGATTCAGAAGTTCACTCGGAACTTGGTTCGGAACCCTTGATCCGGAACTTCGTTCGGAAGTTTACTCAGAACCTTCACTCGGAACTTTCTTCGGAAGTTGATCCGGAACTTTCTTCGGAAGTTGATTCGGAAGTTGTTGATCCGGAAGTTCACTCGGAACTTTTGGTTCGGAAGTTGGATCGGAACTTTTGGTTCGAAAGTTTATTCGGAAGATTTGGACAAAGCATTCATTCGGAACTTTTAGATTGACTCGGAACTTTTTAACAAAAATTCATTCGGAACTTTAAAACTCATTCGGAACTTTTAAAAATGGAATTCATTCGGAACTTTTTAAACTCATGCGGAACTTTTAGTTCATCCGGAACTATTTGTTCATTCGGAAGTATTGGTTCATTCGGAAGTTTGTGTTCATCCGGAACCTGGGAATACTTAAGAACAGTAATATTCAGAAAAACAGGGGAAATACGATTCAAGCCAAAAATCACCAAGTTTCTAACCAAAAACTTAAATAAACTAATCACTAAGCATCTACTAACCATAAACTACAAATCCCATCAATAAAAACATAAATCCCAACAACTTTTGAAGATCAAATCAACCAAATAAGAACTTAAGAACTTGAATAAAAAGAGGAAAGATGAACAAGATGAAATGAAATAGATTGATGTATTGAATGATTAAGGTTTTAACAATCACAAAACAAAGATTAAAATTACAAGATTGAAAAACAAAGATCAAAATCACCAAACACCCTAGTGGTGTTGGTGATGTCTACGAAACAGAAAGGGAGAAAAAGAAGGAGGAAAAGAAAAAAACTAAAACTAAAACTGAATGAAAAGTGTGAGGGGAGGGCTTTATATAGTCTTGTCTTTTGGCTGGTGAGTGGGCTTTCTCCCGTTCTTCTTGTCTTCTCGTCTTTTCAGAAAAGTTGACGTTTTCGATTCTGATTCGGGATTTGTCGTCGATTAAATTCAACTCGTCTTTTAATTTCTTCGTTTAATAGACTTGAGTTTCTTCGACTTATGTAAATCTTCCATCTTTGGTCCTTTTCTTCGATAAATCTTCGAATAGGCCCAGTGACTTCAAATCTTTTGCATCTCTTGGACAATAGACTTCATCTTGAGTCTTTTTCTTCGATAAATCCCGTGCAATCCTATGTTTTCTCCAATATCCGGTTGGCTCTGAAAACACAATAAACACAAAAACTACGCATAATTCCAAACAAATGATATTAAATACGCGTTTTGGTCTCGTTTTAGCCAGAATTAAGTGGTAAAAGGATGGGTGTTTACACACCTATCAACTATATCAAATCAAAGTTTTGGGTTTTCAAGCCACCTATAGGATCTTGCACTTTCTTGGACTTTTTCAAGTTTAGAGAATGCATTTTATAGTTCCCTTGATAAGTGACTTTCTAGTATCAATTATAGGAACTTGCGAAAAGTTCTTGTTCTTAACCCGTATGAGCTAAGACTTTCGCGTTTTAAAGTTCCCTATGTAAAAGTCTAGCAAAACTTGAATTGAGCGGGTTAAGGAATGTAAAGGGCTCCAAATGCCCATCAAGTCAAAAATTAGCTCTTATTCTACCCATCGGAAAATATACATTCGTGTCTTAAAAACACTTATGAAAACTAACAAAAAATTTAAAATTTGGCCATTTTTAGCCTTATTAGCAACAAAAACAAAACATTGAAAGTTGGAAAACGTGAGGGCGTAGCAAATCAAGTACCTATTCACCCCCCCCCCCCCCCCCCCCCCATACTAAAAGTAAACATTGTCCTCAATGTTTCGAGTCTAAAGGTGGAGCACCCCCATACTAGAGATGAAGAATCGATTGCTTAGGATCTAGCATGGAAAGGGTGATCAACAATATATCTAAAGTCGTTTATGAATTATGCTAAGAGATAATTGTTAGAACAATAAAGGATATGTCATGGATTCGTGAAAAACTTCTTCAAGCAAACGATGGAGGCTCGCGTAAACGAACACGAGAGTCTTCAATCATAGATGATGATGATGATCTAGATAACACAATCACAAACAACCACGAGACAACGAGTTGGAAGGGCACAAATCCCCTCTCATTAGTTATTAGAAAGCATAAAAGGATAAGCATGGGATCTCCCCCACGAGGCACCTCGTTTTTTATTACCGAGTCATGAGCTCGACTCGATCCCCTCAATGCTAATTATCATTGGGGAAGGTGACTTGGTCGAGGTCAACCATTGAAGGAATTTCCCCACCAAAGTAGTGCTTAAGCCTATGTCAATTCACCTTGAAGTTAGGACCATCATCTTGAGCTAGCTCGATGGTCCCATAAGGAAACACTTGTGTAACGGTGAAAGGACCCGACTAACGAGATTTCAATTTTCCGAAAAATATCTTAAGTCTAGAGTTAAAAAGTAACACTTGATCACCAACGTTAAAAACCCGGTTTTTAATCTTTGCATCATGAAACTGTTTAGTCTTTTCTTTGAAAATCAATGACTTTTCATAAGCATTGTCTCTTAGTTCATCCATTTCATTCAATTTTATTTTCCGGTGATCTCCCGCGGTTGATTGTAGTAAATTACACCTCTTGTTTAGGAAAACAAAAGAGCGTAAATGAGTGGTAAGTATCGAGTGATGATTTAGGAAAATCAACACTAATGACCCTTAAGGTGATGAAAGTTCGTTTCCCAAGGAGGTATATGTATGTGAGAAATTTGTTAAATGTTTGTGATTAATGATTGGTTTAGAAGGGGATGAGAAAAGAAAATGACGAAGACGTGAAAATAAAAATCAACTAAAAATCACTACTAGAAAGTTAAAACGTAGAACCTTAAAAATCACCAAAATAAAAATAAATTCTAAAAATTACCAAAAATTTACCAAAAATCAAAATTAATAAACTAAGAGTTTACCAATGATCAAAACTTTTTCAAACCTTTTAAATAATTAAATATTCAATTTTTAAATGCTAATTAAAGCCCTAAAAATCAAATAAATTATCAAAAAGCCCAAATAAAGATTTTTCAATTGATAAACCTCTAAAATGACCTAAAAAGATTAAAAACTACTTTTTAGAAATTTTAAAACTAATAAAAACTATTTAAAATGATTTAAAAACTATTAAAACTTAAAATAATTATAAAAATTAATCTAAAAGAGATAAAATTATTCCAAAAATTGCTAAATTCCTATTTTAATGTAATTAACCTAAGAAAAATGTAAAAAGTTGTAAAATGTGAAATTTTAAAAATAATAATAAAATGATAATAAAATAATATTAAAAATCCAAAAATTATAAAAAATTCTAAAAACTTGCAAACTAGTTTATTTTAACCGAAATAATCAGAAAATCAAAGTGAAATTACCAAAATACCCCTAATGGGCCCTCAAATGGGCCAAATCCAAAATCAGTCAACACAAATGGGCTTTTGGGCCCAAAAAGTCAAACTTGGCCCAATTGACTTGGAAAAGCCCTATCTTACTTAAAATTCAATTCTAAGAACAAAACTCTAAAGGCCCAAAAGCTGAAAATGAGCTTATCACAGCTTATTGAACACTCAGCTTATTCTTATTGGGCTTTTCAGCCCATTAAGCCATAAGCTAATGCCATAAGCTCTAATTTGACACACAACCTTCTTTTGGGATGCTTATGAGATCTGTAAAAAGAATTTTCCAAAAAGCTCACTCAATAAGCCAGAAAATAGAAAAGCAAAAATCCACAAAACGACAAAATAGTTGTTTTTGAGAAATAATGCACCTCAGGACTTGATTCAACTTGCAAAAGCTTTCAAATGGACTTAATAAGCAATATCAATCAACAAAAATCAAATAAGCACAACCAATAAGCCAGAATAAGCATAAATGAACTTATGTAAAAGTCAAAGGAGTTGGTTTTCTAGTCAAACCTAAAAGTCAACCACCCAAATGCTCCAGTATGAACAAATGGGTCAAAATATGAGCACCTATTACAAAAACAAAGTTGTTGAAGGTTAGAATAAGCTATTATAGCTTATTGATAAGCTGACACCAAATTTACACTATCACTGGTAACCAGCAGGGGAAAGGAGTTCCCACTGCTTTGACTATTTGACCAAGCTTGTATGAGAGTTCTGGTTTGATTCAATTGGAAACAAAGGCACCCTTGTGATCAGTGAATCACAAGGAGTCAATAGCAACAATAAAATCACAAAACGGTTCACACAATAAGCCACAATAAGCCAAACAGTTACCAGATATGCACCAGATAGGCAAATAAGCAGATAAGCACTTAATAAGCAGATTTAACCACAATAAGCCAACCAAACTTAACAGGATGCATACACAAGCTATGTAAACTAAGAATAAACACAAAGCAACAAGAATCAAACACTGAATCAAAGTAAATAGCAAGATCAAAGCACAAAATGTTTCTGATGAACAAAGAACAATATGCAAACAAGTTTTGCTGATATACTTGACACTTGATCCAATTTCAAGCCTCAAATCCTTCTTCCCTGGTGTGATTAACTATGATTTAGCACTTGTTAACCCTAGCCTAAGCCTAGATCTAGGTGTCCTCAAAATCCTAGCCAATTTTACCAAGTATTTAAGATTTTATAGCCAAATAATGAATCTATGTGATCAAACCCACAAAACCTGCAAACAGATGAACACAAGCACCTAACAAACAGATACCAACACTTGCTTACACAAAACAAGCACTTAACAAACCATAATTCTAACTTATGCAGTAATCCCAAACACTCCTTAATCAGTCACTTATCAAAGAAACTTGTGATTTCTTCTAATAACCTACTGATTTTAATGATCAAAAACACTTACTAGGCAGCAACTAACACAATCAAACACATAAATCACCAGCACAAACACAAATACTCAAAATCAAAGCACCAAATTCAAAACAGCCATAAACAAGAAATTTTTAGGGGAATCTTAACAAGAGCTTATACCTGCCTTCCTCAACATGCTAGGAAGGCCAGCAATGCTCCTTGGACCTTGTTCAACAACTAGAACAAGACCAAGGTACTTCAACAAAGATGATCAAAGCCTGCTGATGTTCAAAGCAGAACAAGGCTTTGATTATGATATTTCTTCAACACAAGCAACAAACAACTCAACCAAGGGCTCTAATCCCTTCACAAGCTTGGTGTCAACAAGCTTGTAAGAGCTTATAGCAAATGGTCAAGGGTTAGTACACAAAATAACCAAAACAGAACCTAGGATTTCAAGGTATTCAAACCTTAAAAACCTTATGAAACAAGACGTGCCTTAACCACAAGATTAAGGTAGGCCTTAACAATCAAATGGAACTCAGAATTAGGCTACTCAAACACCAAACTTTTAACTAAATCAAAAAGAGATTTCAAAATTTCAGAAATTCAAATTTTATTTAACTTAAAAAGGAATTACAAAGATTGATAGCCTAAAACTGGAACAAAGGGACTCTCACATGTTGAGGTCTCCTTTTATAGGCAAATGCCAAGCCTACACTATTCATAAACCCTAGAACTAAATTCCTAAATGTGCCCTTGAGGTCTTCTAGATAATTCTTTGGTGTGAGCTGTCCAAAGTGATCAAGGACGTTCATTTTAGCTTCAGGATGAAGCTAAGGTTCTTGGTTGTTGATTTTGCCACATAGGATGACTTGGAGGTTAAGTTGTCACATGATTGGTGGACGGGTATTTGGGGGTGGGGTCCATTGTGAGTGGGAATGAGTGTTTTAAGGTTGGGAAGGGTTTCTAGGCGTGTGAATTAAGTGTGTGTCAAGGTAATTTAAATTAACCCTTTGTTTTAAGTGGTGTAAAATCTGGGTGGTGAAAAGGTAAACAGTGGCCTTTTTGATCCGTTTTTGGTGGATTGGAGAAGTGTTTGGCGCAATTTTGTGTTTAAATGTTTCATATGCACAACATTAGCCCTTCTTTTTCCTTTCTTTTGTCATTTGTAAGTAAACTTCTATCAGCGCCCATTTCCTTTGTATCAACGTTTCACAACTTGTCATTTTTGGCACAAACTTTCCAAAAAGTGTTTCAAGGGTTATTTTTGACACTTTTGCATATTTCAAGGACTGATCTTGGACATTTTTGATCTTCAAAGGTCTTCATTGTATCTTTGACTTCATGAAGGACCATTATTGGCAATTTTGATTTGTTGAGGGACTAATCTTGCCATTTCTTCAAAGTTGAAGGACCTTTTGTGTAATTTTGACAAACTTAAGGGACCAAACTAGTAATTATCAATATACAAGGGTTTTAAGTGTCATTTCTTCAATAATTGAGGATCAATTTTGTTTGTCTTCAAGTCTTCAAGGGTATTTGTTGAGAATTCCATGATTAGGGCCCGGTTCTTTGTACGGCTTCGTTTCTCGTGTCCGTTTTTCCTTGTAACTTGTGATCTTTTGTCTTTTTCACGATATCCATACCTAAAATACACAAGTAAACAAACACAAGCATATATATGGTATTTTTATGACATTTAATGCATTTAAAGCCTGAAAAGAACGATGAGATCATGTATAAATGCCATCTCATCACTCCCCCATACTAAGCCATTGCCGTGCCCTCACGCAATGCTAGAATAAAGTATCAAAGCATCACCAAAGTTCAATTTTATTCACCTTTATTGAAAAGTAAAAGACTTGCAACATACTACGAAGATGTGTAAAGACATAATGTATGATTTTCATCACAAAAAGTGACTTTTAGGGTCAAAGAATAGAAACAAGTAAATGTCCCTTAGAGTAAACTTCGTCATACTTGATTGTCATACATTTCATGCTAAGTGCAAAAACAAGATCATTGTTGGTACAAGTCACAATGCTAACACTACTCATACGTCCAAATTGTGTAATACTTTTTCTCCCCGCAATCCTAGTTATTATAAAAAGAAATAGGTTACTAGCATTTTTTATCTATTTGTCATGGATCACGTGATTCATATTGACTTATTTGAGTAGTTATTAGTCCGAAAGCAAAGTAGCACGATTTGATCAATAGTTAGCCGAAGGACAAAATCTTTTAAAACGGCTTCTCGTGTATCTCCTTAAGTTCATATCTTGGCATAACTCGTTTCACGATTTGAGACCTTTCTCGGACCGATATTTGGCATGTACTTCATACTTCAAATCTTGGGAAGACGTTCTCGAAATTATGGTCTTCTCTTCATATATTTGGAATTTCTTCACTTGACGTTTTTGAGAGATTCTTCATATAGGACCACGACTTCATCATTTTTCTTCAATCTTTACTTTGGATTTTGATATACAACGATCCGCCTCCTTTTCGGACTTGGATATATTTATCCTCATACCTTGTTAGGGTCTTTTTGGATAGACTTTCTCCATGATCTTTAGGGGAGTAATTGCTTCTCGTCGTGTGTCTCGATCCTTCATATTGATTTAGGAATAATGATACTTCACATCATCTTTGGATCTTTAGCAAAAATAGAGCTCCTCATGCCTTGTTAGGGCCTTTTTGGATGATCGCCAATCTTCGCGTCCCGCTTCAATAAGTTATGCCTTGGCTATGAACTCTATTCAACCCCGAGCAACTTTTAAACGATCTTGCGCTAGAGGCTAAGTAACCTTTCAAATCGTACGACCTTACTTATTGCATTTATGATTTATTCCTAATGCATTGATCTTATGGGAAGAAAAAGACACAATTAAAAACATATGAGTTTTTGAAAGAACATTTTCATGTTCTACGTTTAGCATGATCACTTGTCTAACTCTATCATTTCTCGTTCTTCACTATATAAAGACCTCTAATTAAAGAGACTAGTGAATACTTAGCCATGCAAGTCAAAATTAAGCCAAATTTGGATTAGCTTTCATTAAGACTATATCAAATCAAAGTTTTGGGTTCTCAAGCCACCTATAGGATCTTGCACTTTCTTGGACTTTTTCAAGTTTAGAGAATGCGTTTTAAAGTTCCCTTGATAAGTGACTTTCTAGAATCAATTATAGGAACTTGCGAAAAGTTCTTGTTCTTAACCCGTATGAGTTAAGACTTTCGCGTTTTAAAGCTCCCTATATAAAAGTCTAGCAAAACTTGAATTGAGCGGGTTAAGGAATGTAAATGGCTCCAAATGCCCATCAAGTCAAAAATTAACTCTTATTCTACCCAACGGAAAATATACATTCGTGTCTTAAAAACACTTATGAAAACTAAAAAATTTTAAAATTTTGTCATTTTTAGCCTTATTAGCAAAACAAAACATTGAAAATTGGAAAGCGTGAGGGCGAAGCAAAGCAAGTACCTATTCACCCCCCCCCCATACTAAAAGTAAACATTGTCCTCAATGTTTCGAGTCTAAAGGTGGAGCACCCCCATACTAGAGACGAAGAGTCGAATGCTTAGGATCTAGCATGGAAAGGGTGATCAACAATATATCTAAAGCCGTTTATTAAGTATGCTAAAATATAATTGTTAGAACAATAAAGGATATGTCATGGATTCGTGAAAAAGTTCTTCAAACGAACGATGGAGGCTCACGTAAACGAACATGAGAGTCTTCAATCGTAGATGATGATGATGATCTAGATAACACAATCACAAACAACCACGAGACAACGAGTTGAAAGGGTACAAGTCCCCTTATTAGTGAATAGTGAGCATAAAAGATAAGCATGGGATCTCCCCCACGAGGCACCTCGTTTTTGATTACCGAGTCATGAGCTCGACTCGATCCCCTCAAAATGTGAACATTTAGGGAAATCATGGTATGGTCAATTTTTGATGGGGCTTACATGATAAACAAGGCCCAAAAAGCAACCGATATTAAGGACTAAGTCCTTAAATGATGCAAAATACCGAGGTCGAAGATGGCGTTCTCATTTTCATTGGAAAAACAAATTAACGCCACTTCAACATGTGCCATAAACTCAAAGAGTTTGAAGAAAAGAGATGAGAAGTAGAAGGGTGGGACAATTGGTATGAAAAACTTTTGAGCTACTCGAGGTAGACTCGCACCAAGCAAATAGAAAGATTTTCCATTTATTGCATCGGTGGAAGACCGAGATTTCCCTTTACATGAAATTCCGGGATCGAATATCTCGTCCTCGGTGGACAAGGATGAGGGAACATAAGGGGCTTCCCCCATACTAGAACCACACAAAGCATCGTCAAAAGGAGTAGACGAGCTTGTAGCACTCAAAACACGTGGTGATGACGGAGTTAGATTTGTAGAAAAATCAATTAAATCACATTTAAAATCTTTTCCTTTTTTATCTTTTGAACTCTCCTTATGAAAACCCTTTTTAATTATGTCGAAAATATTCGGTGTTTCTAAGACGATGTTAGTCACACTAAAAATTCTCACATTTTGAAACCGTTTTGGTTTTGGTGGTGGCAAGTTCTCAAAACGTTTATCGACGAAGAAAACCTCCCCATCGGGGTCTACATATTCATCATCCAAAAGATCTTCCGTAGAAACCGGCAACTTATCAACACTTTTCAAGAATGAATGTTCGAGGTGAGGCGAAGGATTTTTCGATTCAAGTATTGATGGTTTCTTCTTTGTAGGCTTTACACTCATAACCTCCACCGGCGGAGGAAATGGTAAATTTTTTTTGGGGACATTTCCTAAAACTCTTGGTGAAAATTCTTTGCAAACGACATTGGTTGAATCACCATGGTTTAAAGTTGCAATATAATAGACATGAGAAAGATTGGAGTTTTGTGTTGCATTGATGACAAGTTCTTCCTCATTGAAACGAAGGGTGATTTTTCGAGCATGAACATCGATAAGTGCTCTTGATGTATCCAAAAATGAACGACCTAAAATGAGAGGAACTTTTCGATCGATAGGAATGTCTACAACGATAAAGTCAACGGGATAGTAAAACTTTCCGACTTTAACGAAAACTTCCTCGGCTACTCCACATGCCATAATCGTAGAATGATCGGCCATCTCGATGGACATGTTCGAAGGAGTAAGAGCCGGAAGCGAAAGCGATTTGAAAATCTCAAGAGGCATTAAATTAATACTAGCACCAAGATCGGCCAAGGCGTAGCATTCCTCCATATCTTGAATAGCACACGGAATCAAAAATTTACCGGGATCACCGACTTTTTGTGGTATGCGGCTAAGAAAAACCGATGAACAACTAGACGATTGTTGTAACTTCTCTTTGTTGTTTAGCATACTTTTGAAGTTTGCGGCGAATCGAGGCATCATGATAAGAGCGTCGGCAAAGCTTATGTTAAAATGCATATCATGAAACATTTTCATAAATAGCTCAAATTGATAATTGTTCCGTTCTTGTGCTTTCTCCTTGTTTCGTCTCGAAGGGTAAGGTAAAGGTGGTGTGGGTTGGTCATTAGGCAACGGCCTTGGAAACTCGGGTTCCACAGTAGGTATTGGTTCAACCGTAGGTGTGGTATGAGCGGTACTTCGTGGGATTGTAATGTGCTCCTTTTCGACCATCACCTCGGGTTCTTTCTCGATTTCCTTCTTAGTAGAATTACTTGGACGAAAGATTGGTTCCTTGAAAGTTTTACCACTTCGTGTAGTAATAACCTTCATTTCTCCCCTCGCGTTGTTAATGGTATCACTAGGAAGACCACCCGAAGAAGAGGGCTTACACATGATTGCTTCAAAAATTTTAGCCATTCGGTCCTCAAATTTTGATTGCCTAGCATCCGCTTTTAATAACTCTTGCTTAATCTCATGTTGTCCTAATTCCATCTTTTGTTGATTTTGTTGAAGACGTTGGACATTTCCTTCCATTTTGTTTGCATGAGTTTTAAGTTCATTAGCAAGTTCATTTTTAAGCTCGTTTTTCAACTCGGATCTTAAGCTAATCATCTCACGTTGCATGTTATCAAATTTAGCATCATTTGCTTTAGCATAATCCAAAAATTCTCCTTGCAAATTTTTAGTGTGAGCATTTTGAAAACCTTGTGTAGTGTTTTGAAAATCACGGTTTTGGTTTTGATTAGAAATTTGTCCATTCCCATTTTGATAATTCCCTTTGTTATAATTGCGTGAATTGCCTTGGTAATTACCTTGGTTGTTGTTTCGATAATTGTTAATATTTTGGTTTGGTGGAGCTTGATTTTGGCGGGAACCTTGACCGTTTTGGTTGTAAGTTCCCGTTGCTACATAGGCACTCGAAGTGTTACCATCCGTGCTAATGCACTCGGAAAGATCATGAGCTCCCCCACAAGATAAACAACTCTTAGCAACCGCTTTAACCGAAGCGGAATTGGAAGCTTCTTGAGCCTTCCAATGGGACATTAGATTAGCAAATCTATCAAAAAACCGATTTTCCTCATTAGCTTCATCATGTAAGGCGTTAATGCTACGAGACGATTTTGACGAAGATGACGAACCCATATTGGCAACACTCGGTGTGTTACGAGGGTTATAAACCTTATATCTATTCTCAATGATTTGTAAAGCCTCATTTGTCGTCTTGCACAAAAAATTACCACCCGCGGCGGCGTTCAAATAATCTCGTTCATGATCATTAAGCCCATTATAAAAAGTATCCACTTGATGCAGTTCCGTAAAATCATGGTGTGGACATTCATGTAACATTTCTTTAAAGCGTTCCCATGCCATTGAAAAACTTTCATTATTTCTTTGCACAAATCGTGAAATCTCATTTTTCAAGTGTGTTGTTTTAGATGGTGGAAAAAACTTGTTCACAAACTTAGAAACGAGATCGGCCCATGTCAAAATCGAATTTGGCGGTTCTTTCTCGAGCCAAATTTTTGCGGGTCCATCCAACGAGTATGGAAACAACATCATCTTAATGGCGTCATGTGGAACATCCTTAAACTTGCTAGTGGCGGTGAGACGGTTAAAATTCCTAATATGGTAATGCGGGTTGTCTTTCTCATGACCTCTAAACTTATTCGCTTGCAACATCGACATTAAACCCGTCTTAATCTTGAAATTCTCCACAAGGATGGCGGGAATCACAATAGCCTCTCCAAAACCCTCGGTGGGTGCTTGTAGCAACTCCATCATAGTACGATTAGCCATGACGACTTCTTGTTCTACAATAGGTTCAAGAATTAGAGGTTCTTCAACAATCAACGTCTCTTGATTGGCTTGCTTTTGAAGTCGTTTACGAGCTCGTTTTGCTTGATTACGAGTGATCATAAACTTCACGAAGAATGGGAGGTGAGCAAAGAAGATTATTTTTGGGTGTTTTGTGAATTTTCATTTTTTTTGTGTTTTTGATGATATTTAATTTTTTTGGATTTTGGTGTATCTTCGTAGACAACAATCTACAAAATCTCTCCTCGAATCAAACTCTTGATTAAAGAAGCCTCAAAGGAATGAAAACGATCACGTGGAGTGAACGCCTTCGAATGACTTTAGAACTTTGGTGAAAACCAAATTGTTCAAGAGGTTTTAATCACAAAGAAACCAAGCAAATATAGTATACGTAATAATACTTTGGGCGGCAAAACCCTCGATTAGCCTTCAATCTCAAAATACTCACAAGCAAGCGGGGAAACGAGGCGGCGCGAAGCACTTAAGAGCCTTTTTCCTTAGGGTATATTTTATAATACCCGCCTTATACCCACCTTATAGTTTGTATCTTTCAAAATCGAGCTTCACGAAAGTATTTATCTATTTTTGCCTTTTTCTTTTTGTTTGAGATTCGAATACAATAATTGAGTGATGAAATCCCAATTAAGGTTGTGTTTTCACACTTTTGGAGATATTGTGAATTTATTGTGATACTTAATACAATATAGTAATAATATTTGTACAAGAAAAACCAAGAAAACCGATAATACGTATTAGTAGAGTTCTACTAATACAAATACTATATGGTTAATATTAAAAACAACAATGCAAATTAATCACGACACACCTCCCCGGCAGCGGCGCCAAAATGATTATAGTAAATTACACCTCTTGTTTAGGAAAACAAAAGAGCGTAAATGAGCGGTAAATATCGAGTGATGATTTAGGAAAATCAACACTAATGACCCTTAAGGTGATGAAAGTTCGTTTCCCAAGGAGGTATATGTGTGTGAGAAATTTGTTAAATGTTTGTGATTAATGATTGGTTTAGAAGGGGATGAGAAAAGAAAATGACGAAGACGTGAAAATAAAAATCAACTAAAAATCACTACTAGAAAGTTAAAACGTAGAACCTTAAAAATCACCAAAATAAAAATAAATTCTAAAAATTACCAAAAATTCACCAAAAATCAAAAATAATAAACTAAGAGTTTACTAATGATCAAAACTTTTTCAAACCTTTTAAATAATTAAATATTCAATTTTTAAATGCTAATTAAAGCCCTAAAAATCAAATAAATTATCAAAAAGCCCAAATAAAGATTTTTCAATTGATAAACCTCTAAAATGACCTAAAAAGATTAAAAACTATTTTTTGAAATTTTAAAACTAATAAAAACTATTTAAAATGATTTAAAAACTACTAAAACTTAAAATAATTATAAAAATTAATCTAAAAGAGATAAAATTATTCTAAAAATTGCTAAATTCCTATTTTAATGTAATTAACCTAAGAAAAATGTAAAAAGTTGGAAAATGTGAAATTTTAAAAATAATAATAAAATAATATTAAAAATCCAAAAATTATAAAAAATTCTAAAAACTTGCAAACTATTTTATTTTAACCTAAATAATCAAAAAATCAAAGTGAAATTACCAAAATACCCCTAATGGGCCCTCAAATGGGCCAAATCCAAAATCAGTCAACACAAATGGGCTTTTGGGCCCAAAAAGTCAAACTTGGCCCAATTGAATTGGAAAAGCCCTATCTGACTTAAAATTCAATTCTAAGAACAAAACTGTAAAGGCCCAAAAGCTGAAAATGAGCTTATCACAGCTTATTGAACACTCAGCTTATTCTTATTGGGCTTTTCAGCCCATTAAGCTATAAGCTAATGCCATAAGCTCTAATTTGACACACAACCTTCTTTTAGGATGCTTATGAGATCTGTAAAAAGAATTTTCCAAAAAGCTCACTCAATAAGCCAGAAAATAGAAAAGCAAAAATCCACAAAACGACAAAATAGTCGTTTTTGAGAAATAATGCACCTCAGGACTTGATTCAACTTGCAAAAGCTTTCAAATGGACTTAATAAGCAATATAAATCAATAAAAATCCAATAAGCACAACCAATAAGCCAGAATAAGCATAAATGAACTTATGTAAAAGTCAAAGGAGTTGGTTTTCTAGTCAAACCTAAAAGTCAACCACCCAAATGCTCCAGTATGAACAAATGGGTCAAAATATAAGCACCTATTACAAAAACAAAGTTGTTGCAGGTTGGAATAAGCTATTATAGCTTATTGATAAGCTGACACCAAATTTACACTATCAGTGGTAACCAGCAGGGGAAAGGAGTTCCCACTGCTTTGACTATTTGACCAAGCTTGTATGAGAGTTCTGGTTTGATTCAATTGGAAACAAAGGTACCCTTGTGATCAGTGAATCACAAGGAGTCAATAGCAACAATAAAATCACAAAATGGTTCACACAATAAGCCACAATAAGCCAAACAATTACCAGATATGCACCAGATAGGAAAATAAGCAGATAAGCACTTAATAAGCAGATTTAACCACAATAAGCCAACCAAACTTAACAGGATGCATACACAAGCTATGTAAACTAAGAATAAACACAAAGCAACAAGAATCAAACACTGAATCAAAGTAAATAGCAAGATCAAAGCACAAAATGTTTCTGATGAACAAAGAACAATATGCAAACAAGTTTTGCTGATATACTTGACACTTGATCCAATTTCAAGCCTCAAATCCTTCTTCTCTGGTGTGATTAACTATGATTTAGCACTTGTTAACCCTAGCGTAAGCCTAGATCTAGGTGTCCTCAAAATCCTAGCCAATTTTACCAAGTATTTAAGATTTTATAGCCAAATAATGAATCTATGTAATCAAACCCACAAAACCTGCAAACAGATGAACACAAGCACCTAACAAACAGATACCAACACTTGCTTACACAAAACAAGCACTTAACAAACCACAATTCTAACTTATGCAGTAATCCCAAACACTCCTTAATCAGTCACTTATCAAAGAAACTTGTGATTTCTTCTAATAACCTACTGATTTTAATGATCAAAAACACTTACTAGGCAGCAACTAACACAATCAAACACATAAATCACCAGCACAAACACAAATACTCAAAATCAAAGCACCAAATTCAAAACAGCCATAAACAAGAAATTTTTAGGGGAATCTTAACAAGAGCTTATACCTGCCTTCCACAACATCCTAGGAAGGCCAGCAATGCTCCTTGGACCTTGTTCAACAACTAGAACAAGACCAAGGTACTTCAACAAAGATGATCAAAGCCTGCTGATGTTCAAAGCAGAACAAGGCTTTGATTATGATATTTCTTCAACACAAGCAGCAAACAACTCAACCAAGGGCTCTAATCCCTTCACAAGCTTGGTGTCAACAAGCTTGTAAGAGCTTATAGCAAATGGTCAAGGGTTAGTACACAAAATAACCAAAACAAAACCTAGGATTTCAAGGTATTCAAACCTTAAAAACCTTATGAAACAAGACGTGCCTTAACCACAAGATTAAGGTAGGCCTTAACAATCAAATGGAACTCAAAATTAGGCTACTCAAACACCAAACTTTTAACTAAATCAAAAAGAGATTTCAAAATTTCATAAATTCAAATTTTATTTAACTTAAAAAGGAATTACAAAGATTGATAGCCTAAAACTGGAACAAAGGGACTCTCACATGTTGAGGTCTCCTTTTATAGGCAAATGCCAAGCCTACACTATTCATAAACCCTAGAACTGAATTCCCAAATGTGCCCTTGAGTTCTTCTAGATAATTCTTTGGTGTGAGCTGTCCAAAGTGATCAAGGACGATCATTTTAGCTTCAGGATGAAGCTAAGGTTCTTGGCTGTTGATTTTGCCACATAGGATGACTTGTAGGTTAAGTTGTCACATGATTGGTGGACGGGTATTTGGGGGTGGGGTCCATTGTGAGTGGGAATGAGTGTTTTAAGGTTGGGAAGGGTTTCTGGGCGTGTGAATTAAGTGTGTGTCAAGGTAATTTAAATTAACCCTTTGTTTTAAGTGGTGTAAAATCTGGGTGGTGAAAAGGTAAACAGTGGCCTTTTTGATCCGTTTTTGGTGGATTGGAGAAATGTTTGGCGCAATTTTGTGTTTAAATGTTTCATATGCACCACATTAGCCCTTCTTTTTCCTTTCTTTTGTCATTTGTAAGTAAACTTCTATCAGCGCCCATTTCCTTTGTATCAACGTTTCACAACTTGTCATTTTTGGCACAAACTTTCCAAAAAGTGTTTCAAGGGTTATTTTTGACACTTTTTCATATTTCAAGGACTGATCTTGGACATTTTTGATCTTCAAAGGTCTTCATTGTATCTTTGACTTCATGAGGGACCATTATTGGCAATTTTGATTTGTTGAGGGACTAATCTTGCCATCTCTTCAAAGTTGAAGGACCTTTTGTGTAATTTTGACAAACTTAAGGGACCAAACTTGTAATTATCAATATACAAGGGTTTTAAGTGTCATTTCTTCAATAATTGAGGATCAATTTTGTTTGTCTTCAAGTCTTCAAGGGTATTTGTTGAGAATTCCATGATTACGGCCCGGTTCTTTGTACGGCTTCGTTTCTCGTGTCCGTTTTTCCTTGTAACTTGTGATCTTTTGTCTTTTTCACGATATCCATACCTAAAATACACAAATAAACAAAAACAAGCATATATATGGTATTTTTATGACATTTAATGCATTTAAAGCCTGAAAAGAACGATGAGATCATGTATAAATGCCATCTCATCAGCGGTCTTTAAGTCAAAGTTTGCATGCTTAAGGGCCCAATATGCCTTGTGCTCCAATTCAATGGGAAAATGACAATTCTTCCCATAGACTAACTTATAAGGAGTACAACCGATAGGTGTCTTATAAGCGGTCCTAAAGGCCCATAAAGCGTCATCGAGTTTGTCGGACCATGAAGCACGGTTTTCTCCAATCGACCTCTCTAAAATCCTCTTCAAAGCTCGGTTCGAAACCTCGACTTGCCCACTCGTTTGCGGGTGATAAGACGTAGAAAGACGATGAGTAACTCCATATTTCTTTAAGACCTTCTCGAATTGGTCATTACAAAAATGGGTTCCACGATCGCTTATAATAGCACGAGGGGTTCCGAACCGAGAGAATAGTTGTTTCAAAAACTTCACTACCACACGAGCATCATTAGTAGGTAAAGCCTTTGCTTCCACCCACTTAGAAAGGTAGTCCACTGCGACGAGGATATACTTGTTACCATGAGACGATGGGAACGGCCTCATAAAGTCTATGCCCCAAATGTCGAAAATCTCACACACTTGAATTATGTTTTGCGGCATTTCATCACGTGACGATTTTCCTTGACGTTGGCACGAATCACACGACTTCAAAAGTTCGTGTTCATCACGATAGATAGAAGGCCAAAAGAAGCCGGCATCGAACACTTTCTTAGCCGTGAGATTAGCACCATGGTGACCACCCGTGGGTCCCTCGTGACAAGCTCTAAGGATATTAGAAGCTTCGACACCAAAAACACAACGTCGAACGAGTTGATCCGCACAAACCCGAAAGAGATAAGGGTCGTCCCAAAAATAGAACTTGACGTCACGAAAGAATTTTCGCTTTTGTTGTGTCGTCATACCCTTGATTATGAAATTCCCCGCATGGTAATTTGCAATGTCGGCAAACCATGGGTGGTGTCTTTAGAATTCACTACTCCGAGAGTCTCGAGAGGAAATGTTTCGGTGATTTCCTTGTTCTCGAAAACATCTTTGTGAGGATCTTCTAGATGAGAGAGATGATCGGCCGCTAGATTCTCGGCTCCTTTTTTGTCAAGTACGGTGACATCAAATTCTTGGAGGAGGAGCATCCAACGAAGCAATCTCGGCTTAGCATCTTACTTAGCTAAGAGATACTTGATAGCTGAATGGTCGATATATACGATGCTTTTAGTTAAGACGAGATAAGGTCGGAATTTCTCAAAACCATCGACCACGGCAAGGAATTCCTTTTCTGTTGTGGTGTACTTTAATTGAGCCTCGGTCATCGTCTTACTAGCATAATGGATAGGACGGAAATGCTTTTCATAGCGTTGCCCTAAGACGGCCCCTATAGCATAATCACTTGCATCGCACATGATTTCAAAGGGTAATTCCCAATTAGGAGAAACAAGAATGGGAGCTTCGGTAAGTTTCCTTTTAAGAGTTCCGAAAGCTCTAACACAACCCTCATTGAAATTAAAAGGAGCATCCTTCTCGAGAAGGTGTGTCATAGGTCGAGAGATTTTTGAAAAGTCTTTGATGAAACGACGATAAAAGCCCGCGTGGCCTAGGAAATTCCTAAATCCCTTAACGGTTTTGGGATGAGGTAACTTGGCGATGACGTCTACCTTAGCTTTATCGACCTCAATCCCCGCTTTCGAGACCTTATGTCCTAAGACGATTCCTTGTTTACACATAAAATGACATTTTTCCCAATTAAGAACAAGATTGGTTTCTTCACAACGTTTTAACATTTGCTCGAGATTAGATAAACACGACGTGAACGAATTGCCAAACACCGAAAAGTCATCCATAAACACTTCCATCGACTTCTCGATCATATCATGAAAAATGGCCATCATACACCGTTGAAACGTACCCGGTGCATTACAAAGTCCGAAAGGCATCCTACGATAAGCAAACGTTCCATAAGGACACTTAAACGTAGTCTTCTCTTGATCACGAGGGTCGATAGGGATTTGAAAGTAACCGGAAAAACCATCTAAAAAGCAATAGAAATCATTTCCCGCGAGTCGCTCCAACATTTGATCCATGAAGGGCAAAGGAAAGTGGTCTTTACGAGTGGCGTCATTTAACTTTTGGTAGTCAATACACACCCTCCAACCGGTCACAACACGAGTGGGAATTAACTCGTTGTTTTCATTAGGCACAATGGTCATTCCTCCCTTTTTAGGGACACAGTGGATTGGGCTCACCCATGGGCTATCGGAGATAGGATAAATCATTCCCGCGTCGAGGAGTTTCAAAACTTCCTTTTTAATGACATCATGAATTTTAGGGTTTACCCTTCTTTGACTTTGAATTGCGGGTTTGTAGTCCTCCTCCATTAAAATCTTGTGAGTACAAAATTTTGGGTCAATACCCTTAATGTCAGAAATTTTCCACGCAATTGCCACTTTATGAGCTTTAAGAACTTTCAAGAGCTAGGCTTTTTCATCATTAGCAAGACCTCTTGCAATAATAACCGGCAACTTGTCATCACCTTCCAAGAATGCGTATTCAAGGTGAGATGGAAGATCTTTCAATTCAAGGATAGGTGGTTCCTCGATTGAAGATTTTGGCTCAACACTCATAACTTCCATCGGCGGAAGAAATGGTGGAATAGAAGTATCATTACTAAGAAACACCTCATCTTCATTGTCGATTTCATTTGAAGTAAAATCGCCTCCTTGGAATGGAGTGAGATTTGGTGTAGAATTAGCAAAAATCGGATCCAAAATAGTGGGATTGCCACTTGACGAGCTATCGGAAAAACCTAACACTTCTTGTGAAAACTCATCGCAAACCACATCAACTAAGTCAATGTGATTGATGGTAGCGATTGCATAAACATGAGAAGGTTTTGAGTTTTGAGTAGCGTTTATAACAAGTTCCTCTTTGTTGAATCTCAAAGTGATATTTCTTGCATGAACGTCGATAAGCGATCTCGAGGTGTCTAAAAATGGACGACCTAAAATTAGAGGAACTTGAGGATCCGCGGGGATGTCAACTACTATAAAATCAACGGGAGAGTAGAACTTCCCCACTTTCACGAAAACATCTTCGGCTACTCCATATGCTAAAATCATAGAATGATCGGCCATCTCGATAGACATGTTCGAAGGAGTAAGAGCCGGAAGCGAAAGCGATTTCCAAATGGAAAATTGCATCAAATTAATGCTCGCACCAAAATCGGCCAAGGCGAGGCATTCTTTCATATCTTGTATGTCACAAGGAATGAGAAACTTTCCGGGGTCACCAACTTTTTCCGGTATGCGGTTAAGATATACCGAAGAATAATTAGCAAGCTTTGAAAGCTTTTCCTTATCGCTCATCATACTTTTAAAAGTGGAAGCAAAACGAGGCATATATAACAACGCGTCGGCTAAACTCACATCAAAATGCACTTGTTGAAACATTTTTTATAAAAAGCTCGATTTGTTGTTTGTTACGTTCTTGCAATTTCTCTTTGTTTCGTCTCGAAGGGTAAGGTAAGGGTGGTGTGGGTTGGACATTAGGCAACGGCCTTGGAATCTCGGGTTCCACAATTGGTATTGGTTCAACCGTAGGTGTGGTATGAGCGGTACTTCGTGGGCTTGTAATATGCTCCTTTTCGACCATCACCTCGGGCTCTTTCTCGATTTCCTTCTCCGTAAAAGTTCTTGGACGAGAGATTGGTTCCTTGAAAGTTTTACCACTTCGTGTAGTAATAACCTTCATTTCTCCCTTCGGGTTTGCAATGGTATCACTAGGAAGACCACCCAAGGAAGAGGGTTTACACATGATTGCTTCAAACATTTTTGCCATTCGGTCCTCGAATTTTGATTGCCTTAAATCCGCTTTTAACAATTCTTGCTTAATCTCATGTTGTCCTTGTTCCATCTTTTGTTGATTTTGTTGAAGACGTTGTACATTTCCCTCCATTTTATTAGCATGAGTTTTAAGTTCATTAGCAAGTTCGTTTTGAAGCTCGTTTTTCAACTCGGATCTTAAGCTAATCATCTCACGTTACATATTATCAAACTTAGCATCATTTGCTTTAGCATAATCCAAAAATTCTCCTTGAAGATTTTTAGTGTGAGCATTTTGAAAACCTTGTGTAGTGTTTTGAAAATCACGGTTTTGGTTTTGATTAGTAACTTGTCCATTCCCACTTTGATAATTCCCTTTATTGTAGTTACGTGAATTGCCTTGATAATTACCACCTTGATTGTTGTTTTGATAGTTATTAGCATTTTGATTTGGTGGAGCTTGATTTGGGCGGGAACCTTGGCCGTTTTGGTTATAAGTTCCCGTTGCTACGTAAGCACTCGAAGTGTTAACACCGGCGGTAATGCACTCGGAAAGATCATGAGCTCCACCACAAGACAAACAACTCTTTTCAACCGCTTTAAACGAAGCCGAATTCAAAGCCTCTTGTGCTTTCCAATGAGTCATAAGATTAGCAAATCTATCAAAAAACCGATTTTCCTCATTAGCTTCATCATGTAAGGCATTAATGCTACGAGACGATGATGACGATGACGAACCCAAATTGGCAAAACTCGATGTGTTACGAGGGCTAGAAACCTTAGATCTATTCTCGATAATCTTTAAAGCTTCATCGGTCGTTTTACACAAAAAATTACCACACGCGGTGGCATTCAAGTAATCTTGTTCATGATCATTAAGCCCATTATAAAAAGTATCAATTTGATGTAATTCCGAAAAATCATGGTGTGGACATTCATGTAACATTTCTTTAAATCGTTCCCATGCCATTGAAAAACTTTCATTATTTCGTTGTGCAAATCTTGAAATCTCATTTTTCAAATGTGTTGTTTTAGATGGTGGAAAAAATTTCTTCACAAACTTAGAAACGAGATCACCCCATGTCAAAATTGAATTTGGCGGTTCTTTCTCAAGCCAAATTTTAGCGGGTCCATCTAACGAGTATGGAAACAACATCATCATAAAGGCGTCATGTGGAACATCCTTAAACTTGCTAGTAGCGGTGAGACGATTAAAATTCCTTATGTGATAGTGCGGGTTGTCTTTCTCATGACCTCTAAACTTATTAGCTTGCAACATCGACATTAAACCCGTCTTAATCTCGAAGTTCTCCGCAAGGATAGCGGGAATCACAATGGCCTCTCCAAAACCCTCGGTGGGTGCTTGAAGCAACTCCATCATAGTACGATTAGCCATTACGACTTCTTGTTCTACAATAAGTTAAACAATTGTAGTTTGTTCTTCAATCAACGTCTCTTGATTTGCTTGCTTTTGAAGACGTTTACGAACTCGTTTTGCTTGATTACGAATGATCATAAACTTCACGAAGAATGGGAGGTGAGCAAACAAGATTCTTTTTGGGTGTTTTGTGAATTTTCAATTTTTTTGTGTTTTTGATTGTTTTTAATTTTTTGGATTTTGGTGTATCTTCGTAGACAACAATCTACCAAATCTCTCCTCGAATCAAGCTCTTGATTAAAGAAGCCTCAAAAGAATGAAAACGATCACGTGGAGTGAACGCCTTCGAATGACTTTAGAACTTTGGTGAAAACCAAATTGTTCAAGAGGGTTTAATCACAAAATAAAACCAAGCAAATATATTATACGTAATAATACTTTGGGCGGAAAAACCCTCGATTAGCCTTCAATCTCAAAATACTTACAAGCAAGAGTGGAAACGAGGTAGCGCGAAGCACTTAAGAGTAGGGGTGTCCATAATTCGGGTTTGACCCACAAAAACCGAAAACCGAACCGAACCGAACCCGAACTAGAACCGAACCGAAAATAGAATTCGGGTTTTGGGTCATAACCGAACCGAACCGAACTACAAATACGGTTTTCGGGTTGGGTATGGGTTTGGCCGTCGGACCCGAGAACCGAACCGAAAACCGAAATTTTATAAATATATATATTTTTTTAATAAATTTATATATATATAATAGTTATTAAAATTTAATTTAATCTTAATATATGCAAACTAGTTATTAAAACATAATTTTAATATAAAAATATCATTTTATACTTGAAATAACCTTTTTTTCTAAATATTTATATAATTATATTTTTTTTTTTGAAAAATTCAGAAAATCCGGGTTATTCGGGTCAACCCGAAAACCGAACCGAATTCAAATTCGGTTTTCGGTTCGGTTCGGTTGAAATCTATTTCGGTTCGGTTCGGTTTTCGGGTTGACTCAGAAAAAAAAATTAACCGAATAACCCGAACCGAATAAACCGAACAACCCGATAACCGAACCGAATGACACCCCTACTTAAGAGCCTTTTTCCTTAGGGTATATTTTATAATACCCGCCTTATACCCACCTTATAGTTCGTATTTTTCAAAATCGAGCTTCACGAAAGTATTTATCTATTTTTGCCTTTTTCTTTTTGTTTGAGATTCGAATACAATAATTAGGAGATCAAATCCCAATTAAGGTTGTGTTTTCACACATTTGGAGATATTTTGTATTGATTGTGATACTTAATACAATATAGTAATAATATTTTCACAAGAAAAACCAAAAAACCGATAATACGTATTAGTAGATTTATACTAATACAAATACTATTTATGGATAATATTAAAAACAACAAGACAAATTAATCACGACACACCTCCCCGGTAGCGGCGCCAAAATGATTGCAATGTTTTACTACTCTTTAGGAAAAGAGCGTAAATAGGGAAAATATTAAGTGATGATTTAGGAAAATCAAACACTAATGACCCTTATGAACTGTGTTAGAAATACGTTTTAACGTATATTAGAAGTATCGGTCACTCCACAATATTATTAATGTTGTAATAGCTCGTTGTTAATGAATACTTATTTAGTTAAGTAAGAAACCGACCCATGGGCTTGTCATGGGTCGGCCCAAGCCCAATAGTGGCTTGGATATAAATACCCCTTTCCACCATGGAAAGGGGTTTGTTGTTGATTTTCTATTTTATCATTTTAATGAAAAACACATAGTTTCTCTCTCACTTTCTCTCACTAGTTTCTCTCTCTAGAAATCTTTAACCCACTTCATTGATTCATTAGATTATCAATATTCTACATTTGGTATCAAGAGCCATGGGGTGATTTAAGGTAAGGATTAGTGTTGTTTTTTAGTTCTTAAGGGTATTAGTGATTTTTTAGAAAAATCAACCTTGAATCTTGTATTTTTTGGTGTTTTTGTTGTTGGGATTAGTAGATAAGTGTTGGGCTTAGCTTATTTTGGTAGAAATCACAAAACTTTTTGTGGTTTTTGATCAAAAATCGGGTTTAAAATCGTTCGGAGGTTGCTTTATTTGGTCTCGAAGTGTTTTTTCCAGGTTTATTCCGAACAGCCAGATATTCCGAACAACCAATCATTCAGAATAGTCAAACATTTAGAATAGCCAAATATTCAGAATAGCCAAACATTCCGAATAGATCCAAACATTCCGAGTAGATCCAAACATTCCGAATAGACCCAAACATTCCGAATAGATCCAAACATTCTGAATAGATCATTCCGAATAGACCCAAACATTCCGAATAGGATACATTCCGAATAGGATACATTCCGAATAGGATATCATTCCGAATAGGATATCATTCCGGATAGGAAATTTTTCGAATAGGATAGGATATTCCGGATAGGATAGGATATTCCGGATAGGATATATTCCGAGTAGGATATTCCGGATAGGAGATTCCGAATAGGAGATTCCGAATTGGGGATTATTTCGAATAGGGGATTATTCCGAATAGGGGATTATTCCGAATAGGGGATTATTCCGATTAGGGGATTATTTCGAATACGGTTATTCCGGATCAGGGGTATTTTACGAGTTTTTCGACGATTTTTGAGTGGATTTAATCTTGACGATTTTTAGTGGATTTAATCTTGGCTCTTTACACACTCTTTACTTCAACAAAACAACACAATTCATAACCTTACTTCACTGCTCGATCAACCGATAATCTTTGTTTCTTTAAAGTGATCAAAATGAATCCGAATTCATTAATGCCTCAAATGACATCACTTACGGATATTTCAGTCATTACGGGAACGGATAATCGCCCTCCAATGCTCATTAAAGAAGTTTTTGAAGCATGGCAAGGCCGTATGATGTCATACATTAAGGGAAAACCGACATATGGGAGGCTTATGGTCAAGTCAATTCTAAATGGTCCACTTGATTATGGTACCATTGTGGTTAACAATGTGACTCGACCACGGGAGTTTGAAGAACTTACACCCGCCCAACAACTTGTTGCCGATGCAGACGAAAAGGCTCTTCAAACCATTCTCCAAGCTCTTCCACATGACATCTATCGAATGGTCAGTCAATATACGGTTGCAAAGGATTTATGGGAACGTCTAAAAGTGTTGCTACAAGGTACGTCTCTTACCAAACAGGAAAGGGAATGTCAGTTATATGATCTGTTTGATAGATTCACGTACAGCCCAGGGGAAACGCTTCACGACTACTACTTCAGATTCACTACTCTCATGAATGATCTGAATGTATACAATCTCGTGATTGCTCCATTCCAGGTTAACACCAAGTTTTTGAATACTTTACCTCAAGCTGAATGGGGTGAGTATATTACCGATGTTAAGTTAACCAGGGATTTGCATAAGTGCAATTTGGATCAACTCTATGCTTTTCTTCAGCAGCATGAGAAACATGTGATCATGCACCGTTCGCCTCGAGGTATGTACCCTGATTCTTTAGCTTTGATGGCGAATCAACCAAGCTTGTCATACAACAACACTCCTTATATCATGGGACACCAAGCCTATCATCCATCACCGTACATGACTCCAAGCTTCCCCCAATATTCGATTCTACCGCAACCACCCACCTCACATCAGCAACAATATCGGTTTAATGCACCTTCATCTCAGAGAGAACCACAAGCATCACAATATACCTCACAACCTCACCCATATTCACCAGCAAGCATTGCACCTTATGCTCAGTCATCATATTCTTCTTATCAAGAAAATGCAGCATATCCATCAAGCTACTCTGATCACATGAGTATTCCTTCTAGTGCTTATGCAGCTCAACAAGACCAAGCAATGTATTGTGATAATGATGAAGTCCCCATTCCTGAATTCAAACAAGGAACTGACCCAGTTTAAGTGTTAGCTACTATGTCTGCTTATCTCACAAGGACATTAAGCAAACGAGGATTTAGAGGACCAGCTCCTACTAACAATCAGCTGAGGAATTCATCCAATTCTCGACATCAAGCTACTATTGAGAATGGCAGGGTAATGGTTCAACCTATTCAACCTTATCAGGGGAGACCTAATACATCAACCACCAATGCACGCACAGTCAATCCTGCTCCAATGGTCAACACTCCTCCACGGGCTAATTCTACAGGCAAGTTGAGAATGATTACATGCTACAACTGTAAGGAAGAAGGTCACATGTCCAGGGATTGCAAAAAACCCAAGAGAAGAAGGGATGGTCAATGGTTTGCAGAGAAGATTTATCTGGTGAACGCTCAGGCACAAGGAAGGGAACTTGATGAAGA
The DNA here is from genome assembly GCA_025667525.1 of Glebionis coronaria. Classification (NCBI taxonomy): domain Eukaryota; kingdom Viridiplantae; phylum Streptophyta; class Magnoliopsida; order Asterales; family Asteraceae; genus Glebionis; species Glebionis coronaria. The sequence goes on along the minus strand of CM046879.1, from coordinate 247,797,932 downwards.
GGAGCTTGCATTTCTTGTTGATCCAGGGATTGCTGAACAAGACGTTGTTACTACACAGAATGCAGCATACCAAGCAGATGATCTTGATGCTTACGACTCAGACTGTGATGAACTTCAATCTGCACAGGCAGCTCTTATGGCAACTATCTCTAGCTTAGGGCCAGAAAAAATATCTGAGGTACTTACTAATACCACTGATAATACCACTGATACTAGTATTCAACCACATCAAGTTAGGCAAGAGGGTGCTGATCCGAATGAGTCTTTGGTGGTGAGTCTTTCAAATAAGGAGACAATCAATGATAGTAATATCAATGTGAGTCCCCAGACTTTGAGTGAATCACAACCGGGAGCCATTTCGCATACGCATATTCCTGCTCAACAAGATTTGGTCATGGTTCCTGCTACATTACTTAGCCAAATGAATACTGCACTCTTAGAAACCCTAGCTAAGAATAAGAATTTGTCTGCTGAGCTTGCTTTGTGCAACGAAAAGGTTCAAACTTTGGAATTAGTTCCTTCGTCCACTGTTCTAACAAATCCCGAATATGATCATTTTCGAAACAAACAAATGAGTCATTTGCAAGAAATTGAAACCTTAAGATCAGATCTTTCTAACGAACTTAAAGAAAAAGAGTTAGTGGTCACTAATTTTCACAAACTTTAAACGGATTTTGAGTTACTCGAGTCTAAAAAGAATGAAATGGAAATTAATGCGGCTAATAAGATTCGAAGTTTAGATTATTTGCTTTTAAGACAATACGCTGCCTCTCAACTAGTGCACTTATTTGATGCTTCGTTTAGAGAATTTAACTTATCACGTCAAAAAGGCCTTCCCCCTAACCCACGGTATGAAAAACAAGCTTTTATCCATAGTCCAAGACTTTATAATGCAACCCAATTAGGATTGGTCTTAGACCCGATTGTTATTTTCGATGATCGCACAAATAAGGATCTAGTTGATGAAAATCGGTCATACAACTTTGCAAAATATCCCGAGTGTGATTATTTTAAAATGAATCAGGAGCTTGCAAAAACGGATTTTAGAATTCGCTTCAATATGGATAAAGATCTCATCACAGCACCAACCTACATGTTAAATGAAGAAAACCCTAGTACACTTCCTACACTTGTCAAAATGGAAGGACCTAAGGAAATTCCAAAGGATCTTCCACCTGTTAGCACTGTATGGTTAAACTTGCAAGAGATTAATCAATACTTTGCTAGTTTTGACAAGGTCATTTTGCAATGTACGACTTCTAATGGCTTAAACGTCGGAGAATGGGCTTTCGAACACATGAACGAGGTGTTTAAGAATGAGATCAATCCGTTTGTCGAAAGTATAAAAGGAAGTTTTGCATCTCTTAAGGAAAATCTTGAGTTTGAAATTGCAGAAGTTCAAAAAGTGTTTTATGAAATGGACACCGCTTATGAACTACAATTAATTGAAAAGGAAAAGATTTTATCCGAATATGACCGATTCTTGTCCCAAGTAATTTCGTGTGATGTGCTTACTACTGTGAATGTTAATTATTCGAATGAGCTTACATCCGCTATGATTAAATGTGATGCTGTGAATATATGTGATGATGTGTGTGATCTCTCTATAAATGTTGTTCATACTATAAATGAGGTAGATGATCATTCTTGTCACGAATCTAACGCTGAATTTTTAAAGCTTCAAGATTCTTACAATTTACTTTCAAAACGCTTTAATCAACTTGAGCAACATTGTATATCTTTAGAATTAAAACAACAAACTCAAAATGAGGATCTTTTGATAACAAATGGTTGTGAAAACAGTGTTGAGACGAGTGACAAGATGATTGCAATAGTTAAGGCATTAGAGGAAGAGATTATGAGATTAAAGAGAGATGTGTCATCAAATGAAACATTAAAATTGGAACTAGAGGCTGTAGAGTCTAAAAACCAGGACTTAGAAATTAGACTTTCGTCTATTCTAGGGGAGATGGATCGTGCAAGACAGGGAATGTCCAAACTTTATGGTTCACTAGAAGAACGCTTCGCTTTTAATGCGGCACAGCAACAATCTTATGTTGAACAATTGAACCAAAAATGTGAGGAAATCTCTGACTTAAATATCCATCTCATTGACAAAAACATGGTTTTGGCCGAGTTAAAGGAGACACTTCTTCTCACCCGACAAGAAGTTGTTAATAACTTAGCTACCAACTCTACACCATCCTCTAGTGCTCCAACAACCAAGTCAGTAGTGCTTTATAAGAACTCGCTCCATAAGAAAAACCCGGTTACCTACGATGATTATATGAGGAACGCAATTAAGCATGTAGATCTTGTTAGGGATATTTTAGATGATTTATATGTGTTAGATCCCTCAAGCAGTTACTTTTATTCAGCTCATGAATATATTAAGCGAGTTCAATATTGCTTAGCATATTTGCAATACATAGGTAAACCAGGTTCTACACTACTCACCAATCGACCCATTGCTGTAACTCCATTCAATAAGACCCCAGGAGCAAAACCGTCATTGGCACCATCAAGTAAGGCACCTTTAAAATCTGTTGCTAATGTTCCCACTTTGCCTTCTACAGGATTAAAAGAGTCTACTAAGGCTAAAGGATCACCACTCAAGAAAGATAAGATCAAGCCCTCCACTAGTAGTACCAACAAGAAGAAAGTAGAAGCTCACCATAGGAATGTTATGTCAGATTTAAATAAAAAGAATCATGTTGCTAAGACTAAAAGCTCTGCGCCTGTGCAGAAGCCTAAATCATTTGTGAATTCTAATTTGAAATGTTGGAATTGTAATGAGTGCATGTTTTCCCAACGTCATGATTTGTGTCTTATTGATCATGTGAATGAAATGAATGCCATTAGGAATGATCTTGAATGGAAGCCCACTGGGAGAACTCGTACCCAAGTTGGATGGCAATGCGTCCCACTGGTAGGACCTTTACATTAGATGGAAAAATGTGCCCTTTAACTAGGAATGCATCCATTGAGGTTAGGTCTCATCGTCCTTTAGTTAGGCACACTAGCACTAAGGTTGGAAACAGCGCCCTTTAATTAGGTCAGCCCCCACTATAGTTCCTATCAGTGAAGAAATACCTCAGGATTTAAGCCAACTAGAATCTACACCACCAACTAGGAAGAAGGCTAGGAAATCTAAGAAACCTAAAGTTAGCAAATCTAAGATTATTAAATCTGTACCTGCTAATAACAAGGAATTCCGAAACCTATACATTGTCCTCGTCTGGTGATATTTTCAGGTGGTCCAAATCATCCTCTGGTATTTGGACTCCGGTTGTTCAAAGCATATGACCGGAGATCGCTCGATGCTCCGAAATTTCGCCAGCAAGTTTCTTGGAACGGTTAAATTCGGTAATGATCATATTGCAAAGATAATGGGGTATGGTGAATATCATATTGGAAACGTTACGATTTCAAGGGTATACTATGTAGAAGGTCTTGGTCATAATTTATTTTCAGTAGGACAGTTTTGTGATTCCAACCTAGAGGTTGCTTTTCGACAACATAGTTGTTTCATCCGCAACTTGGAAGGAAAAGACTTGTTGAAGGGATCTCGTGGTGCAAATCTTTATACGTTGTCCCTACAAGACATGATGGCCGCCTCTCCAGTATGTCTTCTCTCTAAAGCATCTAAGACCAAGTCATGGTTATGGCATCGCAGATTATCTCATCTCAACTTTGATGCTATTAATCATCTGGCTAAAAACGAATTAGTTCGTGGTCTCCCAAAGCTCAAATTTTACAAGGACCATTTATGTTCCGCGTGTTCAAGGGGGAAAAGTACCAAGAAATCATACAAGCCCAACGTTGAAGACACCAATCAAGAAAAACTTCATCTTTTGCATATGGATCTTTGTGGGCCAATGCGAACCGAAAGTGTGAGCGGTAAGAAATTCATCCTTGTTATTGTGGATGATTTCTCCAGGTTTACATGGGTTAGATTTCTACGTACAAAGGATGAAGCACCAAAGGCTATCATCACTTTTCTGAAATTCATTCAGGTACGTTTGAATACTACTGTCCGCCGTATTCGTACAGATAATGGAACAGAGTTCGTCAACCAGACTCTTCGTGATTACTATGAAGAATTTGGTATCTCACATGAAACATCCGCTGCACGTACTCCACAACAAAACGGTGTCGTGGAAAGACGGAATCGTACGCTTATGGAAGCTGCTAGGACTATGCTGATTTATGCGAACGCTCCATTGTTCTTGTGGGCAGAAGCTGTATCTACTGCATGTTTCACCCAAAACCACTCTATCATTCAGAAACGCCATGGAAAAACACCTTACGAGCTTCTACATGATCGTAAACCCAATGTTTCCTTCTTTCATGTGTTTGGTGCTCTTTTTTATCCAAACATTAATAGTGAGAACTTGGGCAAACTTCAACCAAAAGCCGATATAGGTATTTTCATTGGTTACTCACCTTCCAAGAAAGCATACCGAATTTACAACCGTCGTCTTGGTAAGATCGTAGAAACTATGGACGCAGATTTCGATGAGCTGACGGCGATGGCTTCTGAGCAACGCAGCTCTGAACCCGCGCTTCACGAGATAGGAACCGGTGCTATTAGTTCCGGATTAGTTCCCAATAATCCTACTTCTACATCATTTTTACCACCTACAAGGCCCGAGTGGGATAAACTATTTCAACCGTTGTTTGATGAATTCTTTGATCCCCCAAATGATGAAGTTCCAGCACCTGTAGTGATAGCTCTAATCCCTGAAGTTGTTGCTCAAGCTAATGAAGCTTTATCAAATGCATCTTAAATTAACATTGAACCGGATGCACCTCTACCAAGTAATTCTCAAACTACACCTGAATCGTCACCCTTACTTGTGCCTAATGATGTTGAAGAGGATTCTATTGATCACGATTTGGAATATGCTCACCTACAAGAGCTTCCTTTCTTTGGTGTACCGATACCTGAAAACCCTTTAGCCGCGTCTACCTCAGAAGAAGCTCCTTCAATTGTTCATTCCAGACCACCACGGATTGAAAAACATAGCACCAAATGGACAAAAGATCACCCAATTAGGAATGTCATTGGAAGTCTCGATCGACCAGTCTCTACACGCCATCAATTACAAGAGAATGCACTCTATTGCTATTTTGATGCATTTCTCTCCGAAGTTGAACCTAAAAATTGGCAACAGGCTATGACTCAATCATCTTGGATTGAAGCCATGCAGGAGGAACTAAATGAATTCCAAAGACTTGAAGTATGGGAATTAGTTCCTCTCCCTGACAAGGTTAACATTCTTACTTTGTTGTGGGTTTATAAGGTTAAACTCGATGAGATGGGTGGAGTCTTGGAGAATAAGGCTAGATTGGTTGGTAGAGGATATAAACAAGCCTTGGGTATAGACTTTGAAGAATCTTTTGCTCCTGTTGCAAGATTGGAGGCTATTAGACTATTCCTTGCGTATGCTGCTCATATGAACATGATCGTCTATCAAATGGATGTGAAGACGGCATTTTTGAACGGTGAACTAAGGGAAGAAGTCTATGTTATTCAGCTGGATGGGTTCGTTAGCATGGAGTTTCCTAATCATGTGTACAAGCTTAAGAAGGCTCTCTATGGCTTAAAACAAGCTCCACGCGCGTGGTATGATCTCCTTTCAACATATCTCATTTCAGAAGGCTTCTCCAGAGGCAAGGTGGACCCCACTCTATTCACTCTCAAGGAGGACAACGACATGATTCTGGTACAAATTTATGTTGATGATATAATATTTGCTGCCTCTAACATAGAATTGTCCAAACGCTTTGAGAAGATAATGTCCACACGCTTTCAGATGTCAATGATGGGAAAATTTTCTTTTTTCTTAGGATTACAAATTTCTCAGAATCCCAGAGGCATCTTTATTAATCAATCCAAATATGCTCTAGAATCTATAAAGAAATATAACTTTGAAAATTGTGACCCCGTGGACACTCCAATGGTAGAGAAATCCAAGTTAGATGAAGATAGGAACGGGACTATTGTCGATCCAAAACTTTACCGTGGGATGATCGGCACCCTTCTCTATCTGACTGCTAGCAGGCCTGATTTGCAATTTGCCGTATGCATGTGTGCCCGGTATCAGGCTCGGCCTACCGAAAAGCACCTACATGTTGTTAAAAGGATCTTTCGGTATCTCAAAGGAACACTTCATCGTGGTCTATGGTATCCGAAAGATTCCTCCATTGCTTTAATATCATACGCAGATGCCGATCATGTTGGGTGTCAAGACACGAGGCGTAGCACTTCTGGGTCTGTGCAACTCCTTGGAGACAGATTGATTAGTTGGTCTTCAAATAGGCAAAAAAGCGTTGCAATATCTAGCACGGAGGCTGAATACATCGCCATGTCTGGTTGTTGTGCTCAAGTCCTTTGGATGAGATCACAACTAACTGACTACGGTTTGGGATTCAACAAAATTCCGATGTATTGTGACAACAAGAGCGCCATTTCCCTTTGCTGCAACTACGTTCAACACTCCCGGGCAAAGCACATAGACATTCGCTACCATTTCATTAAAGAGCAGGTGGAGAACGGAGTGATCGAGCTGTATTTTGTCACCACTGAGTATCAGCTGGCAGATATGTTCACCAAAGCCTTAGATCGAGGACGAATCGAGTTTTTGATCGACAAGCTTGGCATGAAATCATTCTCTCCAGCGACTCTCAAAGAATTGGCAGAAGAATCAGCTGAATAGTGGTGGTAAACTATTCAAACGTATCCTTTGTTCGTGATCATGTATATTATCGTAAATATATAAACCACAAAAAGAAAAATACAAAAATACAAAAACCAAGAAAAACCATAAAAAAAATATAAAACCTAGAAAAACCATAAAAAATATAAAACCTATAAAATCCATAAAAATTATAAAATCAAGAAAATCCAAAAATATTTTTTTGTTTTTTAAATCGGGCATGTCTTTTAGTACGGTAATATTTACGGCCTTAGAAATTACGATCAATATTGACACGGTGCCATAAATAGAGTCCGTATAAAAGTTGTACATTTTTAAAACATGCCATTATGGCTTGTAGTTATTTCAGACTGCAACCCGTTTTTCGCATTAAAGTCACGTATTTCCTTGGAAAATATTGGCTCACAACGGGAATTAATTTTCTCGGGCATGATTTACAAGCCAAATCATGCAAAGGGATCAACTTTACTTTACAACTTGGTCTAACACGAGTTAGTGTACGTTTCAGTGCATTAATTTGTCTAAATAAGAGAAATCTTATTGCCACCACGAATCAATCTTTTCAAGATATTAATTGGAAATGCTTTCATCAATATTTGACTCTTTAAACAATGACTACAGCTCTTTAAATAGAAAACGGGTCATCGTTTAAGGGGGAGAAAATATTAAATCATCTTCGTCATCAAAACAATTTTCAAAAGTGTTTGTGGAAAATTAACTGGCTAAATGGTTAATGAGTGGTCTTGCTTTAGAATACGACTTGTGCTCGCTCAATGAGATAGGACTTGCTTTAGATCTTGGAAATCCGCTAATTAGGATACAGTGTGTAAGTTGTGTGCGGGCTAGAATAGTTATTACATTGAGATAGGATTAACGATTGTTAAGTAACTTAACGAATGTTAGCCTAAAAGAAGTTATCAACTAAAAGGGAAAAGAAAAGAAAAGTATAGGGACTTAAAATGATTAAGTGTGAAATTTGTTAAAATTTGACCTAAGTCAAAACCAAACCCCCCGTGCTTTTTGTTTTTCTTCTTCACTGTTTCATTTTGCCGCCATTAACACACACATACACACACTCAAGCTTTTACAAGGCTCTCGTTCTAATCATCCAATCTGTTTCATTCGATCAAAAAGGTACTCAAAATCGGTTAATTATTCCTGTAAATCAATTTAATTCACTCATTTTAATTAGATTAAATCTAATTAGGGTTCTGCTTAATTAGGGTTAATTAATTTAGGGGTTTTGCTTGGGTTTCACTCGGAATAGAACAAGACTAAGATTAATGGCCTTTAGAACGCTTAAAACAAACATTCGAGCTTAATTAAAAGATTATAAGGTGTTTTTAAGTCATTCCGAATAAACAGCCAAAAACATTACGAGTAGACTTTTATTCCGCATAGGCTGTTTATTCCGAATAGAAGAATTATTCCGGGTAGACGTTTATTCCGCATAGGCTAATTATTCCGAGTAGACGTTTATTCCGCATAGGCTAATTATTCCGCATAGGATAATTATTCCGAGTAGACGTTTATTCCGCATAGAATAATTATTCCGAGTAGACGTTTATTCCGCATAGGATAATTATTCCGAGTAGACGTTTATTCCGCATAGAATAATTATTCCGAGTAGACGTTTATTTCGCATAGGATAATTATTCCGAGTAGACGTTTATTCCGCATAGAATAATTATTCTGAGTAGACGTTTATTCCGCATAGAATAATTATTCCGAGTAGACGTTTATTCCGCATAGGCTAATTATTCCGAGTAGACGTTTATTCCGCATAGGCTGATTATTCCGCATAGGATAATTATTCCGAGTAGACGTTTATTCCGCATAGAATAATTATTCCGGGTAGATGTTTATTCCGCATAGACATGTTTATTCCGCGTAGACATGTTTATTCCGGATAGACTTGTTTATTCCGGGTAGACTTGTTTATTCCGGATAGACATGTTTATTCCGGATAGACTTGTTTATTCTGGATAGACTTGTTCTGAATTAAATGTTTATTCTGAATGAAGGATGTTTGAGTGTTTTAAAAGTCTAAGGGATTATGTTATTTGTATAATGCTTAGGTATAAATTCATCATGATATTCATATCTGTATGTATCAACTTTTGTGTTTTATTCTTAAGCAGAAACAATGACTAACCCAACCGTGCAACAAATACAAGACTCTAGAGCAGCAGCCATTGCTGAGGCCAAAACCCTTAAGTTCATTCCAAACAACTACCGGTTGAAGGAGGTCTCTCATTCCACTCACAATGGATTCAAGGTAGGTTCAGCCATTCTTGACAATTCTCGCCTCAAGAATGCGCTAAGGAATAGTGCTTTGGTACCTTTCGACTACATGTACGAATTCTGGGCAACCAAAGTGAAGACGTCGAATAAGATCACATTCTTCCTGGATAACAAGCAACAACTCTCACAGTGTCAGACTTTCGCAAGATCTTTGGCTTTCGGGAAGCACCCAAAGGATTATCATACTCAGCGAACCCTACCAAGAACCAGCTTATGGAGATGTTTACTGACATTGGATGTGCAGACATACTAATAGTGTCCGAGTTTACCACAGCCAAAGTGGGTCAACCTTGGAGAGCAATTTTTGGTATTCTCAGCCGATGTCTCACACCCAAAACAACTGGGTATGATGGTGTGCGTCCGCCAATCATCAAGATGTTCTATGGTATTTTCAAAGGTATGGGTATTGATTATGCATCATTGCTGTGGGAAGAGTTTACGTTTCAACTCTTCACAAACACGAAGGGTAAGGTTAAAGGTTACTAGTACCCTAGGTTCATTAAGCTAATCATACATTACTTTATGGAAAACGATGCATCTATTAATAAGCGTGCAGGTAGCCGTCACCACACAATGGATGTTGATGATTTGGTGGACTTAAGGCAAGAAACTCACTCCACTATTGTTATCCCTGGTCCCATTCCCAGTCATCTCCTGATAGATGAGATTATCGCATCTGCCGATTACAAGAACTTGCTACAAGAAATCGAGAATCAACGAGCAAGCATTCAAGCAGGAGAAGACTCATCTACCACGGTTAAGAGTAAAGGTAAACGCAAGCAAACAGCTTTACCTGAACCCAAAACCAAGAAGACAAAGACCGTAGCTAAGAAAGGTAAAAGCACGGCTGACGAGCTTGTTCTTCACGATGAAGAAGATGTTGATGACGATTCTACTATCGATTTAACTCGCAAGTCTGAGAAGAAGTTAATGAAGATGGCTCTCGAAAAGAGTAGGAGAGACACGGGCGGTAGTGGTTCGGGTGCACAGATGGAAGTTGAAGAAGAATACGAGGAGCCAGATGATATTAATGAGTTTGGATCACCCGAACGATACTCTACTTCGAAGGAGACATCCATCGTTGTTTCAGCAAGTGTTGAAAAGGAGTCTGGTGCTCCTACAATCATGGTACCTACCCAGCCTTTAGTAACTCAACCTCCACTAATCCAGCCCTTACCAACCCGACCGGTGACAACACCATTCCTTCCACCTACAATAACTTCCATCCTCAGTACGGTAGTCACAACCGAGCCTCTTCAACCAACCCAGAGTAGCTCTGCATCATCTTCAATGGCTGCATTCGTAATGGCAGAAATGTGGGATAAACACACGGACAGTCAAAGACAAGAGATGAATAAACTTCGAGAAGAACTACTTCGACGAGTTAAAAGTGAAGAGGCATCCAAGAAAGCCCAAGAAGAGATGCTAGCTAAGTTCGCTGCAGAGATGGAGTTGACACGTAAAGCTCATGCAGAAGAACTTGCTCAGGTCAAACAGGCTGAAGCTGATAGGTATGAAGCACGACTTACGAGACTTCGAACTATTAAGGATAACTACAAGGAGCAGAAAGAAACACTTGAAGCTTCTATTGTAGAGAGAGTAAAAGAATCAGTTGAGTCCCTTATGCCAAAACTGCGTGATGAGATGAAGAAACTCGCGGCTGATAATTTGATGATTAAGTCATCCAATCCTTCTGAATCCGCCTACAAAATTGCATATGATTTAACGGATTTTGAACTAAAGAAGATCCTCAAATCTCGTATGAGGGAAGTTGGATCTTTTGATAAGTCTAAAGTTCAGCGGACTCTCTACAAATCACTGAATGAAACTATCAAGGAGGATGATCGGTTGTTTAAAATGTTTGGAAGTGTGGTACCTTACCACATTCTGCCTGAGGAGGAAAAGGAAGATAGTGAACAAGAAGAGGGTGATGGGGAAGAAGAAGAAGAAGAAGAAGAAGAAGATGATGATGATGGTGACGATGATGGTGATGATGATGAGGATGATGGTGATGATGATGAGGATGATGATGATGATGATGGTGGTGATGGTGGTGATCGAAATGAGGAGAGTGCTAAGGGAATCAACGAGGATGACGATGAGGATGATGATGGTAAACGGCCTGAAACGGGGGACAAGGTTGCCAGCACAAAGAAACCATCTAAGTCTGGTACCAAGTCTCAGAAAGATGTTGCGCAAAAGGAAAAATCCACCTCAACGGAATCAAGACGATCCAAGTGGCGCCATGATGTGAATGCTACTACGGCATCATCGATTCCCGGTACATCTGTCTTTGTTTCTATACCTGTTACCACTAATCATGTTAGTTCTTTTGTTGCTCCTGTGATTGCAGAATCAGTAACTGAACCTGAATTTGCACAACACTCGCCTGTTCATGACACCGCCGAGATGCCTGAATCAGAACCAGCAGATGTTCATGTCTCTACTCCTCTGCAACAAGAACCACAATCTACTGTTCCCGAGTCAAGCACACGGGACTGGGTGGACACATTTGAGATTGATGAAACTGCACCGCCACAAGCTTGGATCACAGCAGCTGCTCAATATGATCCAATCACAGACGCTGACAGAGATGTTCTATTTCTCCGTATCCGTAGTCCAATAGACTTGTGTGCATTTCTGGCTCATGAGTATAAATCTTCGTTCACTCCATCTTTGGTGAAGAGAGCGCTAAAGGATAAGAGAATTCACGCCAAAAACAGGTTAAGCCGCATGGATTACGAGTATTATGCTGATGAGGTTCTGAAAGCTCTGAATACCGTTCAAAGGCCAGGCCTTCATGAGTCAGAAAGAGCTCCACCTCCACTTGATCCTTCTCAAGATAATCAAATTGCTCTCGACTTCTTTGTCACATATGATCTTGATTATCTCCTCAAAGGATCATCCACGTACGCAACCTCTCTGACCTTGCTGAAAGCTGCTAATTGGGGGACAATACCCTGGATCGAGGAAAAGGTAAACCGACTCTGGGTCCCAAAGGTAAATCGTAACTATGATATGTATGCTGTTATAGGTTCATCACATTGGGACGAGTGAGTCCGAAGGGCGTACAGAGGTTGTTGCTTAGCCAATTCAGGAAGTCGTGTCAAATCCGATATTCGCATCTCAAGTATTTTGGGGCTGAAAACTGAAGCCAAAAATGGCTATCATCATGTGACGAAGATTCGTCTAAAAAGGGAGGATGACAGAGAATACACAATACAGCAGGGAGATTTTTCTATCATTCGCCTTGAAGATATCGAATACATGTTGCTTATGATGACCCGTGATCAACTGACCCATCTTACTCGTGAAGAAATCATCGCCTTGAATACAGCACTTCGTATGTTCACACGAAGCGTTGTTATCAAGAAACGAGTTGAAGATCTTCAATTGGGAGTTGAAAGCTACCAAAGGAAGCTTAACCTGACCCGTCCAATGAACCAAGTTCTACCTCAACATGTCACAAGATGCCCTTATAGCGGCATTTCTGTTCCGAGTTACGGGATTTTCTACTTGAACAGTCGTGGAATAATGAAGTTTATGAGGGTAGGTGAGCTTTATAAGTACAGTTACGGGACTCTCATATACGTTAGAGGAAAATTGGAGCATCTTAATTATGGTGGGTCTTTACCAGAGATGACTGAGGACTGGCATCCGGGTTATCGGCAAATGGCGAAATATGTGATTAAGAAGATTGATCAAAAGCTCCGGGAACGTAGATTGATGAGGAGCTTAGAAAGGTTCGTTGGTGGTAGACCATATGGAGTGCACCACAAGTTACTGCAACGATCCATCTAATGGATCGCACATCTCAGGTCTACTCTATATTGGTTTTTAATTGTGAATATGTAAATTTGTGAATATTCTGCTTTTACGGCTTGATGTAGTGTTAAGGTATGATAATTTTTCAATAATTTCTCACGAGATTCTAAATCTTTCAAAATATATCATACTAAAGCACTACAACTATCCCTTATTAATTTAAGGGGGAGCATTAACATGTTCTATGGCCAAACATTGATTTCATTTTTACCCAAACACCGGTTAATCCATTCAATATCCCAAATATTAATGGTTAACATTTTGGATAAGGGGAGAAAATGGGATTAAGGAGACTTAAATGATACTTGGCTAAAAGATGAAAAAGACTTAACGATAATCCAACTTAATATGTGTAAAGCACGTGTTAAGGGGGAGCGTTTTTGATGAACAAAACACCTAAGGTACAAAACTTTTGATTTCAATATCACAAGTACCTTAAGTGATTTTCAAGGATTTTTCATGGTGGCTATACTTTCCCAAAACACGCTTAATTCACGACGAATGTGGTGAAAAAGGGTTGTAGGAATAGGTTTAGTCCAATGATTCATCAGAGCCGATGGAATCTTCCCAAAAAAATTCCCTAGATAGAATTAGAAGTCCTAGGAATAATGGAGAAAGATTGTGAACGTAGCTGAATGCCGACCAAGTACTTAAGCTAGCACTGGAACAATCACAACAAGGTGCTAGTTATGACGTATTGGTAAGCATTGAAGGGGTTGAAGAATGAAAAAGAATTGTAAAGATAAAGGGTGTAAAGAAAGAAGCCCTCCTTACAACTTTAGGCAGAAACCGGGTCAATACATATGCTATTGAGATCATTTTTCAATGATTCTCGATATTGAAGAAAGACATCATGGACCCAGTGATGCAATGCACAACCCTTCCCAGCTAACTCAAATATCTCTCAAAAGGTATTTGTTTTAATCACACGGAGATCAACACGTTATCTATTGGTTTATTCACTCCGAATAGACTGATATTGAAAAGGTGGCACTCCTCTCCAGCCATCGCTCACTAAATCAAAACGCACTATCGAGTCTAGAGCCAAGAGATCATCAAAAGTCTCATTAGGACACTTTCCATTTATTCCTTGCTTTCTCACATACTGTGAAAAGTAAGAGATTTTTATGAGTCCTACGCAGTATTCTTGTAATATTGCCAGAACATCCGAGTAATACGCAAGTATTACAATGAAGATGGAAATCCTTCTTGAGCCAACATCAAACAAGCTCATGGTAGGTTACACGTGCGGTTCTTTAGGAACCAATCTTGTGAAAAACTGGAAAGAAATAGTAGTTTAATTCTTAATTGAACTTAAACTCGTTCCAGGCCTCTACGCATTATCATATGATCTTGCTAGAACACTCAGAGTGATTCTTTATTGATCACAGTGACGAGTGGAAATCCTTCTAGTGTTAACATCAAACAGCACTTGGTAGGTGACGTGCAAGATTCTTTATGAATTAAGCTCGTGATAACTGGAAAGCAACGATGGTGAAAATCTTAACTAAAATTCACTTGTTCCAGGTTTCATGAATTGACGGCTTCAATCACAAGGATAATTTATCCAAGTGATTCACTCTTTATGTTCGCAGTCAAGCTTAGTGATCGTCGAATAAAGAGAACGGGTTTACCCGCGAAATCCTGTCAGGAAGTTACTTAATTGAAACTATTCGTCACAGGTACGATATCTAATATCGTCCAACGGTCTTCACCGACCGGAGGTAAAACGCTACCGATTTAGAATGAAATGTTCTAAGCCATTTCATTCGTGTCTTATCATGTTGCTGCAAAGACGGTGGCGTTGCGGTGTACCAGCTGAAGTCGTTCCCACATGCTTATGTCTTTCTGCATCAAAGTTCAGCAAAATTCAAGAAAGTGCAAAATGAAGTCTTCCGATGTACCAAACTCTGAAGCTTTCGAGAATTCAACAAAAAGACATAAGTATGTGGAACATGGAGTCACGAGGAGGCAAGATACATAAGAAGGCAAAGATCGCACGTGATTGGTCAAAAGAACAATGCTCTCAAGCCAAAGCCTAAAAGATCAAATCAACATATTCACAACAAAAAGAAAGAAGAAAAGACTACGAGCTGAAGAACGAAGACTTAGTATAGTATGCTAGGTTTAGAACTTTGTAACGTGGAGTGACCTCCCTTAGGGGGAGATTGTTAGAAATACGTTTTAACGTATATTAGAAGTGTCGGTCACTCCACAATATTATTAATGTTGTAATAGCTCGTAGTTAATGAATACTTATTTAGTTAAGTAAGAAACCGACCCATGGGCTTGTCATGGGTCGGCCCAAGCCCAATAGTGGCTTGGATATAAATACCCCTTTCCACCATGGAAAGAGGTTGGTTGTTGATTTTCCATTTTATCATTTTAATAAAAAAACACATAGTTTCTCTCTCACTTTCTCTCACTAGTTTCTCTCTCTAGAAATCTTCAACCCACTTCATTGATTCATTAGATTATCAATATTCTACAAAATGAAAGTTCGTTTCCCAAGGAGGTATATGTGTGTGACTAAAATGTAGCAAGATTTGAGATTATTATTGGTTAGAAGGGGATGAGAAAAGAGGATGAAGAAGACGTGAAATTAATTACTACTACGACTAAACGTAAAACCGTAAAATGAGCAAAAATAAAAATTAATTCTAAAAATTACCAAAAATTCACCAAAAATCAAAATAAATAAACTAAGAGTTTACCAATGATCAAAACTTTTTCAAACCTTTTAATTAATTAAATATTAATTTTTAAATGCTAATTAAAGCCCTAAAAATCAAATTAATTATCAAAAATCCCAAATAAAGATTTTTCAATTGGTAAACCTTTAAAATGACCTAAAAAGATTAAAAACTATTTTTATAAATTTTTAAACTAATAAAAACTATTTAAAATGATTTAAAAACTATTAAAACTTAAAATAATTATAAAAATTAATCTAAAGATGATAAAATTAATCAAGAGTTGCAAAAATCCTATTTCAATGTATTTAAGCTAAGAAAAATATAAAAAGTGCAAAAATGTGAAATTTGAAAAATAATAATAAAATAATATTAAAATAATATTAAAAATCCAAAAATTATAAAAAATTCTAAAAACTTGCAAACTAGTTTATTTTAACCTAAATAATCAGAAAATGAAAGTGAAATTACCAAAATACCCCTAATGGGCCCCCAAATGGGCTAAAATCAAAAACAGACAAGCTTAATGGGCTTTTTAGCCTAAAAAGTCAAAACAAGCCCAAATGACTTGGAAAAGCCCTATCTGACTCAAAATTCAATTCTAAACACAAAACTCTGAAGGCCCAAAAGCTGAAAATGAGCTTATCACTGCTTAATGAACACACATCTTATTCTTATTGGGCCAATAAGCCCATTAAGCAATAAGCCAATGCCATAAGCTCTAATTTGACACACAGCCTTCTTTTGGGATACTAAAGAGATCTGTAAAAAGAAATTTTGAAAAATCACACTCAATAAGCCAGAAATAAGCCAAGTACAATTCCCCAAAACGACAAAATAGTCGGGATAGAGTTCTAGGCTGTTTCAGAAGCTCTGGTTTGTTGCAAAAGCTCACAAATAGCTTAACTAAGAATAATCAATCAAGAAAATCACAAAAGCCAAGTAGAATAAGCTGTAAGAACCAATAAGCTGGCTGAAAAAGCCAAATAAGCTAGTTTTCTAGCAAAAGCTTAACCAAAAGACTTGTAACCTTCCAGACTTGTTATTAAGCTGAGAAAAATGAGTTCTATTACAAAAGCAAAGTTGTTGCATGTACCAATAAGCAAAACAGATTCAATAAGCTATATGACCAAGTTTGACCAAAAGTCAAACGCTGACAAGAGTAAATCAAACGCTGACAATCACAATTTTGGACGTTGACAGACTTAAAGAAGTGTTAAAACTTTGTTTTCACCCTGCTGGTCAAGGATTGAGTACAAACCTTGTGAATCAAGATCTACCAGTTGGGTAGACTTGATGAGTATTGGCACAAATAAGCTAATAAGCCAGTAAGCTTATAAGCTATCAACAAAGCAATCCAAGTAGCCAAATATCCTCACAAGCAGCACATAAACAGGATCCAAGCAACAAAACAACAAGCCTTACACTAGAAGTACAAATGCAAGCACCAAATGAGGTGGTCACTTTGCTGATGCAAATGACCACTTCAGCCAACTTTGATAAGCTATAGCACACTCAATAAGCTACCAAATTCAACAACCAGATAACCAATAGATAGCTTGTCACCTAAACTATTCCCAAACCTGATTTCAGACCTTAGATCCAACTAACAAAAAAGTTATTGGATCTGATGTGTTTGAGCGATCTCAAAAACACTTTTATCAGATTTTTGCAAAACTTCAAATCCTTTTTCCAAACTTTCAGAAACTTAACCAATGACTAAAACTTGTATATTAAGACTTGTTTAGACTTCCCAAACCCTAAGAACCAAGGGCACAAGGCCACAAGGCCTTATGACCAGTAATCCCAAACAATCCTATATTAAGCACTTTTCAAACAAAATTCTTAATCCTTCAAACAACCTACTGATTTTATAGATCAAATAGCTACACTAGGTGACAACTAACAGATTGCAACCATAAAACACAAAGCACAAACACAAAATCACCAAATCACATACCAAATCATAAAACAGACAATATCATGTGATTTTTAGAGGAAACTTAAACAAGAGCTTATACCTGTCCTCCACAACATCCTAGGAGGACCAACAATGCTCCTTGGACCTTGTTCAACAACTAGAACAAGACCAAGGTACTTCAACAAGAAAAATGGATGACTGCCTTGGTTGATGTTTCAAAGCAGAAACTCAAGGGCTTGATTTCTTCAACACAATGAACAAACAGCCCAACCAAAGGCCCTAATCCCTTCACAAGCTTGGTGTCAACAAGCTTGTAAGAGCTTATAGCTTTTGGTAAAGGATTAGTACAACAAAAATAGCAAAATCAGAAACCTCTTTTCAAGCTTTTTTCAAACTTGAAAACCTTACCAAACATAAACATCCTTGAACCTAATGATTCAAGCACACTTATAACATCAAATGGAACTCAGAATTACCCTTAAACAACACCAACTTTCAAAAACATAAAAAGGAATTACAATTTTCTCAAAATACCAACTTTTATAACTTTCAAAAAGGAATTACAATGTTTAAAAGGTAAAACTGGAACAAGGCTCTCTCACAACTTGAGGAGTCCTTATATAGGCCACAAAGGCTGAGATTACAATGTGAAAACCCTAGGTCTGAAGTCCCTAAAATGCCCTTGAATCATCTAGATGCATTTGTTATTTGAGCTGTCCAAATTCATCCAAATCGTTCATTTTAGCTTTGTAACCAAGCAAGGAGTGTGGGATGTTGATTTTGACACCTGGCATTCCTTGGAGGCTAAGTTGGATGTTGATTGGTTGACGTGTGAATGGGTGGGGCACTTTGGTGAGTGGAGGTGAGGGTTTAGTGTGTGGGATGGGTTTCTGCATGTGTGAATCACATGTGGGTATGGGTAATTGGGATTTACCCTTTGGTTTAAGTGGAATGGTAACTGGTGGTGAAAGGTGAATAGTAACACTTTTGATCCGTTTTTTGTGGAAGTGGAAAGTGTTTGGCGCATTTTCCTTGTTTGAATGTTTCATTGCCCATCTTTGGTCCTTGTTCGTTGGCAAAACTAGTAAAACACGTTTTTCAGCCACCAAAACTCATTTCCTTTGTTATTCAAATTCTGATTTTCACACTTTTGCCCCAAAACATTGGCAAAAGTGTTTCAAGGGTAATTTTTGCCATGTTTGAATATTTGAGGGACTGATTTTGGACATTCTTGATCTTCAAAGGTCTTCAATGCATCTTTGACTTCATGAGGGACCATAATTGAAAAATTAGAATTATGAGGGACTAATCTTGCCATTTCTTCAAAGTTGAAGGACCATTTTTGTAATTTTGACAAACTTAAGGGACCAAACTTGTAATTATGAATATACAAGGGTTTTAAGTGTCATTTCTTCATAATTTGAGGATCAATCTTGTACATCTTTAAGTTTTCAAGGGTTAATCTTGGATAATTCATGAACTAGGGCGCGGTTCTTTATACGTCTTCGTTTCTCGTGTCCGTTTTTCTTTGTTTCTTGTGATCTTTTGCCTTTTTCACGATATCCATACCTAAAACAAACAAGAAACAAATACAAGCATATATGTGGTATTTTATGACATTTTAATGCATTTAAAGCCCGAAAAGAACGATGAGATCATGTATAAATGCCATCTCATCACCAATCTAAGACTGTTTGACCATTTTGAGAAAATCATGTCCAAACATTTTCAGATGTCAATGATGGAAAAAATTTCATTTTTCTTAGGGTTACAAATTTCTCAAAATCCTAGAGGCATCTTCATTAATCAATCTAAATATGCTCTTGAATCGTTGAAAAGTATCATTTTGAAAACTGTGACCCAGTGGATACTCCAATGGTAGAGAGATCCAAGTTAGATGAGGATAGGGATGGGATTGTTGTCGATCCCAAACTTTACCGTGGAATGGTGGGCACCCTTCTCTATCTGACTGCTAGTAGGCCTGATTTGCAATTTGCTATATGCATGTGTGCCTGGTATCAGGCTCGGCCTACCGAGAAGCACTTACATGTTGTGAAAAGGATCTTTCGGTATCTAAAAGGAACACTTCATCGTGGTCTGTGGTATCCGAAGGATTCCTCTATTGCACTAATATCATATGCAGATGCAGATTATGCTGGGTGTCAAGATACTAGACCTAGCACTTCTGGCAGTGTGCAACTTGTTGGAGATAGACTGATTCGTTGGGCATCCAAAAGGTAGAAAAGCGCTACGATATCAAGTACAGAGGAAGAATACATTGCTATGTGCGGTTGTTGTGATCAAGTTCTTTGGATAAGATCACAATTAACTGACTACGATCTTGGATTCAATAAAATTCCGATGTACTGTGACAACAAAAGCGCAATTGCCCTTTGCTGCAACTACGTTCAACATTCCCGGGCAAAGCACATTGACATTCGCTACCATTTCATCAAAGAGCAAGTGGAAAATAGAGTGATCGAACTGTATTTTGTCAACACTGGGTATCAGCTGGCGGATATATTCACCAAAGCATTAGATCGAGGACGTATCGAGTTTTTGATCGAAAATCTAGGCATGAAATCATTCTCACCAGCGACACTTAAAGAGTTGGCAGAAGAATCTACAGAATAGTGGTGGTAAACTATTCTAGAGTATCCTTTTATCGTGATCTTGTATATTATCGTATATATATAAACCACCAAAAGAAAAATACAAAAATATAAAACATACAAAAACCATAAAAAAATATAAATCAAGAAAATCCAAAAATATTTTTCATTTTAAATCGGGCATGTCTTTTAGTACGGTAATATTATGGCCTTAGAAATGTCGATTAAAATTGACACGGCGCCATAAATAGAGTCCGTATAAAAGTTGTACATATTTTAAAACATGCCCATATGGCTTGTAGTTATTCTAACTGCAACCCGCTTTTCGCATTAAAGTCACGTATTTTGTACGAAGGCGTTTGATGAGATGGCATTTATACATGATCTCATCGTTCTTTTCGGGCTTTAAATGTCATAAAATACCATATATATGCTTGTGTTTGTTTACTTATGTATTTTAGGTATGGATATCGTGAAAAAGACAAAAGATTACAAGAAACAAGGAAAAACGAACACGAGAAACGAAGCCGCACAAAGAACCAGGCCCTAGTTTGTGAATTATCAAAGAAAAACCCTTGAAGATTTGAATATGTACAAGATTGAGCCCTCATTTATGAAGAAATGACACTTAATACCCTTGTATATTCATAATTACAAGTTTGGTCCCTTAAGTTTGTCAAAATTACAAAAAGGTCCTCTAAGTTTGAAGAATTGGCAAATTTAGTCCCTCAACAATACTAAATTGTCAGTAATGGTCCTTCATAAAGTCCAAGATCCAAAGAAGCCCTTGAAGTTCAAGAATATTACACTTATAGTCCTTTTAAAATGGATTCAATATCAAAAGGACTGAAGCTGTAAATATGCCAAAGTGTTAAAAGCCCTAAAACATTGTTTTGAAACTTTTTGTCGCCAAAACATGAATTCAGAAAGGTATTTAACAAAGGGGAACGAGTTTTCTAAGGAAAGAAACTTGTTATACACATTTTGCCAAAGAACAAGGGCCATAGTTTCCATGTCAAACATTCAAATAGACAAACACGCGCCAAACATATCCCACCCCCCAATTTCGGATCAAAATCTTTACTATTCACCATTCATCCACCCAGAATTACCACCCACTTAAATAAAGGGTAAAATCAAATTACCTTGTCCGACGCTTAATTCCCACGCCCAGAAACTCATCTCACACCTAAAACCCCAATCCCCACTCACCATGTGACCCCACCATTCAAGCCGTCCACCTATCACATCACACTTTAACCTCCAAGGAATGACACGTGGCCAAATCCACAACCCACACTCCTTGCTTGGTCACAAAGCTAAAATGGACGTCTAGGATCATTTGGATAGCTCACATCAACAAATTCATCTAGAAGACTCAAGGGAAATTTTGAGATTTTGTAGCTAGGGTTTCTCATTGTAAACTGAGCCCTTGTGGCCTATATAAGGACTCCTCAACTTGTGAGAGAGCCTTGTTCCAGTTTTACTCTTTAAACATTGTAATCCCTTTTTAAATTTATAAAAGTTTGGTATTTTTAATAAAATTGTAATTCCTTTTTATGTTTTTAAAAGTTGGTATTGTTTAAGAGTGATTCTGAGTTCCATTTGATGTTATAAAGGTGCTTTAATCTTTTGGTTAAAGCACGTTTATGTTTGGTAAGGTTTTCAAGTTTGAAATAAGCTTGAAATCAGTAATCTGTTTTCCTATTTTTCTTGTACTAACCCTTAACCATGAGCCCTAAGCTCTTACAAGCTTGTTGACACCAAGCTTGTGAAGGGATTTAAGCCTTTGGTTAGGCTGTTTGTTGCCTTGTGTTGAAGATCATACATATCAAGGTCTGGTTCTACTTTGAACCATTAGCAGACCTTGATCCTTCTTGTTTCAAGGACCTTGGTCACTCTCTAGCTGTTGAGAGTGGTCCAAGGAGCATAGCTGATCTCCCTAGGAAGTTGTGGGGGATAGGTATAAGCTCTATTTCAGTTTCCTCTAAAAAAAATATCATGTTCATGTCTGTTATGAGGTTTGCCATCGGATTTGGTGTTTTTGTGTTTGTGCTTTGTGTTTTATTGGTTATATCTGTTAGTTGTCACCTAGGTAAGATACTTGAATCATAAAATCAGTAGGTTGTGTGTTGGAATCAAAAGTTTGTTTGAAAAGGGGCTAAAACAAGGTTGTTTGATTTTTGGGATCATAAGGCCTTGTGGCCTTGTGCCTTGGTTCTAAGGGTTTGGATAGTCTAAACAAGTCATTTGTCACTGGTTTTGGTCCTTGGTTAAGTCTCAAGAGGTTTGGAAAAGGATTTCAAAGTTTTGGAAAAATCTGAAAATGTTGGTTTGAAATTGGTCAAACACATCAGATCCAATAAAATCTTTGTTTGTTGGATCTAGGGTTTGAAATTTGGTTTGGGAAGAGTTTAGGTGATAAGCTTGATATCTTTCCAAAAATAATTCAAAGTCAATTTCTTGATTTGTATCTTCAATTTTATCTGTGTAATATTTGTTTGTTGATTTTGGTGGCTTATTGTGGGTGCTAGAGCTCATCAAAGTTAGCTGAAGTGGTCATTTGCATCAGCAAAGTGACCACCTCATTTTAGGCTTGCATTTGCTATTCTAGTGTATGCCTTGTTGTTTAACTGCTTGAATCTTGTTATTGTGATGCTTGTGAGTGCTTCTTGCTATTTGGTTTGCTTATTTGCTGGCTTATAAGCCAACTGGCTTTTTGGCTTGAATTTGCCAAAATCTGTCAAGTTTTGGTTAACTTACCACTTGATTCACAAGGGCTCAGCCTCGAGTTCTTCACAAAAGTTGCTTAAAACAAGCTTATAATCAATCCCTGGTTATTTGGTAACATTTGGTAGACTTTGACTTTTGGTCAAATAAGAACTATTTGGCTTATTTTTCAGAACTGCTTATTGTTACATGCAACAACTTTAATTTTGTGATAGGTGTCATTTTTCTTAGCTTAATATCATATTTGAGAAGTTACAAGTCTTTTGGTTAAGCTTTTGCTTGGAAACTAGCTTATTTTGCTTTTTCAGCCAGCTTATTCACTTCCACAACTTATTCTATTTGGCTTTGTGTGAAATTTCTTGTTGATTATTCTTAGTTAAGCTATTTGTCTGCTTTTGCAAAAAGAATCAGCTTTTGAAACCCTTTAGAACTCAAACCCGACTATTTTGTCGATTAGTGAAAAAGTTCTTTTCAAAGTTTTGGCTTATTACTTGAGCTTTTTCAAAATTTCTTTTTGTATATTGGTTTATAATCTCAATAAGATGTTGTGTGTTCAATTATAGCTTATGGCATTGGCTTATAGCTTAATGGGCCAAAAGGCCCATTAAGAATAAGTTGTTGACTTATTAAGCTGTGATAGGCACATTTTCAGCTTTTGGGCCTTTAGACTTTTGTGCTTAAAATCAAATTTTGAGTAAGACTAGTGATTGTCAGCTTATTTGGTTGAGTTTGATTCTGTTGGGCCAAAAAGCCCATTTAAGTGCACTATTTTTTATTTTAGCCCATTTGGGGGCCCAATAGGGGTATTTTGGTAACTTTACTTTCATTTTCTGATTATTTAGGTTAAAATAAACTAGTTTGCAAGTTTTTAGAATTTTTATAAATTTTGGATTTTTAATAATATTTTAATATTATTTTATTATTAAATTTCATTTTTCACATTTTTGCAACTTTTATATTTTTCTTAGGTCAAATACATTAAAATAGGATTTTTAAAACTCTTAGATTAATTTTAGCATCATTTTCTTAATTTCTAGAATTATTTTAATATTTAAATAGTTTTTAATCATTTAAAAATAGTTTTCCTTAGTTTAAAAATTTATAAAATAGCTTTTAGTCCTTTTAAGTCATTTAAGAGGTTTACAAAGTGAAAAATCTTTATTTGGACTTTTTAATAATTATTTGGGTTTTTAGGGCTTTAATTAGCATTTAAAAATCAATATTTAATTAAATTAAAGGTTTGAAAAAGTTTTGATCATTTTTAAACTCTTAGTTTATTTAATTTGATTTTTGGTAATTTTTTTTGGAATTTTTAGAATTAATTTTTATTTTAGCACTTTTTACGGTTTTTAATTTAGTCGTCGTAGTAATAATTTTCACGTATCCGTCATTCTAATTTCTCATCCCTTCTTTCTTATATTAATCTCAAATCATTTACATTTTAGTCACACACATATACCTCCTTGGGAAACGAACTTTCACCTTTAAGGGTCATTAGTGTTTGATTTTCCTAAATCATCACTTAATACTTACCGCTTATACGCTCTTTTTCCTAAAAGACGTATTTTTATCACAATCAACGTTGACTCACAACGGGAATTAATTTTCTCGGGTATGGTTTACTTTAAGACCATACAAGGGATCAAGTTTACTTTATAACTTGGTCTAACACAAATTTGTGTACGCTTCAGTGCACTTATTTTGTTAAAATAAGAGAAATCTTATTGCCACCACGAATCATTCTTATATCATTTAAAATGGAAAAAGTCTTTCATCAGTACTCCTTAATACAATGACTACAGCTCTTTCAATAGAAAACGGGTTTGTATTTAAGGGGGAGAAAAATTTCAAATCACTTTCGTCATTAAATCGGTCTTCAAAAGTCTTTCATAAAATTAATTGGTTACATGCTTAATGGTGAATCATTCTTCGTGTGTATTCGTTGTGCTTCGTGATTTATGTGATTTATGTTATTTCGTGATTTAGTTGTGTGTGAACATATAGTTAATAAACTATGTTAAGTTATCACAATGTTAAAGTTTAACTATAAGAAATATAGAAGGAAATAGGAGAACCAAAGAGTAAAAATGACAAGTTGACCTAGGTCAAAATCAATATATACCCGCCCCCTTTTTTCTTATCTATTTTTTCGTTTCACTGTTTCACAAACACACATAAACTCTTGCCGCCATTGTTGAAATAATTCAACCTTTGCTTATCTTGCCAATTCTCTGCTAATATCATATTGGTAAGTACAATCTTTTGTGAGTCCATTGTGGTTGTCACTCAATTGAATACTATGTCTCTGATTAATTCTGATTAGGGTTTGTAAATGGGTTTTTTCAATTAAGTGGATCGTATGGATAAACTGATAGATGGGTTTTTGTTCGAATAAGTATTAGAACACAGGATATTGCTTAGATTGCCTTAAAATCTAGTCTAATAGCTTTAGGATCAAAAATCTGTTTGATATTGGTGATGAACAATTAGGAGTAGATTTTTTTGCGAAGTAAAAAATCACAAAGAATTTTTGCGAAGTACAATCACAAAGTATTTTTCTGCGAAGTAAAATGTGGTTGTGAAGTTCATTATTGCGAAGTAATTGATTCTTTGACTGTGATTGCGAAGTACATGATATTGGTTGATTGCGAAGTACATGATATTGATTGATTGTGAAGTACATGATATTGATTGATTGCGAAGTACATGATATTGATTGATTGCGAGGTACATGATATTGATTGACTGCGAAGTCGTTCTGATTGCGAAGTTGATTGCGAAGTAGCTATTTTGCAAAGTTTTTTTTATTACGAAGTAGTCTTTCTTTGTGCTCAGTATATTTGATTGCGAAGTAACTAAGATTGCGAAGTAGCGTTGATTGATCATTGCGAAGTAGTATTCATTAGTATTGCGAAGTAGTATTCATTAGTATTGCGAAGTAGTATTGATTGATATTGTGAAGTAACGTTGATTGGTCATTGCGAAGTAGTATCGATTAGTATTGCGAAGTAGTATTAATTTATCATTGCAAAGTAGTATTGATTAGTATTGCGAAGTAGTATTAATTGGGTATTGCGAAGTAGAGTTGATTGATCATTGCGAAGTAGTATTGATTAGTATTGCGAAGTGGTATTAATTGGTTATTGTGAAGTAGTATTGATTGGTATTGCGAAGTAGTATTGATTGGTTATTGCGAAGTAGTATTGATTGGGATTGCGAAGTAGTAGTGATTGGTATTGCGAAGTAGTATTGTCTGTTCAATAAATTGCTTGTATTATGTATTTGTTTGTCATATGATAGGCTTGCCATGCTTGAAGGATTTTTTTATGCATAGTGATATATAGTTTTGTCTTTATCAACCTTGTGTGTTTTATCTTAAGCAAAAACATGTCACTCACCATGGATCAACAACGACAAGCCGATCTCAAGCTAGTTCCAATCGATGTACGTCTTAAGTTCAAACCAAATAATCTCAGACTACAAGAAGGTTTGTACCAACTCAGCATGCTTTCAAAGTAGCCATGGAGATCCTTGATCTTTCACCAATAAAGAATGCATTACGGTATACGGCATCAGTTCCAAAGGTGTACATGCATGAATTTTGGGTCTCCAAGAAGTCACTGTCCAACACAAAGATCTCACTCACAATCGACAAACGTAAAAAGATAGTCTCTCTTACCCACTTTCGTCAGATTCTTGGATTACCTCTTTTAGCTGAAGCGGACAAGTTTGTTGATGATCCAACCAAGGACGATCTCATAGATACACTTCAATCTTTAGGATAAGGTACATAATTGAGGAACTTTTCACAATTTACCACATCACAATTAGGACAACCATGGAAGACGATATTCAATATCCTTATTCGGTGTCTTACTACAAAACATAGTGGCTCTGACTCATTCAGACTTCCTCAAGCTTGCATTTTTTGGCGAATCTTTAAGAACCAAAAGATAGATTATGCCAAATATGTGTGGCAGAAGTTCACCTATCAACTATTTGACAACAAAAAGAAGAAGTCTGACCACTTTCCATTTCCTCGATTCATAAAGCTAATCATTGATTACTTCATGAAAGAAGATGATGAAATTAATAAACATGGAAAGTTCATCTACCATACTAAAGAGGACGATGATCTATTGACCTTCATGAAAACAGAAGGACAAAGGGATACTTATTCAGGGATTCCTGCTCCAGTTCCTGATAACCTGTTGAATGATACTATCAAGACAAGTGAGGCTTACAAGAAAGTTTTGCGAGAGGTGGAAACACAAAAAGAACGATTTGCTTCTGGAGAATTTTTTTCATCAAAACCAAAAGACAAACGCAAACACAGTGAACCATCTGAAGAAACAGCTTCACCTAAGCCCAAAAGGAAGAAAAGTGTTGCTAAGTCTAGTGGGAAGCAGCTGATGCTTGAGGATGAAGATGAAGATATTAATAAAGAAGAATTGCTTCGCAAAAATGAAAGACGAAATGTAAAGAAAGCTATCATGCAAAGTAAGAAAGACACGGGGGTAGTGGTTCTGGTATGAAGGCAAAGGAAACCATGCTACCTCCTGATATTGCTGAATTTGGGAAACCTGCTGATTACATACCTCTTCGTGAGAAATCTGCCCAAGTTGATGACGATGTCGACATTCATGATGAACAACAAGTTCATGCCGGATTGAAGGATATGGACATTGTCGGGTCTACTGATACGAAAGCATTTGGTAACACAGAACATATAGTTACAAATGTTGAGACTACCAAAGCCACAAGTACTACAGTGCCTCTACCAGTTACTACAATGCCTCCACTAGTTTCTACAGTGCCTCCACCAGTTTCTACAGTACCTCCACCAGTTATCACAGTGACTCCACCTGCGTTAATTCAACTTCCCTTAAATCTACCAAGTCAACCTCTCTCTGCTTCGGTTTCAAGCACTGCCATGACCATTGCTCCTACACAACAAACACCAGTAGCACCGATATCGTTGATTCCATCATTACCAGCCTTGTTCATGCTACAAATGGAACAACTCATGAAAGCTCAACAAGAAGAGATGGTTCGAGTTAAAGAGGAGTTAGCTCATAGACAGCAAAGTGAAGAATCCACAAGAAAAGCTCAAGAAGACGCAATTTCTAAATTCCAAGAAGAGTTAGAATTATCTCGCAAACTACATGCAGAAGAAATAGCTTAAGTCAAGGCAAATGAAACCGCCAAAAATGAAGCAAAGTTAATTCGTCTTCAAGAACTCAAAAAGAAGTACCGAGATGAGAAAGAGATTCTTGCCAAAGCTAACGATTCAATTGTTGAATCACTTGATGAAAAGGTTAAGGAATCTATCGACACTCTGTGAGACGAGTTGAAACAAATTGTTGCAAGCAACTTCATGATCAAGTCTTCTGACACTAATAAGTCATATTTTCTCATTGCTCAAAGGCTCACGGATTATGAGTTGAAGAAACTCTTACATGCTCGGATGATTCAAGTCGGGTCCTACAACCAAACCAAAGCTCAAAAGAACCTTCACAAAGCTCTTAAAACGGCTATGGATGAAGATATTGAGATATTCAAGAAACATGGTACTGTAGTTCCTTATAATATCCTAAATGAAGAGAAAGAGGAAGATGAATCTGACAATGATGACGATGATGATGATGATGACAATGATGATGATGACAATGGTGATGACGACGAAGGTGATGATGACGAAGTTGATGATGACGAAGGTGGTGATGACGAAGGAGGAAGTGATGAAGAAGGAGGTAGTGAGGACGAAGACGGTAGTAATGACGAAGGAGGTAGTGATAAACACAGTGATGGTGATGATAATGGTGATGGTGACGGCAAAAATGGTGATGATGAAGAAGAAGGGGATGTTGATACAGGGAAGAAGGATAGAGATAAGGAAGACAAGTCTGATAAAGAAAAGTCCAAAGGTGACAAATCTCACAATGATGATGTTACCAAAGATAAATCAACTCCAAAACCTCCACCTCACCAAGGCAAACACACCAAGAAGTTTCATGATGTAGATGCGAATACAGCCTCATCACATACTCCACCCACAACCGCTCATGCAACCACATCTACTCCTGTCACATCTGCCCCAGTTACTGCTGCTTCAGTTACCACACAACAACAACTGACGGAACCCGATCAACCTGTACCGTATTTTTCAGTCTTTGATCCAGTCCAAGACATACCAGAAACTGAAGTTGTAGCCGTACCTATTGTTGATGTTCATGTCTCTACTCAAGTTCTTGTTGTTCCAGATTCAAGTGAACCAGCATGGGTGGATACACTCGAGGAAGATGAAAATGCACGTATACAACCTTGGGTTTCAAACGCTGCTGCACTTCGTCCACAGACAAAGGCTGATGAAGCTGAATTCTCCCAATTCCTAAGCAATCCAATAGATTTTTCAATATTCTTGAAGTACAACTATGGGTCTAACATAACTTAAGCAATGGTTGTGAGAGGACTCAAAAATCCCAAACTTTGTGTTAAATCCAAAATCAGCAGTACGGAATACGAGTACAACGCTAATGAGCTTCTTAAAGCGTTGAGAACTACTCAAAGGGACGGTCTTCATGCACCTGAAAAACCTCCTCTCCCCACAGCTGCAGATGATGACCAAATTGCACTTGAATTCTTCGTCAGCAAGTATCTCGAATACTTGGTCAAGGGAGCAAACAAGTATGTGACCTCCTTAACATTGGTAAAAGCTGCAACTTGGGATTTGATACCTTGGATAGAGGAAAAAGTTAATCGTCTCTGGGTTCCACAAGTGCATCCTGAATATGATCGATATGCCGACTTGGGTGCTTCACATTGGGATGAGTGTGTGCGACGCGCCTACAACTATGAATGTCTGCACAACTCAGGTCCTCAAGTCTTCTCTCTAATTCGATTCAAAAGCATCCAAGGAGTTAGGATTGAACCCAAAACTGGCTATCAACACTTGATAGAGATCAGAATCAAAAGAGAAGATGATAATATCTACACTATCCAGGAAGGAGATTTTCCATTTCTTCGTCTTGAAGATATTGAAGACATGCTGCTTTTTATTACTCACAATGCGCTCAGACACTTGAACTCTGACGAATTCATTGCCTTGAATTCAGCTCTTAGAATGTACACACATCGAGTTGTCATCAAGAAAATATTTGAAGATCTGCAACTTGGAGTAGAAAGTTATCATAGGAAGCTAAATCTTTCAAAACCACGTACTCAAGTGTTGCCGAGGCATAAAGAAAAATCTACATACATCAGCACAACTGACCCGATGCCCGGTATTTTCTACTTGAATGGCCGTGGTCTAATGAAGTTCATGAGAATTCTAGAGATCAACAAATTCTGTGACGGACTCTCACCCATATTCGGGAAAAGTTGGTACATCTCAACAAAAACAAGACTCTTCCAGAGGTTACTGTAGAATGGCACATGGTATTTCAGCAGAGTGCTACATATACGATCAAGAAGATTGATGAAAAGCTGAGGGAAAGACGCCTTATAAGAAGTCTAGAATGATTCGTTGATGGAAGACAATATGGAGCGCACCACAAGCTAATGGAACGATCCATTTAAAATGGGTCGTACTATCTCAGGTCAACTCCATATATTTTTTTATGAATATGTAAATACTGGTTGAATATTGTGCTTTTGTAGCTTGCTGTAGTGTGAAAGTATGATAATGTTTCAAGAATTTCTCACGAGATTCTAAATCTTTCAAAATCTATCATACTCAAACACTACAACTAACCCTCATTAACTTGAGGGGGAGCATTGATATGTTCTATGGCCAACAACTGATTTCATTTTGTTACCCAAAGACCAGTTAATCCATTAATATCCAAAATATTGATGGTTAACATTTTGGATAAGGGGAGAAAATGGGATTAAGGAGACTTGTAAATATATGTGGCTAAAATTGAAAAGAGCTTAATGGTAAACCCAACTTGATATATGCCATGCATATGTTAAGGGGGGCATTTTGTTATGAAAAACATTGAAGGTACAAAACACTCTTGATATTTATATCACAAGTACATCAGTGATTTTAAGGAATTTTCATGAAGACGAACACTTACCCAAAACACTTTTAATTCACGACGGATGTGGTGACAAAAGGGTGGTACGATGAGGTGTTAGTCCAATGATTCTTCCAGAACTGGAAGAATCTTCCCAAGGACAATTCCATAGTTAGAAAATAGAAGTCCTTAGGAAAGATGGAAAATGGATTGTGAACGTAGCTGAATGCCGACCAAGTACTGATGTTAGCACTGTAACAATCACAACAAGGTGCTAGTGATGATGTATTGGTAACCATTGAAGGGGTTGAAGAATGAAAAATAAATGTAAAGATAAAGGATGTAAAGAAAGAAGCCCTCCTTAGAACTTAGGCAGAAACCATGTCAACTCATCTTGAAGACAAAGTATCATGGACCCAGTGATGCGATGCACAACCCCTCCCAGCCAACTCAAATATCTCTCAAAAGATATTTGTTTTAATGTCACGGAGTTTAACACGTTATCTATCGGTTTATTCAGTCCGAATAAATTGATATTGAAAAGGTGGCAATCCTCTCCAGCCTCCGCTCACCAAAACAAAATCCACTATTGAGTCTAGAGCCACGAGATCATCAAAAGTCTCATTAGGACACAATTTTAAAAACAAGAATGATTTTTATGAATCCTACGCTATATTCTTGTAATATTGCCAGAACATCTTAGTGATACGAAAGTATTACAATGAAGATGGAAATCCTGCTTGAGCCAACATCAAACAAGCTCATGGAAGGTGACACGTGCGGTTCTTTAAGAACTAATCTTGTGAAAACTGGAAAGAAACGATGGTTTAACTCTTAACTGAGATTAAACTTGTTCCAGGGCCTCTACGCCAAATCCAAGTGATCTTGCCAGAACACTCACAGTGGCACTCTTTAGTGTTCACAGTGAAGAGTGGAAATCCTTCTAGTGTCAACATCAAATAGCACTACGGTAGGTGACAAGCAAGATTCTATTAGAATCAATCTCGTAACGAATGGAAAGGAACGATGGTGAAAATCTTAATTAAAATTCACTTGTTCCAGGATTCATGAATTGACGGCTTCAATCATATGGATATCTAATATCCAAGTGATTCACTCTTTATGTTCGCAGTCAGCTTTGGACGGTCGAATAAAGAGAACGGGTTTACCCGCGAAATCTTGTCAAGGAGATCTTTAATTAGAGCAACCTGTCACAAGTACGATATTTATTATCGTCCAACGGTCTTCACCGACCAGAGGTAAGATGCTACCGAATCAGAATAAAATGTCAAAGCCATTTTATTCGCGTCTTATTATGTTGCTTCATTTTAAGATGGTGGCGTTGCGGGGTACCAGATGAAGTCGTTCTCACTTACTTATTCCTTCTTCATCAAATATTTCATCAAAATTCAAGAAAGTATGACCTAAAAGTCTTCCGTTCTATCAACTTTAAACTTTCAAGAATTCAACAAAGGATAGGTATGTGGGACATGAGGTCACAAAGAGGCATATATCACAAGAAGGCAAAAAACTGCACATGAAGATGATCTCAAGTTACAAGACAAGTCAAAGCCAAAAGAACATGTTGCAAGCCAAAGCTTAAAGATTATTACAACATATTCACAAGCCGAAAAAGAAAAAGAAGAAGAGAAACTACTACGAGCTCAAGAACGAAGACTTAGTATAGTATGCTAGGTTTAGAACTTTGTAATTTGGAGTGACCTCCCTTAGGGGGAGATTGTTGGAAATACGTTTTTAACGTATATTAGAAGTATCGGTCACTCCAGTTATATTATTAAACGTTGTAAGCTCGTAGTTAGAAAGTTTATACATTTATATTATCATCCTAGCCCATGGGCCTATCCATGGGTTAGAAGGCCCAAGTCCACTAAGGACTTGGGTATATAAGCCCTCTCCTTTGATGGATAGGGTGTTGTTTGTTTACTATTTTCACATAATACATTAACATTTCTCTCATCTTTCTCGCTCTAGTTTCTCTCTCTAGAAAACAACAACCCTCTTGATAGATCTTAGATTATCTTAATTCTACAACATACGGAGTGAGAGTGTTGGTGTGATGATGGTGATGACAGGGAGGTCTTGGTTTTGAGAATTATTCACTTGGGAAAGACCTGTTTTCATTAAAATCTATTTCATCACCCTCTGTTCCTGATCTCTATATGACGTCATCATCTTCATTGAATCTGACATGAAAGGTTTCTTCTACTTCTTGTCTTCTAGTATTGAATACTCTGAAGGCCTTGGCAGTTGGAGAGTATCCTAAGAAGAAACCATCATCAGTCTTTTCATGACCTATAGTTATAAATGAACATAGGGCATCCAAAAACATGGAAGTAGCTGACATCTGGAGCTCTATTTCTGAAAACTTCATAGGAATTTTTTCCATGTCTCTTGACAATGATTGACCTATTTTGAGTGTAACATGCAGTGTGAACAAATTCCCCCCAAAATTGCTTTGGTAAAGCTGCACCATTTAACATAGTTCGGGCTGCTTGAATCAGAGTCATGTTTCTTCTTTCAACCACACCATTTTGTTCAGGGGTGCCAGCTGAAGAGAAGTTTTGTGATATTCCCTTTTCATCACAAAAGAATTCAAGTTGTTGATTTTTGAATTCAGTACCATTATCACTTCTTAGAGTTTTGACTCTAACATCATTCATATTTTCAACCTGTCTGATGAAGGACATGATAGTATCAACTGCATCACTTTTCCTTCTGAGGAAGAAGACCTATGTATACCTTGAAAATTCATCAAATATGACCAAGGTATATTTGTTTTGATTAATGGTCTAAGGTTTGATAGGCCCAAACAAATCCATGTGAAGGAGATGTAAGCACTTGTCAATAGAGAATGATTGCCTGGTCTTAAAAGAAGATGTTAGAAATACGTTTTTACGTATATTAGAAGTATCGGTCACTCCACAATATTATTAATGATGTAATAGCTCGTAGTTAATAGTTACTTATTTAGTTAAGTAAGAACCGGTCCATGGGCTTGTCATGGGCCGGCCCAAGTCCACATAAGGCTTGGAAGTATAAATACCCCTTTCCTCCTTGGAAAGGGGTTGGTTGTTGTTCATTTGTGTTTTCCACTTAATAAAATATCACATAGTTTTCTCTCACTTTCTCTCTCTAGTTTCTCTCTCTAGAAAACATCAACCCACTTCATAGATTCATAGGTTATCAAGATTCTACATTTGGTATCAAGAGCTATGGGGTGATTTAAGGTAATGATTTGTGTGGTTTTTTAGTTTTTGATTGTATTAGTGTTCTTTAAGAAGATTCATCTTGATTCTTGGTGTTTTTGGTGTTTTTGTGATTGGGATTAGTAGATAAGTATTAGTTTTTACTTATTATTGTAGAAATCACAAAACTTTTTGGGTTATTTGGTAAAAATCTGGGTTTAAATCTTCTTTTTGATCGACTGTTCATACTCGAACAAAGTTTCTGATTACCCAGCAAAGTTCCGAACGAACAAGCTGAACAAGTCTTGTCTTTAGAAAAAGTCACTAAAGGTAGACCAGCAACCAGGTTTTGTGTGGCTATCTTGTTGATGTTTTTAAAGTTGACATGATACAGTCTTTTGTGCCACAGCCAATTGACACTTTCAGAGGCTTTGGCTAGAAAACAGTTGGAGCTGTCTTCAGAGCAAGTAGCCATGTTGATGACATACACATCTCTTCTTGTTGGTGCAATAAGCACCACATCATTGTTCTTGTTAAATATGGTTCCCTGAGTCTTAGTAAACAAAACCTTATAGTCAGCATCACACAATTGGATGATGCTAATAAGATTGTGTTTAAGACCATTCACATATGCAACCCTTGTAAACGTTATCCCATTGCAGTTCACTGAGCCGTATCCCTCTGTGTCGCCTGAAGAATTATCCCCAAACACCACTTTAGGACCTGGCTCCTTTGAGTATCTGTGCAGGTATTGTCGAATCCTTGTCATGTGTCTAGAACAGCCACTGTCTACATACCATACTGATTCCTTAAGATGTTTCTACACAGACACATAGAAACAAGTTAGTTCCTATGGTGAACCCACTTTCTAGTGGGTTCCCTGAATTGCTTATTAGCAACTCTTGAGTTCATGTATAAATTTTTACGATGGGAAGGACATTTAGCTATCTCATGTGTAAACCTTCCACAGATATCACATCCTGGAAAGTCACTGCAATCATCTGCGTGATGGTCTGTGAATCCATAAAATTTACAAGGAGGATAATGTCTATAGTTACCTAATTGTCTCCTAGAAGCCTGTTGTCTATCCCTAGAAGGTGTCTGAGATCTCTTGACAGCCATTTGTCTATCATGATCTATGGTCATGTGATGAGAGTTTTTACAAACATTGCAGTAAGGTTTGACTATCCTTTTACCTTTGGGTTCTCCTAAAATAGACTTAGGTTCATAGGAAGTAGAGCATTCATCGGAAGGATTAATATGTAGTTTCAAGAGTTCTACTTATTTCATTAATGACAACGGGCGTTCTTCAGTTGAGGAATCAACTTTGTTCATAGATTTTGTTGAGACATGCTTAAAGGCAACTTGCTTAACAAATTGTTTAGCTGGTACAGCAAATACCTTAGCTGGTGGTTTCTCAACATCTATTTTGGGTTCAGCCTTAGCTCTTCTAGAAGAGTTGCTGGGTTCAACTCCTGAGAGTTTAGATAAGGGTGGTAAATCAACCACATCTTCAGAGACAGGTACATCCGTCAAGAGGGGATCTGACATATGTATAGTCTCTGTAGATTTGAAAACAATCTCTTTGGGTTTTGTGAGAATTTTCCATTTGTTTTTCTTAGCAGATATATCCCATTTTATGTCAACAGGTAGTTCATCATTAAGACATTCATCTATAGTTAGTGCACAGCCATTTTTCTATAACCTTATTTAATTTAGATACTTGATCATTTAAGGCACTGTTCTTTAAGGTTAACCTATTAACTTCGTTTTGAAGAGATATCTTTTTAGAATTAACCTGTTTGAGAGTTTCACATTTAGCCCTAGCAGTTAAAAGTTCATGTTTAACAGAGTGAAACTTATCAAGCAAGTTCTTTATTTGTTCCTCAACAAAGTGTAAATCAACAATGGTGTAATCAAGGACATGTTTGTGTTCATCACTTTCAGACATAGATAGAAGCCTGTGTACCTTTTCATTGTGATGTCAACCCATTGTCCTGATCTTGCATCTCCTTTACCAACAGCTGGTTCATCCTCAGCTATTGCCATGAATGCCCTGACTCTAGTATTATCTTCCTCATCTGAAGTCAACGGCTCATCATTCCAGTCATATGCTTCAGCTACCAACCCTTTCTATGTCTTCTTATCACCCCCTTTCTTCTTAGACAGAGCTTCAAGCTTCAAATTCATCTGTTCCAACTCAGCTTTAAGTGCCTTGTACTTGTTCTTATAATCCTTCTTCTCATTTTCAAAGGAGTTGAATTGATGGGATGAGTTGTTATGTTGTGATTTGAACTTGTATGGTTTGGTGGAAGATGATGGATAAGAAGGTGAGGGTGTCTTTGTGGAAGGACAGTCTTTTTGAAAGTGTCCAAGTTTTCCACAGGCAAAGCAAGTTTCTTTTTATTTGTCGGTTTGTTTGCTAGCTGATCCTACTCTCCCTGATCTTTTGTAGAATCTACTTTGATTAGCTAGTAAGGGTCTTTCATGAAACTCAGCATTAAGGTCTGTCATGAACTCTTGGTTGCTGCGTGTGTCTCTTCAACATCAAAGTCGTTGTCATGAGGGTGTGGGGTGGAAATCAAGGGTTTGGATGTTGCTCCCTGAACTACAAACCTTTTAGTCTCTGATTTGTATATGGTATCAATCAGCCCTTCTTCATAATTGTAGTTTCCATATAGCTGAGCTAAGGTGTCATTCTTGATGGAGTTATTAGCTCTCTGAGTCTGATTCATACTCAGCTATTTTCTTGGAAGGCTGTTGACAAATGTGGCATTTACTTCAGCTTGAGCAATGGTGACGTCGTTCATAGCAAGGTCATTGAGAAGAATTTTCAACCTTGTATATGTTTGTTGAACCTTTTCACCTTCAATTGCCTTGAAAGCATTGAACTGAAGCCTGAGTGCCTGAATCTTGGTTTCTCTAGTTTCAGAGGGTCCTTCATGACCAAGGATAAGGTATGTCCACATTTGTTTGGCTGTAGGACATTTAATCACAGACTTCATGATGTGTTTAGGAAGACAGGATATAATGATGCTCTTGAGACGTTTGTCTTGGTTTGCCAATTTCCTATCAGCTGGAGTCCACTACTTGAGAGGTTTGGGAAGAGGATTCTCATCAGTAGAGGTAAGAGCCATGGGAACATAAGGTCCATTTTCTATAATTTCTAGAAGAAATGGTTCAAGTCCGTCAAGATACACGAGGAATTGACTCTTCCAACTTGGAAAATCATCTTCATCAAAGACTGGTACGTTGGTGACATGAGATCCGCCTCTTGAGTCAAGAAGTTGAGGTAGATCATCTTCATTTTGAGGTGGAGGAGTAAGTCTTGGTGATGTTGGTGGTGGAGTAGTGTTGTTCCCAGAAGACGGTGGTGGTGGTGGTGGTGTATTGCTTGTTTCAGGCATGGTGATCTTGATTATAAAACTTAGAACGATGTTTATGAGGGTCTTAATATCAAACACCGCTCTGATACCAATTGAAAGTCCCTAATCCAAGCTTGAAACAATAAACTAAACAATCAACACACTAAATTACTTTTCAAACGTAATACTTATTATTGTATAATAAAGAATTACAAGTGTTATGGATAACACCGTTTGTTGACAATGTGTTGTGCATACTTTGGACAAACTAAAACCTAACTTATGAACACATTCGCAGCTGTTTGTTTCAACAAGTTCTAAGAGTTAATGTGTGAAATGTGTCAAAGTATTGAAAATTAACTATAGGCAACATAACCTATTTATAGTTCTACGAGCTTGACTCCCAGTACTGGTTGATGGTGACTACACTAAACAGACACTTGTCAGACATCTGTCACAAGATGCTCTTATATTCTTGGTAGGTTGCCACAATGTTTAAGGAAACAAGCTGACATAGTTTCCCTTTTCTTCATACTCTCGTACACACTAAGGTATGTCCAAAGTGTACTGAGTGTTAACAGGGTATTGTCACCCCTGTTAACCCTCAACCCCTCAGAGTCCCTGATACATCTTGGCTATTATCCATCACAGCCAATGAGTATGTCTTCAAGTTTCGACTTCCTTGACAATGTCTCTGACATGGACTCCTCTGAGGTTGCTCACAGAGACTTAGATCTCTGTGAGTCTTGCGATACTTGCCTGCCTCCTAGGCATAGGCAAGTTAATATCAAACAGCTTGATTTGTGTTTAAATCTATGATACAGGGAATCTAATAAACTTAGATTTCCAACACAATTAATCTTTATGAATGAGATGATGCACTTTCACTTATGGATAACAATGATCTTGTTTTTAAGCTTCGTATGGTGAAAGTGAAACTTGAGGATGATAAGTGTTCATGGTACCAAAGCCCTAATTAAAGTCCTTGATTTCTTCATGAATTATTTCTATCAAAACCATTTCAAGAAAAATCCAAAAATATATAAATAGAATTGTTTTCTTTTACATTGCATTGTACAAATCAAAATCATACATCATATAGTGTAGTGTAGTGTAATAGCATTCCATATTGGCCAAGGTGGATTAATTATGAGAAAAGTGTAAATTGGTGCTTTAAAATGTGGCATTGCATGAGGTCATAGCAATGATCAAGTATAGGGGATTTGATATGAGTGAAATCTCATATCAATTATATCATAGATAACCCTAAAACACAAAGCAAAATACCTGATTTTGATTTATAAAAGCAGTATTATGGGTATATTTTGTTGTTTGTGCTTGTGTAGGTAAAAAGATAAAATTATGAAGCAAATAAGGGAATCAAGCCTTTATTGATGAAGAAAATACAAAACGAGGATGAAAAGTGACAAGTCAATCAAAGTCAAAGGACCTTTCTTGATAACTTTCAAAGTAGAAGGACTTAAAGTGCAAATATGGAAAAGTCAAACATGGTTAAAGTACAAGTCAAAGAATCATTTGTGTTCAAGTTTGAAGTTCAAAGGAACAGAAATGACAATTTTATGAAGATTCTAGCTTAAAATAAAAATCTGCTAAACACAAGGACTGTTTTTGCCAAATGTGAAAGTTCAATCAAAGTATGATCCGTGAGCTATGGTTTTCAGCCAATGATAGGCTTGTATTCAGTCAACTAGGATTGCCACTTCACCATAATAAATGAAGAAAGAGACGAGTGGATATTAAATATATTCCAGCCAATCAAATTTCAGTTTTTAGATAATGATCTGTGGGATTTATTCTCGCCCAATAAACACTTGCCACATGGATATTCAAACTCAAAACGAGCCCAGAATCAAGAGAACGAACGAGCGACTTTCATGAAAAGGTTTCAACATCAAATATGCTCGAAATCAAGTGACGAAGCCATCCCAGTTGACTAATTAGATTGAAATCCACTTAACAAAAAAGCCCAAATTTGTTCTTCATCAACAAAATCCAATTAACAGATTTAAGCCATGTGGAAGCTGTGGATTGGCCAAGACACGTCACTCATCCTCACCAACACTCAACTTAACTCTATAAATACCCCCATTGTATCTCCATTTGTACGTTGTAGCTTAAGTGTGAAAAACACACACTTAATATTTCTCTCTCAACTTTCCGTTAGTTTTTCAGTTAGAACTACTCTCAAGTGTCTAACAAACACTTGAGAGAGTTAGTTAGCTTCTAACAAATTCATAACAACTTTCCATAAATAAAATTTCACAATTCACTTCAATTCTCTTCCTTCTTTACTTCATTACCTCATAACCTAGTGTTCATGTTGATTCTATTGATCAAACTTGATTAATGGAGTTGTTGTGATTGATTTGGAGAGTTAGTTTATTATCAGACGTTTTCCTAGTTCAGTTTCATAGCCAGAAGTAGCCAGAAGTTCAGAATGATGCAGAATTGATCAGCCCTTGATATTGGTGATGATCTGATGGGTGTTGATTGTTGATTTTGGTGTTTGGTGTTGTTTTTAGTAGGCTCAATGCCTCACTACTCCATCAAAGCAGGCTTTAAGCTAAAAGGTGCTTGAAATCTCATTTTAATTCCTCTAAAGTGTTCTTGCATGCTCAATTCATAGATACTTAGTGAAATTTCTTGAATCTGCTTGATTTGATGTTCATTTGGATTACATGTTATGATTTGATGCTTGTGTAGTTGAAACATTAGCTTGTAATCTGATAAGCTTTGATAATCTGCATTTTCACTTCATAATTGTCATCAGTAGGCCATTTGTTCTTCCATAGTGTAAACTTGTAGATTTTTGGCTTTTTGTGGTTCATTTGAGTTGCTTATTAAGTTCAGATAGTTTTCTTGTGGTTCCAATAGCTTTTGACTAATAAGTCTCTGTAAAATTTTCATAACAGTCTAATAAGTAGTGTTTGGATATTTGTAGTTTTGAAGATTCAGTAGTTGAAAATTGTTGATTTGAGCTTAAACTCATTTTAATAGACCAGTTCAAGTAATTGGTAAGCTTTTGTAGTCAACTCTTTAGTCAAAAAGGCAAATTGCCATAAAAACACTTTGGGTCAGTTTTCATCAGTTAAAACTAGCTAGATTCATACTCATGCCATTTCTTTGCTAGTTGATATTAGGAGCTGATTTTCATTGCTGAGTAGAGTTCATAGTATGAGCTTTTAATTCCACTAAGGTAGAACATACAGTATTAAGAATTAAGCTTGGAGTCAGCTCTTGAATAAGCTGATGAGCATTTGTTAGTTTCTGTGACAAGGACTAACTGATTAAGCAATTCCCATCAATCCACTTCACAAATTTGTTCATTTTATTGCACAATCTTGTTCACAAACTTTTTAAGGCATTTTGGAAAGTTTCAGCTTTATGGAAAATTTTGGTCAACAAAAGGCAACCATAAGCTACTTGTGCTTATTTTCAAATTCCAACTTATTTTCTTGATGAAATTTGATAAGAGTTGACATTCCATTCTTCTTGAAGCTTAATCTTTCATCTTCAATAGAAAAATCCATTTGTGCTTGATTAGATAAGCTGTTAGCTTATTTTAGGCTTATTCAAATAAGCTATCTTGAGATTTAGAAAGTTTTAGCTGATTTCCATTAAGCTGACTAAGTAGAATTCAGTTTTAAACCTTTTGCAAAAAAACTAGAGCTTATTTGGTTTAGTAATAAGCTCATGCGAGCTTATTGAATGTGTGTTGCCCGTTTTTGATATAATATTTTGTTTAATTGCCCATTAGTCCCTAATCTTTAGGGGTTAGTTTAAACAGCTTTTGAAACTTCACTTTTTAGGGTTTGCAAGTTCTAGTCCCTGCATTTTGATTTTGTTACAAATTGGTTAATCAATTTTTAAGTTTGTTATAAAGTCATTAAAATTTGTTAGAATTTTCATTTTCAGTCCTTTTACATTTAGAATTTAAAATTTTAGTCCTTGCACTTTTAATATTTTACATTCTGATTCATTTTACTATTTGTGCATTTAATACTTGTACACTTTGCTTTAATTGTGGTAAATGCAAATTGTTTTAGAATAGTACGGTTACGTAGTGATAATATTTTTACCATTTTTACGTGATTTGTTGAAATAGACCTAGATTACCAAAACTTTTATAAAGTCTAAAACCAAAAACAGTTAATAACTTGAAATCATTTGGACAATAAATTTGTTGTGAGTTGGGAATTACGATCTTGAAAAGTGAAACATTAAAGACTCAAGCATAGTATGCTAGGTTTAAGATTTTGTAAAATGGTGTGACCTCCCTTAGGGGGAGATTGTTGGAAATACGTTTTTCGTGTTTAGAAAGTCTCGGTCACTCCAACAATATAGTTAAGGGCTCGGACTATAGTTTAGTTACATTTTATATTAGCCCGACCCATGAGCATGTTCATGGGCCGGAGGCCCAAGTCCACTAATGGACTTGGGTATATATTCTTGGAAAGGGGTGTTGGTTGTTTCACTATTTTGATATTGTTGTTCCCTAATTTATTCACTTCACCATGGTTGATTAATAGAAAATAGATGAAAAGAATGA
This sequence comes from Glebionis coronaria, assembly GCA_025667525.1. Classification (NCBI taxonomy): domain Eukaryota; kingdom Viridiplantae; phylum Streptophyta; class Magnoliopsida; order Asterales; family Asteraceae; genus Glebionis; species Glebionis coronaria. Next base: position 247,755,963 of record CM046879.1, on the reverse strand, counting down.
AGATTTTAGAGAGAGAAAGTAGTGAGAGAAAGTAGAGAGAAGGAGGTGATAAACTTGGTGAGATTAGATTAAAGAAATGAGAACTTCCACCCTCCTAACATGCTAGGAGGGTGCTTATATAGTCCACCCACATGCGGGCTCTCTAATGGACTATATATGTTTTGGGTCGGGCTTGAATAAATGCTTAGTACCTTCAAAGAGGCCTTTTAAGCTAGCCATCAAGCCCGTAATGTCACGACTATTTTAACTAACTATTACAACGTTCTAATAAATATTACAATAAAAACCTATGACCGAACATTCTTGTTTGACTCATTATTTTGAGGCTCACAATCTCCCCCAATGTGAGGTCATTCCTCTTCGATATTTGGAGTTCAATGGGGATTATGAATTTTGTCATAAATGAATCTTGAATGTGTAATAGTAGTCTTGTTCCTTCATGTTGTGATCTTTGAGCCTTTTTCGTTGTCTTTCGACTTTGTCTTTAAGCTTGTGATCTTCAAATCATTCTTGACTTGTCTTTGACATCTTGCAATCTTGTGTCTTCATCCACATGATCATACTTCGCACCATCTTGAAAGCTTGCTAACAATCTCCTTAGAAGAGAGGTCATTCCTCTTCATTAATTGATAAGGAAGATTTTGATCATCAGGGTTGCGGAATTCTTTAGCTTTCTTGATTATTGAATGTCTTTGGGCATGAGTATGTGGTATTGGATCTTTGACTTTGCTGAGTACACCGTAACGCCACCTTCTTGAGACAAAACTTAGACTCGGACTGAATGGCTTTGACATTCGTCCTAAATCGTTAGCGTTTTACCTCCGGTCGGTGAAGACCATTACATGATAATTAAATATCGTACCTGTGATTAGGTAGATTCAATTAAGAACCTCCTTGACAGGGTTTCACGGCTGTACTAGCCGTTCTCTTTACTGGACCGTCTCAAAGCAAGACTGCGAACATAAAGAGTGAATCAGTTGGATAAATATCCGCTTGATTAAAGTCGTCAATTCAAATTCCTGGAACAAGTTTGATTCATTAAGAATCTTACCATTGTTTCTTTCCAGTTGACACAAGCTTGATTCATAAGAATCTCACAAGTTACCTACCGTAGCGCTGTTTAATGTTGACGCTAGAAGGATTTCCATTCGTCACTATGAATATTAAATATCACTCTGAATGTTCTGGCAAGACCATAAAGATATTGCGTAGAAACCTGAAACGAGTTTGAATCGATAAATGAACAAACCACTGTTGCTTTTCAGTTTTACATATGTTCAATTCATAAAGAATCTTACACATGACCTACCGCAGTGTTGTTTGATGTTAACACTGGAAGGATTTCCACTCATCATTATGAATACTAAGTAGTATCACTCTGAGTGTTCTAGCAATATCTCAAGGATATAGCGTAGGACTCTTTTGATCTTCATCCGTGTGTCCTAACGAGATTTGATTGATCTCTTGGCTCTAGACTCGATTTGTGCACTTTAGTAGTCGGAGGCTGGAGCAGATGCCACCTATTCAATATTAACTATCTCTGAGTGAGAAAGTCAATAGAATTCGTGTTGATCTCCGTGACAATAAAACAAACTTCTTTTGATAGAAGCCTGAGTCAACTGAGGAGGGGTTGTGCATTACATCACTGGGTCCATGATGTGTTGTCTTTATGATGTGTTGACCCGGTCTCTGCCTATGTTGTATGGAGGGCTAATTTCTTTACACCCTTTATCCTTACATTTCTTTTTCATTCTTCAACCCCTTCAATGCTTACCAAGACATCATTACTAACACCTTGTTGTGATTGTTCTAGTGCTAGCATCAGTACTTAGTCGGCACTCAGCTTCATTCACATTCTACTCCATCTTTCCTAAGGACTTCTAATAATCTATTGGATTGTCCTTGGGAAGATCCCTCCATTTCTGGTTGAATCATAGGACTTAAACCTAACCACCCTTTTGACACCAATAACGTCATGAATTAAAGATGTTGAGGGTATTTGATCATAACCATGAGTGCTTGAGTCTTTAGATCACATTTTAATCACATTTTCTCCCCTAACTCTAATATATAAAATCTTTTGGTATTAGAGATATCAAATTTGATTAAAATATATTGTGAAAAATAGTCTTGAAATACTTCGGGAGAAAAATGTGTCAAACTTGAGCATGAATTTGGAACGCTCCCCCTCAAAAATTGATCCAATTGAATTATCATTGTGAGGATGTGATCCACATTTCACTTTTTGAGGATATGAGTTGTTGAACACACAGTTTTTGAAAGATTTTGAATAATCATTGAGAAATTCTTGAAAAAATTGTGTTCAACGCTTTTTGAAAAACTATATTTCTTTTTGGCGAAAAAGTTTTTCTAAAGCATAAACTTGAGTTCATAAACTTTGAATGTCTTGACAAATCCACTCAAGTGTAAGAAGATTTCTCTTCTTTTGCTGAGGGTAAGGGCACTAAAGCGTACACTCCCCCATGATTATAGATCCGGGTTGCAATCGGAAAGTGATTACAAGCCATTGTGTTGAGCTCAAAACCTTGAATGTTTTGTGACAAGCTCAACCCAAGATAGATTGCTCTACCTATTGTTGGAAATATTGTCCAAAAGAGACAATTTCCTTTATAAAAGATAGAAATGACATGTTTTGAAAAATATTTACAACTTTCATTCGAGCTTTATGTACACACGCGTGTCGTTATTGAGCGACATTTCTAGGTACGTCCATATTATCGATACTGAAAGACATGTCGAGAAGAATATTTTTGGATTTTTAAAGATATTTTAATTTTGTATTTTGCTTTTTCATTAATATTTACAAGTAGATGTTTGATAGATGAATCAAGCAGGCTTCTTTGCTAGAATCTCCAGTTCTGCTAGAGTCAAACATCTCATACCAATTTGCCTAACTAGATACGCAAACCTCTCTTTCGTAAGAGCTTTTGTAAACAAGTCAGCTAATTGGTAATCAGTTCCAACAAAGTAAAGTTCAACGATACCCCTTTCAACTTGTTCCTTAATGAAGTGATGTCTGACATCAATGTGCTTCATGCGTGAATGCTGTACCGGATTGCAGGAGATGGCTATGGCGGACTTTAAGTCACAGTACATAGGTACTTTATCAAAGTGGAAGCCATAATCAGTGAGTTGTGTTCTCATCCAAAGAACTTGAGCACAACACGCAGATAGAGACACATACTCCGCTTTGGCTGATGACAGTGACGTGCAATCCTGCTTCTTGGAAGACCATCCCACGAGCTTATCTTGACCTAGAAATTGTGCACCACCAGAAGTACTTTTACGTGTATCAAGACACCCTGCATGATCAGAATCTGAATAGGTCGTTAGAAAGAAACTGGTTTCCCTCGGATACCAGAGTCCCATGTGAATGGTACTCTTAAGGTACCGAAAGATCCGTTTAACCTCCTTGAGGTGCTTTTCAGTGGGTCGTGGTTGATATCGTGCACAATAACATGTAGCATGTGATATATCTGGTCGGCTTGCTGTTAAGTACATGAGGGAGCCGATCATAGAACGATATTTCGTTTGATCTATGGCATCTCCCTCCAAATCAGCATCTAGGGATGTGGTTGATAATGGTGTCCCAACAGGGTCGCATGAGGTCATACCATGCTTTTTTATTATCTCCTCACAATACTTAGCTTGGTTAATGAAGATACCACTTGGGGATTGGTGAACTTGAATTCCTAGAAAGAATTTTAGTTCGCCCATCATAGACATTTCAAATTTGTTGTGCATTACTTTTTCAAACCATTTTGAAATTTTTGGGTTTGTAGACCCGAAAATAATGTCATCAACATAAATCTACACAAGCAAAATGTCATCCCCATATTTATAAGTGAACAAATTTTGATCAATGGGACCTTTTGAGAAACTTTTGGATACCAGAAATTTCGAGAGCTCATCGTACCACGCCCTTGGAGCTTGCTTTAGTCCATATAGTGCTTTGTGGAGACGATACACCTTGTCAGGATAATGAGGATTTACGAATCCTTCCGGCTGTGTAACATAGTGTCACACCCCACCATGGCGGAATATGGGGCGCGAGCTATGGATATCATCACAACATGGCGTGTCTATAGAGATAACTAAATGAAATAAGAAATGTCATAAAATGGGGACACAAATGTCATGACAATATCTCAACAATACAGAAATCTAGGTAAGTAGGTAACAGTCCTACCGCTTACCCGAGACAAACAATTAACATAAACAAAGCAAACATATAGGTGTCAACAATGTATCACTTATTCAAACATCAAATAAAGACTAAGAGGATAGGGGGTTCCTCCAAATGCAACCCTAAGCCTCCAAAGCTAGCCACTCCTATTCTCATGCTTAACCACATTCTCACCTAAAAGAGACACTAAAACATGTCAACATAATGTTGGTGAGAGTCATAGGTTTAGACTCCAACCTCAAATCAGTTATAATAAGCTGTGAATAACCACCAACAATAAAAATATATGGACAATGTGTTATAGATGTGCATTAACAACTAACATTCAAGATTTATCATACCAAACCAATTCCAAGGCTCCAAGCCTTTCCAAACACCATGGTTCCATAGGCGCCCGTACACCTATGTACCAATCCCAAGGCCCCGCCTTGTCAACATCCCCTTGGTACCAAGTCAAATCACAAAACAATCATCAATCAATTAGCAGTTAATCACATAAGTACACACAAGTCCATCACCAATCATAAAACATTCACAGCAACAATTTACAAAACCAAAACGAGTGTATCTTCCATCCCATATGGAAGTCAAAATCATTAAAAGATATGGGACTATGAAACTCACCTGATCAAGCTTCTCCAAATATCCACGCTCTAGAGAAAATCTAAACACATAAACATATATAATCAAGACATGAACCACATACCAAAATGACTCATCAATCTATGATGGATATCTAACATTATCCTAGAACTTAACCTCATTTACGTGCTATAAGCATCCCATTACACTCCTCTATAAGACCTTAACTTAGTTAAGTTCATAACCCGTCACGTTAACATTTTACCCAAAACAGTCCCGTTTTTCAAACTTCAAACTATGGGTCGAACACCCCCTTAACCAATATAACATGCCCTTTAAAAGAAACCCTATTCCCTTACATGTGTTAGCTAACTCTCCTATTTGTCCGCAATCTTAAAGCTACTGTTAAGGCCTCCATATATATGTATATACTTTTACCTATCCGGAATTTACTGATTTTGAACATATTAAAGTTTGTTATGACCAGAGGGTCTTAACCTATTCCATTTACTTAGCCCCACTCCAGATCCTTTTTATAATATATAAAATAACTCCCATATTCGTTTGGAGGTCTATCTATAACCCTAAGCACCCTAACCAACTCAAAACATAAAATGTAAACAGGCTGATCCAAAAACTATTTTGACCTCCGACTGTTGTAACCTGTTTTTGACCCACTTCCCATCCTCCAATTCAATTATATTTTATTGTATTTGAAATCCAATTCAATTACCTTTTCAGGGATATAAGATTCGAAAATTAAAAGTTTATAGAACTCTAGATATGATCAAAACAATAGCCCTAAAATTCTTCCCAGTTTTTAATTACGAATTTAATTAAACTAACCTAATTAATTACCCATAATTTATTTAATTACAAGCCCTAATTATTATAATCATTTTTATATCATTAGAATATAGATTTTATAATAAACTCTAACCAAAATCCATTATATAATGATTAAGAATGAATTGAAAACAATGAAATTGAAAAGAGATTGAAGGTTTTTACCTTAAGAATAATGGAAGACACAAAAAAATTATGAAGAACCCTAATTTTTCTCCAAGTGACCGTCGGTTTTTTTTTTCTCCAGGGATTTATGTTTCCCTTTTTTATATAAAAGCCTTATATACTAATGTTACCAAGTCCTAGCCCAAGTAGTATTGCCCACCTTCCTTTTTTCTTTTTCTTTTCTTTTTGTCGACCCCCAACCGTCCTATATTTATTTTTTTATTTTTTTTATTTTTTATTATTTATTAATACACTACTAATGTTTCCTTAAATTACCTTAATTTATTACAGCCCCTAAAGCCTCCAAAACCTTTCAACCGTAAAACTAGTCAAATTTACGCGTATACCGTAAAAGACGTAAAATATGCAGTTTTATAAAAACTCTTGAAATATGAAATAAACTAATTAACTAAGTCCTAAATGACTTAAAACCATCCCAAAAAATACTCTCGCGACTAATTACCTCATCCGAGACCTCTAAATGCTAAACCTTAAATCGTAAAAATACGATTTTCTATAATACATATACATATACGTAAACCACTAAATAACACCATCAAAATTCATAGTCGCTGCTATGTGAGCTCATGAACATGAAAACATCACACATCGTTTCACTCACAAGGTACCCTGTACCCGAAAACGATGTCCAAACCACACTCTATTCTCACCAAATAACACATAAACACATAAAGACACATAATTTCACGAAATATGCCCAAAATAAAACTAAGTGACGAACCTCAAAACCGTGGTTGTCACATCACTCCCTCCTAATAGAAATCTCATCCCGAGATTTACTCCTTAGGATCATTACCATCATTAGCAAATAACTGAGGATACTTGTTCCTCATGAACTCCTCCCGTTCCCAAGTGAACTCTGGTCCACGTTTCGAATTCCATCTAACCTTAACCAACGGTATCTTACTTCTCTTTAGAGCCTTAACTTCACGATCCATAATGTCTATCGGATCTTCAATAAAACGAAGGCTCGTATCAATTCTAATATCATTTAACGGTACCGACAAGTCTATCCTTACTAAACATTTCCTCAAATTCGACACATGAAATACATCATGCACACTGCTCAACTCTTCCGATAATCTCAACCTATAAGCCACTGGTCCAATCCTTTCAAGGATTTCAAATGGACCCACGAATCTAGGTGATAACTTCCCTTTCTTCCCTAACCGCTTTACTCCTTTCCATGGTTAAACCTGTAGCATAACTTTGTCTCCTATAGATTAACTCTAGCATTTCTACTATGCTTTCTATCACCAGACCTAACAGCCCAAAATCTCTACAAATTTTCTATCATCCAAAGTTTCTACCAACCTTTATCACATCTAATGGCGTATACAGGATTGCATAGCCGAAAACTCCTCATAATGACCATATGAAACATGTCATAATCACCACCACATCTTCGCTTATCCATACCCGACACAAAACAAGCTAACCATCGTTCATACTAAAAGGTGTTACACCTTTCTATTGGTGAAACTTTCCATTGCTCATGATTACTAACCTTTTACTCTAACGGTTTTCCTTCCAATATCAATCTACCATCTTGCCAATATCTTGCTTCCATAAGCCATTCTTCCTCACTACTACTTTTCGCTTGCCCCTCCAAAATCTTAAGTCCATACCATCTTCCATTCTCAAATCCCAGCCTACCAAAATAGGCGACCTTCTTTCTTTCCATACACTTCCTTAATGAAGCATATGTCACACCTAATGATAACTCTCCTCGTAGATGAACTCTTCTTATCAAAGTGAATATTCCAACCATCTCTAAAACGCACACACATACTCTAGACGTCTACTCTAACTATCTCAATAGTGCTTTCTTACTAACCATTTGTCTATCAATGGTATGCCACAACTGAATCTACACACGTTTCTCCTTACGTCTACACTTGCCATAATTCTTCACCAGACATTCCATACCTATTAGGATTACTTTACACAAGATTTTCATATTCCATAACATCACATACGTATGCAACCTTTCCAACTTCTCAACCACATGACTTCTCATTCTGCTAGAAGATGGGATGAATTAGTCAGTCCATCGACTATCACCCAAATATTTTTGTACCTACTTCTCCACCTCAATATATATCTCCTCTACAGTCAACGTCCTTACACCGTCTTTCCATGACACTCCTATCTATTTAGAAAGAATAACCTATTTCCCTTTTCTCCATTAGATAGTCCAAGCCACACCACGTAGATGTGGACACGTTCTCTGCTTTAGACAACTCAATGCAGGCAACCAACATCTTTCATCTAACCTGTCTTAACACGTCATCCCTATAGCTCAAGTTTATTTTAGCTTCACATCCTTCCCCTTATTCCATGTCTCATTAACATTGCTTGCCCTTCCCAGGTGGTACTTGGCCTTGCAAGTTTCTTCACCACTTAACTCCATCCATCACCTATGTCTAATGTCCAATCAAGAGGATTGAATGTGTGTTGGAGACGTTCATTACCCGTATAGATCATTCTCTACGTCTCGTACACCAAATGACTCTAGCATTCTAGGAAATTATACCAACCCAACTCCACTATCTAGACTTATGTAGTTCTTCCAAACCTTCAAATCCTGCAACGTATAATCAATCATCTTTCTTCACCGTCCTCGCAGGCATCCTAATCCTTGCTCCACTTATCGTGCTGCTACGCAAATTCGTCCAGTCCTTCCGATAATGTTAAGATCAGCTCACAACCCATGCTAGTTTTTTAGCCTCCAAAACGCCTCCTCATCTTTCTTCGCTTCATCCTTGTTGGTTTCAACTAAATGGCATCATCTCTAACTACCTACCCCAGCAACCAGTTTCCTAAAACTTATACTTGAAAATCCCACGTATAATTCCCTTTTCTAAACAACTCTAAAACTAGCTCATAATTCGCCTCACTCTCTTTCTTAGACTTTGTGTAGATCAAGATGTCGTCGATACTTACGATGGCAACTTGTCTATATATGGCCATGCACACTCTGTTCATTGACTCCATGAACACCACTAGTGCTTTGGCGAAGCCAAATGCATAACCGTAAGCCCAAAACGTCCATACAACATCTTTAACCATTTTGACTACGTCATCCTTGTGCCCTCTCTTGGCGGAAATACAAACAAATTTCTACCTCGTTCTACTCGCAAATTCTACACACGTTTTAACAGGACGATACGTTCTATCATCAAACCATTGTAACACTTTCCACACCCCATTTACCACAAGAAAACTCAGCCTTTACCTTGCATCCTTTACAATTATTCTAACGACTCATGCCTTTAAAATCATCCCCACCACAATGGCCTTGGAAGGCACTAACTACCACTCATCTCATATGACTACATCAATGCTCTCAATCAGTACGAAACCAAAACTACATCTAAAATCCACCAGATATGATCAACGAATCAAAACTACAGACTACTAATGACATTTCACGTGCACGAGTTAAAACAAACCAAAACCACGAGACTCAAAAAGAAAACTCAAACCCAAAACATATATCAATTCAAAATGACTCATGACAACCAAAAATAATCAAAGAAATACCTAATGTCAACCAAAACATATTACACCACGTAACATATTATTTAAACCTTGCACAAAATTGAATTTTCCAAAAGAATATTTTTCTTTACCTCCCCACATCTATGTGACTCAAAAAAATCTACAAACAACCCTCTAGACGATCTCAAGACTTAACTCAAAGACTAGGTACCTCGAACACCTCAAATCCTATGTTTAAAAACTACTATTCAAAACTCAACCTTTAACCCGACACTTGTACAAATATTTCGACCAAGATACTAACCTGCCATAACTATACATTCTAAATATTTGAAAAGTACGTTCCGAGTATATAATGTTCGGCTTTTGAATCATCCAAAAAGCTTTAAAAACGAATAAGTTGTGACCAAAACATTTTATACTAGTTGTTTTAATACTAAAGAATCATCTTAGTGATTAATATAATCCTTTTAAATGAAATAAATAATTGTATGTAAAATTTTCATGAACTCAATTTGACCTTGTATAAATAATTATAAATGACGTAAATCGGTTAAACTCATTTATATGACCTATTTAAGTAGAAAGAAATTTTATTTTGCTTTGTTCTAAAGAGAGTCTTTTAGAATTTTGAAATAAATATGTGTTGAATATATATCAAAGAATATATGTTACCTCTTGTTTCAAACACGACTCCAACACTTTAACCTTATTTTACGGAATACAACCAACTATCTTAACTCCACAGTAGATGTCAAAATCTTTTTCAATATATCGTCTAAAAGAAATATAAAACTTAACACAAAATGTATCATTATTCCAAAAGAAAAACCAAGCTATTTTGATAGCCTTAACACCAAAAATACCATTTTAAAACGGACACGTGAAATGGGAACTTGAAGAATACGCTACAACGAAGGTTGAATGTCTAAAAGAAGCGAGCTAGCAAACCCTCCTAAGGATACAATTGATAATTTTAGGGGATCATACATATATAGGCATATTAGGATACATATACTTAAATCCGTCCAACATCCACTATACAAGCATGTATTAACCATCCTTCATGTAATCATACTTAGGAACACATTGAAGTTGTGGTACTTGTATAACTATGTTGGACACCATACTTATACAATTACCCTTTTCCCAATGCACTCCCTCCTATGACGACACTTATAAGAATCAATACAACATATAACACATAATCCACCAACTCACATAATCATACAATCACATAAAATGAGGTTCAAAACTCTTCTATCAAAATAACGTAGTCAAACTCTTGGAATACATAAATCCATAGTCTATTTAAAATAGCTTAGACAAAATCCAAAACGAAAACATAATCAGTTACAAGTCATGTCTCCCATAAGAGTGGTAACAACATAACATCCTTCCTATCCACCTACTCCTAGTAACTCGAACCACCAAATTATTCTTAGGCAACATGACTTAAACATCAAAAGAATATACTATACATTAGATGCACGAAAATAACGCCAAAGACGGGAACTACTATTAACCACATTATGTACTATAATGTACTATTAATACAACATATAATAATGACTAGCGTAGACGATTAAGGTTTGATCCGCACTAGTAAAATTTCGAAAAGAAAATAACATGCGACTAAGTATGAACGATTATAGTTCAATCCATACTAGTCAAAACCCGACATGAAACATTATAAACACGAATCCAAAATATTCCGAAATATATATATATTTATATTAGTCAAATCTATGCACACATATTCCTATGACGCCTATATGCAGGGACCCTTAAGCTATAGACTAGGCTACTAGACTAGGCAACCTAATTCTCTATAACCATTGGCTCTGAGACCATTCTGTCACACTCCACCATGGTGGAATATGGGGCGCGAGCTATGGATGTCATCACAACATGGCTTGTCTATAGAGATAACTAAATGAAATAAGAAATGTCATAAAATGGGGACACAAATGTCATGACAATATCTCAACAATACAGGAATCTAGGTAAGTAGGTAACAGTCCTACTGCTTACCCGAGACAAACAATTAACATAAACAAAGCAAACATATAGGTGTCAACAATGTATCACTTATTCAAACATCAAATAAAGACTAAGAGGATAGGGGTTCCTCCAAATGCAACACTAAGCCTTCAAAGCTAGCCACTCCTATTCTCATGCTTAACCACATTCTCACCTGAAAGAGACACTAAAACACGTCAACATAATGTTGGTGAGACTCATAGGTTTAGACTCCAACCTCAAATCAGTTATAATAAGCTGTGAATAACCACCAACAATAAAAATATATGGACAATGTGTTACAGATGTGCATTAACAACTAACATTCAAGATTTATCATACCAAACCAATTCCAAGGCTCCAAGCCTTTCCAAACACCATGGTTCCATAGGCGCCCATACACCTATGTACCAATCCCAAGGCCCCGCCTTGTCAACATCCCCTTGGTACAAGTCAAATCACAAAACAATCATGAATAAATTAGCAGTTAATCACATAAGTACACACAAGTCCATCACCAATCATAAAACATTCACAGTAACAATTTACAAAACCAAAACGAGTGTCTCTTCCATCCCATCTGGAATTCAAAATCATTAAAAGATATGGGACTATGAAACTCACCTGATCAAGCTTCTCCAAATATCCACGCTCTAGAGAAAATCTAAACACTTAAACATATATAATCAAGACAAGAACCACATACCAAAATGACTCATCAATCTATGATGGATATCTAACATTCTCCTACAACTTAACCTCATTTACGTGCTATAAGCATCCCATTACACCCCTCCATAAGACCTTAACTTAGTTAAGTTCATAACCCGTCACGTTAACATTTTACCCAAAACAGTCCCTTTGTCATACTTCAAACTATGGGTCGAACACCCCCTTAACCAAAATAACATGCTTTGTAAAAGAAACCCTACGTCCTTACATGTGTTAGCTAACTCTCCTATTTGGACGCAACTTTAAAGCTACTGTTAAGGCCTCCATATATATGTATATACATTTACCTATCCGGCATTTACTGATTTTGAACATATGAAAAGTTTGTTATGACCAGAGGGTCTTAACCTATTCCATTTACTTAGCCCCACTCCAGATCCTTTCTATAATATATAAAATAACTTCCATATTCGTTTGAAGTTCTATCTATAACCCTAAGCACCCTAACCAACTAAAAACATAAAATGTAAACAGGCTGATCCAAAAACTGTTTTGACCTCTGACTGTTGTATCCTGCTTTTGACCAACTTCCCGTCCTCCAATTCAATTATAGTTTATTGTATCTGAAAGCCAATTCAATTACCTGTTCAGGGATATAAGATTCTAAAATTAGAAGTTTGTAGAACTCTAGATATCATCAAAACAATAGCCCTAAAATTATGTCCAGTTTTTAATTGCGAATTTAATTAAACTAACCTAATTAATTACCCATAATTTATTTAATTACAAGCCGTAATTATTCTAATCATTGTTATATCATTATAATACATATTTTATAATAAACTCTAACCTAAATCCATTATATAATGATTAAGAATGAATTGAAAACAATAAAATTGAAAAGAGATTGAAGGTTTTTACCTTAAGAATAATGGAAGACACAAAAAATTATGAAGAACCCTAATTTTTCTCCAAGTGACCGTCGGTTTTTCTTTGCTCCAGGGATTTATGTTTCTTTTTTTTATATAAAAGCCTTATATACTAATGTTACCAAGTCCTAGCCCAAGTATTATTGCCCACCTTCCTTTTTTTCTTTTTCTTTTCTTTTTGTCGACCCCCAACCGTCCTATATTTATTTTTTTTATTTTTTATTATTTATTAATACACTACTAATGTTTCCTTAAATTACCTTAATTTATTACAGCCCCTAAAGCCTCCAAAACCTCTAAACCGTAAAACTAATCAAATTTACGCGTATACCGTAAAAGACGTAAAATATACAGTTTTATAAAAACTCTTGAAATATGAAATAAACTAATTAACTAAGTCCTAAATGACTTAAAACCATCCCAAAAAATATTTTCGCGACTAATTACCTCATCCGAGACCTCTAAATTCTAAACCTTAAATCGTATAAATAAGATTTTCTATAATACATATACATATATGTAAACCACTAAATAACACCATCAAAATTCATAGTCGTTGCTATGTGAGCTCATGAACATGAAAACATCACACATCGTTTCACTCACAAGGTACCCTGTACCCGAAAACGATGTCCAAACCACACTCTATTCGCACCAAATAACACATAAACACATAAAGACACATAATTTCACGAAATATGCCCAAAATAAAACTAAGTGACGAACCTCAAAACCGTGGTTGTCACACATAGACTCCTGCCTTCAAAGGACCGTTAAGAAACGCCGTCTTTACTTCCATTTGATAAACGATGAATCCCTTATGTGCAGCATAAGCAAGGAAAATCCTGACCGCTTCCATACGAGCTACTGGTGCAATGATTCTTCAAAACCAATACCCTCTTTCTGGCCATACCCTTTAGCCACTAGCCTAGATTTATTCTTGATGATCGTGTTCTCTTCATCCATCTTGTTTTTCCAGATCCATCGAAGATTTAATGGTATTACATCGTATGGTCTGTCAACAAGTTCCCAGACTTTAAGTCTTTCAAATTGTTGAAGTTCATCCGTCATCGATTCAATCCAAGCATGATCTTCCAAGGCTTCTTGATGAGACTACTTTTATACATGGTCTCATCGTCCAAATCGGACTTAAAATGCATAAAACATCATCAAATATGCCAAATATATGCTCATGTTTGTTACTTGTGTATTTTTAGGTACGGATATTGAGGAAATGGCAAAAGATCACAAGAATCATTCAAAAACGAACACGGGAAACGAAGCCGCACAATGAACCGGGCCCAAGTTTGGAATTTTGCAAAATGACCCTTGAAGAATTGAAGATTGGCAACTTTGGTCCCTCATCTTTGAAGAACTTGTCACAATTGACCCTCCAAATGTCAATTGTACAAGTTTGGTCCTCCATGTTTGAAGATTGTACAAGACCAGTCCTTGAAGAATCCAAGATTTACATTTAAAACCCTTGGAAAAAGTTTTGGAAGTTGTTGTGCCATTTTTGACAACTTGCCAAAAGTTGTCATGTGTAATAAGGACGTTGATGGCTTTTATTACAAAGTGGAAGAAAGATAGAACTTTGGGGGCCAAGTCTGCCAAACATCCAAACCTCCCCACCCAACCAATGACTGACACCTCATCACAACCCACCCAATAACCCATTAACCATACCCAACCCGTACCCACCACCCAAGTCCAAACCGGTTTAGTTTATTAAACCAAGTCAAACCCTAGTCAACACCCCCACTTTCCCACCAAACAATCTTTTTAAAAAAAATTTTACCCAAAATATATTAAACACTTTCCTTAATCCCATTTAAACCTTAACAATCCCCAGGTCTAGCTAATTATGTCCAGATTGCTAATTTCCCCTAACCTCACCAAAACCCACATCATAAAACGACACAAGACACACCCATGTGTCTTGTGGGACCCTCCCCTGCAACATCACTTTCCCTCAAAACCCTAAACCCGACCAAACCAACATCCCAGATCACACCCCTTGGTCCCCAAGCTAAAATTAACGTCCAAGATCATTCAACAAGAGCTGGCAACATCACATGGGCATCTTGACCAAAATTCAGTCAAATGAACAAGGGCAAAATCGGATTTTCCAAGCTTTAGGGTTTTCCTTTTTATTATTAGTTTATTCAGTATCTAGATAGTTCTATTATGCCTATAAAAGCATCTCTCAACCTGTGAGAAGAGTTTTGTTCCAGTTTTTGGCTTTCACTCATTGTAATTCCTTTTTGATAAATATAAAAAGTTTGGTATTTGTGTTAACAAGTGTAATTCCTTTTTTATAAGTGTTAAAAGTTGTGTGTGTGTTAGAAAGCTAAAAACTGAGTTCCATCTTAATTGTGTAAACACATTGTGTGTTTAGGGATTCAAAAGGTTTTTAAGAAAGGTTGTAAGTTTTCAGAAAATCCAAGAGTTGTGAAGTGAAAGTGGATCATTTTCTTGGATTTTATGTTCTTGTTCTTGTTTTTGAAAAGTGTTTAAGGTTTCAAGGTTTTTGAGAAGGGTTGTAAGTTTTCAGAAAATCAGAAAAGTGTTGTATTGCTCTTGTGTTTGATTTTCTTAGCAGGTTTTGTGTTGATTGTTGTTGATCAAGGATCAGCTCAGGCCCCAGCCTGATTGGAGGTGGTTTTTCAACCACTAAGGGTCCTGGATGTAGGACCCTTAAGGTATTTTATTGTCCCCTTTTTCATTTTTTAAGTTTTCTGAAAATCTTATGTGATTTGGTGATTGTGCATGAAAAGTGTTGTTTGTTTGTTTAAGCTATTTGATTTGAGTCATTAGGTTATTATATGTATGTTTAGAGCTTGTTTGATCATTTTGGGTGAGATTTAAAGGTTTTTGGTGTGTTAAAATTGCATGTTCAGTTTTTATAGGAGTGTTTGGGATAAGGACTAAGCTGAGTCTTTTGTAATCAAACTTGCTTAAAACTTGATTAGAAGCATTCCTTTGGTTGATACTAAGTGTATTGTGCACATAGGTTTCAGTTTATGGTAGTTTAAAAAGGATTGCATGATAAAAAGGGAAATACATAGCAAAAATCTGCTTAGACATTTTTCTGCATGATTTCATGAAGTTTTGTGCTTGAATCTTGTAGTCTGTTAGATTATAGGGCGTTTAAGGATTGAAGTTTGATTGTATGCTGTTTGGAGTGATTGTGTGCAAGATTTGTGGTTTTGAAACTCGTTTTTGTGCACACAAATTGGTAAAAATACCACCAGACCTACATAATCACATCAGCAACATTACTTGGCCTCTTTGTGTGAATTTGTGTGATTTATCTTGCTTGTTTTGTGCTTGTTTTGACTCCTTGTACTCCAAAGAGTACAAGGGTGCCCTTTGTTCTATCAAAAACACCACCAATCACACAATCAAGTCCTCTTGATTGATATATTCACCAGAAACCAAGTGCTCTCCTGGGCACGTATCTTATCCAAATTAGATACGTATTTTGCTCCTTTTTGTTCATCAGAAACCAAGTGCTCTCCTGGGCACTTTTTTTTGCTTAAAATTGCTTAATCTTTGTAATATTGGAATTGTATTGGTGATTTTGTGCTAAAAAGGATTAACAGGTTTGGGTCTAAAAAGTTTAAAAAGTAAAAAAAAAATCAAAAAGGCACACCCTGCCTGGACTCGAACACGGGACCCCTCGTTGGGGGAGTGTACGTGTTAACCAGTGATCTAGATGGCCTTTTTACGTTTATGTTTCATTTCAAATTATACTTAAGGTCATTTTGTGTTGTGCTTGTTTAAATAAGCCGTAGCTTATTTTGGTCATTTTAGCTTATTTATTAAGCTTATTTGGTCTAGCTTATTTTTCCTAGGATATTATTAAGTTTTCAGACTTTTCTGTTTAAAAAGTAGATTTTTCCCTTTATTTAATTATTTATTAGGATTATTTTTAGATTTAATTTTAGAAAGTGAATTAAAAATAGTTAAAATAAGTTTTAATTTTTAGAAAAATAGTTTTTAGGTTTTAAATAAGTTATTTGAGGTTTACATATAAAAAAGTTTTCAAAAAGTCTTATTTTTAATTTTATTTGATTTTAGGGTTTTTTAACAACTTTAAAAATTAATATAAAATTAATAAAAAGGTTTTAGAAACTTTAACTTGCATTTTTGTCTTAATTAGGATATTTAGGATTTTTGGTAATTTTTTAGAATTTATTTTTAAACTTTTCATTTTTTGGATTATTTTAATATTATTTTATTAGAAAAAATTCAAAGTTTGTTTTTTCTACTTTTTTCATTTTTCCTAGGTTATAGACATTAAATTAGGAACTTTGTAATTTTCCAAATCTTTTTAGGGCTTTTCCTTTATTTTCTAGGTTTAATTTAAGATTTAATAGATTTTAATAGATTTTAGGAGTTTAAAAATAGTTTAATTTGGTTTTAAAATTTTTAAAAATAGTTTTTAGCTTAATTAGGTCATTTTTGAGGTTTACAAACTATAAAATCTTGTTTAGGGCTTTTTAATATTTAAAAGTGATTTTTAGGGCTTTAATTAGCATTAAAAAGTCATTATTTAATTAATTAAAAGGTTTTAGCAAGTTTGGATTTTTTGTAAACTCTTAGAATTTTATTGTGGATTTTTAGTAATTTTTAGGAATTTTTAGGTTAAAATTTTAATTTTTGTGTTTTTTTTACGTTTCTACGTCTTAACTTTCTAGTAGTAGTTTTGTTAATTTTTATTTTTACGCCTTCGTCATTTTCTCTTCTCTTTTATTTTTAATAAAATCATCAAACAAATCAATTCATTACACAACACACGTGCCTCCTCGAGAGAACGATCCCCATTAAGGGTCATAAGTGTTTACGTTTTCCTAATCATACGCTTAATACTTACCGCTTTTACCTTCCTTTTCCTAAAGGGGTAAAAATACAACTATCACTTCTTTGATATTTGTTGGTTCAGCTGTACTCACGGTGAGTGCGAACATACAAACATCACCATCAGTTTCAAGTTGTCGTCTTGTACGAACGGGCTGTGAAGGGTTTCTAATTACTTGAACCAAAGGATGATCTCGGGTCCAATGATGTGTTGAAGGATGTCGTTGATAGAACGTATGCATATTTGACGGATCAACATGGCGAGTAGAAGACTCTCCAGTTTCGTGTACCGGTGTACCGAATGGGTTGATAAATTCGTCTTCGTTAGATAATGCATTGTCTGCTTGATTGGTGTTCTCTAGAGCAATGACAGTAGTTGTGGATGTGGTAGGAGCGGTTGTTGATGTGATATTCTGAGGAGGTAAATCTGCAGCAACCCGTGTTGAAGTAGATGAAGTTGTGTCCTTCTGTTGACGATGATCGGTATCATCATTCTTATCATGAATGACAGCGGAAGACTTCGATAAAACATGTTTCTCCCCCGTGAAATATTCATCATACATTGGTCCATATAACACTTCCAACTCTTCAATATTCGTGTTGACTGTCATATCTGCTCTTGGAACATTTCCTTGAACCAGCTTTGAACTTGACGGTTCATTGTTGTGGTCTTGAGTTCCGAGTTCCGTGCGGTTGTGAACGGAAGTCGTTTGTCATTGTGAATCGGGACTTAAACTGTTTTGTTCAAGTGCCATTTCTTGTGATTCATCGAATCTGATATGAATAGTCTCGACTATCAATTTTGTTCTCTTGTTGTACACTCTATATCCCTTAGACTGAGTTGCATATCCCACTAGAATACATGCATCACCTTTCTCTTTCATCTTATCCAAATTTTCACCATCTCGTATAATGTAACAAGTACATCCAAAAACGTGAAGGTGTTTGAGTGAAGGTTTTCGATCATGAATTATGTGATATGGTGTCTTTTCGTGTCTTGGGATAATTAAGGATCGGTTTTGTGTGTAGCATGCGGTTTACACGGCTTCGGCCCAAAAGTATAGTGGAAGTTTTGAAGCATATAATAATGTTCGAGAAGCCTCAACTAAAGTACGGTTTCGTCTTTCAACAACGCCGTTTTGTTTGGGTGTTCGAGCAATAGATGTTTCATGTTCAATTCCTTCAGCTTCAAAATAGTTTCTCAGAGTTGAATTCAAAAATTTTGTGCCTCTGTCAGTACGAACCACTTTTACTTGAGCTTGAAGACCACGTTGTATCATTTTAAAGAAGCTGATGAGAACTTCGGGTGTTTCATTCTTGGACCTCAAGAAGTGAGTCCATGTATACCTTGAGTAATCATCGACAATTACCTTAACTTATTTCTTCCCACTGATACTATGAACACGCATGGGACCACATAAATCTATATGAAGAAGATATAACCGTCCTTTAGAGCTTGGTGTAGTCTTTGTCTTAAAGCTACTTCGTTTATTGATGAGATGGCATTTATACATGATCTCATCGTTCTTTTCGGGCTTTAAATGCATTAAAATGTCATAAAATACCATATATATGCTTGTGTTTGTTTACTTGTGTGTTTTAGGTATGGATATCGTGAAAAAGACAAAAGATCACAAGATACAAGGAAAAACGGACACGAGAAACGAAGCCGTACAAAGAACCGGGCCCTAATCATGGAATTTTCATCAAATACCCTTGAAGACTTGAAGACAATACAAGATTGATCCTCCAAGAATGAAGAAATGACACTTAAAACCCTTGTATATTGATAATTACAAGTTTGGTCCCTTAAGTTTGTCAAAATTACAAAAAGGTCCTTCAAGATTGAAGAAATGGCAAGTTTGGTCCCTCAACAATTTCAAATTGCCAATAATGGTCCCTCATGAAGTAAAAGACACATTGAAGACCTTTGAAGATCAACATTGTCCAAGATTAGTCCTTAAAGAATCACCAAATGTCAAATTACATCCTTGATAACCTTTTATCAAAAGTTGGTGCCAAAATTGTCAAGTGATGAAACTTAAATACAAAGGAAAGTCAAGTTATAGGGCTGGAAACCTTAAAAGCCAAAAATCTGAAAAAACAAGGACCAAAAGTGACAAAGCTGAAACATTTGAACAAAAAATGCGCCTAACACACTCTCTCCCCCAAAAAACGGATCAAAGGACCATTGTTCATCATTTTTACTTCCCCAGAATTTACCTTCACATTTACTTGGGTAAAACTCAATTAAACTTGCACACACTTAATTCACACACTCCAAAACCCTTCCCACTCCTAAAAACCTGCATCCCACTCATGTGCACCAAAACCCCAATTCCCCAATCCACCAATCACATCATTCCTTAGCCTCCAAGACTAGTGACGTGGCAAATTGAACGTCCAAGATGATATGCTTGCTCACAAAGCAAAATTTAAAGGCCAAGATCAAATGGACAGCTCATATGCACTCAAAATCATTCAAGGGCACATTTGGGATTTTCTATGTATTAGGGTTTTAGTTTTTATGCATTCTAGATTGTTCTTAGGACTCTATAAAAGGAGCTCACAACTTGTGTGAAGCCCTTGTTCCAGTTTCTAGTCTCTCACATGTAATTCCTTTTTAAAGAAATAAAAAGTTTGGTTTTTGAAATATTCAAGTGTAATTCCTTTTTTATTGTTTTTAAAAGTTTGTGTGTTGTGAGGAGATTGATTCTGAGTTCCACTTTGTTTATTGGTTAAGCAACTTTGATTTTCAAAGTTGTTTAAGGTTTTGAGATTTTGAGAGATTTTGGTAAAATCTTCTCAAAGGTATTTTGGTGTTTATGGTTCATGTTATTGGTTGTTTAGGATTTAGAAAACGTATTTGGAAGGTTTGAAAAGGTTTTGAAAGTATTTTGGAAAGAAGAAAAAGGAAACATAAAAAAATATATATTGTTATATTATTTTGTTGTTTTCTTTGATTTGTGTTCAAATAGGTTGAAGGCTTGTTGATTTAGTTCAGCTCCAACCCGAGTTGGATTGGAGGAGGATTTTCATCCTCTAGGTTCTTGGATGTAAGAACCTAAGGTATCTTCCTTTTACCTTGAAAAAGTTCATAAAAGTGCTTGTTACATGATTTTGCTTGATTGATTGATTAAGTGTGTTTATATTGCATGATTTGTGTTCTAGTGTGTATGTTTACATGTTAGATGCACTTGGAATCAATTTGGTAGCTTTTGTAAGCATGTTGGTATGTTAAAAGTTGGTTTTTAGATTTTAAAAGGGTGTTTGGCAACAGGTTTAAGCAGGACATCTAGATTTGTTTTGATAATTAAAAGGTGTTAGATTGCTTGTTTAGGGTTGATTAAGGTTATTAGTAAGTAGTTAATTAGTTTGGAACAAGATTTGAACAAGTTTGTTAGGTTTTTAAGGATAAAGGGTGTTAAAAATCTGCATATTGCTATATTGCTTGGTTTTTCATGATTTTGATGCTTAATCTTTGAGTGCTTGGTGTTTAATTTGTGTGTTATTGACTCCTTGTGCTTCATTGAGCACAAGGGTGCCCCAATTGTTCCAACAATATCTCCAAACAAAGCTCATTGCCAAGTCCTCTTGGCTTGTATCATACTTGGAAGAAGCTTGAACATCAGCAAAACAACCAGACACGTCACACGAATTGCGCCGCAAGACAGAAGATTGCGGCGCAACACAAGGAGCTGCAGGCCAAAGTTTTTCCCGTAACACGAATTGCGCCGCAAGTCATACTTGTTGCGGCGCAACTGAAGGTGCTGCTGACCTTGGTGATCTCGCAACACTTGTTGCGGCGCAAGACCCCACTAGTTGCGGCGCAACTAGTGACTTTTATGTTTTTTGGAGTATTTTAATATTATTTTATTAATTAATTTTCAAAATTTTATTTTTTCTTTCTTTTTCATTTTTCCTAGGTTCTTTGTCATTAATTGGGACTATTTCTATTTTTAGATTATTTTTATAACTTTTAGATTTATTTTTATAATTATTTTAAGTTTAATTAGTTTTTAATTACTTTTAATCATTTTTAGAGTTTTAAAAATAGTTTTAATAAGTTTTAATTTTTAGTAAATTACTTTTTAGTCTTATAATAATATAAGTTAAGTAATTGTTCAATAAAATCATATTTTAGACTTTTGAATTAGTTAAATTTAATTTTAGGGCTTTAATTAGCATTTAAAATTAATTATTTAATTAATAAAAGGTTTTAAAATATCTTTATTGGATTTTTGTCTTTATTTATATTATTTTAGACTTGTTTTAGTCTTTTTAATCTTTTTCTTGATTTTGTTTTTGGTTTTAATAATTTTTAATTTTAGTGATTTTTCTACGGTTTTACGTTTTCGTTTTTTACGTCATAGTGTAATTTCCAAGAAACCGTCATTCCATCTTCTCAATATTAATCTCAAAGAAATACAAGTTAATTCACAACACCATACCTCCTTGGGAAACGAATCTTTTCTCTCTTTTTAAGTGATTGTGGGTCATTAGTGCACGGTTTTCCTAAACCGTCACTCGATACTTACCGCTCATATTTAGTTGCTTGTTTTTCCTAAAGCAAGTTATCTAGATTTTACCGCAATCATTTTTGGCGCCGCTGCCGGGGAGGTGTGTCGTGTCTTAATTTGGAAAATTTTGTTTTTGATATTATCCATAATAATATTTGTGTTAAGTGGAACTCCCTTAACACGTATTATCGGTTTTCTCGGTTTTTCTTTGTGAATATTATTAATATATTGTATTAAGTATCACAACCAAAATACAATATCTCCAAAAGTGTGAAAACACAACCTTGATTCGGGATTTCATCACTCGATCATTGTATTCGAATCTCAAACAAAAAGAAAAGGCAAAAATAGATAAATACTTTCGAGAAGCTCGATTTTGAAAGATACGAACTATAAGGTGGGTATAAGGCGGGTATTATAAAATATACCCTAAGGAAAAAGGCTCTTAAGTGCTTCGCGCCGCCTCGTTTCCCCGCTTGCTTGTGAGTATTTTGAGATTGAAGGCTAACCGAGGGTTTTGCCGCCCAAAGTATTAATACGTATACTATATTTGCTTGGTTTTCTTTGTGATTAAACCCTCGTGAACAATTTGGTTTTCACCAAAGTTCTAAAGTCATTCGAAGGCGTTCACTCCACGTGATCGTTTTCATTCCTTTGAGGCTTCTTTAATCAAGAGTTTGATTCGAGGAGAGATTTTGTAGATTGTTGTCTACGAAGATACACCAAAATCCAAAAAAAATTAAATATCATCAAAAACACAAAAAAAATTTGAAAATTCACAAAACAACCAAAAAGAATCTTCTTTGCTCACCTCCCATTCTTCGTGAAGTTTATGATCACTCGTAATCAAGCAAAACGAGCTCGTAAACGACTTCAAAAGCAAGCAAATCAAGGATCGTTGATTGTTGAAGAACCTCCAATTGTTGAACCTATTGTAGAACAAGAAGTCGTAATGGCTAATCGTACTATGATGGAGTTGCTACAAGCACCCACCGAGGGTTTTGGAGAGGCAATTGTTATTCCCGCCATCCTTGCGGAGAATTTCGAGATTAAGACGGGTTTAATGTCAATGCTACAAGCAAACAAATTTCGAGGTCATGAGAAAGACAACCCGCATTACCACATTAGGA
The DNA here is from genome assembly GCA_025667525.1 of Glebionis coronaria. Taxonomy (NCBI): domain Eukaryota; kingdom Viridiplantae; phylum Streptophyta; class Magnoliopsida; order Asterales; family Asteraceae; genus Glebionis; species Glebionis coronaria. The sequence continues at coordinate 247,732,502 of CM046879.1, read as the reverse complement.
ATTTCAACCGTCTCACCGCCACTAGCAAATTCAAAGATGTTCCGCATGACGCCATTAAGATGATGTTGTTTCCATACTCGTTGGATGGACCCGCAAAAATTTGGCTCGAGAAAGAACCGCCAAATTCGATTTTGACATGGGCCGATCTCGTTTCTAAGTTTGTGAACAAGTTTTTTCCACCATCGAAAACAACACACTTAAAAAATGAGATTTCACGATTTGTGCAACGTAACAATGAAAGTTTTTCAATGGCATGGGAACGATTTAAGGAGATGTTACATGAATGTCCTCATCATGATTTTTCGGAATTGCATCAAATTGATACCTTTTATAATGGGCTTAATGATCATGAACGAGATTATTTGAATGCCGCCGCGGGTGGTAATTTTTTGTGTAAGACGACAAATGAGGCTTTACAAATCATTGAAAATCGATCTAAGGTTTATAGCCCTCGTAACACACCGAGTGTTGCCAATATGGGTTCGTCATCATCACAATCGTCTCGTGGTATTAATGCCTTACATGATGAAGCTAATGAGGAAAATCGGTTTTTTGATAGATTTGCTAATCTAATGTCCCATTGGAAGGCTCAAGAAGCTTCCAATTCCGCTTCGGTTAAAGCGGTTGCTAAGAGTTGTTTATCGTGTGGAGGAGCTCATGATTTATCCGAGTGCATTACCGCGGATGGTAACACTTCGAGTGCTTATGTAGCAACGGGAACTTACAACCAAAACGGCCAAGGTTCCCGCCAAAATCAAGCTCCACCAAATCAAAATGCTAACAATTATCGAAACAACAACCAAGGTAATTACCAAGGCAACACACGCAATTATAACAAAGGGAATTATCAAAGTGGGAATGGACAAATCTCTAATCAAAACCAAAACCGTGATTTTCAAAACACTACACAAGGTTTTCAAAATGCTCACACGAAAAATTTGCAAGGAGAATTTTTAGATTATGCAAAAGCAAATGATGCTAAATTTGACAACATGCAACGTGAGATGATTAGCTTAAGATCCGAGTTGAAAAACGAGCTTAAAAACGAACTTGCTAATGAACTTAAAACTCATGCTAATAAAATGGAAGGAAATGTCACACGACTCCAACAAAATCAACAAAAAATGGAGCAAGGACAACATGAGATTAAGCAAGAATTGTTGAAAGCGGATGCTAGGCAATCTAAATTTGAGGACCGAATGGCTAAGATGTTTGAAGCAATCATGTGTAAGCCCTCTTCTTCGGGTGGTCTTCCTAGTGATACCATCGTAAACCCGAAAGGAGAATTGAAGGTTATTACCACTCGTAGTGGTAAAACTTTCAAGGAACCCATTACTCGTCCAAGTACTTCTACGGAGAAGGAAATCGAGAAAGAACCCGAGGTCGTGGTTGAAAAGGAGCACGTTACAAGCCCACGAAGTACCGCTCAAACCACACCTACGGTTGAACCAATACCCATAATGGAACCCGAGATTCCAAGGCCGATGCCTATGCCTAATTTGCCCCAACCCACACCACCTTTACCCTACCCATCAAGACGAGACAAGGAAAAGGCACAAGAACGAAATAATTATCAATTTGAACTCTTTATGAAAATGTTTCGTGACTTGCATTTTAATATAAGTTTTGCCGACGCCTTAGTCATGATGCCTCGATTTGCCGCAAACTTCAAAAGTATGTTGAATAACAAAGAGAAATTGCAAAAATCGTCTAGTTGTTCTTCGGTTTTTCTAAGCCGCATACCTCAAAAAGTCGGTGATCCTGGAAAGTTTTTAATCCCATGTGCTATCCAAGACATGGAAGAATGCTACGCCTTGGCCGATCTTGGTGCTAGTATTAATTTGATGCCTCTCGAGATTTTTAAGTCGCTCAATCTTCCAAATCTCACTCCTTCAAGAATGTCAATCGAAATGGCCGATCATTCTACGATTCTAGCTTGTGGAGTTGCCGAGGACGTCTTTGTGAAAGTTGGGAAATTCTATTATCCCGTGGACTTCATAGTTGTTGATATTCCCATCGATCCTAAAGTTCCGTTAATTTTAGGTCGATCTTTTTTGGATACCTCGAGAGCACTTATCGATGTGCATGCAAGAAAAATCACTCTTCGTTTCAATGAGGAAGAACTCGTCATTAATGCAACCCAAAACTCCACGCTTTCTCATGTTTATTCAATCACATCTTTGTACAATGTCAATCCTATCAAAAACATGTGTCAAAAGATTTCAAATAGAGTTTTAGGAGTTGATAAAAATGAAGTTCCGTCCCCTCCGCCGATGGAGGTTAAGAGTGTTAAGCCTATGATACCAATCTCGAGTGATTCTTCGGATGATGAATACGTTGATCCCGATGGGGAGGTTTTCTTTGTTGACAAAAGATTTGAAAACTTGCCACCACCTAAACCAAGACGCTTTCAAAATGTGAGAATTTTTAGTGTGACTAACATTGCTTTAGATACACCAAATATTTTTGACATAATCAAATCGGGTTTTCACAAGGAGAGTGTTAAAGATGAAAAAGGAAAAGATTTTGAATTTAATTTAAAAGATTTTTCTACTATTCTAACTCCGTCATCACCACGTGATTTGAGTACTACAAACTCGTCTACTCCTTTTGACGATGTTTTGGGTGGTCTTAGTATGGGGGAAGCCCCTAATGTTCCCTCATCCTTGTCCACCGAGGACGAGATTTTCGATCCCGGAATTTCATGTAAAGGGAAATCTCGGTCTTCCACCGATGCAATAAATGGAAAATCTTTCTATTTGCTTGGTGCGAGTCTACCTCGAGTAGCTCAATCGTTTGTCTTACCAATTGTCTCACCCTTCTACTTCTTATCTATTTTCTTCAAACTCTTTGAGTTTATGGCACATGTTGGAGTGGTGTTAATTTGTTTTCCCAATGGAAACGAGAACGCCATCTTCGACCCCGGTATTTTGCATCATCTAAGGACTTAGTCCTTTATACCGGTTGCTTTTTGGGCCTTGTTTATCATGTAAGCCCCACCAAAAATTGACCACACCATGATTTTCCCTAAATGTTCATTTTAAGGGGATCGAGTCGAGCTCATGACTCGGTAATCAAAAACGAGGTGCCTCGTGGGGGAGATCCCATGCTTATCTTTATGCTTTATGTTCACTAATAAGGGGACTTGTACCCTTCCAACTCGTTGTCTCGTGGTTGTTTGTGATTGTGTTATCTAGATCATCATCATCTACGATTGAAGACTCTCGTGTTCGTTTACGTGAGCCTCCATCGTTCGTTTGAAGAAGTTTTTCACGAATCCATGACATATCCTTTATTGTTCTAACAATTATCTTTTAGCATAATTAATAAACGGCTTTAGATATATTGTTGATCACCCTTTCCATGCTAGATCCTAAGCATTCGATTCTTCGTCTCTAGTATGGGGGTGCTCCACCTTTAGACTCGAAACATTGAGGACAATGTTTACTTTTAGTATGGGGGGGTGAATAGGTACTTGCTTTGCTACGCCCTCACGTTTTCCAATTTTCAATGTTTTGTTTTGCGAATAAGGCTAAAAATGGCCAAATTTTAAAATTTTTCTTAGTTTTCATAAGTGTTTTTAAGACACGAATGTATATTTTCCGATGGAGAGAATAAGAGTTAATTTTTGACTTGATGGGCATTTGGAGCCCTTTACATTCCTTAACCCGCTCAATTCAAGTTTTGCTAGACTTTTATATAGGGAGCTTTAAAACGCGAAAGTCTTAATTCATTCGGGTTAAGAACAAGAACTTTTCGCAAGTTCCTATAATTGATTCTAGAAAGTCACTTATCAAGGGAACTTTAAAACGCATTCTCTAAACTTGAAAAAGTCCAAGAAAGTGCAAGATCCTATAGGTGGCTTGAAAACCCAAAACTTTGATTTGATATAGTCTTAATGAAAGCTAATCCAAATTTGGCTTAATTTTGACTTGCATGGCTAAGTATTCACGAGTCTCTTTAATTAGAGGTCTTTAAATAGTGAAGAACGAGAAATGATAGAGTTAGACAAGTGATCATGCTAAACGTAGAACATGAAAGTGTTCTTTCAAAAACTCATATGTTTTTAATTGTGGCTTTTTCTTCCCATAAGATCAATGCATTAGGAATAAATCATAATTGCAATAAGTAAGGTCGTACGATTTGAAAAGTTACTTAGCCTCTAGCGCAAGATCGTTTAAAAGTTGCTCGGGGTTGAATAGAGTTCATAGCCAAGGCATAACTTATTGAAACGGGACGCGAAGATTGGCGATCATCCAAAAAGGCCCTAACAAGGCATGAGGAGCTCTATTTTTGCTAAAGATCCAAAGATGATGTGAAGTATCATTGTTCCAAAATCAATATGAAGGATCGAGACACACGACGAGAAGCTATTACTCCCCTAAATAATGGAGAAAGTCTATCCAAAAAGACCCTAACAAGGTATGAGGATAAATATATCCAAGTCCGAAAAGGAGGCGGATCGTTGTATATCAAAATCCAAAGTAAAGATTGAAGAAAAATGATGAAGTCGTGGTCCTATATGAAGAATCTCTCAAAAACGTCAAGTGAAGAAATTCCAAATATATGAAGAGAAGACCATAATTTCGAGAACGTCTTCCCAAGATTTGAAGTATGAAGTACATGCCAAATATCGGTCCGAGAAAGGTCTCAAATCGTGAAACGAGTTATGCCAAGATATGAACTTAAGGAGATACACGAGAAGCCGTTTTAAAAGATTTTGTCCTTCGGCTAACTATTGATCAAATCGTGCTACTTTGCTTTCGGACTAATAACTACTCAAATAAGTCAATATGAATCACTTGTGATCCATGACAAATAGATAAAAAATGCTAGTAACCCATTTCCTTTATAATAACTAGGATTGCGGGGAGAAAAAGTATTACACAATTTGGACGTATGAGTAGTGTTAGCATTGTGACTTGTACCAACAATGATCTTGTTTTTGCACTTAGCATGGAATGTATGACAATCAAGGATGACGAAATTTACTCTAAGGGACATTAACTTGTTTCTATTCTTAGACCCGAAAAGTCACCTTTTGGTGATGAAAATCATACATTATGTCTTTACACATCATCGTAGTATGTTGCAAGTTTTCTTTTACTCTTCAAATAAAGGTTAATAAAATTGAACTTTGGTGATGCTTAGATACTTTATTCTAGCATTGCGTGAGGGCACGGCAATGGCTTAGTATGGGGGAGTGATGAGATGGCATTTATACATGATCTCATCGTTCTTTTCGGGCTTTAAATGCATTAAAATGTCATAAAATACCATATATATGCTTGTGTTTGTTTACTTGTGTGTTTTAGGTATGGATATCGTGAAAAAGACAAAAGATCACAAGATACAAGGAAAAACGGACACGAGAAACGAAGCCGTACAAAGAACCGGGCCCTAATCATGGAATTTTCATCAAATACCCTTGAAGACTTGAAGACAATACAAGATTGATCCTCCAAGAATGAAGAAATGACACTTAAAACCCTTGTATATTGATAATTACAAGTTTGGTCCCTTAAGTTTGTCAAAATTACAAAAAGGTCCTTCAAGATTGAAGAAATGGCAAGTTTGGTCCCTCAACAATTTCAAATTGCCAATAATGGTCCCTCATGAAGTAAAAGACACATTGAAGACCTTTGAAGATCAACATTGTCCAAGATTAGTCCTTAAAGAATCACCAAATGTCAAATTACATCCTTGATAACCTTTTATCAAAAGTTGGTGCCAAAATTGTCAAGTGATGAAACTTAAATACAAAGGAAAGTCAAGTTATAGGGCTGGAAACCTTAAAAGCCAAAAATCTGAAAAAACAAGGACCAAAAGTGACAAAGCTGAAACATTTGAACAAAAAATGCGCCTAACACACTCTCTCCCCCAAAAAACGGATCAAAGGACCATTGTTCATCATTTTTACTTCCCCAGAATTTACCTTCACATTTACTTGGGTAAAACTCAATTAAACTTGCACACACTTAATTCACACACTCCAAAACCCTTCCCACTCCTAAAAACCTGCATCCCACTCATGTGCACCAAAACCCCAATTCCCCAATCCACCAATCACATCATTCCTTAGCCTCCAAGACTAGTGACGTGGCAAATTGAACGTCCAAGATGATATGCTTGCTCACAAAGCAAAATTTAAAGGCCAAGATCAAATGGACAGCTCATATGCACTCAAAATCATTCAAGGGCACATTTGGGATTTTCTATGTATTAGGGTTTTAGTTTTTATGCATTCTAGATTGTTCTTAGGACTCTATAAAAGGAGCTCACAACTTGTGTGAAGCCCTTGTTCCAGTTTCTAGTCTCTCACATGTAATTCCTTTTTAAAGAAATAAAAAGTTTGGTTTTTGAAATATTCAAGTGTAATTCCTTTTTTATTGTTTTTAAAAGTTTGTGTGTTGTGAGGAGATTGATTCTGAGTTCCACTTTGTTTATTGGTTAAGCAACTTTGATTTTCAAAGTTGTTTAAGGTTTTGAGATTTTGAGAGATTTTGGTAAAATCTTCTCAAAGGTATTTTGGTGTTTATGGTTCATGTTATTGGTTGTTTAGGATTTAGAAAACGTATTTGGAAGGTTTGAAAAGGTTTTGAAAGTATTTTGGAAAGAAGAAAAAGGAAACATAAAAAAATATATATTGTTATATTATTTTGTTGTTTTCTTTGATTTGTGTTCAAATAGGTTGAAGGCTTGTTGATTTAGTTCAGCTCCAACCCGAGTTGGATTGGAGGAGGATTTTCATCCTCTAGGTTCTTGGATGTAAGAACCTAAGGTATCTTCCTTTTACCTTGAAAAAGTTCATAAAAGTGCTTGTTACATGATTTTGCTTGATTGATTGATTAAGTGTGTTTATATTGCATGATTTGTGTTCTAGTGTGTATGTTTACATGTTAGATGCACTTGGAATCAATTTGGTAGCTTTTGTAAGCATGTTGGTATGTTAAAAGTTGGTTTTTAGATTTTAAAAGGGTGTTTGGCAACAGGTTTAAGCAGGACATCTAGATTTGTTTTGATAATTAAAAGGTGTTAGATTGCTTGTTTAGGGTTGATTAAGGTTATTAGTAAGTAGTTAATTAGTTTGGAACAAGATTTGAACAAGTTTGTTAGGTTTTTAAGGATAAAGGGTGTTAAAAATCTGCATATTGCTATATTGCTTGGTTTTTCATGATTTTGATGCTTAATCTTTGAGTGCTTGGTGTTTAATTTGTGTGTTATTGACTCCTTGTGCTTCATTGAGCACAAGGGTGCCCCAATTGTTCCAACAATATCTCCAAACAAAGCTCATTGCCAAGTCCTCTTGGCTTGTATCATACTTGGAAGAAGCTTGAACATCAGCAAAACAACCAGACACGTCACACGAATTGCGCCGCAAGACAGAAGATTGCGGCGCAACACAAGGAGCTGCAGGCCAAAGTTTTTCCCGTAACACGAATTGCGCCGCAAGTCATACTTGTTGCGGCGCAACTGAAGGTGCTGCTGACCTTGGTGATCTCGCAACACTTGTTGCGGCGCAAGACCCCACTAGTTGCGGCGCAACTAGTGACTTTTATGTTTTTTGGAGTATTTTAATATTATTTTATTAATTAATTTTCAAAATTTTATTTTTTCTTTCTTTTTCATTTTTCCTAGGTTCTTTGTCATTAATTGGGACTATTTCTATTTTTAGATTATTTTTATAACTTTTAGATTTATTTTTATAATTATTTTAAGTTTAATTAGTTTTTAATTACTTTTAATCATTTTTAGAGTTTTAAAAATAGTTTTAATAAGTTTTAATTTTTAGTAAATTACTTTTTAGTCTTATAATAATATAAGTTAAGTAATTGTTCAATAAAATCATATTTTAGACTTTTGAATTAGTTAAATTTAATTTTAGGGCTTTAATTAGCATTTAAAATTAATTATTTAATTAATAAAAGGTTTTAAAATATCTTTATTGGATTTTTGTCTTTATTTATATTATTTTAGACTTGTTTTAGTCTTTTTAATCTTTTTCTTGATTTTGTTTTTGGTTTTAATAATTTTTAATTTTAGTGATTTTTCTACGGTTTTACGTTTTCATTTTTTACGTCATAGTGTAATTTCCAAGAAACCGTCATTCCATCTTCTCAATATTAATCTCAAAGAAATACAAGTTAATTCACAACACCATACCTCCTTGGGAAACGAATCTTTTCTCTCTTTTTAAGTGATTGTGGGTCATTAGTGCACGGTTTTCCTAAACCGTCACTCGATACTTACCGCTCATATTTAGTTGCTTGTTTTTCCTAAAGCAAGTTATCTAAATTTACTACTATCACTTTGATCTTTACAAAGTTCACAAGAAGAACAAAGATGATCTTTGATGAATTTCAAGCTTGGAAGGCCTCTCACAATATCTTTCTTGGAAAGCAAGTTGATGGTATCAAAATTAAGATGAGATAAACGTTGATTCATAACCATGCCTGAGTCGATGAAGCTTTACCCATGAAGCAAATTGGAGTTGATGAAGTTGTGTCCTCAAGTGAAATAGTGTAGAGATCAGTACCCCGTGTACCGGTAAGTAAGTCATTCCCATCATAATCACGAACAAAACATGTCTTCTTTCTTAAAGCAACCTCCAAATCTACATCACAGAATTGACCAACCGAGAAAAGATTGTGATTGAGCCCTTCGACGTAGTATACCCTTTTTATCGTTATATTTCCCTGAACCAAATCTCCATATCCTAGGATCGGTGCAAATTGATCATTTCCGAATCAAACCGTTCCCAGGAACTTCTCCATGAAGTTAATTAGAAGCTTGAGATTCCACGTCATGTGCTTCGTGCATCCGGAGTCCAGTATGAAGAGAATTATTTGTATCACCTGCAGAAGAGTTAGAACACGATGGAGCATTTGCTAAATTGGATACCAAAGTAGTTGTGATTGTAGAATCATTAGTGTCCTTAGCAACATTTAAAGGCATACTAACACTCGTTGTCACATTTTCTGTCCTAACTTTAGGCATCCATTTATATCCTGGAGTACATTGATTAGCAAACCACCATTTCCAAGACTTGCTAGCAGACTCATATAATTCCCTAATTCTGCTTCTAGGGTTCTTAGTGGTGGAGTCTGATGCAATACTTTGCTTAGAGGGGGTTGCACCAGAATGGTTCACTTTGCGTTTGGGTTTACTAGCACTAATAGGCATCGCAACTTGCTTCTTAGTTCTAGTATCTACGCCTTTGACATTATTGATAGCACACATATAATGATTAGCATTAGCACATTTTCCACATTTGACACAAACAAATTTCACATTCATAGCATTCAAATCATTCAAATCATCATTACACGCGATTATAGACTTTTTATTCTTAAAAACATTCAAATTCCTAGGGTGTTCTTCTACCTCCTTCATCTTCCCTTGACTCTTGTGTTTCTAGACCTTATCATTCACTTGAGTGCTCTTAAGCTGAGGCCAGCTAACACTAGCAGTGGAAACTACTCCTGTAGTAGAAGACACGCGAATATTAGTGTTTCTAGAAGTCTGAGGCGAGTGACTAATTTTGTTTGCGGGTTTAGTGGTCATTCTTCACATCCCTGGTTTAATCACATTATTGTGCTTAACGCTTGGTGCTGCAATATTCCTTATGGGTTGAGTATGTGGTAACCTTTCCTTTCCATCCATCTTGAGGGCAAAAACAGGTTTTGCAAACGTGGAATTTGAGAAAGCAGATGGTTTTCCCAAGATAGAGGATCTATTCACTTTAGAGGCATTGGGTTGTCTAACAACAGATTTCTTAACGCTAGGTTCCACAACTTTCCCACCCATCTTAGCAACGAGTTTTTTCAACTCTGCTATTGCTATGTCTTTTTCTTGTAACTAAGCTTTCAAATCCGAAATATCAAGACTTTTTTCGTTTAGTAATCGACATGACACAGATAATTTTACTTCCAAAGGTGTATCATTTGAAAAGCTGCCAACTTTCTTTTTTAAAGCAAGTTCAAGTGAGTGACAATGTTTTTGAAGATAATCATATCTATGTTGAAGTAACGAAAACTCTTTTTGGTCAACTTTATTCGAAAGCTCAGTTTCAAGACGTTCACATTCTTTAACTTGATCAAGATATTTGCATGCAACATTAGAATATTCATCAATATCAGTACAAGATGTAACATAAGCACACATAATATTTTTTGAGAGACATTCTTATAAGAGTAGATCATATGCTGTAGAAAGCTCGTCTCTTTCAGGTTGATGGTCGTTCACTTCTTGTAACACCCCATTTTGATAATGGAATGTCACGCATAATTATGGCGTGTCATCAAAGCATACAAGGATAAATGTATAAAACATTACATGACCAAAGGGATAACCGGAATCAAACATCGGTTCCCAAACATAAGCCCAAAACATAATAAAGCAAAAGAAATGAATGAAAGACTAAACAAGCATAAGTATATGAAGGCAAAAAGGAAAAGAAGTCTCTAGCAGCTTCCATCTTATGCACGTCCTCCAAATGCTCGAGTCTTTCCTAGGGTACCTGCCGTTTTGGGACCTGGAAAGGAAAGTAACGGCTGAGCAAAACGCTCAGTGCACGGATATAGACATAGTATAAGTGACTAAAACATAATAGAGACTTAATAGCAGCCGAAATGTATAAGTCCTGGAAAACCTGGAACATGTTCATAAAACTGGTTTTATAGTTTGAAAAGCCTTATGTTTATCTTATGAAAACTGTTTAACATATTTTACCATTAGCCAATATAGGTCATGAAAATCCACCGTGCATGAATACTTGGAGGGGTGACCTCATCATGCAAATTAGAGGGGCTGCCTCTAATTTAATATACTGGTTTTTGGGTAGGAGGGATCAGCTCCTTGTGAAGGATGCAAGGCACACACCACATTCACCATGAAATCCTGACTGAAAACATGTAACTAGGATGCACCCATATGCCCCACATGATAAATATAATATAAATGGCCAAAAGCTGAAGGGACGCCACGAGCAATCACTCTGCCGTGGGGAAGTCATAACATCAGTGCCTCTAATGTTATGGTTATGGTACCTCCATAACTAGGTGAAACTGGTCATGCATGTATATGGCTATAGGTAATCTTAATTAAACATAAGCAATCAAACACGTAACTTATACTACGGGAAAACAGTTGGCTGCATACGGGGAATCCTAATAAGGAAAGAATGTCCATACTAAAAGGACTGGAATCCGTACCTTATGTCCAGTGAACGAAGAAGACGAACGGAAGAGAGTCCTACTTCGGTATCACTATTGCTACATAAATACATACGTGTATAAGTATCTGATTACTGAATACGTAACTGGTTTAATATTATGTCTTAGCTTATTTTATAAGTTCATGTCATGTTTTACTGTTTTAAGCTTAATACGGTGGTTATCATATATTTTGTCTATTCTGATTAAGTATTTCTTGTATTTCATGTATTATTATACTTGTTTTGTAATAATAAGTAACTTTCCAAAAATAGCAGGTTCCTAAAATAGAAAGTTTTCAAAATAGAAAGTTACCAAAATAGAAAGTTTCCAAAAATAGAATTACTGCTTAAAATAGATAAGTTTCTAAAAATAGAAAGTTTCCATAAATATATTAGTTGCCTTAATTAAAAAGTTTCTAAAAATAGAAAGTTTCCATAATTAGATATAAGCTGATTAATTAAGCTAATAATATAAGCTAAGTGTTTCCTGATTAATATTCTAAGTCATGAGATTATAAGGTATAGTTTATTAATTATTCATGTGAATTATATAAACTATATGTTAAAGTATTTAATTAAATATAGTATGATTTTAATTAAATAAAGGTATAAATACTTAGGTTAAAACATGTATTATTAACTATTAATATATAACCTAAGTCATGTAATTTAATTAATTATAAGTCATGGTTTTAGTAATTAATTAATTATATAATCTGATAATAAATACTTAGGCTAAAAATCCATGTATTATTAATTAACAATAATAAACCTAAGTCCATGCTTATTTAAATTAATTATCTAGCATATTAAATTAATTTAATTAATCTTGTAACAATTAATCTCGTAATAATAAGTCGCGTTTTATTAATTTAATTTACCTTGTAAATTAACATACATGTTAAAATTAATGACTTGTTAAATAATAACCCGTAACCCTTCATTATTTTATTGAAACGCGACGTAACTCAAACCATATATAAGCCGAACCAAACAGCCCCTTAAATTCAGGTCATCAAACTCACTGCCAAACGCACCCTTAAGTCTGATTTAAAACCCAAAACCAAACACCCCCTTTACACTGCCAGTTGCCCCTGGCAGCTTTGCGTTCCCCCTGTTTGTTTAAAACTCCCACCGACTGGCTAAACTTGCCAGCCGTGGGTTCCCACTGCCAGACCAAACCAAACCCCCCTGCCTGTTTGTTGTTTCCCCCCGTCAGTACAAACCAAGCCAGCACCCTTAATTGGGTTGCGGCTGGTGGAAATAAGTACCACCGAGACTCCTATGAGTCTCGGTTTGTGTGCCTTTCGAACCCAGCAACAAACAAACGCAAACCCCCCTTTTTATCTAACGTTTAATTAACATGTTTTAGACCTTTTTATCTTGGATTTTGTGATTCAAAACGCAAAGAAAGAAAAGAAAACGGGATTTAGGGTTTTACCTTGTTTCTTTTCGTGTTAGGGTTTAGGACATCCAAAATAAATGCACTCCTCGTTCTTCTTGGATCATGAAGCCATGGTTTTTTGTTTCTTTATGTAGGTCGCGGCATATAAGAAATAAAAGGAGGAGACAAAACTGGTGGCTGTATTTTTAGATTAGGTTTTCCTGGTTTGTGTTATTTGTGTCGACCAAAGCAAAAAAACAAAACCCCTCCCGTCTGTTTTATTTACACGGCTAAACACCAATTACTTGGGCCTTGGGCCCAAGTCCTACCTCTTCTCTTGTTTGTCTAAAACAACCCTTGTACTTATTCTTATGTGTTTGTGTTATTCGCTTAATAAAACGTACGCGTTTAATTAATTACGTATTCGGTTTCTTGTATAAATTATGTCGTGAACTATCTTGTAATAACTTCATGTGTTATACGTAATATTAATTTACGTAATACTTGTCGTGTTTAAATAAGTATATGTAATAATAATAATTGTGTTAAATGCTCGTGCTTTCGTGTTATGTCGTTATTAATTATTCGTGATATTATAATTACCATTACCTAACGACATTCGTCATTTTAATAATTACGTAAGCACAAATTATATGTTCGTGATAATAATAATTATTTAAATAATTATTGTGTGTTCATACTTAGTAAATACCTATCGTGTTATAACACGTACGTAATTATTGAAATTTATATTTCTGCTATGTGTTCATGTTAATTAAGGAAAGTTTTAATCTTATACGTACAATTATAAGTATACTGTTCATGGTAAAAGCATGCGGGTTTTACAACTCTTCCCCCCTAAAAAGAATAATTCGTCCTCGAATTATAGACAACGTAACTGAAAGAGAAACATACCCGAATCAAACTGAGAGGGTATGTAAGGTTAATGAACGTACAGGTGACATGGTAGAAGGAACGTGGAACGTGACATGTCTTGAAAGGACATGGAACGTGACTCTACTGAAAGGACATATCTAATTGATAAGAGAAAAAAATGGATAAGAAGTCCGGATGAACTTGTCCGTTTCCAAGTGGCCTCCCTCTTGGAACGTTTCCTTCAGAAGATCTAGACACTAATAATAAATCTTGGTCCTCCTGACCTTGACTTGGAATACGAAGAAATTCTTGGTTATCAACGGAAGGTAGATCCCCTAAATTCGATCGAGGAAAATAAGAGTTAACGTGCTAGGTTAACTGAAACTTACGATGCAAGACAATCTGGCTTAACTGATAACTAGAAACAATGCGCGAGACATGAAGAAACGTAGTACGTGAAAAATTTTGAACGTAATACATGAAAAATTTTAAACGTGTTACGTGGAGATATGGCGAGTGTAGTATGAGTAAACATATCGTGATCCATGATACGTGTAACATATCTTGATCATGATATGAGGAACGTGGAATGAACATGACATGTGAAACATATCGTGGTCATAGAATACAATGGCGGTAACGTCAAACGCTACAAGGTGAGACGTGGAATATGATGTGAAACGTCTATCTGATGATGAAGAGTTATACTAAACTTGGGTCTGGTCTCTCAAGTTCTTGCAAACTACCCAGAATGAGAAAAGAAATGAACATAAAATTGTAAGCCAAAATACGATCATGAACGTGAATAGTGTCATGAACGCGAGCGCGAAAGCAAGGCGTGGAATTAGAACAAAGACGTGAAGTAACTAAGGAGCATAATTATGAATATTTGTCTGACTCGATAACTGATGAATTTCCAAGTGATCGGATGAGCCTTGGCTAGAACATGTCCGATCAATCTATTAGTTCTGAAATCCTTGCGGATGTAAGAATTTTGCAGACTTGATCAAACTGCTTGTAATAAACCAGATAGCATCATGCTTCTTCTGAGTTTGCGTTAAACTGGTAACCAAAATCCATGGAGATCTTGTCACATTTTAGTTCACAATTTCAAATGATGAAACATCCCAGTTTGTTGGTGTCCTATCTTAGCATGTTGGTATGTCAGGTACATAGATATGGACGTAGCTGTATCATGCTTCGTAGAAACTTGATACATAGAAGGTTGCGAAACTCTGAGTCTCTGAATCTAGACTTCTCCTAGCGTAGGATTTCCTAGAACACCTAATGTAGTGTAGGGTTCTCTCCTTTACGCATAAGCAGAGTCATGGTAAGATTAACCGTAGGAACCCATGTGATTCAGCGTGTTACTGTAATCAAACAGAATTGATATTGGAAAGTTTTCTAGGGTAAAAATTTCTCTTGTCAAGAATTTTCAACATAGTGCAGATATGGTCTTCATGTTCTTCTCTAGGCTTAAAGGAAATCAGGTTATCCTCAATGAAAATGCTGATGAATTTGTTATGAGTTCATGGAACTCATTCTTATAATGTCGTTGGAGCATTGATGAAACTAAGTCAAATCATAAATCTAGCATGACCGAGTCGTGCACGAATAGCAGTCATGGACATGTCCTACTTTTTCACTCGTCACTGTTGGCAGCATGATCATGAGTTCGATCTTAGAAAAGTGATTAATACTATACGGTTGATTGGACATGTCGTCAATACGTGGAGGAGAATAACGGTCATGAATGGTGATTTGTTTAAGTCGACGGTAGTCGACACATAATCTCATGGTACCATCCTTCTCCTTGTAGGTTCTTCTGGAATGTATAGGAAGACTTTGGAATAATCAACTGGCTATGCTTAAAAGAATTAAGTGGTCGTGTCTTACAGACCGCTAGAAAATTTTTGCGACCATGGCTAACAACGCACATGCTTGTAAGCATAGATAACTTGTACAGATTTTCCGATGGAAAATCAAGCTGAAAGTATTCAGGAGCCTGAACATTATTGTACATAATTATGAATCGTAGCATAGTGTGCTGTTCATAGTTCATAATTAGGATAAAATTCAACTCGTGTTTGTCCGAGGAAATGCGTTTGTAGCTTGGATCTCATCATTAAGCTGAAGGAAAACCTTCGTATACGTGGGAATACGAAAGGCGTCCTTCATGGTCATGAATATATGAAGTATGGTTACAAGAATGAAAGTGACATCGGCAACGTGACAGTTCTCACTGATGCGCCGGTAATGGTGTTGAAACTCTTGTGGCCTGATTAATACATGGCACAACAGAATGGATATACCCTTGGAGGGTACCCTGAATTTCTTAGAAATGTTTCATAGTTGGACGTGAGTCATGTGTCTTGACTCGTGTCTTGGAACTATAAGCATGACATATGTCTTGACTGGTATCTTGACATGTGTCTTCAGAAAGTATACGTGAGACATGTGTCTTGACTGATGTCTTGACATGTGGCTCGAGACGTAAAATAATAGAACTACAATATTAGGTTATTATGCCAGACTTGGCGGATCGGTTGGACTACTGATCCTTTGTATGTCTGATCACGTCCGCGACCGGAGCCTCGGTTGCGATTTCTAGGATAGTTCTGTCATAGTAGTGGTTACTATCGTCCTGTCTGTCAGTTCCATGATGGTCATTCTCATGACCGTGATTCATGTAACTATTCAGCTGAGTGGCCGGCTGGTACCGGTTTGCACTCATATGGCTGAAATGACAGCCGAATGACGTGTGACATGAACTAAGAATTAGGGATAATGATTGACGGGAGTCGTCTGATGGTGAAGCATCTTCTCGTCCAATTGCTTTGCCCCGACGCCTTTGTCTTCGTCTTGTAGGATCTCCAGGTTGTGAACAGCATCCGCATCTCGTAGCGTCTTCGAACGTCAGCAGCATCAACCTTTAGTAACATCTCCAAGTTATGAGCGGCATCAGCAATTTGTAGAGTACCAGCAAGTGGAAGTACACACGTGGGATAAGGTACATGGAGTACACATGGAATGTACATGAAATGATCGGTATGGGGGTCGATCATTTGTCATGATTTAAGGAAATTAAATCGGTTAAACGATTAGGAAAACCATCATGATAATCTAGCAGTATTAGCATAGACATCATTCTGGTTATAACGGAAACGTTAAAGTGTGATTACACAAAATTCAACGATGATTTGCCTGACAGCATGATCAATGAAAACCAACCATGACTATCATGAAAGCATGATTCAATGAAATCTAACAATGTCTTGCAGGACAACGTAAATAACAAAAGAGGCGTAAAACATAATCAACATGAAGACGGAATTATCATGAAGAAACATGAAACCATCTATCATGAAGGAGTGTATAACCTAATCAGCATGAAACTGAAGTTAACCATGACAGTATGAAAATATACTTGACATAAAAACATAATAACTTATGAGGGGACGTGAAAAAAAAATTATGCCAATTTAAATCATGAGAAAAATTTTATGCATGAAAACAGTGCATGAATGAGTAATGTAGTTTATAAAACCTTTATATGTGAGAAGGAACGCCTATGGGTCAGTTCCAAAACAAAATACATGGCGAGGGGACGCCTATGGGTCGGTCCCAAAGTTAAAAGTTTCGATAAAAGCACATGCGACTAAATAGGGCCAGTCCTGTACCAACCATTACTTAGTCATAATCCCTGCAACAATGATACATGAAACATAAATAAATGAAACTCATCTGTCAAAACTTATCAGAAAAAAAAAATTTATGTGACTAATTATGAACTATTGAGGTTCAGTCCACATAGTCACAGTTCACAAGGAACGTCATGCATGAAATAATGACACGTAACTAAATATAAATGACGGTTGTCCATCTATATTAGTACAACAATATCGATGAAATCATCAAGGTTAAAACCTCAAGGTGCTGAAAACATCATGGTTAAAACAACAATGCGCTGAAAACATCAATACGTAGAATATCAAACGTTGGCTTAGGAAGCTCCTGGTGACTACCCACTAGTCACAGGTCGAGTTTTAGAGCCTACAGGTCGAAGCCTTGGCTCTGATACCATAATTGTAACACCCCATTTTGATAATGGAATGTCACGCATAATTATGGCGTGTCATCAAAGCATACAAGGATAAATGTATAAAACATTACATGACCATAGGGATAACCGGAATCAAACATCGGTTCCCAAACATAAGCCCAAAACATAATAAAGCAAAAGAAATGAATGAAAGACTAAACAAGCATAAGTATATGAAGGCAAAAAGGAAAAGAAGTCTCTAGCAGCTTCCATCCTATGCACGTCCTCCAAATGCTCGAGTCTTTCCTAGGGTACCTGCCGTTTTGGGACATGGAAAGTAAAGTAACGGCTGAGCAAAACGCTCAGTGCACGGATATAGACATAGTATAAGTGACTAAAACATAATAGAGACTTAATAGCAGCGGAAATGTATAAGTCCTAGAAAACCTGGAACATGTTCATAAAACTGGTTTTATAGTTTGAAAAGCCTTATGTTTATCTTATGAAAACTGTTTAACATATTTTACCATTAGCCAATATAGGTCATGAAAATCCACCGTGCATGAATACTTGGAGGGGTGACCTCATCATGCAAATTAGAGGGGCTGCCTTTAATTTAATATACTGGTTTTTGGGTAGGAGGGATCAGCTCCTTGTGAAGGATGCAAGGCACACACCACATTCACCATGAAATTCTGACTGAAAACATGTAACTAGGATGCACCCATACGCCCCACATGATAAATATAATATAAATGGCCAAAAGCTGAAGGGACGCCACGAGAAATCACTCCGCTTTGGGGAAGTCATAACATCAATGCCTCTAATGTTATGGTTATGGTACCTCCATAACTAGGTGAAACTGGTCATGCATGTATATGGCTATAGGTAATCTTAATTAAACATAAGCAATCAAACACGTAACTTATACTACGGGAAAACAGTTGGCTGCATACGGGGAATCCTAATAAGGAAAGAATGTCCATACTGAAAGGACGGGAATCCGTACCTTATGTCCAGTGAACGAAGAAGACGAACGGAAGAGAGTCCTACTTCGGTATCACTAATGCTACATAAATACATACGTGTATAAGTATCTGATTACTGAATACGTAACTGGTTTAATATTATGTCTTAGCTTATTTTATAAGTTCATGTCATGTTTTACTGTTTTAAGCTTAATATTGTGGTTATCATATATTCTGTCTATTCTGATTAAGTATTTCTTGTATTTCATATTATTATACTTGTTTTGTAATAATAAGTAACTTTTCAAAAATAGCAGGTTCCTAAAATAGAAAGTTTCCAAAATAGAAAGTTACCAAAATAGAAAGTTTCCAAAAATAGAATTACTGCTTAAAATAGATAAGTTTCTAAAAATAGAAAGTTTCCATAAATAGATTAGCTGCCTTAATTAAAAAGTTCCTAAAAATAGAAAGTTTCCATAATTAGATATAAGCTGATTAATTAAGCTAATAATATAAACTAAGTGTTTCTTGATTAATATTCTAAGTCATGAGATTATAAGGTATAGTTTATTAATTATTCATGTGAATTATATAAACTATATGTTAAAGTATTTAATTGAATATAGTATGGTTTTAATTAAATAAAGGTATAAATACTTAGGTTAAAACATGTATTATTAACTATTAATATATAACCTAAGTCATGTAATTTAGTTAATTATAAGTTATGCTTTTAATAATTAATTAATTATATAATCTGATAATAAATACTTGGGCTAAAAATCCATGTGTTATTAATTAACAATAATAAACCTAAGTCCATGCTTATTTAAATTAATTATCTAGCATATTAAATTAATTTAATTAATCTTGTAACAATTAATCTCGTAATAATAAGTCGCGTTTTATTAATTTAATTTACCTTGTAAATTAACATACATGTTAAAATTAATGACTTGTAAAATAATAACCCGTAACCCTGTATTATTTTATTGAAACGCGACGTAACTCAAACCATATATAAGCCGAACCAAACAGCCCCTTAAATTCGGGTCATCAAACTCACTGCCAAACGCACCCTTAAGTCTGATTTAAAACCCAAAACCAAACACCCCCTTTACACTGCCAGTTGCCCCTGGCAGATTTGCGTTCCCCCTGTTTGTTTAAAACTCCCACCGACTGGCTAAACTTGCCAGCCGTGGGTTCCCACTGCCAGGCCAAACCAAATCCCCCTGCTTGTTTGTTGTTTCCCCCCGTCAGTACAAATCAAGCCAGCACCCTTAATTGGGTTGCGGCTGGTGGAAATAAGTACCACCGAGACTCCTATGAGTCTCGGTTTGTGAGCCTTTCGTACCCAGCAACAAACAAACGCAAACCCCCCTTTTTGTCTAACGTTTAATTAACATGTTTTAGACCTTTTTATCTTGGATTTTGTGATTCAAAACGCAAAGAAAGAAAAGAAAACGGGATTTAGGGTTTTACCTTGTTTCTTTTCGTGTTAGGGTTTAGGACATCCAAAATAAATGCACTCCTCGTTCTTCTTGCATCATGAAGCCATGGTTTCTTGTTTCTTTGTGTAGGTCGCGGCATAGAAGAAAGAAAAGGAGGAGACAAAACTGGTGGCTGTATTTTTAGATTAGGGTTTCCTGGTTTGTGTTATTTGTGTCGACCAAAGCAAAAAAACAAAACCCCTCCCGTCTATTTTATTTACACGGCTAAACACCAATTACTTGGGCCTTGGGCCCAAGTCCTACCTCTTCTCTTGTTTGTCTAAAACAACCCTTGTACTTATTCTTATGTGTTTGTGTTATTCGCTTAATAAAACGTACGCGTTTAATTAATTACGTATTCGGTTTCTTGTATAAATTATGTCGTGAACTATCTTGTAATAACTTCATGTGTTATACGTAATATTAATTTACGTAATACTTGTCGTGTTTAAATAAGTATATGTAATAATAATAATTGTGTTAAATGCTCGTGCTTTCGTGTTATGTCGTTATTAATTATTCGTGATATTATAATTACCATTACCTAACGACATTCATCATTTTAATAATTACGTAAGCACAAATTATATGTTCATGATAATAATAATTATTTAAATAATTATTGTGTGTTCATACTTAGTAAATACCTATCGTGTTATAACACGTACGTAATTATTGAAATTAATATTTGTGATATGTGTTCATGTTAATTAAGGAAAGTTTTAATCTTGTACGTACAATTATAAGTATACTGTTCATGGTAAAAGCATGCGGGTTTTACACTTCTTGTTCAAGAGATTCCACATATTTCAAATCATCAAACATTTCTTGCTTGATTAATGTTTCAAATTTCAAAATATGTTTTTGCGTTCTTTCCGCAAGCGGAATTAAAATACTTTTCACAAGCACAGTTATATCGTGAGGAATTTCTTTGTCTCCTTTCGAAAGTTCACGTTTTTTCCAGTCATCATCAACAACCTTTTTGAAATTTTCAATGTTACTCTTGAGAATACTAAGTGTTTGCTTACTCTTACTTACAGAAGCTTTAAATGGCAAGTATTCAATAAATTTTGAAACATTAGTTTTCTTAGTGGCAAAAGCTTGTCTCCATTTAATTCTTATTTGTTCACATTCGAAAAATATTTGCTCACGAGTTTTATGTGTTTGCGGTTTGAAAAGACCATAAAGACTGTTTTCATAAGCATAATTATACGGTTTAACAAATTCTTTATTAAATTTTGGTCTACTCTCTTCTTCCACATCGTTTGTCTCTTCACTATCGGGCCTAACAACAAGACAATCAAGATCGGTCCATTGGGACTCATCAAGATATAAGCGCTGATTCGCATATTGAGCTTGCTCAAGGTACTTAGGATTTGCAAAACTAGGTCTATCCTTGAAAACCGAACGAGGTGCCAACATTCTCATGGTTTGAATTGATTGATTCGTTTTGTAAACAATTTTCTTGTAAAAATCAAGTTGAGTTTCAAGTTCCACCATTTTGTCGATGTCATTCGCTTGTTTAGTTTTGAAATCCTTTTCCATCTTTTCAACCACAACTTTCTTTTCATTAACAAGTTTAGTTTTATCCTCTTGAAGAAAACCATTTACTTGAGTTAGCTCATTGACTTTAGTGGTAGCAACATACGTTTTGTGACGTTCAGTACTCAAAGAGGTGTTATAATTACGTTTCTCTTGTTCTAGAAGCTTGAGAGTTTCGTTATATTTTTGTTGAAAATCGTCCTTTTAAACATTAATTAAACACCCTTTGTACCCCTAAA
Organism: Glebionis coronaria; assembly: GCA_025667525.1. Taxonomy (NCBI): domain Eukaryota; kingdom Viridiplantae; phylum Streptophyta; class Magnoliopsida; order Asterales; family Asteraceae; genus Glebionis; species Glebionis coronaria. The sequence continues at coordinate 247,710,746 of CM046879.1, read as the reverse complement.
TCTCATTGGTCTTTTGAAGAAGCTGAGCTCTATAGCTATCAATGGTCTCACTAGATTTAATTAGAGCGGCTTTGATTCTTCAAAATTTTGAGTGAGCGTAGCGTTTGCCTTCTTTAATTGCTTTTGACTTTTTCTAGTTTCTTTGACATCTTTTTGTAAAGAAGCAATTACGTTAGCAAGCGCAATACACTCCTCATCATCATCATACTCATTTGCATGTTGATCATCCTCAGACTCATTATTGCACATGTCTGATGAATCGGGTGTGGTATTTCTATCAACCGTTTCCATCATACATGTGTCATTAATGGCTTTGGGTAGCTCAGAATGCTCATGAATATTACCAAACACATTATATTCCTCTTCAGTGTGTACCTTATCGATTGGCTCAGTATCAAAGATAGGACCATTGTCATCGTCAGTGACGTTAAGAACTTCTTCAACCTTTTCCATGTACGAGTAATGTGCTTCAAGTTCCTAGTCGGAGGCTTCATCATCAGTATCATCAAGCATTGCTCCTTCCTCAGCCGACAGTTTAACCCCAGCTTCCATCTTCTTGCATAGCAGCATCTTTTCCTTATGATAGCCAGAGTCCCTAACCCGTTTCGGCTTCCTACATTCCTTTGCCATATGCCCATAGCCTTGACAATTAAAGCATTGGATCCCACTTTTCTGAACCACTTGAGTACCAACAGTTTCCCTATTCCCAGCAGCAGTAGCAATCCTCTGAGTATCATACTTAGTAGTTTGTCGATCATACCGTGCAGAACCCTCAACATGTGTTGGATTACGTTGATCATACCTAGGAGGACTTTCATCATGTTGACGTGTGTCATACCTTTGAGGACTCTCAACATATTGGTTCCTTGTATTTGATGATGTTCGAAGATTGTTGTTGGTGGGTTTGAATATTTTCTTATAGGTCTTCATAATGAAAGAAATTTGTTGCTTCATTTCCCTATCCTTCTGAGCTAGTTCTTCATCACTGTCCTCTTCAGATGATGGCTCAGGTGATGGTGATGGTGCTCTTGGTTCTTTGTCACGTGATCGTGTGGGAGTAGAATACTTAGATGAAGTGTAGTATCTTGGTGAGGAGGATGTAGTGGAGTACCTTGGTGAGCATGATGTAGTGGAGTATGACTTTGGAGCATGAGAGCGATGATCTTTAACTTGTTGAGTGGTAGACACCAAAGCAAGTGGATTAGCAGTCTTTGCTATCCTTTTAGCTCGAAGTTCATTCGCCTCATTTTGAAATTGTTTCAAAATGTCAAAGAGCGTGTGATAGTTGACCTCGTCTAACTTACTCTGTTGTTTCACCAAAGTGACGAACCGTGTCCACTCTGGTTGAAATTGTTGTAGAAGTTGCACATTGACTTGCATGGTGGAGACTTGCAAATTGTTTCTTGTCATGTCATTCATCATCTTGTAGAACCTTGAGTAATATGAATCAATTGATTCCCCATCCAATGAAGTAAACTTACCAAAGTTCCAGAACAAGTTAGTCTTGACATCTTGCTTGTTAAGTGATTCACCTTGTTTTTTTTTTGAACGGTAGTTTGGTGCAGCGGAGTATCTTGCGTGCCACCGAGGCACCAAGTCTCTTGACCCGAGTTCGAATCATCTCACGAAGAGAATATCAACCCTCATGCTAGCCATCCAGTTTCCCATTAAGGGGCTTCAAGGCATTGCGATAGGATTCAAACCCGGCTGCCAATTCTAGGAAAATCCCCCATATGGGGAATGACAGGAGTCGAACCCCTAACCTCCCCACATGGAGACTATAACCAAATACATCCATCCAACTAAACTAGACTTCACCTTGTTGCAAGCGTTCAATGGCAAACCACATCTCTTTAACAGTAGAACATGCATCAACCGTTGAGTAAATATCATCATCAATCCCACTTAGAATCAAATAGATTGCTTCTTTCTCTGCATCAATCCAAGCACGTTTCTCTTTTGAAGTGTTCTCATATATTTCCTCAATTGTTTGCTCATCGGAACCGGTCGTCGAGTCGGTTGCTGGAATTGCAGGAATGGTTATTGTAGTGAGAGTATACGGTCCTTCTTTGATACAACGTCGGAGAACATCACCATTGGGTTTAGTGTCAAGATATCGAAGGAATCGTGATTGCCATTGTGCATATCTACCGGTCACAAGCATTGGTGGTCTCTCTTTGTTTCCCGCCACCATGATGTTGTTGTTTGTCACACGATACTCTTGAGTAGAATCCATTTCGAGAAACTTGAAATTGTTGAAGTGAAAATGGATCTTAAGTAGATGTGTTGTGATTGTTGTTGTCGATGAAAAATGTTAAAATCCCCTAAAAATTGTCTTCTCAAGAAACCAAAAATTTTAAGACGAAAAAACACACGATGTTAAAAAATTTTACTTTTGTAAAAAATTTCCCTACTTTTTCGGAATATTCATGAATTTCGGAATAACTGTGATTTTTGAAAAAATGGTGATCTTCGGATAAATGGTGATCTTCGGATAAATGGTGATCTTCGGATGAATGGGGAATTTTCGGAATAAGTGAGGTTTTTCGGGAAAATGACTATTTTCGGATAAAAAACTTTTTCGGAAAAATGAACTTCTTCGGATAAATTCACTGCTTCGGAATAAGCACACGTTTTCGGATAAATCACTTTTTCGGAATACTGGGTTCTTCGGAAAAATGAAATTTTCGGAAAAGATGGGATTTTCGGATAAATGTGATTTTCGGAAAAATAGACATCTTCGGAATAATCAAACCAGTAACTTACCTTTTCGGATAATCTGAATTCGGAAAAAGTGATATCTTCGGATAATCTACATATCTTCGGAATAATTCAAATCTTCGGATAAAATGCTTTTTCGGAATACTTGGTTTTTTCGGATAAAAGCACTTATCCTGATAAATTCTACGGATAAACAGCCAATCTTCGCAATGTAAAACCCTTATCCGAAAATCACTATTTCTGAATAATAAAACCTTTTCCGAAGATATCTTTTCGGAATAATCTGTTTGGCCAACTTAACTACTGTTCTTCAAACCGTATCCCAGAACCAATCCAAATACCCCAAAAACTTGCGATTTTAACCACAAAAACTAAACCAAATCCCTACCAAATTTATGTAAGTGATTTATCTCAAGATTTAGAGCCCGAAATCACTAAAAAAAATTAATTCAAGATGATTTTTAAGATAAATCAACCGAATCAATCACAAAATCAACAACCAATCACTAATCTACCCCGTGGCGATTGATACCAAATGTTGTTCCATAATTTATTCACTTCACCATGGTTGATTAATAGAAAATAGATGAAAAGAATGAAGATTTTAGAGAGAGAAAGTAGTGAGAGAAAGTAGAGAGAAGGAGGTGATAAACTTGGTGAGATTAGATTAAAGAAATGAGAACTTCCACCCTCCTAACATGCTAGGAGGGTGCTTTTATAGTCCACCCACATGCGGGCTCTCTAATGGACTATATATGTTTTGGGTCGGGCTTGAATAAATGCTTTGTACCTTGAAAGAGGCCTTTTAAGCTAGTCATCAAGCTCGTAATGTCACGACTATTTTAACTAACTATTACAACGTTCTAATAAATATTACAATAAAAACCTATGACCGAACATTCTTGTTTGACTCAATATTTTGAGGCTAACAGATATATTACACACATTTTCTCTCATATTTCTCTCTCTACTTTCTCTCACTAAAAACATCAACCCTCTTGTTAGATCATAGATTACTGATAGGTGTGAAAACACCCATCCTTTTACCACTTATTTCTTACTAAAACAAGACCAAAACGCGTGTTTAATATCATTTCTTTGGAATTATGCGTGGTTTTTGTGTTTATTGTGTTTTCAGAGTCAACCGGATGAATAATGAAGAAAACATGGGATTGCACGGATTTTATCGAGGAAAAGACTCAAGACGAAGTCTATTGTCCAAGAGATGCAAAAGATTTGAAGTCAATGGGCCTATTTGAAGATTTATCGAAGAAAAGGACCAAAGATGGAAGATTTTCATATGTCGAAGAAACTCAAGTCTATTAAACGAAGAAATTAAAAGACGAGTTGAATTTAATCGTCGACAAATCCCGAATCAGAATCGAAAACGTCAACTTTTCTGAAAAGACGAGAAGACAAGAAGAAAGGGAGAAAGCCCACTCACCAACCAACCACTTAGCCTATAAAAGGAAATCACCCTCACACTTTTGGGACTAGTTTTTCATTTCCCAGTTTTCTTCTTTTCTTCCGTAGGAAGCCAACACCACTAAGGTGTTGGTGATTTTTCATTTTTGTTGAATCCTTCATCTTGTAATCTTTTAATCTTTTTCCTTTGATTGTTTAAACCTTAATCATCAATATAATCTTTCCATTTCATCTTGTTCATCTTCTCTTTTTATTCAAAGTTTTAAAGTTCTTGTTTGGTTGATTTTGATCTTCTAAAGTTAATGGGTTTTGTGATTTTATGATTGGGATTTGTTGTTTATGGCTAGTAAATGATTAGGGATTAGTTTGGTTTAAATCTTTTGGTTAGATTTAGCTTATTTTGATCAAAAATCGTCTTCCCCTGTTATTTCGGTTTACTGTTCTTCATTCCCAGATTATTCCGAATAGGATCTTTATTCCGAGTAGCCAAATTATTCCTGATCACCTTTTTATTCCGCATAGTACCTGTTATTCTGAATAGCCTCATTATTCCTCATAAGCAATTTATTCCGAATAGGCCCATTATTCTGCATAGCAATTTATTCCGAATAGCAAAGTTATTCCGAGTAGGACTATTATTCCGGATGGCACTAAATTCCGAGTAGCCCATTATTCCGCATAGCACATTTCTTCCGAATAGCATTTTTATTCCGGATAGCCCATTATTCCGAGTACCATTTTTATTCCGCATAGCCAAATATTCCGAGTAGCAGTTTATTCCGGATAGCATTTATTCAGCATGATCATTATTCCGAATAGAGCATTTTTAAGGTTATTTTCAAGTTACTGTTTTTTTTAAATTTTAATTCAAGTTTTATTTTTTATTGATTAACTGCTTCTAGTTTACCCTTTAGTTAGTTCACGCATTCACCTTTTTAGTAGAATAGAAAACCAAACCCCCTATTTGTCACCAAGAACAATCATTCCACTTTGAGCTGTGATCAATTCGAGAAGATTCCGAGACTTAATCCGAACCCTATGAAAACGCATATATCAAATGGCGCCGCTGCCGGCTCTTCTCGTTAAGATTAACAGTTTTTGTGAGAACTTGGATTTTGGGATCCGTTCGCCGTGAACGTTTCTTTTTCATAAAAATTTTCAAAAATCCTAAAAAATATAAAATTTTCAAAAATACAAAAAAAATTAAAAAACCATAAAAACCAAAAATATTTCTTGTTTGCTTTGTTAGTTCTTTTGCAGGTGCATGCGTACACGATCGACGTCTTATCAAGAGCCCGAGCCTCTCGAAGACTTAGACATGGCCGGTGTACAAAACAACAACAATAATAACAACAACAATGAGCCTCTACCAGACAATCGTCCGATGATTAAACTTCTGCAAGCACATGTAGACGGCAACAGTGATCCAATTGTCATACCCGCGATTGCAGCCAACAACTTTGAGCTCAAATCCGGTTTTATCCAGATGGTCTCTGCTCAACCATTCTTGGGGCGTACCATTGATGATCCTCATGACCACATCAAGAGATTCCTGCAACTCACGAACACGGTCAAATTCAATGGTGTTCCACAAGAGGTAATCCATTTACAACTTTTTCCTTTCTCCCTAGAGGGACAAGCCCGGCATTGGCTTGCAAAGGAACCGCCACAAAGTATTCTGACGTGGACGGATTTGGAGACCAAGTTTATAAACTACTTTTTTCCCACCCTCTCGTACTACCGCTTTGCGGAATGAAATTATCAATTTTGAACAAAAGTACGATGAGTCTTTTAGTGAATCTTGGGACCGTTTTAAAGATCTTTTAAGAAAGTGCCCACAACATGGTTTTACCAAAGTGCACCAAATTAATACTTTTTATAATGGTTTAAGCATGAATGAACAAGATTTACTAAACAGTGCCTCGGGGGGTAATATTTTGGTTAAGACTTCTAATGCTGCTTGGGATATCATTGAGAATAAGTCTCGTGTGCAAACCAAGAGTGTTCGAACCAATGCCGCTAGTGCTAGTACTAGTGACAACGACAAGCGACTTGACAAAATCACTGCGCTTCTTGAATCGCTTGCTACCCAAACCGCTAGCAACACCAACAGCATCAATGCTAAAAACGCTCAAGTCAATGCTGTAAGCCAACCATGTGAAATATGCGGGGGTCCTCATTCTTACACCACTTGTACTTCCACCCAAGACTACCCTTCTGAGAATGTGAATGCAGCATACGGTACCTATCCTCCGGCCGCTTATCAAGCTCGTCCTCAAGGAGACCGCAACTTGCTTAGCTACCGCTCGAACAACTTTATCTCACCACCTGGTTTTCCTCCTAACAACCCAAACCAACAACAAAACCTCAATCGCCCTCCTCAACAACAACAACAACCTCGTGCACCATACCAACCACCTCACAAACAACCATATCCACCTCAAAGAAACAACTAAGTTTACCAACAACCTGCTTATCAACCACCCGCCTACCATGCTCCTCCTCCGAACCAACCCACCGCATTACACCAAGATGTGGAAACCTACATGAGGACCAATGATGTGATCGTGGAAAATCTCCAGCGGGAAGTGCTCAACTTGAAAGCAGACATGGTGAAACAAGGGAACGATCTGCGAGCTGATATGAGAAACACTTTGGCAAGTCAAACAAATGACTTAAGGAACATGATGGTTGGTTTCTTCCAAGGTAATCAACCCTCTTCTTCGGGTACTCTTCTGAGTAACACCGTTGCGAATCCAAGAGGGGAGATGAAATCAATCACCACTCGCAGTGGCAAAGGTACCAAGGAACCCGAGCTTCCTATACCTCCACCGGTGATTGTGACTAAGGAAAATGAGTCACCTGCTCCTATTCCTCCTCCTTCTCCTTCCCCAATTTCTCCACCTCTTACTTCTACCCCTCCTCCACCCAAGGATGTGAGTGATCCTATTCTCCCAAAGCCTTCCTCTTCTTCCGATATACCTTATCCATCAAGGTTGAGGAAAGAGAAGCTCAAAAGCAAGGACGATATTCAGGTTTCGAACTTTCTCAAAATGTTTAAACAATTGAATTTTAACATCTCCTTCGCTGAGGCTCTCGCTCACATGCCCAAATATGCGAAAATGTTCAAAGATCTTCTTAGCGAAAAGGAGAAGCTTCTTGATATTGCTAACACCCAACTTAATGAGAATTGCTCTGTAGTGCTCTTAAGGAAATTGCCAACCAAGCTTGGTGATCCGGGTCGCTTCTTAATCCCTTGCAACTTCCCGGGAGTAGAGAATTGCATGGCCCTTGCCGATCTAGGTGCCAGTATTAATTTAATGCCTCTAAGAGTTTGGAAGCAATTATCTCTCCTTGAGCTAGTCCCCACCAAAATGACTTTGGAATTAGCTAACCGTACGGTTGCTTATCCAGTGGGGATAGCCGAAGACGTCTTTGTAGGAGTCGACAAATTCACTTTTCCTGCCGATTTCGTTGTCGTTGACTACGACATGGACCCTCATGTGCCATTAATTGTTGGTCGTCCATTCTTGAGGACCGGTCGCACTCTCATCGATGTTGAAGCCGGTGAGCTTATCATGAGAGTGGGTGACGATAAAATCGTCTTCAACATGGGAAACCTTTCTAAACAGCCTTATTCATACGAGAGTGTTAATTGTATTGACGTTCTTGATGAGACTTGTGAAGAACACTTCAAAGATGCCTGTAAAAGTATTCCTACCTCTCTTCCCAATGTTGAGACCGTTTCCTCTATTGATTCATCACTATCTCTATTTGGAGAAAGTGATTTCCTTTGGAAAGATTTGGAAGCCACCATGGGAGATGTGAACTTAGAACATGACGATTCTCCCACCGATTGGGATGAAGATCTTCGCCTCATTGAGAACCTTCTTAAAGAAGACCATATTTCTCCGCCATCTTCCAAGGCTACTGCTATCGATGTGCCGACTTTGAATACGCCTCCCATCGAAAATCCTCCGGATTTAGAACTTAAGGAGTTGCCGCCCCATCTCGAGTACGTGTTCCTTGAAGAAAAGAAGAAGTCGCCCGTCATCATTGCTAAGGACTTGAAAGAAGAAGAGAAATCTCGTCTCATCGCCGTGCTTAAAGATCATAAGAAGGCAGTTGCTTGGAAAATTTCCGATATCCGCGGAATTGATCCAAACTTTTGTACTCACAAGATTCTCATGGAAGATGACTTTAAACCCGCAATCCAGAGCCAAAGAAGGGTTAATCCTCGCATTCATGACATCATCAAACAAGAGGTTATCAAACTTCTTGATGCCGGCTTGATTTACCCTATTTCGGATTCGCCATGGGTAAGTCCTGTCCATTGTGTGCCCAAGAAGGGCGGAATAACCGTTGTTCCCAATTAACACAACGAGTTGATTCCCACTCGTCTCGTTACTGGATGGAGAGTTTGTATCGACTATCGCAAGCTCAATGATGCCACGAGAAAAGATCACTTTCCTCTTCCTTTCATGGATCAAATGCTCGAGCGTCTAGCTGGTAATGACTATTACTGCTTCTTAGACGGTTTCTCCGGGTATTTTCAAATTCCCATCGATCCCAAGGACCAAGAAAAGACCACATTCACTTGTCCCTACGGAACATTTGCTTACAAACGCATGCCTTTTGGTTTATGTAATCCTCCTGGGACGTTCCAAAGGTGTATGATGGCTATCTTCCATGACATGGTTGAAGAAACTATGGAAGTATTCATGGATGATTTCTCGGTTTATGGCGATTCTTTCTCTGCTTGCCTTGCCAATTTAGAACGTATGCTTAAGCGGTGTGAAGACACTCGCCTTGTTCTTAATTGGGAAAAATGCCATTTCATGGTAAAAGAGGGCATCGTGCTAGGACACAAGATCTCCAAAGCCGGTCTTGAAGTGGACCGTGCTAAAGTCGATGTTATTTCTAAGTTGCCTCCACCTTCAACCGTGAAGGGTGTGAGAAGTTTCCTTGGTCATGCGGGCTTCTACCGTCGATTAATCAGCGATTTTTCTAAAATCGCTCGCCCGATGACCCACCTCTTGGAAAAAGATACTCCTTTTATCTTTTCCAACGAGTGTATTGAAGCCTTCAACCTTCTTAAGGATAAGCTTACTAAGGCACCGGTCTTGGTTACCCCTAATTGGGAGCTTCCCTTTGAGTTGATGTGCGATGCTAGCGACTTTGCTATTGGAGCGGTTTTGGGCCAAAGAGTGAACAAACACTTCCAACCGATCCATTACGCTAGCAAGACAATGACGGGGGCTCAATTGCATTACACGACAACCGAAAAAGAGCTTTTAGCTGTTGTCTATGCCTTTGAAAAATTTCGCCCCTATCTTGTCCTTTCCACCACAAACGTTTATACCGATCATTCCGCGTTGAAGTACTTGTTGACTAAGCAAGATTCCAAACTAAGACTTCTTCGCTGGGTTTTGCTACTTCAAGAATTTAAAATCGAAATTCGTGATAAGAAGGGAGCTGAAAACCTAGTCGCGGATCATCTCAGTAGACTTGAGGATCCTTATCAAGGGGATCATCCGAACAAAGAGATCAATGACTCTTTTCCCATGGAGACCTTAATGTCTATCAACTCGACTTCTGATGAAACCTCGTGGTTTGCGGACATTGAAAACTACTTGGCGGGTGGAATTCTCGTTGACGGGTTAACATCCCAGCAAAAGAAGAAGTTCTTTAAAGACATTAAGACTTACTTTTGGGATGACCCGTATCTATTCAAACAATGTGCTGATTTGATTATTCGCCGATGTGTTGATGGACCGGCAGCTTTAGAAATCCTTGACGCTTGCCACAAAGGACCCACCGGTGGTCACTTTGGTCCCAACTACACCGCCAAAAAAGTGTTTGACTCGGGATTTTATTGGCCCACCATTTATCGTGATTCTCACGAGATGGTTAAACGTTGTGATGCTTGCCAAAAACAAGGCAAGATCACACATAAAGACGAGATGCCTCAGAATTTCATTCGAGAGTGTGAAATCTTTGATGTTTGGGGTATCGACTTTATGGGGCCATTCCCTTCATCTAAAGGAAGCAAATACATCCTTGTAGCCGTTGACTACGTCTCCAAATGGGTTGAAGCCAAAGCTTTACCTACTAATGACGCAAGGGTGGTTTGTAACTTTTTGAAGTCGCTATTCGCTAGATTCGGTGTGCCTCGTGCCATCATCGTCTTTCCACCGCCTACCACCCACAAACTAATGGCCAGGCTGAAATCTCTAACCGAGGATTAAAGCGAATTCTTGAAAGAACCGTAGGAGAGCATCGTGCCTCATGGGCTGATAAACTTGATGATGCTTTGTGGGCTTTCCGTACCGCATACAAGACTCCAATTGGTTGTACACCATATCGTCTCGTTTACGGGAAAGCATGCCACCTCCCCATTGAGTTGGAGCACAAGTCTTACTGGGCCTTGAAGTGGGCTAATTTTGATATCAACAAAGCCGGTGACCTACGCAAAATCCAACTCAATGAGCTCAATGAACTCCGTAATGAGGCTTATGAAAATTCTTTGATCTATAAGGAAAGGACTAAGCTCATTCACGACTCTAAGATTAAGAACCGAGAGTTCCAAGTTGGAGACAAAGTGTTACTCTTTAACTCTCGGTTGAAAATCTTTTCGGGCAAGCTGAAATCTCGTTGGTCCGGCCCATTCACCATTGCCCAAATTTTTCCATATGGTACTCTCGAGCTCGCTCAACCTAATGGTCCCAATTTTAAGGTGAATGGCCAACGAGTGAAGTTGTACTTTGGTGAGGACATCTCTCACGAGATGATTCCATCCCTCACCACGTTTCCCATGAACTAATTTTGGGTCGAGTCAGGCTCGTGACTCGGTTATCAAAAACAAGCGCTCCTCGAGAGGCAACCCGAGTATCTATCCTTTTCTGTTTTAACCTCCTAAGTGTAGGGGGACCTCTATAGGTCTTTATGTTTGTGTGGTGATGTGATTACAGGGATGAATGCACTTTTGGAACCTTTGAAGAACCGTGCTCCCGTGTTATCCGAAATCCGGTTCTATCTCTTAACTATCGTGATTCAATTTTCTTCATACTCACATTTGAAATTGATCACGTTAGTCGTCTCTTCCTTAACTTGATTTAACCAACGTGCACAATGTAATAAGTGTAGGGAGACTTTTCCCACATGCTTAAACATTGAGGACAATGTTTATCTTAAGTGTAGGGGGACTTCTATCGAAGTTTTAAGTGGACTTTTCCATGAAAATGCCTTCATTTAACCGGAAAATCATCTTTTTCAGCATTTTTCAAATTTTTAATTAACTTTGGCCATTTAGTCGTAATTTTTAAATTTTTATCGTTGCTTTCATATGTATATATCCCGCAATAAAGTCAAAAATATTAATAAAGTGGTGTAGCTAGTTTTGAAGTCTTTGACATATTAGGCCCGTTGCGATTATTTTGACTCAACCCGAATAGACTTATCCAAGTTTATTCAAGCTAATATCCTTAACCATGTAGACCTTAATTGGTTTATTAGGCTAAGCATCCACGAGTCTCGTTACTTGAGATTTTAAATTGTGGAGAACGAGAAATGATAGAGTCAATTATAAGTCGGTATTCTTGCACAAGCTCACTTGGTGTAATTATCTGCCTATTCTCCCATCACTTGCTAATAATTTATCTGCAATAAGTAAGGTCGTACGATTTGAAAAGTTACTTAGCTTCTAGCCCAAGATCGTTTAAAAGTTGCTCGGTAATGATAAGAGTTCATAGCCAAGGCATAACTTATGAAGCGGGGCGCGAAGATTGGCGAGTCCGAAAAGGCCCTAACAAGGCATGAGGATTCAATCTTATTGCTAAAGATCCAAGGTGATGTGAAAAGCATTATTCTCAAAATCAATATGAAGGATTAAGACTCACGACGAAAAGCAATCAACTCCCATAAAGATCATGGAGAAGTCTATCCGAAAAGACCCTAACAAGGTATGAGGATAAATAGATCCAAGTCCGAAAAGGAGGCGGATCGTTGTATCTCAAAATCCCAATTAGAGATTGAAGAAATAATCATGAAGTCGTTGTCAACAAAGTTGGAGTACCCCTCAAAAGTCTCCAAGTGAAGAAACTCTATTACGAAGAGAAGACCATTATCTCAAGAACGTCTCTCAAGATATGAAGTATGAAGTACATGCCAAATATCGGCCCGAGAAAGGTCTCAAATCGTGAACCGAGTTATGCCAAGATATGAACTTTTTGATATCCCGAGAAGCAGTTTTAAGAGATTTTGTCCTTTAGCTAACTATTGATCAAATCGTCCTACTTTGCTTTCAACCTAAATAAACTATCGAAATAAGTCCAAAAATGCATCTTCATGATCATTCTAAGACAAAAATAAAATATAAGAGATACATCTAGGAATAAGGGAGTTTAAGCATATAATTAAGCCATGTGTGTAAGTGTTTGATTTGCTAACTTATAATAACAATGATCTCGTTTTTAAGCTTAGTTTGGGGAACGTGAAACTTGAGGGTGATAAATCTTCGCAGCACCAAAGCCCTAATGTAAGTCCTTGATCTCTTGGCAAGTTATTTCCATGTAGCTATTTTCAAGTGAAAATGGTTTTCTATCCTTTTGTTTCCTTTAAAGTTTTAATTTCTCTTAGTACTTTAATTTTTGTTTAGTAGTATGTTAATAAGGCCAAGGTTGATTGATTATGAGAAAAATGTAAATTTGCTTTATCACTAAGCATTGCATGAGGGCATGGCAATGGTTAAGTGTAGGGGATTTGATAGGTGTGAAAACACCCATCCTTTTACCACTTATTTCTTACTAAAACAAGACCAAAACGCGTGTTTAATATCATTTGTTTGGAATTATGCGTGGTTTTTGTGTTTATTGTGTTTTCAGAGTCAACCGGATGAATAATGAAGAAAACATGGGATTGCACGGGTTTTATCGAGGAAAAGACTCAAGACGAAGTCTATTGTCCAAGAGATGCAAAAGATTTGAAGTCAATGGGCATTTTTGAAGATTTATCGAAGAAAAGGACCAAAGATGGAAGATTTTCATATGTCGAAGAAACTCAAGTCTATTAAACGAAGAAATTAAAAGACGAGTTGAATTTAATCGTCGACAAATCCCGAATCAGAATCGAAAACGTCAACTTTTCTGAAAAGACGAGAAGACAAGAAGAAAGGGAGAAAGCCTACTCACCAACCAACCACTTAGCCTATAAAAGGAAATCACCCTCACACTTTTGGGACTATTTTTTCATTTCCCAATTTTCTTCTTTTCTTTCGTAGGAAGCCAACACCACTAAGGTGTTGGTGATTTTTCATTTTTGTTGAATCCTTCATCTTGTAAGCTTTTAATCTTTTTCCTTTGATTGTTTAAACCTTAATCATCAATATAATCTTTCCATTTCATCTTCTCTTTTTATTCAAAGTTTTAAAGTTCTTGTTTGGTTGATTTTGATCTTCTAAAGTTAATGGGTTTTGTGTTTTTATGATTGGGATTTGTTGTTTATGGCTAGTAAATGATTAGGGATTAGTTTGGTTTAAATCTTTTGGTTAGATTTGGCTTATTTTGATCAAAAATCGTCTTCCCTTGTTATTTCGGTTTACTGTTCTTCATTCCCAGATTATTCCGAATAGGATCTTTATTCCGAGTAGCCAAATTATTCCTGATCACCTTTTTATTCCGCATAGTACCTGTTATTCCGAATAGCCTCATTATTCCTCATAAGCAATTTATTCCGAATAGGCCCATTATTCCGCATAGCAATTTATTCCGAATAGCAAAGTTATTCCGAGTAGGACTATTATTCCGGATGGCACTAATATTCCGAGTAGCCCATTATTCCGCATAGCACATTTCTTCCGAATAACCTTTTATTCCGAATAGCATTTTTATTCCGGATAGCCCATTATTCCGAGTACCATTTTTATTCCGCATAGCCAAATATTCCGAGTAGCAGTTTATTCCGGATAGCATTTATTCAGCATGATCATTATTCCGAATAGAGCATTTTTAAGGTTATTTTCAAGTTACTGTTTTATTTAAATTTTAATTCAAGTTTTATTTTTTATTGATTAACTGCTTCTAGTTTACCTTTTAGTTACTTCACGCATTCACCTTTTTAGTAGAATAGAATTTGTCACCAAGAACAATCATTCCACTTTGAGCTGTGATCAATTCGAGAAGATTCCGAGACTTAATCCGAACCCTATGAAAACGCATATATCAATTACCAAGGTTCTACAATTGGTATCAGAGCCATGGTTGATTGGTTTGTTCTTGTGTTTGTTTTCAAAAGTCAAATATCACGTCAGCATATTCACAAGAACAATATCGAAGACTAAAGCATAGTATGCTAGGTTTAAGATTTTGTAAAACGGTGTGACCTCCCTTAGGGGGAGATTGTTGGAAATACGAAATTTCAAACAAAGTCTCGGTCACATCATAGTTAGCATAGGTCACGAGCTATAAACTATTTAGGACTTTGCTCTTGGAGCGACCTCCCTTAGGGGGGAGATTGTTGTAAATGCGGTTTTACGTATTTAAGAAGGATCAGTCACTCCAACGAGACACATCTAGTATGGGCTCGTGATCCAGTATGTAACAATATAACCCACAAAGCTCACATGTATGGTGGGTTATATATACCCCCTCCTAGCATGTTAGGAGGGGTTGATTCTTATTTTCATATTCAATATTACACATATTTCTTCAACCTCTATCTTCTTTCTCCCTCAGAGAGTAATTCAATTAATTAGATAATTCAATTAATTAGATAATTAGATAATTCAATATTAAATATATCTCTCTATCTCTTGTAATCATTCTATTAATTAGATAATTCAATGATTACGTAGACTTACAGTACCTACGGATTAATTTAGGAAATGTTTTTTTGCAAGTTTAAAGAGTTTGTAAATTATTTTGTTTTATTAATAAATATAAATATGTAAAATGATGGTATGTATTATTTTTACTATTAACACCTTTATTTATATAAAATTATGTATGTTTTCTTTTAAGTTTTATTCTTTATGTTTTAATGCTTATACTTTTATTTATTTTTTCCTCTTCAAACAACGCAAAAACAAATTTATATTTTTTTTTTGTCAAATTAAAAAAATAAATTTTTTTAATTGAGTATATTAGAAAAGAATATTCAAATAAACTTTATTAAAATTGGTATATTTCAAAGACAAATATCTTACTTGATCCTGCTTCCCTAAGTAAAAGATTTTGTAAAGTAGCATCAGTCGGTGATGAAGTGTACCGACAAATTGCTTATAAAAAAATATACCAGGGAATCTAACGTTTTCTTTATCAGTTTCGATAATCATAAATAAAATATGATTTATGAATGAAACATGTGTTGTATAAAATTTGAGGTGTCTCACTCCTGCAGCTTCCTTCTTTAGGGGGTTTTTACGACTCAGCGCTCAACAAAACCTCCAACTGTAGTTTTCTTCGTCGACAAATCATCACCTCTTTTACCACTAAAAATATCTTCACACCACCTTATATATTCATCCTTATTCATGTTCAAGTCACTTGTCGAAGTATATGCAAAAATTAATGTCGACTAGAAGAAGTGTAGGAAGATCCAACACAAACTTAACAACATTTCAAAACTTTCATCAAGGATGGTTAGTTCGTCAACAACATTACTTGGAAGAACTTCGATCAGTTCTCCAAGATTCTAATGATTTCCATGTAGATCAACTTCGAGATTTAATCAATAGGGTTTTCATCCATTACCAAGAATACTATGAACAAAAATCGCGTATTGCCAATCATGACGTTTTCTTGGTTTTTTCTCCACCTTGGTATTCCGCCTTCGAGCGGAGTTTTTTCTGGATTGCAGGAGTTAAACCCGGACTAGCGTTTCGGATAATTGGAAGTTCAGTGGACGATTTAAGCCAAGAGCAGGTTGATAACATTGAAATTTTGAAAGCTGAGACAAGAGCTGAAGAGAAGGAGATAGCTGACGAATTGGCGAGGATTCAAGAGACTGTGGCGGCACCGCCTATTGTTGAATTGATGAAGAAGTTTGCGGTCGAGGAACTTACGGGAAGTGATGAGGCGATGGACGCGTTGAAGGCTGAGTTGGAGGTGGTGTTGGCGAACGCGGATATGCTCAGGACAAGGACTGCGGAGAGGGTGGTAGATGTTTTAGCGCCATTGCAGAGTATTAAGTTTTTGGCAGCGTTGACAGAGTTTCAAATGAAGCTTAGGATTTGGGGGTCCGAGCTGAGTCAGTGAGGATTAGATATGTTTGCTTTTTGGTCGATTACGAAACTCGCACAACACGAACATTGTAGAATGGACAAGTGGTCCAAGTTTTTTGTTTCCTCTTTCTATATTTGGTGGGTTGCGAACAACAATAGCTCTGTCACACATGAACGAGTTATTTTTCTATACACGTAATATTCACTTACGTTCATCCTAGTCCGTTTCCTTTAGAAGTTAGAACTTACACGAATTCATGCTCATCCAAACTTGTACAATTTATTTCAAACCTATATAACACAAACCAAACCCACCCTTATCAATTGTTATACAACATCCATTATATAGAGAATTACATCTGGTTTTAATTTGTAAGTATAAACGTTAATATGTATGAAAACAAATATTATCTTGGAAGTGAATGGGTAACACATTTTGATTCACCGAGCAGACACCAGAAACATGTTATGGTAAACAGAATACATGTTGCGCCTTAGTAGTTAAAATAAAAAAAGGGTTTTAAGTTAAAACATTAAATCTAGTTCGAAAATCTTTCATTGACAATGAAATTAGTGTCATTCTACCCCGAGAAAAAAAAGAAGTTTAGTAAACAAAATTAAGCTTATAAATATCCTTTAATGTTCCTAACTAAAAAGATCTAAAGATTTTAATATTTCAACGGTAATAATCTTAAACCATGTAAGCATCCTTTAGTTTCATAGATCACAAGAGCTCCAAAAAAAAAGATAACAGTATGCTACGAATTCAAAGTTTTTGTCATCAATTTATGAGCTTTACCAAGTGCAGGTAACAAATATAGCAGCCGGCCATCCCTGAATAAGCACCGAGTACAGAGTGATTCAACATATATCAGAACCCATCTACAACTCTCGAGTTTCCAATCTTTTTTCCAATAAGATCACGCAGCTCAATTTCTCCCGGAAATCTCTTCTCACGCAGCTTAGAGTAAACCTACGGCGTAGAGCATTAAACATCTAAAAGCTGAATTTTAAATAATTAATCTATTCGTGTCTCATGGAAACTATCAGGTTTTATTATGATTCAACATAGGGAATAGGCAAATTTTTGTTGGGAGGATCAACTCTGTTACTGATTTTCTTTACAATATAGTCGATCTTTAGTAGTTTCTATGTAGTATAGAATATAAAATAGGGATGAGCTCGGTACCGGTCCCGTCCCGAACCCGTCCCGAATTAGTGGTACCGATTATTTCCCGAGCATAAATTTATGGTACCGGTACCGTACCGAATGGGATTCGGGTATCGGTACCGGTACGGGAATCGGTACCGGTACCGGGAAATCGGGATTTTCCCGTTCTTTTTCGGGAATTTCCCGATTTGGTACCGGTCCCGTCCCGAATTAGTGGTCCCGAATTTTTTTTCACCTTATTTCGTAGTCCCGGTACCGTACCGAACGGGATTCGGGTATCGGGAATCGGTACGGTTCCGGGAACGGTTCGGGTTCAATTCGGGATTCGGGTCCAAATGCTCATCCCTAATATAAAATATATCCTCGTAGACACCTAACCCATTCCATTTATTTGACCTGTTTTCTGATAGCTAAACTTTGGAATTCGTAGCGATAAAATGTAACTCAGCCTAATTAGCAAGCAAATGAACCAAAATTTCAGTGTTTGGGGATATGTAAAAAGTCAATAAAAGACACCAAACCAATGTCGAAGATTGTGAACTAATATCGATAACTTAAAAACACATAGCAGTGAAATTTAAAATGAAATGTGTCTATTATCAAGAAATGAGTATTAGGCTTTTATGAAAAACTCTGTATTTTTTTCTTTAGCTACTTAAAAAGATGTAATTATTTTGATTGTGAATTGGTATTGAGGAAAAGTATCTCAGATTGATCTGGGTTCTACACCAAGAGTGGTTAAGACAATTTGCATAAAAGATAGTAACATTACCCGTTCGCCATTACAGGAAACTTCAAAAGCACCGGAACTCTGTAGAAAACCTTGAAGGAAATTCCCGAGTAACCAAGTTGATGAAATGGTCCCGAATCTGTTTGCACGCATGGAGTAATACCAAGCAGGAGGTGCTGCAAACCCCAAACGTGGGAAGATGTGCTCGCCCGCCATCACAACTCCTATCACCCCAAACTGAAACACGGGTACTACCTTGGCTAACAAACGTTTTGGTAGAGGAGGTGGATAGTTGGCTAGAATGACATTGACTCCTGGAAAAGCTGATTCTAACATGTTCTTCATCGTCTGTGCATTCCCCCTATCAGAGAATTAACAAGATTAATATGTTAAAATTGAAAGTACACTGGTAACCTAAGTAAATGTTTAGATCAGTGGTACAAATCTCAACCTTCAATTAGTTTGACTCAAAATTGTAAAAACAAGTTTTTTGGTGTTTGAATATATATTCCTAGTTCGATTATTAATCAGATTTATATGTGTCAACAAAACTTGTTATTTACAGAACTTTATATTACTTATCTGACCCACTGTTTTACCCACACATATGTAACTGCTACAGTAGTGACATTATCTGCAAAACTAGATTTGCCAAACACTGAAATTACAACGTCCCAGTGAACATATCCAAACTAAGCAAGTTTCTTTACAGCTGTGTATGGGACTTGGCTTAACAATGTGTTATTGTATCACATAATCACTTTTAAAGCACACATCTAAACAAAAAATAAGTTGATATCATGGTTGCAAAAAGCGCTAGACGCTAGTCGGGGCAGTTAACCACCGCCTAGCTAGTAATCGGCCAAGGCGGATTGAACTTTTGAGTATAAAAATTATAAAATTATATGTATATTGATAAATTTGAGCATAAATAACTTAAGTAGGTCTAAAAAAGATTGGATGTTAGGTAAATATGTATATTATAAATTAAGTCAGACTTAATATGGAGACCCTCTTTCATGGCTTTTGCTAGAAAGTCATGTGTTAATTTTAAGCACAAAACAAACAAGTCTTTAAGTCTTTATCAAACACAACCTAAGTCTCATTTTTCTTTTCCTTTTTTAGCCACAATCTCATGTCTCTCATCTTCTCATCTACAACAGTTACATCACAAAGTTTATTCTTACACACCATTTCAAAACAAGATGCGACCAATTGAAAGAAAAAACCTAATTTACAATTTAAAAACCGTCTTGACCGCTGCTGTTGACCACAGTTTACCGTCGCGCTGAACAGCATTGACCGCTTTTTGACCGCCTAGTGTAAAATCAAGGCGGCTGGTGGCAGCCTAGCTCCTGGGCCGCTTTTACAACAATGGTTTATATACAAAAGGAGAGGTTTTCCACAATGACAGAAGTTATTTAAAAGTGACCACCATCAGTGTACATTTATGCCCATCCATAACAGCTGGCTAGACCTGTAAAGCTCCAACTACAATCAGATGGACAGGCCTAAGCAAAACTATCTAGAGCCAAGTGTTCGACTTGTTTTTAACTACTGAAGAACAACTGAATCAAGTGTTTATAGATTGAACAGCTCTAATTAAGCCTGTTAAACTGCTCACTTGTTAGTTGTTACGCTAGATTAAAATTAGACTATTTTTATCTTGTATCATCAGTTAATTAACATTTCTCAACTAGGCACATAAGAATTATCAGATCCAGCTTTATAATTGCATCATTCGAACAATTTTGGTGAAGAGAATGTATCACCATCATATAGTACTATTTAAATATGTTCAAATTCTATATATATTTAAAAAGTAGAACATATGCACCTATGTCTGCTTGTAAAGTTTGTTTGTAATATGTTTCTTGTTCTAGCATCTTGCTAGTTCAATAAAATCGCCTTTCAAAAAAAAAAAATGCATCGCTTGCATCCTTCTAATACCATATGTAGGTGAAGAAATGCTAGAACACTCAAAGTGCCTAGCAGTGTGTTAAACGATTACAATTTTGGGAAGATTAACCACCACAATATCAAGCAATGACTAAACTGATTATAAGAAGTTATGTAAGTGCGAATAAAAGTAGGAATATAAATGGTGAATCAAGGTTGTAAATATCGCTTGGCGCGGTCTCTGCGGTCGACCACCGCCAAGCGATATATCGTCTTGGCGGCGATATATCGGTTTCTCGGCGGGTACTATAAATTATCATTATTTTATATTTTTTAATCATTATTGGAGTATATTTTTATCATTATTTTGTATATTTTTAATATTTATTTAATATAAATCTGAAATTCTTATATTTTTTTATAATTTTATTAATGTATTCATTAGTTTTAGTTATATATCTTGTAAAATTTACATTAAAAAATAAAAACACAATAAAAAACAATCAAAATACCAAAAGTCAACCGATATTTGACCGAAATTGACCGATTTTGACAGATATTTGACCAAAACGCCAAGTTGGCCGATATGCTCCATGGCGTGGCGGTGGACCACCGCCAAGCGATATATCACCGATATATCGGCCGCCATGACCGATATTTACAACACTGTGGTGAATAATTATACCAACACCGATCCTCGTAAATAATTTGGATAAATAATAATAATAATAAATGGGTCAACAAATGAGGGTTTTTCCCTGTTCAGGCTACCTAGGGAGGGCGAGCCTTTTGACAAGGATGTTTGTGGCATCACCAAGTCAATCCCGGGACCGTTTCTGACACTTTACTGGCCACCCCAAATGTACACTTTTACGATCCCACATCGCCAAGTATGGGATTGGTTGATAGCTTATAAAGTCTAGGTGTCCGCTCCTCAAACAAGCTAGCTTTTTGAGTGAGTTCTATATTTAGACTTATGAACCGATACGAGCCTAGTATAGGATAGACTCGTATCAATTGGTATCAGAGCTAGCCCTACTTTTCGAGGTTCCAACACTCGGAGTGGTGGCCTATGAAGAGGTGGCTTGGACCAGAAAAATAAAAAAGGTGCCAACCGTGACCAACGAGCTCGGAGGGGTGGCCTATGGAGTGGTGGCTTATGGGATTGGTTGATGGCTTATAAAGTCTAGGTGTCCCCTCCTCAAACAAGCTAGCTTTTTGAGTGAGTTCTACATTTGGACTTATGAACCGATACGAGCCTAGTATAGGATAGGCTCGTATCAATTAGCCCTACTTTTCGAGGTTCCAACACTTGGGAGTGGTGGCCTATGAAGAGGTGGCTTGGACCAGAAAAATACAAAAGGTGCCAACCGTGACCAACAAGCTCGGACGGGTGGCCTATGGAGTGGTGGCTTGGACCCAAAGGGAGTGCCAACCGTGACCAGCATAGCCGTGACCAACGAGAACGTTGGTTCTTCAAAGGGTGGGGTAGTGTTACGATCCCGGGGCCAAGTATGGGATTGGTTGATGGTTTATAAAGTGTAGGTGTCCCCTCCTCAAACAGGCAAGCTTTTTGTGAGTTCTACATTTGGACTTACGAACCGATACGAGCCTAGAATGGGATAGGCTCGTATCATACACACATAGCGAGGTTTGAACCTAATACATAGTATGGGAATATGGGATACGAGCCTACATTTGGACTTACCACTAGGCAATTTTGTGTTAGTTTGGACTAATAATAATAATTCCTAATACATAATTCAAATTCACCTTGATATAGTGTTATGATTCTGATTAAGATGTTTCATAAAAATATTCCATATAAAAACTAACACTAGGTTTGCTTGTTCTTCTTTTTTTTCCGAAAGTAAAAGACACACGCACACACTACTTTAACCTACTCTACACCTCTTATCGACCTATTGTTCACAATAGGACTTGATCCCACAACATTTAGGTTAATGCACGCCTGGGCAACGCTAGGGTACAACCCCGTTGGTTGACCCTACTTCTCGTATAATGGAGTGTCAATTTTAAACAAGGTATCAGTCGTTGACATAAAAATAATGCAGCACAAATGAAGAAACATAACTAATCACAATTGCCAATTATTGTAATTATTATTAGTATAATTACTATTTAACTATCACAAGAGCCATAACTGGGGGTACCTTCACGGATCCATTTGTACTAACACATAGTTAGGTTTCTGCTTGAGGTTAATGTGGTATTTCAGCCACATTCCATTTGTAGTTAATCTTTTTCAGTTTTAATATACTTAACAGGGGTAAATAACCCTTTACTTAAAAAAAAATAAAAATAAAATAAAAAAAAAGACAAACAATTAAACACATAGAATTGAGGAAATAGTAACTAAGGGCATGTTTTATCCTTAGTTAAAAAAATGCCTATCAGCCCATACAGTTTAAACGCCTTATAAAAGTTGGGACTTGTATATTCAGTGGTCAGGTTTGATGATTACAGGAACTATTAGTTGATGACTAGTTGGTGAGATATATAAACAAATATTAATTTGATGGTTTTGCTTTGTTATTTACTTTTGACTTGTTTGTTTAATAAAAGAAGTAAGTAACAAGAGGGACGAAAGGAGGACATAATGAGCCATATTAAGTGAAACCTGTAAGAACAAGAAGCGCAGAAATCAATCTGAACAGTATTGCCTAAGCCAATCCCTCCACCAAATCCAGTATGTTTCTGTAAAATAAAAAATAATTAAAACCCATAAAGGAGGAGTTATGTTTCTGTAAAATAAAAAATAATTAAAACCCATAAAGGAGGAGTTTATAAAGAATAAATAAAAGATAATATACCTGAGTGGGGAAATCAAGGGGCTGATGGATCGAAGAGGTTTGAAGGGGAGTATGATTGTGGTTGTGGTCATGTTTGACAGGTGGTGCAGAAGGTGCAAAGAGATTGAACACATCTGAACAGAAAAGAAACAGAGGTAAGACTACCAACAGAAGTTGAGATTTATCTACCGCCATCTCTCTCAACACAACTAGACAAGAGTGACTATGGAATGGAAGACGACGACTTTATCAACAACACACTTTTGATCGATTTTGGTGCGAGTGTATTTACGAATTTTTCTTTTAACCTTGTTTAAGGGTAAAATTACACTTTTAGTCCCCAAGTTGGCTTCAAATTTAACGTTTAGTCCTTGTTAACATATCGTACGTCAATACTTTCCCAACGTTGCCAAGATTACACACTGCTTGTCCGATAACCTTGTTAGTATTAGTTAGTATCTTTAGAGTTCTTCACATGGAGAACTTTTTCATATTAGGCTTTCTATGTATTTAGCTCAGCCCATATGACATTTTAGGTTTTTCTGTATTAATTATTCATGTTGTATTTTGGAGAAAATTTACAATTGAATATAGTATTACAGTCACAAATATCTTCTTAATTTTTCTCCTCATCACGTGTCTTTCTCAATCAACACCTCTTAACTCTAATCTCCATCGAATTCGGCTCTCATGGTCATAGAAGACAACCCTCCACCACCGCCTTCTACCGATAAAATCATCCCTTTCAGTATCCTTAACAAGATGCCCATTAATTGGACCTTAAAAATGTAATTATAACTCTTGGAGTTCTTTCTCCCTCATTCATCTTGGTAGTCTAGGTCTCAGGGCTCATGTTGAATCCGAATCTTTAAGCACTAACCCCGAATGAGGACAACTTGATGATCTTATCAAGATGTGGATTCATGGTTCTTTGTGTGATTCTCTTCAAAAACAAGTTGTCACTACACCAGGCAACGCCAAGGCCTTTTGAGATCATATAAAAGCGCTCTTTCACGACAACGAGGATGCCAAAGCCATTACACTTTATATGTGTGAAAACATATATGTTATTTTCCTAATAAACGGGCTTAAAACAATAATAAAATGGTCAAAATAATCAATTATGCTATATATATACTATGTGTTGTTGTTTGTGTATGGGCAGACACGGATATCACGAAAACACAAGAAAAAGATCAAGAAAAGACAAAACTAACACGAGAAATGAAGAAAAGCACAAAACCGAAGCCAAAATTACAAAGAAACGGAGTTTGTAAACCCTAAACCCTAAAAAGTACCAAAATACCCTTGCATTATCTCAAAGTCATCATTTTAGCCCTCATATTTTCTAAAATTTCCAAAAACAACCTTCAACAATCCTAAAACACCAAATCAACCCTTCAAGTTTACCAAAGTTACACATTTAACCCTTTGATTTGGTTTGTGAAACTTGAAAGGACTAAAGTTACCAATTCTGAAATTGCTAATGAATGTTAAACATTCTAAATGAATGTTAATAATAACTATGTTTTCACTTAGTTATGAAAGTTCGTTGAATCCGATCTTTTCGAATTGATTACCGTTAATTAGTGCGACTCAGTCGTTCTTGGTGGAAAATAAAATGGGTTGTTTGATTATCTATTTTAAACTAAAAGTAAATATGAAAATGTTGTTGAGTAATGATTGTAGTGTTTTACTACTCTTTAGGAAAAGAGCGTAAATAGGGAAAAGTATCGAGTGATGATTTAGGAAAATCAACACTAATGACCCTTAAGGTATGAAAGTTCGTTTCCCAAGGAGGTATATGTGTGTGAGAAATTTGTTAAATGTTTGTGATTAATGATTGGTTTAGAAGGGGATGAGAAAAGAAGATGACGAAGTCGTAAAAATAAAAATAAACACTACTAGAAAGTTAAAACGTAGAACCTTAAAAACCACAAAAATAAAAATTAATTCTAAAAATTACCAAAAATTCACCAAAAATCAAAACAAATAAACTAAGAGTTTACCAATAATCAAAACTTTTTCAAACCTTTTAAATAATTAAATATTCAATTTTTGAATGCTAATTATAGCCCTAAAAATCAAATAAATTATCAAAAAGCCCAAATAAAGATTTTTCAATTGGTAAACCTCTAAAATGACCTAAAAAGATTAAAAACTATTTTTAGAAAATTTTAAACTAATAAAAACTATTTAAAATGATTTAAAAACTATTAAAACTTAAAATAATTATAAAAATTAATTTAAAAGAGATAAAATTATTCTAAAAGTTGCTAAATTCCTATTTTAATGTATTAAACCTAAGAAAAATGTAAAAAGTTGGAAAATGTGAATTTTTAAAAATAATAATAAAATAATAATAAAATAATATTAAAAATCCAAAAATTATAAAAAATTCTAAAAACTTGCAAACTAGTTTATTTTAACCTAAATAATCAGAAAATCAAAGTGAAATTACCAGAATACCCCTAGTGGGCCCTCAAATGGGCCAAATCCAAAAACAGTCAACCAAATTGGGCTTTTGGGCCCAAAAAAATCAAACTTGGCCCAATTGACTTGGAAAAGCCCTATCTGACTTAAAATTCAATTCTAAGAACAAAACTCTAAAGGCCCAAAAGTTGAATATGAGCTTATCACAGCTTATTTAACACTCAGCTTATTCTTATTGGGCTTTTCAGCCCATTAAGCCATAAGCTAATGCCATAAGCTCTAATTTGACACACAACCTTCTTTTGGGATGCTTATGAGATCTGTAAAAAGAAATTTTGAAAAAGCTCACTCAATAAGCCAGAAATAAGCAAAGTAAAAATTCACTAAAAGACAAAATAGTCGTTTTAGAGATTTAGGGCACCTCAGGACTTGATTCAACTTGTAAAAGATTTCAAATAGACTCAATAAGCAAAATCAATCAATTAAATCCAATAAGCACAACCAATAAGCCAGAATAAGCACAAATGAACTTATGTAAAAGTCAATGGAGTTGGTTTTCTAGTCAAACCCTAAAGTCAACCACCCAAATGCTCCAGTATGAACAAATGGGTCAAAATATGAGCACCTATTACAAAAACAAAGTTGTTGCTGGTTAAAATAAGCTTTTATAGCTTATTGATAAGCTGAACCCAATTTTACACTATCAGTGGCAACCAGCAGGGGAAAGGAGTTCCCACTACTTTGACTATTTGACCAAGCTTATATGAGAGTTCTGGTTTGATTCGATTGGAAACAAAGGCACCCTTGTGATCAGTGAATCACAAGGAGTCAATAGCAACAATAAAATCACAAATTGGTTCACACAATAAGCCACAATAAGCCAAACAGTCACCAGATATGCACCAGATATGGAAATAAGCAGTTAAGCACTTAATAAGCAGATTTAGACTGAATAAGCCAACCAAACTTATCAAGATGCACACAAAAGCTATATAAACTAAGAACAAACACAAAGCAACAAGAATCAAACACTGAATCAAAGTAATCAACAAGATCAAAGCACAAAATGTTTCTGATGAACAATGAACAATATGTAGACAAGTTTTGCTGAACTACTTGACACTTGATCCAATTTCAAGCTTCAAATCCTTCTTCCCTGGTATGATTAACTCAGATTTAGCACTTGTTAGCCCTAGCCTAAGCTTAGATCTAGGTGTCCTCAAAATCCTAGCCAATTTTACCAAGTTTTAAAGATTTTATAGCCAAATAATGAATCTATGTGTTCAAACCCACAAAACCTGCAAACAGATGAACATATGCACCTAACAATCAGATACCAACACTTGCTTACACAAAACAAGCACTTAACAAACCATAATCCTAACTTATGCAGTAATCCCAAACACCCTTTTAAAACTTGTTTTCACAATTTTTCAAAGGCTCATGCAGATTTTACCCACAAATCAGATCAATAACACCTCAATAACATCAAACCAAACCAAATCAACAATAATCAACCACAATATCACAGATTCAAGCATAAACATGCAATAATCACCAAATTCAGAAAAATAAAAGAGAAAATGAAAAGGGAGAAGGATACAAACCTCTAAGAACTACATCCAGGCCCTGGATTGTTTGAGCTTAGGTACTAGCAGAACAAGTACCAGCTTCCAAGCTGCTAAGAAGAACAAACCACAAAGGTGAGATCAAAATAATGCCAACTTTCTGATTTTTGATTCACAAGCTTTATCACTTAAAACCTTGCCTCAAAAACCTTTAAACAAGATAATGGAACTCAGATTTTAGCTTATCAAACACCAAACTTTTATAAATAACAGATTAGAACTCAAAATTTTAAGAAATTCAAACTTTATTTCATAAAAAGGAATTACAAAGATTTAAAAGCTAAAATCTGGAACAAGAGTATAGGGACACATGCGTCCTCTATATATAGCACTAAAGAGAAGCTACTAGAATACTAAAAACCCTAATACATGGAATTCCCTAAAAGCCCTTTGAAAAGTCTTCAAAATCAGTCAAAATGGCATCTTGTGAAGGATGTTGATGTGCCAGTTGTTGCTTGTTGATCAGAGACGTTTATAAGTCCTTGGGGGCCAAGTAGAAAGATCCTAGGCGTTTATCTTGTCTTTTTGGGGTGTTGTGTGAAAGAGACGAAGCAGGGGACCCTTGGGGTGATCACATGGGTGTGTTGGGAATGGTTTAAGTGAGTGGGTTTTGGTGAGGGTGAGGGTAATTAGTGATCTGGAGATTATAAGTGAAAAACCCTTTGTTTTTGTTTGGATTGAACCTGGGATTAAGTAGGGTTTATGGGATGATTAGTAGCAGTTTTAATCTATTTTGGGCAAATAGAGTTTTAAATAAGTGTTTTGGTGGGAAGGGATTAAGGGTGTTGACTGGAGTTGACCAGGTTTATTTAATAAACCTGGGTGGTGGAATGCAGACGTGGAGGCTGGGGAGTGTGTGATTGGTGGGAGGAGTTGAGTGGGGTGACGTGGGAGGTTGTGATAGGAGGGGTGAGTTTGAATGTCTTGGCAGAAACAGCCCCCAAGGTTTCACTTTTCCTTCATGTTGTATTAAATGGCTAACAACTTCAAATCCATTAGTAACAACTTTAGAGTAGTTGTCATTTTTGGCACAATTACTTTTCAAACTTAATATAAGGACTTCAAATGTAATAAATGCAATCTTCAAGGGCCAAACTTGTAATATCTTCAAAAATGGAGGACTTGTGTTGTCAAATGATGATTTCTTCAAGGTCTAATCTTGACAAGTCTTCAAAATTGAGGGACTAAAGTTGCCAATCTTCAATTCTTCAAGGACCATTTTGGAAATTCCAGATTTGGGCCCGATTCATTGTGCGGCTTCGTTTCCCGTGTTCGTTTTTGACTGATTCTTGTGATCTTTTTGTCTTTTCCTCAATATCCGTACCTAAAATACACAAGCAACAAACACGAGCATATATTTGGCAGTTTTAATGATATTTAATGCATTTTAAGCCCGATTTGGACGATGAGACCATGTATAAAAGCAGTCTCATCACTCCCCCATACTAAACCATTGTCGTGCCCTCACGCAATGCTAGAATAAAGTATCGTAGCACCTCCAAAATTCATTTTATTCATTTTATTGAAATGATAAACTAGCTACACTACTACTATTACTACTACTTGCGTTTTAGACACAATGTATGATTTTCATCGCAAAATGGGACGTTTAGGTTCATAGAACAAGAACACGTGAATGCTTCGTTAGAAATAATTTCGTCGTCCTTGATTTTCACCCTAATTCCATGCCAAGCGTGCAACGAGATCATTGTCATTATAAGTTAGTAATGCTAACACTACTCATATGCCCTAATCACGTACTTATCCTCCTATTATTCCTAAGTTGTATCTCTTATATTTTATTTTGTCTTGAATGTCTCACGAGGATACATTGTTGACTTATGCGATAATAGAGATTTAGGTCTAAAAATAGAGTCCTAACGGTGTAACTAAGACCATCAAATCAATAACCCCTCCTAATAGACAACGATATTAAAAAATTAAGTTGACAAAAAGAATCGATAAACACGGTTTTATAACGGTTTTGAACATGAGACTTATTACCAAGACTTTTATACGCCCCCTAACGGAAGGGCCTTGTTATCTTTGGTTTACCTCCATCTTTTATTCAACTTCGCCATGAAGCTTTTATTATGACTTCGGTCTTGCCTTGCCTTTTATTATCCGCCTCATCGGTGGTTTTATTAGCCAAAGACGTATATCCTCACGCTAAGGTGAATTTTGGATCTTTAAAGCTTCGAAGATTAAGGCTTGATTCACTTTCAATTTTGCATAGATTTTTCGGCCTTGTGGGGCTTCAAATTGTTTGCTTGATTTAGGTGAGCACTTGAAATCTTATTATTGGGTGAAGCTTTTGATTATTCGGGTGCCAATACTTCAAAACCGTGACGCTGGCGATACCTTAATGTCTTCCCAATTTAATTACACGGAAGCTACTAGAAAAGACTAGAAACCCAACAATCCTAACTAAACCGCTAAGTCAATATTTATTAAGCAAAAAATATTTACATGCGAAGGGAGAATAAGCAAACAACGAGAACACATGAGTTTTTGAAAGAATACGAGTACTCTACGTTTAGCATAGTAACTTATAATTAACTCTATCATTTCTCGTCCTCATTTAAGAGACTTAGCCTAATGTGTAGTTAAGGAATCAAAGCTAAGTGCTCAACACGCACGGTCGAGTCAAAAATTACTCTTATTCTCGCCATCGAAAAACCTACATTCGTGTCTTCAAACACTTATAAAACATGAGAAAAATTTAAAATTTGGCCATTTTTAGCCTTATTTTGCAACAAAATGATAACAAAAAGATAAACTTTGGAAAGCGTGAAGGTTTGGCAAGGCAAGTATCTATTCACCCCCCATACTAAAGTTAAACATTGTCCTCAATGTTTCGAGTCTAGGGGTGCAAAACACCCCCATACTAGAGACGTAGTCGAATGCCTAATCTAGCATGGAAAGGGTGTAACCAATAAATTAATAGCCGTTTATGAAGTGTGCTAATAACCTAAGGTTAGAACATAAAAGGATATATCATTTGGATATTGAGAAATGTCTCCAAAGTAAATGATCGAGTGCTCCCATAAAACGAACACGAGAGGCTCCAATCGTGAAGATCATGATCTAAAAACCACAATGCACAAACAACCACGGAACAAAGGTTGGAAGGGCACAAATCCCCTCACATTAAACTAATTAGAAAGCAATAATATGTACATGGATAAGCATGGGTCTCCCCCACGAGGCACCTTGTTTTTGATAACCGAGTCAAAAGCTCGACTCGAATCCCCATAAATGTGATCATTTAGGGATTATCTTGGTGTGGTCAATTTTTAGTGGGGCTTACATGATAAACAAGGCCCAAAAACAACCGGTATAAAGGACTAAGTCCTTTGATGGTGCAAAATACCGGGATCGAAGATGGCGTTCTCGTTTTCATTGGAAAAACTAATCAACGCCACTTCATCATGTGCCAACAAAAACTCAAAGAGTTTGAAGAAAATAGATGAGAAGAAATAGAAGGGTGGGACAACGGGTAAGTTATGAAAACATTGAGCTACTCGAGGTAGACTCGCACCAATCAAATGAAAAGATTTTCCATTTATTGCATCGGTGGAAGACCGAGATTTCCCTTTATAAGCAATTCCAGGATCAAATATCTCGTCCTCGGTGGAGAAAGGGGAGGGAACATAAGGGGATTCCCCCACACTAAGTCCACACAAAGCATCGTCAAAAGGAGAAGACGAGCTTGTAGTACTCAAAACACGTGGTGATGACGGAGTTAGAATTGTAGAAAAATCTTTTAAATTCAATTCAAAATCTTTTCCTTTTTCATCTTTTACACTCTCCTTGTGAAAACCCGATTTAATTATGTCAAAAATATTTGGTGTTTCTAAAGCAATGTTAGTCACACTAAAAATTCTCACATTTTGAAACCGTTTTGGTAAAGGTGGTGGTAAGTTTTCAAAACGTTTGTCGACAAAGAAAACTTCCTCATCGGGATCAACGTATTCATCATCCGAGGAATCACTCACAATTGGAATCGTAGGCTTAACACTCTTAACCTCCACCGGTCGAGGGGACGAAACTTCATTTTTATCAACAACTCCTAAAACTCTATTTGAAATTCTTTTGCAAATGTTTTTTATGGGATTGACATTGTACAAAGACGTGATAGAATACACATGAGAAAGAGTGGAGTTTTGAGTTGCATTAATGACGAGTTCTTCCTCATTGAAACGAAGAGTGATCTTCCTTGCATGCACATCGATAAGTGCTCTTGAGGTGTCCAAAAATGATCGACCTAAAATTAACGAAACTTTAGGATCGATGGGAATGTCAACAACAATAAAGTCTACGGGATAGTAGAACTTTCCAACTTTGACAAAGACGTCCTCGGCAACTCCACAAGCTAGAATCGTAGAATGATCGGCCATCTCGATTGACATTCTTGAAGGAGTGAGATTGGGAAGATTGAGCGATTTAAAAATCTCAAGAGGCATTGATGAGACTGCTTTTATACATGGTCTCATCGTCCAAAACGGCCTTAAATTGCATAAAATATCATAAAATAGACCAAATATATGCTCGTGTTTGTTACTTGTGTATTTTTAGGTACGGATATTGAGGAATTGGCAAAAGAACACAAGAATCAATCAAAAACGAACACGGGAAATGAAGTCGCACAATGAACCGGGCCCAAGTTTGGAATTTTGCAAAATGACCCTTGAAGAATTGAAGATTGGCAAAAATGGCCCCTCATCTTTGAAGAACTTGTCACATTTGACCCTCACAATATCAAATGTACAAGTATAATCCTTAATGTTTGAAGATTGTTCAAGATCAGTCCCTGGAATTTGAAGAATATACATATAAGGCCCTTGGAAAAAGTTTATAAACTTTGTGTGCCAAATTTGACAAGTTGTCAAAAGTTGACAAGCACAAAATGGGCGCTGATAACCTTTATTTACAAAGTGAAAGAAAATGGAGAGCTTGGGGACCTGTCCTGCCAATTAACCAAACATTCCCACCCAACCAAAACGTGACACCTCAGCCCTACCCACCCATCTACCCATATCCTACCCAAACCCGTCCACCCACCCATTAACCCAACCCGGTTTTGTTTATTAACCAGTCAACTGGTCAACATTTTTCCCACTAAACTAGGAATTTAAAATTCCTAATCCCCTTTTTAGATCAAAACCATAACCTGTTACCCACCTTATACCCTTAAACCCTAATCTCCAATTTATTCTAAACAAAGGGTTTTTCCCTATAATTGTGCAGATCCTTGATTTAACTTCCCCACACCCAAACCCACTCCTTAAAACAGTGCCACGTGGCCTGTGGTCCTCTCCCCAGCCTTCCCCTGCTACATCACTTTCACACAAAACCCCACACCCGACCAATTTAATGTGGGAGATCAACTCCTTTGTCCCCAAGATTGTTTAAACGTCCAAGATTGAAGATTCCAAGCTGGCATCCAGTACAAGCATCACATGGGTGATTTTTGACCCATTTTCAGTCAAATATTCAAGGGCACTTTGGAGATTTCAGTAGCTAGGTTTCACATTCTAGATAGTTCTATTGTTAGTATAAATAGGGGATGAGCCTGTTCATACCCCTCTTGTTCCAGTTTCTTAGCATTTTTTCTCTTGTAATTCCTTTTTTAAATTAATTAAGTTTGGTGTTTGAGAAAGTCAAGTGTAATTCCTTTGATTAAGTTAAAAAGTTTGTGTATTGAGTTATATGCTAAGGCTGAGTTCCATTAAAGTGTTAAAGATTTGTTTGAGGATTTTTCAAAAAGTCTTTAAAAAGCTTTTAAATTTTATAAATCAAGTTTCTTTGAAGTGAAAGTGGAAAAAGATTGTTGGTTTGTGAATTTAGAAAGTTTTTGAAACGTATTAAGAAGGTTTGGAAGTTTTTGTGGAAGTTTCTAAGAAAGAAAAAGGTTAAACAGAATATAAGATTGTTCTTGTTTTGTTTTTCTTTGGATTTTTCAGGGTGTTGAAGGTTTGTTGATCTTTGTCAGCACCAACCCGAGTTGGTAGGAGGTGGTTATGCAACCACAAGGACCTTGGAAGTAAGGTCCTAAGGTAAATCCTTGTTACCTTTTGAAAATCTCAGAAAAAACCAAGTTTATGTGATTTGCATGTTTAGGTGTTTAAAGTGTGAAAATCTGTTTTGTTTTGTGTTCTTATGTTATAATATGCATGGTAGATGTGATATGGATCAGTTTGTAGAAGTTTAGAAAGGTTTTTGTTTGAAAAAATTGGAAAACAAAATATAAAAGGGTGTTTGGATACACGTTTTAGCAGGTTAAAGGATTTGATTCATGTTTTACATAGGTGTTAGAAGTGTTGAAATAGGTTGAGATAGTTAGGGTGTTATTTTGTAGTGATTTTGGAACAAGTTTGTAGCCAATTTGTGTGTTTAAAAAGGAAAAGTAGCTTGAATCTGCAATAGCCTTTTTCTCCTTGTTTTTGCTCATGAATTGTGCTTGATTTGGCAAATCTGTTAAGTGTAAGAGTGTTATAGGATTGCAATTGATTGAATGCTAGTTTTTGAACTTGTGTGCTAAATTGGGGGCTTGGAAATCCAGTTGTGTGCATTTGATAGCTCAAAAAAAACACCACCAGTCCCATCATTTTGTTACAGCAACTTCATTAAGCTTTTGTGTGCATTTCTTTTTGTGAATCTTATGTGCTAGTGTTGGTTTCCTGCTTGTTTTGACTCCCTACACTCAGAAAGAGTGTAGGGGTGCCATTGTGCTCCAAAATCACCACTCAAACAATTCCAAGCCCTCTTGGAAGCCCTTTTTCCACCTGTGAAGGAAAAGGATAAGACAAAAGACTTGTGTTCTTGAAAAAGTGAAACCTGGCACGATTAGATACTTAATTTGAGCTTAATCAGTGTTAAAAAGGATTTGGATTGAGTTTTAAAGTCACATAAGGGTCACAGATTGTTTGGGAAAGTTAAAAAAAAAATAACAAAAAAATATTTGGCAAAAAGAATACCCGCAACGGACTCGAACCCTAGACCTCTCGCTGGAGGGTTAAGAGTTCTACCGTTGATCTGGATACCTTTTTACGTTTAGGTTTGATTTCAATTCCTATTTAACACGTTTTGGTTTCTAGCTTATTAATATAAGCCGTAGCTTCTTTTCATCTTTTCAGCTTATTTATTAAGCTTATTGGGCATAGCTCATTTTTCCTAGGTTTTGATTAGGTTTTTAGATTTTTCTGTTTAAAAATATTATTTTTCCTATTATTTAATTAATTTCTAGGATTATTTTTCTTTTAAAATTTAAAAAGTCATTTAAAAATATTAAACAGTAATATAAAAATACAAAAAAATAGTTTTTAGGTTTTAATTCTTATTTTTGAGGTTTACATATCAAGAAGTTTTCAAAAACTTTAATTTTTAATTTTATTTAATTTTAGGGTTTTTAGACAACTTTAAAAATTAATATAAAATTAACTAAAAGGTTTTAGGAGCTTTAATTTACATTTTCTTTCTAGTTAGAATATTTAGGATTTTTGAGAATTTTTTAGAATTTATTTAAGAACTTTTAATTTTTTAGATTATTTTAATATTATTTTAATCATAAAAAGTCAAAGTTTTATTTTTATTTCTTTTTCATTTTTCCTAGGTTCTTTATCATTAAATAGGACCTTTTTCACTTTCCAATTAATTTTTAGGCCTTTCAATTAATTTTTAGAATTAATTTAAGATTTAATAGATTTTAATAGTTTTTAGGAGTTTAAAAATAGTTTAAATTGGTTTTGAAATTTTTAAAAATAGTTTTTAGCTTAATTAGGTTGTTTTTGAGGTTTACAAACTATTAAATCTTGTTTAGGGCTTTTTAATATTTAAAAGTGATTTTTAGGGCTTTAATTAGCATTAAAAAGTCATTATTAAATTAATTAAAAGGTTTTGGCAAGTTTGGATTTTTTGTAAACTCTTAGAATTTTATTGTGGATAATTTTTAGGAATTTTTAGGTAAAAATTTTAAATTTTGCACTTTTTTACGTTCTACGTCGTAACTTTCTAGTAGTGTTTTTGCCTTATTTTTCTATTTTTTTTCGTCTTCGTCATTTTCTCTTCTTTTCTTCTCATTAATAATCAAAAACATAATCAATCATTCATCACACAACACACGTGCCTCCTCGAGAGAACGATTCCCACTCATTGGGTCATAACTTGTGGTTTTCCTAAACCACTCGTTAATACTTACCCTATTTACGCTCTTTTTCCTAAAAGACGTATTTCTACGACTATATCATAATGGCGCCGCTGCCGGGGAGGCGTGTTGTGTTTTGATTGAACCATTGTTGTTTTCTATACTATCCATAATAGTAATTGTATTAATAGCACTCTATTAATACGTATTATCGTTTTTCGGTTTTTGTGTGAATATTATTACTATATTGTATACGTAGAACAATAAATACACAAGTACTCCAAATACGTGAGCAATCACAACCTTGATTCGGGATTTCATCACTCGATCATTGTATTCGAATCTCAAACCAAAGAAAAAGGCAAAAATAGATAAATACTTTCGTGAAGCTTAATCTTGATAATACAAACTATAAGGTGGGTATAAGGCGGTTGTATTTCACAACCTAAAGGAAAAAGGCTCTTAAGTGCTTCGCGCCGCCTCGTTTCCTCCGCTTGCTTGTGCGTATTTGATTTTGAGAGTGAATCGAGGGTTTTGCCGCCCAAAGTATTATTACATATCATATATATTTTCTTGGTTTCATTTAATTAAACCCTCTTGAACGATTTGGTGTTCCACCATCGTTCTAAAGTCATCGAAGGCGTTCACTCCACGTGATCGTTTTCATTCCTTGAGGCCTTTTTAATCAAGAGATTTGATTAGTGAGGAGATTTGTGGACTCA
The DNA here is from genome assembly GCA_025667525.1 of Glebionis coronaria. NCBI lineage: Eukaryota > Viridiplantae > Streptophyta > Magnoliopsida > Asterales > Asteraceae > Glebionis > Glebionis coronaria. The sequence goes on along the minus strand of CM046879.1, from coordinate 247,674,841 downwards.
TTGTCTACTTAATACATTCACCAATTCCAAAAAAGGTTAATACAATCAAAAACCACAAAAAAATTGAAAAAAACACAAAATACCAAAAAGAATCTTCTTTGCTCGCCTTCTCGTTGTACGTGACGTTTATGCAAACTCGTTCTAAAGCTAGACGTGCTCGTAAACGAAGAAACAAATCACTCACTCATTCTAGTGAGGAGTCTCCAAGTGAGGAACCTATTGTGGAACAAGAAGCTATCATGGCTAATCGTACTATGATGGAGTTGCTTCAAGCACCCACCGAGGGTTTTGGATAGGCCATTGTGATTCCCGCCATCCTTGCGGAGAACTTTGAGATCAAGACGGGTTTAATGTCTATGCTTCAAGCAAACAAGTTTCGCGGTCATGAAAAAGACAACCCATATTATCACATTTGGCAATTTAATCGTCTCACCGCGACAAGCAAGTTTAAGGATGTACCACACGATGCCATTAAGATGATGTTGTTTCCTTACTCGTTAGATGGACCCGCCAAGATATGGCTTGAGAAAGAACCGCCGAATTCGATTTTGACATGGGCCGATCTCGTGTCTAAATTTGTGAATCAATTTTTTCCACCATCTAAGACAACACATTTGAAAAACGAGATTTCACGTTTTACACAAAGACCAAATGAAAGTTTTTCAATGGCTTGGGAAAGGTTTAAAGAAATGCTACATGAATGTCCACACCATGATTTTTCCGAATTGCATCAAATTGACACTTTTTATAATGGGCTTAATGAACATGAACGAGATTATTTAAATGCCGCCGCGGGTGGTAATTTTTTGTGCAAAACGACCAATGAGGCTTTGAAAATCATAGAAAATAGGTCTAAGGTCTATAGCCCTCGTAACACACCGAGTGTTGCCAATTTGGGCTCGTCATCATCTCGTTCCATTAATGCCTTGCAAGATGAAGCAAATGAGGAGAATCGGTTTTTCGATAGGTTTTCGACTCTTATGTCTCATTGGAAAGCTCAAGAAGCTTCAAACACCGCTTCGGTTAAAGCGGTTGCTAAGAGTTGTATTTCATGTGGTGGAGCTCATGATTTTTCCGAGTGCATTACCGCGGATGGTAACACTTCGAATGCTTATGTAGCCACGGGAACTTATAACCAAATCGGTCAAGGTTCCCGCCAAAATCAAGCTCCACAAAATCAAAACGCTAATAACTATCGAAACAACAATCAAGGTGGAAATTACCAAGGAAATCAAAGAAATTATAACAAGGGTAATTATCAAAGTGGTAATGGGCAAATTTCAAACCAAAACCAAAACCGTGATTTTCAAACTCCCACTCAAGGTTTTCAAAATGCTCACACTAAAAATTTGCAAGGAGAATTTTTAGATTATGCTAAGGCTAATGATGCTAAGTTTGATAACATGCAACGTGAGATGATTAGCTTAAGATCCGAGTTGAAAAACGAGCTTAAAACCGAACTTGCTAATGAACTTAAAACTCATGCTAATAAAATGGAAGGAAATGTCACACGACTCCAACAAAATCAACAAAAAATGGAGCAAGGACAACATGAGATTAAGCAAGAGTTGTTAAAAGCGGATGCTAGGCAATCTAAGTTTGAAGACCGTATGGCTAAGATGTTTGAAGCTATCATGTGTAAGCCCTCTTCTTCGGGTGGTCTTCCTAGTGATACCATCGTGAACCCGAAAGGAGAATTGAAGGTTATTACTACTCGTAGTGGTAAAACTTTCAAAGAACCCATTTCTCGTCCAAGTACTTCTATGGAGAAGGAAAAAGAGAAAGAACCCGAGGTTGTGGTTGAAAAGGAGCACATTACAAGCCCACGAAGTACCGCTCAAACCACACCTACGGTTGAACCAATACCCATTATGGAACCCGAGATTCCAAGGCCGATGCCTATGCCTAATTTGCCCCAACCCACACCACCTTTACCCTACCCATCAAGACGAGACAAGGAAAAGGCACAAGAACGAAATAATTATCAATTTGAACTCTTTATGAAAATGTTTCGTGACTTGCATTTTAATATAAGTTTTGCCGACGCCTTAGTCATGATGCCTCGATTTGCCGCGAACTTCAAAAGTATGTTGAATAACAAAGAAAAATTGCAAAAATCGTCTAGTTGTTCTTCGGTTTTTCTAAGCCGCATACCTCAAAAAGTCGGTGATCCTGGAAAGTTTTTAATCCCATGTGCTATCCAAGACATGGAAGAATGCTACGCCTTGGCCGATCTTGGTGCTAGTATTAATTTGATGCCTCTTGAGATTTTTAAATCGCTCAATCTTCCAAATCTCACTCCTTCGAGAATGTCAATCGAAATGGCCGATCATTCTACGATTCTAGCTTGTGGAGTTGCCGAGGACGTCTTCGTAAAAGTTGGGAAATTCTATTATCCCGTGGACTTCATAGTTGTTGATATTCCCATCGATCCTAAAGTTCCGTTAATTTTAGGTCGATCTTTTTTGGATACCTCGAGAGCACTTATCGATGTGCATGCAAGAAAAATCACTATTCGTTTCAATGAGGAAGAACTCGTCATTAATGCAACCCAAAACTCCACTCTTTCTCATGTTTATTCGATCACATCTTTGTACAATGTCAATCCTATAAAAAACATTTCAAAAAGAGTTGTTGAAGTTGTTAAGAAAAATGAAGTTCCGTCCCCTCCGCCGATGGAGGTTAAGAGTGTTAAGCCTATGATTCCAATCTCGAGTGAATCTTCGGATGATGAATACGTTGATCCCGATGGGGAGGTTTTCTTTGTTGACAAAAGATTTGAAAACTTGCCACCACCTAAACCAAAAAGATTTCAAAATGTGAGAATTTTTAGTGTGACTAACATTGTTTTAGATACACCAAATATTTTTGACATAATCAAATCGAGTTTTCACAAGGAGAGTTTAAAAGATGAAAAAGGAAAAGATTTTGAATTTAATTTAAATTTTTTTTCTACAATTCTAACTCCGTCATCACCGCGTTTATTGAGTACTACAAGCTCGTCTTCTCCTTTTGACGATGCTTTGTGTGGACCTAGTGTGGGGGAAGACCCTTATGTTCCCTCCCCTTTCTCCACCGAGGACGAGATATTTGATCCTGGAATTGCTTATATAGGGAAATCTCGGTCTTCCACCGATGCAATAAATGGAAAATCTTTTCATTTGATTGGTGCGAGTCTACCTCGAGTAGCTCAATGTTATGACTTACCCATTGTCCCACCCTTCTATTTCTTCTCTCCTATTTTCTTCTATCCCATTGGGATTTGTGTTGGAGTTGTGTTGTCTCGTCTTTCATCCGAAAATGAGGACGCTATCTTTGACCCCGGTATACGTTTATCGGATTTTTAAAGTACTCCACGTACTTTTGGGCCTTGTTTATCATGTAAGCCCCACCAAAAATTGACCATACCATGATTATCCCTAAATGATCACATTTATGGGGATTCGAGTCGAGCTTTTGACTCGGTTATCAAAAATAAGGTGCCTCGTGGGGGAGACCCATGCTTATCCATGTACATATTATTGCTTTCTAATTAGTGTAATGTGAGGGGATTTGTGCCCTTCCAACCTTTGTTCCGTGGTTGTTTGTGAATTGTGTCTTTTAGATCATCATCTTCACGATGGGAGCCTCTCGTGTTCGTTTCATGGGAGCACTCGATCGTTTGCTTTGGAGGCCTTTCCCAATATCCATCATGATATATCCTTTTATGTTCTAACCTTAGGTTTATAGCACACTTCATAAACGGCTATTACTTATTGGTTACACCCTTTCCATGCTAGATTAGGCATTCGACTACGTCTCTAGTATGGGGGTGTTTGCACCCCTAGACTCGAAACATTGAGGACAATGTTTAACTTTAGTATGGGGGGGTGAATAGATACTTGCCTTGCCAAACCTTCACGCTTTCCAAAGTTTATCGTTTTGTTATCGTTTTCTTGCAAAATAAGGCTAAAAATGGCCAAATTTTAAATTTTTTCTCATATTTCATAAGTGTTTGAAGACACGAATGTAGATTTTCCGATGGCGAGAATAAGAGTAATTTTTGACTCGACTGTGCGTGTTGAGCACTTAGCTTTGATTCCTTAACTTATATTAGGCTAAGTCTCTTAAATGAGGACGAGAAATGATAGAGTTAATTATAAGTTACTATGCTAAACGTAGAGTACTCGTATTCTTTCAAAAACTCATGTGTTCTCGTTGTTTGCTTATTCTCCCTTCGCATGTAAATATTTTTTGCTTAATAAATATTGATTTAGCGGTTTAGTTTTGATTGTTGGGTTTCTAGTCTTTTCTAGTAGCTTCCGTGTAATTAAATTGGGAAGACATTAAGGTATCGCCAGCGTCACGGTTTTGAAGTATTGGCAACCCGAATAATCGAAAGCTTCACCCAATAATAAGATTTCAAGTGCTCACCTAAATCTAGCAAACAATTTGAAGCCCCACAAGGCCTAAAATCTATGCAAAATTGAAAGTGAATCAAGCCTTAATCTTCGAAGCTTTAAAGATCCAAAATTCGCTTTAGCGTGAGGATATACGTCTTTGGCTAATAAAACCACCGATGATGGCGGATAATAAAAGGCAAGGCAAGACCGAAGTCATAATAAAAGCTTCATGGCGAAGTTGAATAAAAGATGGAGGTAAACCAAAGATAATAAGGCCCTTCCGTTAGGGGGCGTATAAAAGTCTTGGTAATAAGTCTCATGTTCAAAACCGTTATAAAACCGTGTCTATCGATTCTTCTTGTCAACTTAATTTTTTAACATCGTTGTCTATTAGGAGGGGTTATTGATTTGATGGTCTTAGTTACACCGTTAGGACTCTATTTTTAGACCTAAATCTCTATTATTGCATAAGTCAATGATGTATCCTCGTGATCATTAAGACAAAATAAAATATAAGAGATACAACTTAGGAATAATGGGAGAATAAATACGTGATTAGGGCATATGAGTAGTGTTAGCATTACTAACTTATAATGACAATGATCTCGTTGCACGCTTGGCATGGAATTAAGGTGAAAATCGAGGACGACGAAATTATTTCTAACGAAGCATTCACGTGTTCTTATTCTATGAACCTAAACGTCCCATTTTGCGATGAGAATCATACATTATGTCTAAAACACTAGTAGTAGCAATAGTGTAGTGTGGCTAGTTATCATTTAAATAAAAGTGAATAAAATTGAATTTTGGAGATGCTTTGATACTTTATTCTAGCATTGCGTGAGGGCACGGTAATGGTTTAGTATGGGGGAGTGATGAGACTGCTTTTATACATGGTCTCATCGTCCAAAACGGCCTTAAATTGCATAAAATATCATAAAATAGACCAAATATATGCTCGTGTTTGTTACTTGTGTATTTTTAGGTACGGATATTGAGGAATTGGCAAAAGAAAACAAGAATCAATCAAAAACGAACACGGGAAATGAAGTCGCACAATGAACCGGGCCCAAGTTTGGAATTTTGCAAAATGACCCTTGAAGAATTGAAGATTGGAAAAAATGGCCCCTCATCTTTGAAGAACTTGTCACATTTGACCCTCAGAATATCAAATGTACAAGTATAATCCTTAATGTTTGAAGATTGTTCAAGATCAGTCCCTGGAATTTGAAGAATATACATATAAGGCCCTTGGAAAAAGTTTATAAACTTTGTGTGCCAAATTTGACAAGTTGTCAAAAGTTGACAAGCACAAAATGGGCGCTGATAACCTTTATTTACAAAGTGAAAGAAAATGGAGAGCTTGGGGACCTGTCCTGCCAATTAACCAAACATTCCCACCCAACCAAAACGTGACACCTCAGCCCTACCCACCCATCTACCCATATCCTACCCAAACCCGTCCACCCACCCATTAACCCAACCCGGTTTTGTTTATTAACCAGTCAACTGGTCAACATTTTTCCCACTAAACAAGGAATTTAAAATTCCTAATCCCCTTTTTAGATCAAAACCATAACCTGCTACCCACCTTATACCCTTAAACCCTAATCTCCAATTTATTCTAAACAAAGGGTTTTTCCCTATAATTGTGCAGATCCTTGATTTAACTTCCCCACACCCAAACCCACTCCTTAAAACAGTGCCACGTGGCCTGTGGTCCTCTCCCCAGCCTTCCCCTGCTACATCACTTTCACACAAAACCCCACACCCGACCAATTTAACGTGGGAGATCAAATCCTTTGTCCCCAAGATTGTTTAAACGTCCAAGATTGAAGATTCCAAGCTGGCATCCAGTACAAGCATCACATGGGTGATTTTTGACCCATTTTCAGTCAAATCTTCAAGGGCACTTTGGAGATTTCAGTAGCTAGGGTTTCACATTCTAGATAGTTCTATTGTTAGTATAAATAGGGGATGAGCCTGTTCATACCCCTCTTGTTCCAGTTTCTTAGCATTTTTCTCTTGTAATTCCTTTTTTAAATTAATTAAGTTTGGTGTTTGAGAAAGTCAAGTGTAATTCCTTTGATTAAGTTAAAAAGTTTGTGTATTGAGTTATATGCTAAGGCTGAGTTCCATTAAAGTGTTAAAGATTTGTTTGAGGATTTTTCAAAAAGTCTTTAAAAAGCTTTTAAATTTTATAAATCAAGTTTCTTTGAAGTGAAAGTGGAAAAAGATTGTTGGTTTGTGAATTTAGAAAGTTTTTGAAACGTATTAAGAAGGTTTGGAAGTTTTTGTGGAAGTTTCTAAGAAAGAAAAAGGTTAAACAGAATATACATAGATTGTTCTTGTTTTGTTTTTCTTTGGATTTTTCAGGGTGTTGAAGGTTTGTTGATCTTTGTCAGCACCAACCCGAGTTGGTAGGAGGTGGTTATGCAACCACAAGGACCTTGGAAGTAAGGTCCTAAGGTAAATCCTTGTTACCTTTTGAAAATCTCAGAAAAAACCAAGTTTATGTGATTTGCATGTTTAGGTGTTTAAAGTGTGAAAATCTGTTTTGTTTTGTGTTCTTATGTTATAATATGCATGGTAGATGTGATATGGATCAGTTTGTAGAAGTTTAGAAAGGTTTTTGTTTGAAAAAATTGGAAAACAAAATATAAAAGGGTGTTTGGATACACGTTTTAGCAGGGTAAAGGATTTGATTCATGTTTTACATAGGTGTTAGAAGTGTTGAAATAGGTTGAGATAGTTAGGGTGTTAGTTTGTAGTGATTTTGGAACAAGTTTGTAGCCAATTTGTGTGTTTAAAAAGGAAAAGTAGCTTGAATCTGCAATAGCCTTTTTCTCCTTGTTTTTGCTCATGAATTGTGCTTGATTTGGCAAATCTGTTAAGTGTAAGAGTGTTATAGGATTGCAATTGATTGAATGCTAGTTTTTGAACTTGTGTTCTAAATTGGGGGCTTGGAAATCCAGTTGTGTGCATTTGATAGCTCAAAAAAAACACCACCAGTCCCATCATTTTGTTACAGCAACTTCATTAAGCTTTTGTGTGCATTTCTTTTTGTGAATCTTATGTGCTAGTGTTGGTTTCCTGCTTGTTTTGACTCCCTACACTCAGAAAGAGTGTAGGGGTGCCATTGTGCTCCAAAATCACCACTCAAACAATTCCAAGCCCTCTTGGAAGCCCTTTTTCCACCTGTGAAGGAAAAGGATAAGACAAAAGACTTGTGTTCTTGAAAAAGTGAAACCTGGCACGATTTGATACTTAATTTGAGCTTAATCAGTGTTAAAAAGGATTTGGATTGAGTTTTAAAGTCACATAAGGGTCACAGATTGTTTGGGAAAGTTAAAAAAAAAATAACAAAAAAATATTTGGCAAAAAGAATACCCGCAACGGACTCGAACCCTAGACCTCTCGCTGGAGGGTTAAGAGTTCTACCGTTGATCTGGATACCTTTTTACGTTTAGGTTTGATTTCAATTCCTATTTAACACGTTTTGGTTTCTAGCTTATTAATATAAGCCGTAGCTTCTTTTCATCTTTTCAGCTTATTTATTAAGCTTATTGGGCATAGCTCATTTTTCCTAGGTTTTGATTAGGTTTTTAGATTTTTCTGTTTAAAAATATTATTTTTCCTATTATTTAATTAATTTCTAGGATTATTTTTCTTTTAAAATTTAAAAAGTCATTTAAAAATATTAAACAGTAATATAAAAATACAAAAAAATAGTTTTTAGGTTTTAATTCTTATTTTTGAGGTTTACATATCAAGAAGTTTTCAAAAACTTTAATTTTTAATTTTATTTAATTTTAGGGTTTTTAGACAACTTTAAAAATTAATATAAAATTAACTAAAAGGTTTTAGGAGCTTTAATTTACATTTTCTTTCTAGTTAGAATATTTAGGATTTTTGAGAATTTTTTAGAATTTATTTAAGAACTTTTAATTTTTTAGATTATTTTAATATTATTTTAATCATAAAAAGTCAAAGTTTTATTTTTATTTCTTTTTCATTTTTCCTAGGTTCTTTATCATTAAATAGGACCTTTTTCACTTTCCAATTAATTTTTAGGCCTTTCAATTAATTTTTAGAATTAATTTAAGATTTAATAGATTTTAATAGTTTTTAGGAGTTTAAAAATAGTTTAAATTGGTTTTGAAATTTTTAAAAATAGTTTTTAGCTTAATTAGGTTGTTTTTGAGGTTTACAAACTATTAAATCTTGTTTAGGGCTTTTTAATATTTAAAAGTGATTTTTAGGGCTTTAATTAGCATTAAAAAGTCATTATTAAATTAATTAAAAGGTTTTGGCAAGTTTGGATTTTTTGTAAACTCTTAGAATTTTATTGTGGATTTTTAGTAATTTTTAGGAATTTTTAGGTAAAAATTTTAAATTTTGCATTTTTTTACGTTCTACGTCGTAACTTTCTAGTAGTGTTTTTGCCTTATTTTTCTATTTTTTTTCGTCTTCGTCATTTTCTCTTCTTTTCTTCTCATTAATAATCAAAAACATAATCAATCATTCATCACACAACACACGTGCCTCCTCGAGAGAACGATTCCCACTCATTGGGTCATAACTTGTGGTTTTCCTAAACCGCTCGTTAATACTTACCCTATTTACGCTCTTTTTCCTAAAAGACGTATTTCTACGACTATATCAGGCATCAAATTAATACTAGCACCAAGATCGGCCAAGGCGTAGCATTATTCCATGTCTTGTATAGCACATGGGATTAAAAATTTTCCAGGATCACCGACCTTTTGAGGTATGCGGCTAAGAAAAACCGATGAACAACTAGACGATTTTTGCAATTTCTCTTTGTTATTCAACATACTTTTGAAGTTCGCGGCAAATCGAGGCATCATGACTAAGGCGTCGGCAAAACTTATATTGAAATGCAAGTCACGAAACATTTTCATAAAAAGTTCAAATTGATAATTATTTCGTTCTTGTGCCTTTTCCTTGTCTCGTCTTGAAGGGTATGGTAAAGGTGGTGTGGGTTGGGGCATAGGCATAGGCATCGGCCTTAGAATCTCGGGTTCCATGATTGGTATTGGTTCAACCGTAGGTGTGGTTTGAGCGGTACTTCGTGGGCTTGTAATGTGCTCCTTTTCTACCACCACCTCGGGTTCTTTCTCTTTTTCCTTCTCCATAGAAGTACTTGGACGAGAAATGGGTTCTTTGAAAGTTTTACCACTACGAGTAGTAATAACCTTCAATTCTCCTTTCGGGTTTACGATGGTATCACTAGGAAGACCACCCGAAGAAGAGGGCTTACACATGATAGCTTCAAACATTTTAGCCATTCGGTCTTCAAACTTAGATTGCCTAGCATCCGCTTTTAACAACTCTTGCTTAATCTCATGTTGACCTTGCTCCATTTTTTGTTGATTTTGTTGGAGTCGTGTGACATTTCCTTCCATTTTATTAGCATGAGTCTTAAGTTCATTAGCAAGTTCGTTTTTAAGCTCGTTTTTCAACTCGGATCTTAAGCTAACCATTTCACGTTGCATATTGTCAAACTTAGCATCATTAGCCTTTGCATAATTCAAAAATTCTCCTTGAAGATTTTTGGTGTGATCATTTTGAAAACCTTGAGTAGAAGTTTGAAAATCACGGTTTTGGTTTTGGTTTGAAATTTGCCCATTCCCACTTTGATAATTACCCTTGTTATAATTCCTTTGATTTCCTTGATAATTACCACCTTGGTTGTTGTTTCGATAGTTATTAGCATTTTGATTTTGTGGAGCTTGATTTTGGCGGGAACCTTGACCGTTTTGGTTATAAGTTCCCGTGGCTACATAAGCACTCGAAGTGTTACCATCTGCGGTAATGCACTCGGAAAGATCATGAGCTCCCCCACACGATAAACAACTCTTAGAAACCGCTTTAACCGAAGCGGAATTTGAAGCTTCTTGAGCTTTCCAATGGGACATAAGGCTAGCAAATCTATCAAAAAATCGATTTTCTTCATTTGCCTCATCATGTAAAGCATTAATGCTACGAGACGATGACGAGCCCAATTTGGCAACACTCGGTGTGTTACGAGGGCTATAAACCTTAGACCCATTCTCAATTATTTGTAAAGCCTCATTTGTCGTCTTGCACAAAAAATTACCACCCGCGGCGGCATTCAAATAATCTCGTTCATGATCATTAAGCCCATTATAAAAAGTATCAACTTGATGCAATTCCGTAAAATCATGGTGTGGACATTCATGTAACATTTCTTTAAAGCGTTCCCATGCCATTGAAAAACTTTCATTATTTCTTTGCACAAAACGTGAAATCTCATTTTTCAAGTGTGTTGTTTTAGATGGTGGAAAAAACTTGTTCACAAACTTAGAAACGAGATCAGCCCATGTCAAAATCGAATTTGGCGGTTCTTTCTCAAGCCAAATTTTTGCGGGTCCATCTAACGAGTATGGAAACAACATCATCTTAATGGCGTCATGTGGAACATCCTTAAACTTGCTAGTGGCGGTGAGACGGTTAAAATTCCTAATATGGTAATGCGGGTTGTCTTTCTCATGACCTCTAAACTTATTTGCTTGCAACATCGACATTAAAACCCGTCTTAATCTCGAAATTCTCCGCAAGGATGGCGGGAATCACAATAGCCTCTCCAAAACCCTCGGTAGGTGCTTGTAGCAACTCCATCATAGTACGATTAGCCATGACGACTTCTTGTTCTACAATAGGTTCAACAATTGGAGGTTGTTCTTCAACAATCAACGTCTCTTGATTGGCTTGCTTTTGAAGTCGTTTTCGAGCTCGTTTTGCTTGATTACGAGTGATCATAAACTTCACGAAGAATGGGAGGTGAGCAAAGAAGATTCTTTTTGGGTGTTTTGTGGATTTTCAAATTTTTTTGTGTTTTTGATGATATTTAATTTTTTTTTGGATTTTTTTGATTTTGGTGTATCTTCGTAGACAACAATCTACAAAATCTCTCCTCGAATCAAACTCTTGACTAAAGAAGCCTCAAAGGAATGAAAACGATCACGTGGAGTGAACGCCTTCGAATGACTTTAGAACTTTGGTGAAGACCAAATTGTTCAAGAGGTTTTAATCACAAAGAAACCAAGCAAATATATTATACGTAATAATACTTTGGGCGGCAAAACCCTCGATTAGCCTTCAATCTCAAAATACTCACAAGCAAGCGGGGAAACGAGGCGGCGCGAAGCACTTAAGAGCCTTTTTCCTTAGGGTATAGTTTATAGTACCCGCCTTATACCCACCTTATAGTTTGTATTTTTCAAAATCGAGCTTCACGAAAGTATTTATCTATTTTTGCCTTTTTCTTTTTGTTTGAGATTCGAATACAATAACTGAGTGATGAAATCCCAATTAAGGTTGTGTTTTCACACTTTTGGAGATATTATGAATTTATTGTGATACTTAATACAATATAGTAATAATATTTGTACAAGAAAAACCAAGAAAACCGATAATACGTATTAGTAGAGTTCTACTAATACAAATACTATTTTGGTTAATATTAAAAACAACAATGCAAATTAATCACGACACACCTCCCCGACAGCGGCGCCAAAATGATTGTAGTGTTTTACTACTCTTTAGGAAAAGAGCGTAAATAGGGAAAAGTATCGAGTGATGATTTAGGAAAATCAAGTGTTAATGACCCTTAATGAAATGAAAGTTCGTTTCCCAAGGAGGTATATGTGTGTGAGAAATTTGTTAAATGTTTGTGATTAATGATTGGTTTAGAAGGGGATGAGAAAAGAAGATGACGAAGTCGTAAAAATAAAAATAAACACTACTAGAAAGTTAAAACGTAGAACCTTAAAAACCATAAAAATAAAAATTAATTCTAAAAATTACCAAAAATTCACCAAAAATAAAAAAAAATAAACTAAGAGTTTACCAATAATCAAAACTTTTTCAAACCTTTTAAATAATTAAATATTCATTTTTTAAATGCTAATTAAAGCCCTAAAAATCAAATAAATTATCAAAAAGCCCAAATAAAGATTTTTCAATTGGTAAACCTCTAAAATGACCTAAAAAGATTAAAAACTATTTTTAGAAAATTTTAAACTAATAAAAACTATTTAAAATGATTTAAAAACTATTAAAACTTAAAATAATTATAAAAATTAATTTAAAAGAGATAAAATTATTCTAAAAGTTGCTAAATTCCTATTTTAATGTATTAAACCTAAGAAAAATGTAAAAAGTTGGAAAATGTGAATTTTTAAAAATAATAATAAAATAATAATAAAATAATATTAAAGATCCAAAAATTATAAAAAATTCTAAAAACTTGCAACCTAGTTTATTTTAACCTAAATAATCAGAAAATCAAAGTGAAATTACCAGAATACCCCTATTGGGCCCTCAAATGGGCCAAATCCAAAAACAGTCAACCAAATTGGGCTTTTGGGCCAAAAAAAATCAAACTTGGCCCAATTGACTTGGAAAAGCCCTATCTGACTTAAAATTCAATTCTAAGAACAAAACTCTAAAGGCCCAAAAGCTGAATATGAGCTTATCACAGCTTATTTAACACTCAGCTTATTCTTATTGGGCTTTTCAGCCCATTAAGCCATAAGCTAATGCCATAAGCTCTAATTTGACACACAACCTTCTTTTGGGATGCTTATGAGATATGTAAAAAGAAATTTTGAAAAAGCTCACTCAATAAGCCAGAAATAAGCAAAGTAAAAATTCACTAAAAGACAAAATAGTCGTTTTAGAGATTTAGGGCACCTCAGGACTTGATTCAACTTGCAAAAGATTTCAAATGGACTTAATAAGCAAAATCAATCAACAAAAATCCAATAAGCACAACCAATAAGCCAGAATAAGCACAAATGAACTTATGTAAAAGTCAATGGAGTTGGTTTTCTAGTCAAACCCTAAAGTCAACCACCCAAATGCTCCAGTATGAACAAATGGGTCAAAATATGAGCACCTATTACAAAAACAAAGTTGTTGCTGGTTAAAATAAGCTTTTATAGCTTATTGATAAGCTGAACCCAATTTTACACTATCAGTGGCAACCAGCAGGGGAAAGGAGTTCCCACTGCTTTGACTATTTGACCAAGCTTATATGAGAGTTCTTGTTTGATTCGATTGGAAACAAAGGCACCCTTGTGATCAGTGAATCACAAGGAGTCAATAGCAACAATAAAATCACAAATTGGTTCACACAATAAGCCACAATAAGCCAAACAGTCACCAGATATGCACCAGATATGGAAATAAGCAGTTAAGCACTTAATAAGCAGATTTAGACTGAATAAGCCAACCAAACTTAACAAGATGCACACACAAGCTATATAAACTAAGAACAAACACAAAGCAACAAGAATCAAACACTGAATCAAAGTAATCAACAAGATCAAAGCACAAAATGTTTTTGATGAACAATGAACAATATGCAGACAAGTTTTGCTGAACTACTTGACACTTGATCCAATTTCAAGCTTCAAATCCTTCTTCCCTGGTATGATTAACTCAGATTTAGCACTTGTTAGCCCTAGCCTAAGCTTAGACCTAGGTGTCCTCAAAATCCTAGCCAATTTTACCAAGTTTTAAAGATTTTATAGCCAAATAATGAATCTATGTGTTCAAACCCACAAAACCTGCAAACAGATGAACATATGCACCTAACAATCAGATACCAACACTTGCTTACACAAAACAAGCACTTAACAAACCACAATCCTAACTTATGCAGTAATCCCAAACACCCTTTTAAAACTTGTTTTCACAATTTTTCAAAGGCTCATGCAGATTTTACCCACAAATCAGATCAATAACACCTCAATAACATCAAACCAAACCAAATCAACAATAATCAACCACAATATCACAGATTCAAGCATAAACATGCAATAATCACCAAATTCAGAAAACTAAAAGAGAAAATGAAAAGGGAGAAGGATACAAACCTCCAAGACCTACATCCAGGCCCTGGATTGTTTGAGCTTAGGTACTAGCAGAACAAGTACCAGCTTCCAAGCTGCTAAGAAGAACAAACCACAAAGGTGAGATCAAAATAATGCCAACTTTCTGATTTTTGATTCACAAGCTTTATCACTTAAAACCTTGCCTCAAAAACCTTCAAACAAGATAATGGAACTCAGATTTTAGCTTATCAAACACCAAACTTTTATAAATAACAGATTAGAACTCAAAATTTTAAGAAATTCAAACTTTATTTCATAAAAAGGAATTACAAAGATTTAAAAGCTAAAATCTGGAACAAGAGTATAGGGACACATGCGTCCTCTATATATAGCACTAAAGAGAAGCTACTAGAATACTAAAAACCCTAATACATGGAATTCCCTAAAAGCCCTTTGAAAAGTCTTCAAAATCAGTCAAAATGGCATCTTGTGAAGGATGTTGATGTGCCAGTTGTTGCTTGTTGATCAGAGACGTTTATAAGTCCTTGGGGGCCAAGTAGAAAGATCCTAGGCGTTTATCTTGTCTTTTTGGGGTGTTGTGTGAAAGAGACGAAGCAGGGGACCCTTGGGGTGATCACATGGGTGTGTTGGGAAGGGTTTAAGTGAGTGGGTTTTGGTGAGGGTGAGGGTAATTAGTGATCTGGAGATTATAAGTGAAAAACCCTTTGTTTTTGTTTGGATTGAACCTGGGATTAAGTAGGGTTTTTGGGATGATTAGTGGCAGTTTTAATCTATTTTGGGCAAATAGAGTTTTAAATAAGTGTTTTAGTGGGAAGGGATTAAGGGTGTTGACTGGAGTTGACCAGTTTTATTTAATAAACCTGGGTGGTGGAATGCAGACGTGGAGGCTGGGGAGTGTGTGATTGGTGGGAGGAGTTGAGTGGGGTGACGTGGGAGGTTGTGATAGGAGGGGTGAGTTTGAATGTCTTGGTAGAAACAGCCCCCAAGGTTTCACTTTTCCTTCATGTTGTATTAAATGGCTAACAACTTCAAATCCCTTAGTAACAACTTTGGAGTAGTTGTCATTTTTGGCACAATTACTTTTCAAACTTAATATAAGGACTTCAAATGTAATAAATGCAATCTTCAAGGGCCAAACTTGTAATATCTTCAAAAATGGAGGACTTGTGTTGTCAAATGATGATTTCTTCAAGGTCTAATCTTGACAAGTCTTCAAAATTGAGGGACTAAAGTTGCCAATCTTCAATTCTTCAAGGACCATTTTGGAAATTCCAGATTTGGGCCCGGTTCATTGTGCGGCTTCGTTTCCCGTGTTCGTTTTTGACTGATTCTTGTGACCTTTTTGTCTTTTCCTCAATATCCGTACCTAAAATACACAAGCAACAAACACGAGCATATATTTGACAGTTTTAATGATATTTAATGCATTTTAAGCCCGATTTGGATGATGAGACCATGTATAAAAGCAGTCTCATCAAGTAAAAATAAAGCTTTAAAAATTAAACTAAAAATTACTAGAAAAACACTTGGTAAAAATAGAGATTTCGGGAAGCGTGCAATTTTTAGAAATTAAAACGCAATGAACTTGAAACTTAAAACTTTATAAAACTTAAAAACAACTATCGGAATAATAATAAACCCAATCTGTCGGAATGTAATGCAATCAAACCCACCAGAATATCAAAGTAAAGTCCATCGGAATAATCCACCTGAATAACCATCGGAATGTAACAAAGTTGAATCTATCGGAATGTTCAGATCGGAATAATAGAAACACTTCTGTCGCAATACACTACTATCGGAATGTCCAGATCGGAATACAAGGTTCAATTCTGTCGGAATGTATGAAAACTCTTCTGTCAGAATATGATTTTGTCGCAATGTTCAAGTATCGGAATAAGTAAACCTGTCGGAATGTTGTTAACAAAATTTGGACAGCACTTCGACTTAAAGTAACCTTAAGACCCGTCGGAATATGCGATCGCAATGAGCGATCGCAATCCCGATCGGAATAAGGGGGGGAAAACCTTTGATCGCAAAGTAGAACCACAAATGGTTATTGCGATACAAACAAACTATCGGAATGTGTAAACCCTCAATATTGCGATGGAGAACAAGTAATCCGAAAATGGAGATAAGCTAAAAATCTCAATAAGCAGTTCCCATAAGCATACTTAACTGAATCTTAAACAACTCAATAAGAATAAATTTGACAACTTTCAAAACTCCAAATAAACAAACTTTATAAATCGAACATTTTAAAAAACACTAAACTTTTTAAGAAATCCGAAAAGAAATAAGCTATATATATATGAAATAAGCCAATAAGCACAATAAGCTTATAGCTTATACCGTATAAAAGCTTAATAAGGAATAAAAAGATTAACTTTTTAAACACTAAAACATCAAAATCAAACACGAATTAAGAACTATTCGGATCAAAGATGAAGTTTCGGATCAAGGACAAAGCAAAATCAAGAAAGGAAGAAAAAGATTGAAGATTAAAAACTTAAATTGAACTTTTTGATTAATAAAACTCAAATACAAAGATTAAACAAAGCTTAAGTTGAAAGAAAAGATGAAGTTTTAGTGAGAGAAAGTTAAGCACTTTCTCTCTCTAAAATGAAAACTAAAACAAAGAAAAAATGAAACTAGCTAATGACTAACACCCTCCTAATGTGTCATTAGGAGGGTATATATAGGAAGTGAGGAGTGCATGTGTTGCTTCCTTCTTTCTTTCTCTTTCTCGTTCTCGTCTTTTAATTCTTTGTCTTTCTCGACGTCGTCTCGGGATTTGTCGATATAAATTGAACTTGTCTTATAATTTCTTCAATAATTAGACTTGAGTTCTTTGACTTCATTGAACTTCTGTCTTTAGACTTTTTCTTCGATAAATCTTCAGAATAGGTCTTGGACTTCCGTTCTTTTTGCACTCTTGATCTTTTGACTTCGTCTTTTCTCGTTTTCTTCGATAAAAGCCCGTGTTTTCTTCCTTTTTCATCTTTTGGTCCTAAAATACAATAAAAACACAAACCACGCATAATTCCGACATTTACGACATAAAATACACGTTTTGGCTTGGTTATTATTATAATTAAGTGGTAAAAGGATGGGTGTTTTCACACCTATCAAATCCCCTACACTTGACCATTGCAATTCCCTCATGTAATGCATTAATTACAAAGCAAGTGTTACATTTTCCATCACAATCAATCCACATTGGCCTTTATTAAAGAGACAAAATATTTAAAAGAAGAAAACAAGTAAAAAGATCAAAAACTTACCTTAGGGTTTTGGAATGTCATGAATGATTATCACCCTCAAGTTTCACGTTCCCCATACCAAGCTTAAAAACGAGATCATTGTTATTATAAGTTAGCAAACTAACACAAATTCATGTGGCCCAATTATTCACTTAGACTCCCTTATTCCTAGGTGTATCTCTTATATTTTATTATTGTCTTGAATGATCACGAGGATGCATTGTTGACTTATTTCGATAGTTATTTAGGCTGAAAATAAAGTAGGACGATTTAATCAATAGTTATCTAAAGGACAAAATCTTTTAAAACTGCTTCTCGGGACCTCATAAAGTTCATATCTTGGCATAACTCGCTTCACGATTTGAGACCTTTCTCGGACCGATATTTGGCAGCGAATTCATACTTCAAATCTTGAGAGACGTTCTTGAAATTATGGTCTTCTCTTCATAATAGGAATTTCTTCACTTGAAGTTTTGAGAGATTCTTCATACTTGGACCACGACTTCTTCATTTTTCTCCAATCTTTATTTCGGACTTTGATATACAACGATCCGCCTCCTTTTAGGACTTGGATCTATTTATCCTCATACCTTGCTAGGGTCTTTTCGGATAGACTTCTCCATGATCTTTAGGGGAGTATTTGCTTTTCGTCGTGTGTCTCGATCCTTCATATTGATTTTTGATAAATGATTCTTCACATCACTTTTGGATCTTTAGCAACAAAATGTAGCCCTCATGCCTTGTTAGGGCCTTTTCGGACTCGCCAATCTTCGCATCCCGCTTCAATAAGTTATGCCTTGGCTATGAACTCTAATTAATACCGAGCAACTTTTAAACGATCTTGGGCTAGAAGACAAGTAACTTTTCAAATCGTACAACCTTATTTATTGCAGATATATTTATTAACAAGCGATGGGAGAATAGGCTTACAATCAACTCATATAAATTCACGAAAGAATACCAAACTTATAATTGACTCTATCATCTCTCGTCCTCCACAGTTTAAAATCTCAAGGAATGTGACTCGTGGATGCTTAGCCAATTGAATCAAAGTTTTGGGTTTTTGAGTCGCCTATAGGATCTTGCATCTTCTTAGACTCTTTCAAGTTTAGAATTTGCGTTTTAAAGTTCCCTTGATAAACGACTCTCTAGGATCAATTATAGGAACTTGTGAAAAGTTCTTGTTCTTAACCCGTGAGAGTTAAGACTTTCGCGTTTTAAAGCTCCCTATATAAAAGCCTAGCAAAACTTGACTTAAACACGTTAAGGATACTAGCTAGAGTAAACTTAGATAAGTAAACTCGGGTTTAGTCAAAATATTCACGACTTTGAAAAATTAAAACCACTTTATTAAAAATTTTATTCTAGCAAAGAAAGTAAATAACAATAACAAAGGAAAAACTACTAGGCCAAAATAGATCAAAAATTTTGAAAAATGTCGAAAAATCAATTTTTCGGTTAAAATGAGGACAAATGCAAGGAAAAGACCACTTAACTTCGATAGAAGTCCCCCTACACTTAATATAAACATTGTCCTTAATGTTTAAGCATGTGGGAGTAAACTCCCCTACACTTAGGACATTGTGCACTTTGTTTAAATCTTGCTAAGGAAAGGACAACTAAAGTGATTCCTATTTTAATATTGAATAAATATAAAATAAAGAATCAAAAGAGTATAAGATAGAACTGGGAAGACGGGTACACGGAATCACGGGTCGTCAAAAGTCATCAAGAATGGATCTTTGAAAGCTCAAATCCCTGCACATGATAAGAAAGAAGACAACAAACATATACAAGGGTCTCCCCCAACATTTATTATAAAAACATATAAAGATAGATAGATAATCGTGTTGCTTCCCGAGAAGCGCTTGTTTTTGTTAACCGATTCACGAGCCTGACTCGACCCCGAATTAAATGGTCCATGGGGAAGCCTCGAATGTAATACCGGGATCAAAGACCTTGTCCTCGTTCCCGGAGGAAAATACAACAGGGGAGGCTGGAGGATAAGTCTTGAAGGGTAGAAAGGTCCTCTCACCATACGAAAAGTATGTGAGATCATGATCCACGGGAGGTGGGGTGGGTAAAGTAAGCAAATTGTCATCCCCCAAAGACAATTGATGCTCAGACAGCGGCAAAGTCGTAAGGTTATCAATCATATAATAATCAATGTCACCTACCGGGTCAAAGCACTCATCCTCCGTAATGGTGTCTAAAGGAGTGGATGAAAGGTGCTCGGGAGGGGGACTTGGGACAATACCTTCCTGCAACAATTTATCAAAAATAATATCCCCCTCCATGTCATCATCATCAATACCCGGAGGTATTGAGTGAATGTCAATTTCTTCCAGCAATGGGTCATTATACTCAATGGGTGTAATAGACTGAGGTAAAGATTCTTTAATAGGAGGAGAATTCAACGCTTCAATTTTAGAAATCAGAAGATGAACTTTCAGTAATTTGTCGCGAAGAATAACGTCTTCCACCTCATCTACAAGACCAAGTTCAGGGGTGAACTTCTCATAAGTCGGAGAGAATAAATCAACATCGCCTGCATCGCCCGGAGGAGAAGGAGAAATTTCAAAAGTGAAATTCTCATAGCATGGAGAAGAATCATCATCATTAAGAGCGACCTCTTTCGTAAGCTCCTCAAAAGTTAGCACATCACAAACCTCATCAAAGAATTTATCAAGACCAAAATCACTAATCTCACTCGATGTATCACAATCCTTAGACGTATTAGGGATATCAAGAGTAGGAGTAGTAATCTTAGAAGATGGGTTGAGATTGTAGATATCATCCTCGTCACCATCATCATAATAGACTGGACCATTCCAGTTAGGAGTGATATAGTCTACTAACTCCTCCTTGATAACCTCCACATCTTTAAGAAGCTCATGAAGCAATTTTCGTTGATCATCTCTCCGAGTATGTTCAGTTAAACCTATTCTATCCCACGCTGTAAGTAAACATTTTGGTGTAGAAAAGAAGGGAAAACGACCAAATTGGCTCAAAAAGGTGTAGGTGGATTTCAAAATTTGGTCACCATCATGCAAAGGTTGCCTTTCCTGATGTAAGTCAGCTCGGATTTGAGCTAAACTTTCTATAACGTCATTCAAAGTAGTGAGTTGTTGGTCAAGACTAGTTCCCTGAGAGGATTGATGATTTAGGGTGTGATGTGGGGGCTTAAAGTTATACAAACCGGAATCATAACATGGAATTGGCTCAAAGATATTCATCGGTTGACAAGAAGAAGCATCGTGAGGGCCCCCACAAATATTGCAATACGGGTATTGAGGAAAAGCCGGTGCATTTTGAGGATAAGGATTGTCATATACGGGAAAGGGTGAGAAAGTATTGTAAGAGGAGAAGTACGAATTTGTTGAATTGCAAAATGGACAAAATCTAAATTTTGCATTGTCGATATCAGAGCCGCACCGCTCACAAATACACCAATGACATGTTTGATAACCATGCCATGGTCTCCCACACCGTACGCAAGACAAATCCATGAAGAATAATAGATAAGCAAGAAGAATATTTTTGGCGCAAAACTTGTGAAAAAGAAATGCTTTTATGATTTTTCAAATGTTTTTGTATTTTTGAAATTTTTTTTTTGAAAAATGCAAGAAAAATAACATTCACGAGTGAACGGATCCCAAAATCCAACGCGTCTCTCACAAAAAACCGTTAATCCACACGAAAAGAGCCGGAAGCGGCGCCATTTAATAACTATGTTTTCACTTAGTTATGAAAGTTCGTTGAATCCGATCTTTTCGAATTGATTACCGTTAATTAGTGCGACTCAGTCGTTCTTGGTGGAAAATAAAATGGGTTGAAAATGTCGTTGAGTAAAAATAAAGCTTTAAAAATTAAACTAAAAATTACTAGAAAAACACTTGGTAAAAATAGAGATTTCGAGAAGCGTGCAATTTTTAGAAATTAAAACGTAATGAACTTGAAACTTAAAACTTTATAAAACTTAAAAACTTAAACTATCGGAATAATAATAAACCCAATCTGTCGGAAAGTAATGCAAACAAACCCATCGAATATCAAAGTAAAGTCTATCGGAATAATCCACCTGAATAACCATCGGAATGTAACAAACTTGAATCTATCGAAATGTATGTCTATCGGAATGTTCAGATCGGAATAACAGAAACACTTCTGTCGCAATACACTACTATCGGAATGTCCAGATCGGAATACAAGGTTCAATTCTGTCGGAATGTATGAAAACTCTTCTGTCGGAATATGATTCTGTCGCAATGTTTAAGTATCGGAATAAGTAAACCTGTCGGAATGTTGTTAACAAAATTTGGGCAGCACTTCGACTTAAAGTAACCTTAAGACCCGTCGGAATATGCGATCGCAATGAGCGATCGCAATCCCGATCGGAATAAGGGGGAAAACCTTTGATCGCAAAGTAGAACCACAAATGGTTATTGCGATACAAACAAGCTATCGGAATGTGTAAACCCTCAATATTGCGATGGAGAATGGAGATAAACTAAAAATCCCAATAAGCAGTTCCCATAAGCATACTTAACCGAATCTTAAACAACTCAATAAGAATAAATTTGAAAACTTTCAAAACTCCAAATAAACAAACTTTATAAATCGAACCTTTTAAAAAACACTAAACTTTTTAAGAAATCCGAAAAGCAATAAGCTATATATATGAAATAAGCCAATAAGCACAATAAGCTTATAGCTTATACCGTATAAAAGCTTAATAAGGAATAAAAAGATTAACTTTTTAAACACTAAAACATCAAAATCAAACACGAATTAAGAACTATTCGGATCAAAGATGAAGTTTCAGATCAAGGACAAAGCAAAATCAAGAAAGGAAGAAAAAGATTGAAGATTAAAATCTTAAATTGAACTTTTTGATTAATAAAACTCAAATACAAAGATTAAACAAAGCTTAACCTGAAAGAAAAGATGAAGTTTTAATGAGAGAAAGTTAAACACTTTCTCTCTCTAAAATGAAAACTAAAACAAATAAAAAATGAAACTAGCTAATGACTAACACCCTCCTAATGTGTCATTAGGAGGGTATATATAGGAAGTGAGGAGTGCATGTGTTGCTTCCTTCTTTCTTTCTCTTTCTCGTTCTCGTCTTTTAATTCTTTGTCTTTCTCGACGTCGTCTCGGGATTTGTCGATATAAATTGAACTTGTCTTGTAATTTCTTCAATAATTAGACTTGAGTTCTTCGACTTCATTAAACTTCCGTCTTTAGACTTTTTCTTCGATAAATCTTTAGAATAGGCCTTGGACTTCCGTTCTTTTTGCACTCTTGATCTTTTGACTTTGTCTTTTCTCGTTTTCTTCGATAAAAGCCCGTGAAAGCCCGTGTTTTCTTCCTTTTTCATCTTTTGGTCCTAAAACACAATAAAAACACAAACCACGCATAATTCCAACATTTACGACATAAAATACACGTTTTGGCTTGGTTATTATTATAATTAAGTGGTAAAAGGATGGGTGTTTTCACACCTATCAGTTAACCTTTTCTTTAAACCATGAGTAAAAAATATGTACATTTTAGTAATGCAAACAATCCCTTTTTTGGAGGGACTAAATTTTCCAACTCTCTAAACCAAAAACTATAACTACATAAGGGCCATATTTTCCAAACTCCCAAACATATATATTACTCCACTCGTTTCAATATTCAGCCCACAAAAAAAACTCACCCAAATCCTAAGTCAGCGCCTCATTTACCAAGGTTAACGAGGGAGTAATATCTATATTTACACTACATATAAAAAATTTTGGTATCTCTTTCTTCATTTAATTTTAAGTAATATAACTCTTAAAACATATAGTAGAATTTCTAAATACATAAAACTTAATTTTAATTAATACTCATAAACCTTTTATCCATTAAATGTCTTTTAAACTTTAAAATTTTAAGCAATACACATTAAACCATAAGTACCATAAAAACTAATTAAATACACTAATTAATGTTAACATCTTAAAATTAAAATATATACTATGTTTTTATACATATTGTACAAATCAATAAAATATATAAATCTTCATGCAATTTATATTCTAAGTTGATGGTTCAAATGGTTTTGGATCCGTTAAAACCTAGGAGAACGGGTGAAGCAGACCGAAATCTAATCTTTTTTTAGCTACTAAAACCGTTATTGTTATTGCGTTTGTACTGGATTTTAATTACTGAGTACCCGCAGCTGCAACGCGCGGGTACCCTGCTAAATATTTATATTTATCATGTCTTGAAGCAATACCATTTTATGGTGACGTGTCGGTTGTGACGGGCACCTTTTATAAATGAAGATGTAAATATCATTTTGAGTAATCAGTTTCAATTTTTTATTATAATAGAGAGTTTCTTAAGAATTAAAAAAATTGGATTCCTCATAAGTTCATATGCCATGACTTTATGCGATTCTTCCTCTACGCTTATTTTTAAGAATCCTTTGAAAGCCACCTTCAATGAATCTAAAGCCATTAAAAACTTCCCAAAACGTCCAATTTTTCAATAACATCAAACAGTGCGTTCAAAATTAATTATGTATACTCTCCATTCACAAAATCCTCATCATAAGAATTCTTGACAAGGTTTTTTTTATTGTTGTCCAACTCTTTAAAATTGATAAAGATCTTCATTGTTGTGAAAGTATATCTTTGGTTTATATCTCAAAAACCTTTTATTCAACCATGTTATTTACATGGGAGAATTTTCTTTACGTTTTAACTTAGCCAAAGCTAAATGTGACAACCCTAGGTTTTGGGTTTGTCACTTGGTCTTATTTTTAGGTTATTTTATGTGTGCTTACTTGAATTGTGTGTTTACGTGTTTATTTTGTGTGAACGAGGTTGGTGTGGTTATCGTTTATGAGTATAGAGTACTCATAAGTAAATTGAGGAACGGTTATTTCATGTTCATGAGCTCACAAGTGGTGACTATGAAATGAAAATGGTGATATTGTAGTGTTTACGTATACGTATAAGTATTATAGTAATAGTATTTTTTTTAGGATTTACGGTTTAGCGTTTAGAGGTCTCGGGTGGGGTAATTATCCAAAAGAATATTTTTCGGGATGGTTTTAAGTAATTTAGGACTTAGTTATAAAGTTTATTTAAGAATTTGAGATTTTTTTAAAAGTGTATATTTTACGTCTTTTACGGTAAAACGCGTAAGTTTGACTAGTTTTACGGTTTTGAGGTTTTGGGAGTTTTAGGAGCTGAAATAAATTAAGGTAAATTAAGGTAATATTAATAAGATATTAATTAACAATAAAAAGAAAAAAAATAAAGAAAAAAAACGAAATTAGGGGTGTTTGGGTCGGTTTAGAAGAGAAAAAAAAGGAAAAAAAAGGAAAATATTTAAGGAAAGTGGGCTTTGGGTTGGACTAGGATTCACCCATACCCTATATAATGTATATACTAAACCAAATTCATTATTTTTCTCCTGGAGATGAAGGAAATTCGTGAGTCTTATAAAAAAATTAGGGTTTTTCATAAAATTTGGGGGTTTTCATAAATCCAAGGTAAATCTTCAAATCCCTTTTTAATTAAATTGTTTTTATGTTTTCTTTAATAATCTTATGATGGATTTAGGTTAGGGTTTAATATAAAAACAGTAAATTAATGTTGTAATAATCATAATATAATGATTACATGGGTTAGGGCTTGTAATTGGAGGAATTAGGGTTAATTAATGTGGTTGATTTTGTTAAACCCGTTTTTAAAAACTGGGCAGATTTTTGAGTCAATTGTTTTGATCATATTGGGAGTTATACAAACTCTTATCTTACGATCCACATACCCCTGAAAAGGTATTTGAAGTGGCTTTCCAATGCAAGAAACTAGAACTAAATTGGAGGTTGGGAAGGGGGTCAAAAATAGGTTACAACAGTCGAAGGTCAAAACAGTTTTAAATTCAGCCTGTTTTCTTTTTAAGTTTTGGGTTGTTTGGGGTACTTAGGGTTGCATTGGGATCTTCTCACGAACATGAGAGATGGTTTATATAATATAATAAGGATCTGCACTTGGGCTAAGATTGTGGTTTAGGGTAAGACCCTCTAATGGTAATGAACTTTTCATACGTTTAAAATCAGGAAAACTGGAATGAGAAAAGTATATATATATATATCAGGGCCTTAACAGTAGCTTTAAGGTTAGGGCAAGTGGGAGGTGTTAGCCAACATATATAAGGGTATGAATATTCCTTTTACAGAAACCATGGGTATGTTTAAGTGGACGTTTGACTTAAAGTTTTGGGACCTAAAACTGGGACTGTTTTGTGTAAAATTGTGAACGGGATAGCTATTAAACTTAACCAAGTTAAGGACTTGTTAGGGAAGGGTAATGGGGTGTTTAGAGTTATAAATGGGGTATTTATATGAGAGGAGGTTAGATGTCCATCATAGGTTGATGAACCATTTTAGAGGTTGGTTCATGTATTGATTTATGTGTTTTTGGATTATTAGCTTGGGGCTAGAGCAAGGACTTTGGAGAAGCAATCAGGTGAGTTCATAGTCCCATTTTACTACGTTTTTAAATGTTTTTTTCTAGTATGGGATGGAGATGACACTTGAAATGTTCTTTAACATGATTTAGTACTATGTTTTAAAATGTGTGGACATAAATGTGTTATTGTGTGACTTGCGTGCTTATGTGTTCTCATATGTGCTTTGGTACGTGTTCTGCTATGTGAATCTTGTTTGGATTGTGATTGGCTTTGGTACATAGATGTATGGGCGTCTATGAGACCAGTTGTGATGTGTGTGGAGCGTGGGGCACGATCCGTCCTGAGTACTTGTGCATCGTCTCTTCAGAGGCAAGATATCTCGACGGGGATATAGTTCATCTTCCACAGGTGGTGTGGGAAAGATCCGGATAGTGTGGTGTGTGTTCTTGTGCGTGTGACGGGATACTTCTTGATTGTTATAATGTGCTTTGTGAATTGTAGATGTGATTGGTACTTGGCTTGAGTTTTGTTGTGGATGCATGTAGCATGATTATCACATAATGGTCCATTACTATAAATTGTTTTTCTTCAACTTATTTACAGCGGATGTCAAGGTTTCTTATGATGTTCTAGATAACTTGAACTTATGTTCTCACCAACTTTATGTTGACAGATTTTAGTGTCATTTTCAGGTGAGGTAGTTGTGCAAGATGATGTTAGAAGTGGCTAGAGTATAGAGGCTGCTAGGATTGCATTCGAAGGAATCCCTTTCCTCTTAGATTTTATTTTGTGTTTTGATTAAGTGAACGTTGTGGTACCTATATGTTTGATGTTTGTTTATTTGTATGTCTTTGGTAAGAGGTAGGCCTGTTACCTACGTACCTAGACGCCTGCATTGTTGAGATATTGTCACGACATTTGTGTCGCCATCTATGATATTTCAATTTCATTTAGTTCTCTCTATAGACACGCTTTTGTTGTGATGATATCCATACGTCGCGCCCCATATTCCGCCATGGTGGGGTGTGACAGAATGGTATCAGAGCCAATGGTTATAGAGAATTAGGTTTCCTAGTCGTGTAGCCTAGTCTATAGCTTAAGGGTCCCTGCATATAGGCGTCATAGGAGTATGTGTGCATTTTATAGTAGTTGATGTGTTTGAATATTATTTTCGCAGTATTTGTTAGGTTATGAACTAATATGGTTCATACTTAACTACATGTTATTTTCTTTACGAGTTTTGATTAGTGCGGGTGGAACCATGGTCGTATACGCTAGTTATTGTTGGATTTCGTTTAATTATGTTTTCATGGTCTTTATACATTTGAATTTTGTCTACGCTGGTTCAGCTGGACTACGAGTTTATGTGTTTCGTGCATTGACTATGTTATTTTAACACATAGGGTTTTGGATCTTATCTTGTGTGGTTATGTGCTTGTGAGTTGTTGGATTATGTGTTATGTGTAGTATTAATTTCTTATAAGTGTCAACATAGGAGGGAGTACATTAGTGAAAGGGAACATGTATAATTATGGAGGCCTACATAATTATATATGTGCCACAACACTACTGGACTTTCAAGTATGATTGCATGAAAGAGAGTTAATACATGTTTGTATAGTATATGTTGGATGGATTTGAGTGTATGTACGCTTATGCCTATGTATGTAAAATTATTTTCTACTTATCGGTTGTATTCTTGGGATGGTTGCTAGCTCGTTTCTCTTTGAGATGTTCAACTTCTGTAGTAGCGCATTTCTCGGGTCCTCATTTCACATGTTTGTTTGTACGGTACTTTTTACGTGAAGGATTTTGAGATGGTGGAGATTTCTTTTTGGGGTAACGATGTCTTTTGTTTCGAGTTATACATGGTAAAAAAATATAGAACTTGAAAATTAAAAAAAAATAGTTGTTGGTAGTCGATGAAATAAGGAAGTGTCGAAAACGTGTTTGAAATAAGGTGGAATATAAATTTTTTTTTCATATAAGCATGGACTTTTTATTCTAAAATATTTTGGTTTTGATCACCTAAAGTTATTGTTCTTTAGTTAGAATTCTTGTTCTTATTAACTTAAATATGTTAAATCATGTATTAATCATATGATGGGTGAGAGTTTAAATTTTCTAGAATTAAAATAAATTAGACCTTGAATTTTGTAATTAATAACAGGTTTTTTTTAGGGTTTAAAAATCGTTTTTTTTTTGGTATAAATCGGAGTAGGCAGAAACTGTCGCTAAACTGTCAAAATATGTCGCTAACTGTCAGAAACTGTCGCTAATGCCTAGGCAGATTTTGAGAAAAATCGTTTTGGTCATAACTTATTCGTTTTTAAAGGTTTTTGGGTGATTCAAAAGCCTAAAATTATGTACTCGGAACATACTTTTCAAATTATGTACTCGGAACATACTTTTCAAATATTCAGAAAGTTTCGTAATTGGAAGTCAGTAGCTTGGTCGAATTAATTGTACAAGTGTTGA
Source organism: Glebionis coronaria (assembly GCA_025667525.1). Taxonomy (NCBI): domain Eukaryota; kingdom Viridiplantae; phylum Streptophyta; class Magnoliopsida; order Asterales; family Asteraceae; genus Glebionis; species Glebionis coronaria. The sequence goes on along the minus strand of CM046879.1, from coordinate 247,646,353 downwards.
GTTCAAGGTTAATTTTCGGACAACATGGTTTAAACTCGTGTTTTGGGTATATTTCGGTAATGAACACTTGGAGGGTTAACATAGAAATGAGTTGGGAAGGAATTTGAGAGTTCTTTAGACCTTATTATACGTGGTTATATTTTGATGAGTTTTGATTTATGGTTTTGATAAGTTTCCTCGCGGACGGTTAAGGCTCATGTGTTGTTGGTTGAGATTATTTTCGTGTAAACTGAGTTCACGTTTGAACGTGAAGGTTTTATCAAGGATATGTATCCTGGTTTGTTTGCTGAGAATAAGTTTGAGTTTGGGAGTAAATCTCAGGACGAGATTTCTATTAGGAGGGAGTGATGTGACAACCCTAGGTTTTGGGTTTGTCACTTGGTCTTACTTTTAGGTTATTTTATGTGTGCTTACTTGAATTGTGTGTTTACGTGTTTATTTTGTGTGAACGAGGTTGGTGTGGTTATCGTTTATGAGTATAGAGTACTCATAAGTAAATTGAGGAACGGTTATTTCATGTTCATGAGCTCACAAGTGGTGACTATGAAATGAAAATGGTGATATTGTAGTGTTTACGTATACGTTTATAGTAATAGTATTTTTTTTTAGGATTTACGGTTTAGCGTTTAGAGGTCTCGGGTGGGGTAATTATCCAAAAGAATATTTTTCGGGATGGTTTTAAGTAATTTAGGACTTAGTTATAAAGTTTATTTAAGAATTTGAGATTTTTTTAAAAGTGTATATTTTACGTCTTTTACGGTAAAACGCGTAAGTTTGACTAGTTTTACGGTTTTAAGGTTTTGGGAGTTTTAGGAGCTGAAATAAATTAAGGTAAATTAAGGTAATATTAATAAAATATTAATTAACAATAAAAATAAAAAAAATAAAGAAAAAAAACGAAATTAGGGGTGTTTGGGTCGGTTTAGAAGAGAAAAAAAAGGAAAAAAAAGGAAAATATTTAAGGAAAGTGGGCTTTGGGTTGGACTAGGATTCACCCATACCCTATATAATGTATATACTAAACCAAATTCATTATTTTTCTCCTGGAGATGAAGGAAATTCGTGAGTCTTATAAAAAAATTAGGGTTTTTCATAAAATTTGGGGGTTTTCATAAATCCAAGGTAAATCTTCAAATCCCTTTTTAATTAAATTGTTTTTATGTTTTCTTTAATAATCTTATGATGGATTTAGGTTAGGGTTTAATATAAAAACAGTAAATTAATGTTGTAATAATCATAATATAATGATTACATGGGTTAGGGCTTGTAATTGGAGGAATTAGGGTTAATTAATGTGGTTGATTTTGTTAAACCCGTTTTTAAAAACTGGGCAGATTTTTGAGTCAATTGTTTTGATCATATTGGGAGTTATACAAACTCTTATCTTACGATACACATACCCCTGAAAAGGTATTTTAAGTGGCTTTCCAATGCAAGAAACTAGAACTAAATTGGAGGTTGGGAAGGGGGTCAAAAATAGGTTACAACAGTCGAAGGTCAAAACAGTTTTAAATTCAGCCTGTTTTCTTTTTAAGTTTTGGGTTGTTTGGGGTACTTAGGGTTGCATTGGGATCTTCTCACGAACATGAGAGATGGTTTATATAATATAATAAGGATCTGCACTTGGGCTAAGATTGTGGTTTAGGGTAAGACCCTCTAATGGTAATGAACTTTTCATACGTTTAAAATCAGGAAAACTGGAATGACAAAAGTATATATATATATATCAGGGCCTTAACAATAGCTTTAAGGTTAGGGCAAGTGGGAGGTGTTAGCCAACATATATAAGGGTATGAATATTCCTTTTACAGAAACCATGGGTATGTTTAAGTGGACGTTTGACTTAAAGTTTTGAGACCTAAAACTGGGACTGTTTTGTGTAAAATTGTGAACGGGATAGCTATTAAACTTAACCAATTTAAGGACTTGTTAGGGAAGGGTAATGGGGTGTTTAGAGTTATAAATGGGGTATTTATATGATAGGAGGTTAGATGTCCATCATAGGTTGATGAACCATTTTAGAGGTTGGTTCATGTATTGATTTATGTGTTTTTGGATTATTAGCTTGGGGCTAGAGCAAGGACTTTGGAGAAGCAATCAGGTGAGTTCATAGTCCCATTTTACTACGTTTTTAAATGTTTTTTTCCAGTATGGGATGGAGATGACACTTGAAATGTTCTTTAACATGATTTAGTACTATATTTTAAAATGTGTGGACATAAATGTGTTATTGTGTGACTTGCGTGCTTATGTGTTCTCATATGTGCTTTGGTACGTGTTCTGCTATGTGAATCTTGTTTGGATTGTGATTGGCTTTGGTACATAGATGTATGGGCGTCTATGGGACCAGTTGTGATGTGTGTGGAGCGTGGGGCACGATCCGTCCTGAGTACTTGTGCATCATCTCTTTGGAGGCAAGATATCTCGACGGGGATATAGTTCATCTTCCACAGGTGGTGTGGGAAAGATCCGGATAGTGTGGTGTGTGTTCTTGTGCGTGTGACGGGATACTTCTTGATTGTTATAATGTGCTTTGTGAATTGTAGATGTGATTGGTACTTGGCTTGAGTTTTGTTGTGGATGCATGTAGCATGATTATCACATAATGGTCCATTACTATAAATTGTTTTTCTTCAACTTATTTACAGCGGATGTCAAGGTTTCTTATGATGTTCTAGATAACTTGAACTTATGTTCTCACCAACTTTATGTTGACAGATTTTAGTGTCATTTTCAGGTGAGGTAGTTGTGCAAGATGATGTTAGAAGTGGCTAGAGTATAGAGGCTGCTAGGATTGCATTCGAAGGAATCCCTTTCCTCTTAGATTTTATTTTGTGTTTTGATTAAGTGAACGTTGTGGTACCTATATGTTTTATGTTTGTTTATTTGTATGTCTTTGGTAAGAGGTAGGCCTGTTACCTACGTACCTAGACGCCTGCATTGTTGAGATATTGTCACGACATTTGTGTCGCCATCTATGATATTTCAATTTCATTTAGTTCTCTCTATAGACACGCTTTTGTTGTGATGATATCCATACGTCGCGCCCCATATTCCGCCATGGTGGGGTGTGACACTAAAACACTAGGCAATATCATCCCTCGCCATAAAGGTAATTTCGACAACAAAATGGGTATTCCAAATGAAACCAACAAGAGAAGAATATGCGACCATAACGACATGATGTGCACACGGTTACACTTACGTGAAGCTCATAATAGCTGGAGTTCTTTCATATAGGTAACCGAATAATAAATGTGCATAATAAGAGCCGAGAGCGTCGAAGAGGGAACCTTTTCTGTTGTAGCAAGCATTATTATCATTTGTGAGTATAATTCAATTATCGCGTCAAACCAACCTTTGTTTGTAGCAAATACATATGTTGATCGAATTGCTTCAAGTTCAGCAGCAAGAGAAAAATCGGATCGCCATTTCTTGCCAAAACAAGTTAGTAATGACCCCATTGAGTTACGAGCAATGATACATGAAGAAGCATTTGGTGTATTGAAAGAGGCGTCACAATTAAGCTTCACAATGTTAGAAGTGGTAGGTCCACTTAGGTGAACTTTCTTGCGAAACATCGCCCATATTGGACAAATCTGAAGCACGTTAATAAAGAGCACACTCTATTGAAGTCACTAACATAAACTGGGGCATGCATGAGCACTTGAGCAGGATATATAACATAATGGTAAAAACAAATTGATTACGAGTATTCCATATTGTAACACCCCACTTTGATAAGTGGACCGTTACGTGTATTTATGGCGTGTCATCAAAGCATGCAAGGTAATATGTAATAAAACATACATGACTAAAAGAGAAAACCGGAATCAAATATCGGTTTCCAACATAAGCCCAAAATATAAATGAAGTAATGAAATGAGAAGGACAAAAACAAGTGTCCAAACAAGCATAAGTATAAGAGGGAAAAAAGAGAAGAAGTATAAGGTAGCTTCCATCCTATGCACGTCCTCCAAATGCTCAAGTCTTTCCTTGGGTACCTGTCATTTTGGGATATGGAAAGGAAATATACGGCTGAGCAATACGCTTAGTGAACGGATATATAACATGGTATGAATGACTGAAATATAATTAAAGACTGAAAAGCAGCGGAAATGTATAAGTCATGGAAAACTTGGAACATGTTTATAAAACTGGTTACATACTTTGAAAAGCTTATGATTAACTTATGAAAACTGTATTTTAAATTTATCCAAGAGCCCATATAGGTCATGAGGTATCATGTGCATGAATACTTAGAGGAGTGACCTCGCCATGCAATTAGAGGGGTTGCCTCTAGTTATACTGGTCTGGGTAGGAGGGATCAGCTCCAATGTGAAGGATGCAAGACACACACCACATTCACCATGAAAATCCTGTCTGAAACATGTACTAGGTGAAGGTTTGTTAGTATCATAACAATTATATAAAACCCTAAACGAGATCAAAGCACATATAGCGGAAGCGATTTAACAAGATCATAATTAATAACACAATTATAATTAATCGAATTAGGGTTACATACCTTTACGCTAAAGTAATTCCACAAGACGAAGAACGAATCACCAATTCTGGTTAATACCGTATATACCAAGTTATAGTCTAAAGTAAGACTATATTACGTTCTTGTACACACGTAATACAACGAGCTTACCGTGATTCTAGCACGTGAAAACCGAGCTACAACGCTTGTAATTAATCTACCCAATAACCCTAGAGAGGGGCTAGGACTAGATTAAGTATACAATCGATCAACCAAGAAAACCAACCAAACACCCCTTTGTGGTGTGTCTTGTGATCGAACCAAAAAAAGAAAGAAGGGAGAAGATTTATTGTTGTGCGATTATGAGGGGATTAGGAGGTGTATTTATAGGCCTCAACCCTTGTAGCCCAAGATAAATATAAGGCAACAAATGCCCCCACCCCACCCTCTTGGAGCGCATAACCGACCGACTAACACCCCTTAGGGGTGTTCCGGTAACTTCCAAACTTATTTCCTTTTGTTTATGTATACTATATATTTATTTAACATTCAAACTTAACTATTAATTATTTACGATCGTTAAGTCATATAGTTACTTGCTCGGTTAAACTAATAAATACATAAATATATTTATGAAATAAATTAATAAATACAATAAATATATTTATTAATTACATTAACTCTTTACGTATTGTGTGCAATCCCGTAATCTCGAGTTCGATTCTATCACACGACTATTAAATATAAGTCCATAAACTTAGAGCTCCCACTTGGACATATTTCGAATATCGTGATTACATTTACTAGTGTCTAGTTACACATAGTGTAGAACTTAATCACACGACTAACCAAACACGAATAACATGATGAAGATTAAACCAAAAAAGAATAATAGATTAAGATGAAGAAAATAAATACAAAGTGTTGGTGATTTCCTAGTGAGAGAAACAAACACACCTTTCTCTCTCTAAAACTATAAAATGGAAAAGCACACACACAAATGAGGTATAGGAGGCCTTTTATACTAAGTAAGAAATGTTTAGGAGGCCTTTGATACATGCATTTTCATTGGGTTCGGATTTAAATTCTCGGTATCTCCTCGAATTGATCTCGGCTCTAAGTGGAATGATTTGTTCTTGGTCAATAAAAAGGTGTTGGTTTGTTTATCTATTTTAAACTAATGACAAATAAGTAAGTGTTGAAGAGTAGAATTAAAGCTTTAAAAGGTTAAACTAAAAAGACAAGTTTAAAAGTAAATGCTTGAAAACTTAAAGATTATATTAGAAAAATAAATGAACACTCAATAAAAACTAACACTTGGAAAACTTTGTAAAAATATGAACTTAGTTGAAAAGTACTAAAAGAAAGTAAGATCGGAATATATCAAAACAACTCAATCGGAATAAGGGAAATAAGGTGCAATCGGAATATGTTCCGATCAAATGATCGGAATGTTAACAAAAGGGAATCGGAATAACACAAAACGATGCTGATCGGAATATTCAAAAACAAGTGATCGGAATATTGCACAAATGAGCCAAATCGGAATACTACAAACAAGTCACCATCGGAATAATCAAACACATTCCAATCGGAATACTAGGGATAAAGGTCCAGATCAGAATACCCAAAAATAGTCACAATCGGAATATCCAAAACCCTTTTCCGATCGGGTGATCGGAATAAGGGGAGGGTTGTCTGCTCGGAATGTACTGATCGGAAAGAACAAATCGGAAAAGGGTTTTGCCCTTTCCGAAATCCCTTTGATCCGAAACTTAAGCTAGTCCAATAAGCTATGGAATTAAGCTTATTACCCAAGCTAGCTCGAATCCAATATAAAGCTGATCAAATAAGCACAAATTCAACTTTTCTCACCTTCAAATAATCGATCTTAAAAATCAAATAATAAAAAGATAAACTTTTTAAGAAAACTTTAAAAAGTAAATAAGCTAAACTAACAAATAAGCCAATAAGCACAAAGATCTTAAAGCTTATTCGTGTAGAAACTTAAGGAAACATGAAAAAGATCAACTTTTTAAGCACAAAATCATTGATGAACAACACGGATCATACGAGATTTGTACCAAAATCAATAAAAATCAAAGAAAGGAAGAATGAGATTAAAGATTAAAAGCTTGAACTAAACTTGATTAATGAAAAATAATACAAAGGTTTGATCTTGAAAGAGAAAAAGATGAAAACTAGTGAGAGAAAGTTTAGAACTTTCTCTCTCTAAAACTAGAGAGAAATTGAAGAACTACAAACTACCTAAAAAACTAAGTGTTCCCAAAATTGTGAAGTGGAATCATATATATAGGCAAGTCTTGTGGGCTTTGTGAATGGGCTTGGTTTTGGGCTTCTTTTCTTCTTTCTTCTTTAGTCTTCACGCTTCCTTAAATAAACGTTTCCGACTTTGGATTTTTAGAAGTGTCGGTGAATAATTCCAACTCATCTTATAATCTTTTGTTTAATAGACTCGAGTTCTTCGACATATATGATTCTTCCATATTTGGCTCTATTCTTCGATAAATCTTCAAATAGGCACAATGACTTCAAATCTTTTGCATCTCTTGGACAATAGACTTCGTCTTGAGTCTTTTTCCTCGATAAAACCCGTGCAATCCCATGTTTTCTTCAATATTCATCCGGTTGACTCTGAAAACACAATAAACACAAAAACCACGCATAATTCCAAACAAATGATATTAAATACGTGTTTTGGTCTCGTTTTAGCCATAATTAAGTGGTAAAAGGATGGGTGTTTTCACACCTATCAAATCCCCTACACTTAACCATTGCCATGCCCTCATGCAATGCTTAGTGATAAAGTAAATTTAAATTTTTCTCATAATCAATCAACCTTGGCCTTATTAATATACTACTAAACCAAAAATGAAAGTACTAAGAGAAATTAAAACTTTAAAGTAAACAAAAGGATGGAAATAACTTGCAAAGAGATCAAGGACTTACATTAGGGCTTTGGTGTTGCGAAGATTTATCACCCTCAAGTTTCACGTTCCCCAAACTAAGCTTAAAAACGAGATCATTGTTATTATAAGTTAGCAAATCAAACACTTACTCACATGGCTTAATTATATGCTTAAACTCCCTTATTCCTAGGTGTATCTCTTATATTTTATTTTTGTCTTAGAATGATCATGAAGATGCATTTTTGGACTTATTTAGATAGTTATTTAGGCAGAAAGCAAAGTAGGGCGATTTGATCAATAGTTAGCTAAAGGACAAAATCTCTTAAAACTGCTTCTCGGGATATCAAAAAGTTCATATCTTGGCATAACTCAGTTCACGATTTGAGACCTTTCTCGGGCCGATATTTGGCATGTACTTCATACTTCATATCTGGAGAGACGTTCTTGAGATAATGGTCTTCTCTTCGTTATAGAGTTTCTTCACTTGGAGACTTTTGAGGGGTACTCCAACTTTGTTGACCACGACTTCATGATTATTTCTTCAATCTATAATTGGGATTTTGAGATACAACGATCCGCCTCCTTTTCGGACTTGGATCTATTTATCCTCATACCTTGTTAGGGTCTTTTCGGATAGACTTCTCCATGATCTTTATGGGAGTTGATTGCTTTTCGTCGTGAGTCTTGATCCTTCATATTGATTTTGGGAATAATGCTTTTCACATCACCTTGGATCTTCAGTAATAAAATTTAATCCTCATGCCTTGTTAGGGCCTTTTCGGACTCGCCAATCTTCGCGCCCCGCTTCATAAGTTATGCCTTGGCTATGAACTCTTATCATTACCGAGCAACTTTTAAACGATCTTGGGCTAGAAGCTAAGTAACTTTTCAAATCATACGACCTTACTTATTGCAGATAATTTATTAGCAAGTGATGGGAGAATAGGCAAATAATTACACCAAGTGAGCTTGTGCAGGAATACGGACTTATAATTGACTCTATCATTTCTCGATCTCCACAATTTAAAATCTCAAGTAATGAGACTCGTGGGTACTTAGCCTAATAAACCAATTAAGGTCTACATGGTTAAGGATACTAGCTAGAATAAACTTGGATAAGTCTATTCGGGTTGAGTCAAAATAATCGCAACGGGCCTAATATGTCAAAGACTTCTAAACTAGCTACACCACTTTATTAATATTTTTGACTTTATTGCGGGGTATATACATATGCAAGCAACGATAAAAATTTAAAAATTACGACTAAATGGCCAAAGTTAATAAAAAATTTGAAAAATGTTGAAAAATATGATTTTCTGGTTAAATGAAGGCATTTTCATGGAAAAGTCCACTTAAAACTTCGATAGAAGTCCCCCCTACACTTAAGATAAACATTGTCCTCAATGTTTAAGCATGTGGGAAACGTTTCCCCTACACTTAGGACATTGTGCACGTTGGTTAACTCAAGTTAAGGAAGAGACGACTAAAGTGATTAATTTCAAATGTGCGTATAAAGAAAATTGAATCACGATAGTTGAGAGATAGAACCGGATTTCAGATAACACAGGAGCACGGTTCTTCAAAGATTTCAAAAGTGCATTCATCCCTGTAATCACATCACCACACAAATACAAACACCTATACAGGTCCCCCTATACTTAGGAGGTAAAAACATAAAAGGATAGATACTCGGGTTGCCTCCCGAGGAGCGCTTGTTTTTGATAACCGAGTCACGAGCCTGACTCGACCCAAAATTAGTTCATGGGGAACGTGGTGAGGGATGGAATCATCTCATGAGAGATGTCCTCACCAAAGTACAGCTTCAGACGCTGGCCATTCACCTTGAAATTAGGCCCATTTGGCTGAGAAAGCTCAATGGTCCCATATGGAAAGACTTTGGCGACGGTGATTGGACCAGACCAGCGGCTCTTCAACTTGCCAGGGAAGATCTTCAACCGAGAGTTAAAAAGTAAGACTTGATCACCAACGTGGAACTCTCGGTTTTTGATTTTTGCGTCATGAATGATCTTCGTCTTCTCCTTGTAGATCAGCGAGTTCTCATAAGCTTCATTCCTCAGTTCGTTGAGCTCGTTGAGTTGAATCTTGCGATGATCACCGGCTTTGTTGATGTCGAGGTTAGCCCACTTCAAGGCCCAGTGCGCCTTATGTTCCAGCTCGATGGGAAGGTGGCATGCTTTCCCGTACACAAGACGATAAGGTGTACAACCGATCGGGGTCTTATAAGCAGTACGGAAAGCTCACAGAGCATCATCTAACTTATTGGCCCATGCGGCACGATGCTCTCCCACAGTACGCTCCAAAATTCGCTTCAATCCACGGTTGGATATCTCGGCTTGCCCATTGGTTTGGGGATGATAGGCGGTGGAAAGACGGTGATTGACACCATACTTAGCCATGACTCTTGCAAATTGATCGTTGCAAAAATGAGTCCCGCGGTCACTGATAATAGCACGAGGAACGCCGAATCTAGCGAACAGCGATTTCAAAAAGTTACAAACCACCCTTGCATAATTAGTAGGTAAAGCTTTGGCTTCAACCCACTTTGAAACATAGTCAACGGCTACAAGGATGTATTTGTTTCCTTTAGATGAAGGGAATGGCCTCATAAAGTCGATACCCCAAACATCAAAGATTTCACATTCTTGTATGAAATTTTGAGGCATCTCATCTTTATGAATGACCTTGCCTTGTTTTTGGCAGGCATCACAACGTTTAACCATCTCGTGAGCATCATGATAGATGGTGGGCCAATAAAATCCCGAGTCAAACACTTTTTTGGCGGTGTAGTTGTGACCAAAGTGACCACCGGTGGGTCCTTTGTGGCAAGCGTCAAGGATTTCTAAAGCTGCCGGTCCATCAACACATCAGCGAATAATCAAGTCAGCATATTGCTTGAATAGATACGGGTCATCCCAGAAGTAAGTCTTAATGTCGTTAAAGAACTTCTTCTTTTTCTTGGATGTTAACCCGTCAACGAGAATTCCACCCGCCAAGTAGTTTGCAATGTCGGCAAACCACGGGGTTTCATCAGCAGTCGAGTTGATAGACATTAAGGTCTCCAAGGGAAAAGAATCATTGATTTCTTTGTTCGGATGATCCCCTTGGTAAGGATCCTCAAGTCTACTGAGATGATCCGCGGCTAGGTTTTCAGCTCCTTTTTTATCGCGAATTTCGATTTTAAATTCTTGGAGTAGCAAAACCCAGCGAAGAAGTCTTGGTTTGTAATCTTGCTTAGTCAACAAGTACTTCAACGCGGAATGATCGGTATACACAATTGTTGTAGAAAGGACAAGATAGGGGCGAAACTTTTCAAAAGCATAGACAACAGCTAAAAGCTCTTTTTCGGTTGTCGTGTAATGCAATTGAGCCCCAGTCATTGTCTAGCTAGCGTAATGGATTGGTTAGAAGTTTTTATTCACTCTTTGGCCCAAAACCGTACCAATAGCAAAGTCGCTAGCATCGCACATCAATTCGAAAGGCAACTCCCAATTAGGTGTGACCAAGACGGGTGCCTTAGTTAACTTATCCTTAAGCGAGTTGAAGGCGTCGATACACTCTTTGGAAAAGATAAAAGGAGTATCTTTTTCCAAGAGGTGGGTCATCGGGCGAGCGATTTTAGAAAAATCTTTGATGAATCGACGGTAAAAGCCCGCATGACCAAGGAAACTTCTCACACCCTTCACTGTTGAAGGTGGAGGCAACTTAGCGATAACATCGACTTTAGCACGGTCTACTTCGAGACCGGCTTTGGAAATTTTGTGTCCTAGCACGATGCCCTCTTTTACCATGAAATGGCATTTTTCCCAATTAAGAACAAGGCGAGTGTCTTCACACCGCTTCAGCATACGTTCTAAATTGGCAAGGCAAGCAGAGAAAGAATCGCCATAAACCGAGAAATCATCCATGAATACTTCCATAGTGTCTTCCACCATGTCATGGAAGATAGCCATCATACACCTTTGGAACGTCCCAGGAGCATTACATAAACCAAAAGGCATGCGTTTGTAAGCAAATGTTCCATAGGGACAAGTGAATGTGGTATTTTCTTGGTCCTTGGGATCGATGGGAATTTGAAAATACCCGGAGAAACCGTCTAAGAAGCAGTAATAGTCATTACCAGCTAGACGCTCGAGCATTTGATCCATGAAGGGAAGAGGAAAGTGGTCTTTTCTCGTGGCATCATTGAGCTTGCGATAATCAATACAAACTCTCCACCCAGTAACGAGACGAGTGGGAATCAACTCGTTGTGTTCATTGGAAACAACGGTTATTCCGCCATTCTAGGGCACACAATGGACGGGACTTACCCACGGCGAATCCGAAATAGGGTAAATCAAGCCGGCATCTAGAAGTTTGATAACCTCTTGTTTGATGACGTCATGAATTTTAGGATTAACCCTTCTTTGGCTCTGGATTGCGGGTTTAAAGTCATCTTCCATGAGAATCTTGTGAGTACAAAAGTTCGGATCAATTCCGCGGATATCGGAAATTTTCCAAGCAATTGCCTTCTTATGATCTTTAAGCACGGCGATGAGGCGAGATTTTTCTTCTTCTTTCAAGTCCTTCGCGATGATGACAGGCGACTTCTTGTTTTCTTCAAGGAACACGTACTCGAGATGGGGCGGCAACTCCTTAAGTTCTAAATCCGGAGGATTTTCGATGGGAGGCGTTTTCAAAGTCGGAGCATCGATAGCAATAACCGTGGGAGATGGTGGAGAAAGATTGTCTTCTTTGAGAAGGTTTTCAAAGAAACTCATGTCGTCAGCCAAATCGGTGGGAGACTCGTCATTAGTTAAGTTCACATCTCCCATGGTGGCTTCAAGATCTTTCCAAAAGAAATCACTTTCTCCAAATAGAGACAGTGATGAATCAATAGAGGAAACGGTCTCAACATTGGGAAGAGAAGTAGGAATACTTTTGCAAGCATTTTGGAAGTGTTCTTCACAAGCCTCATCAAGAACGTCAATACAATTATCACTCTCGTTGGAATAAGGTTGTTTAGACAACTTTCCCATGTTGAAGACAATTTTATCGTCACCCACTCTCATGATAAGCTCACCGACTTCAACATCGATGAGAGTGCGACCGGTCCTCAGGAATGGACGACCAACAATTAATGGCACACGAGGGTCCATCTCGTAGTCGACGACGACGAAATCGGCAGGAAAAGTGAATTTGTCGACTCCTACAAAGACGTCTTCGGCTATCCCCACTGGATAAGCAACCGCACGGTTAGCTAATTCCAAAGTCATTTTGGTGGGGACTAGCTCAGGGAGAGATAATTGCTTCCAAACGCTTAGAGGCATTAAATTAATACTGGCACCTAGATCGGCTAGAGCCATGCAATTCTCTACTCCCGGGAAATTGCAAGGGATTAAGAAACGACCCGGATCACCAAGCTTGGTTGGCAATTTCCTTAAGAGTACTGCAGAGCAATTCTCATTAAGTTGGGTGTTAGCGATATCAAGAAGCTTTTCCTTGTCACTCAGAAGATCTTTGAACATTTTTGCGTACTTAGGCATGTGAGCGAGAGCCTCAGCGAAGGAGATGTTAAAATTTAATTGTTTAAACATTCAAAGAAAGTTCGAAACCTGAATATCGTCCTTGCTTTTAAGCTTCTCTTTCCTCAACCTTGAGGGATAAGGTATATCGGAAGAAGAGGAAGGCTTTGGGATCGAAGGATCACTCACATCCTTGGGTGGAGGAGGGGTAGAAGTAAGAGGTGGAGAAATTGGGGAAGGAGAAGGATGAGGAATAGGAGCAGGGGACTCATTCTCCTTAGTCACAACCACCGGTGGAGGTATAGGAAGCTCGGGTTCCTTGGTACCTTTGCCACTGCGAGTGGTGATTGCTTTCATCTCCCCTCTTGGGTTCGCAACGGTGTTACTCGGAAGAGTACCCGAAGAAGAGGGTTGATTACCTTGGAAGAAACTAGCCATCATGTTTCTTAAGTCATTCGTTTGACTATCCATAGTGTTTCTCATATCAGCTCTCAAATCGTTCCCTTGTTTCACCAGGTCTGCTTTCAAGTTGCGCACTTCCTGTTGGAGATTGTCCACGAGCACATCGTTAGTCTTCATGTAGGTTCCAATGTCTTGGTGTAATGCGGTGGGTTGGTTGGGAGGAGCATTGTATGCAGGTGGTTGATAAGCAGGTTACTGGTAAACTTGGTTGTTTCTTTGAGGTGGATGTTGTTGTTTGTGATGTGGTATGTATGGTCCACGAGATTGTTGTTGTTGTTGAGGAGGGCGGTTGAGGTTTTGTTGTTGGTTTGGGTTGTTAGGAGTAGAACCGGGTGGTGAGAGATAGTTGTTGGAGCGGTAGCTAAGCAGGTTCTGGTCACCTTGAGGACGAGCTTGATAAGCGGGTTGAGGATAGGTACCGTATGCTGCATTCACATTCTCAGAAGGATAGTCTTGGGTGGCAGTACAAGTGGTGTAAGAGTGAGGACCCCCACATATCTCACATAGTTGGCTAACAGCATTGACTTAAGCGTCTTTAGCGTTTCTAGCGTTGATGCTGTTGGTGTTGTTGGCGGTTTGGGTAGCAAGCGATTCAAGAAGCGCAGTGATTTTGTCAATTCGCTTGTCGCTGTCACTAGTACTAGCACTAGCGACATTGGTCCGCACACTCTTGGTTTGCACACGAGACTTATTCTCAATGATATCCCAAGCAGCATTGGAAGTCTTAGCCAAAATATTACCCCCCGAGGCACTGTTTAGTGAATCTTGGTCATTCATGTTTAAACCATTATAAAAAGTATTAATTTGGTGCACTTTGGTAAAACCATGTTGTGGGCATTTTCTCAAAAGGTCTTTGAAACGGTCCCAAGATTCACTAAACGACTCATCGTACTTTTGTTCAAAATTGATAATTTCATTCCGCAAAGCGGTAGTACGAGAGGGTGGGAAAAAGTAGTTGATAAACTTGGTCTCCAAATCCGTCCACGTAAGAATACTCTGTGGCGGTTCCTTAGCAAGCCAATGCCGGGCTTGTCCCTCTAAAGAAAAGGGAAAAAGTTGTAAACGGATTACCTCTTGTGGAACACCATTGTATTTGACCGTATTAGTGAGTTGCAAGAATCTCTTGATGTGGTCATGTGGATCATCAATGGTACGCCCCAAGAATGGTTGAGCAGAGACCATATGGATAAAGCTAGATTTGAGCTCATAGTTGTTGGCTGCAAACGCGGGTATGACAATTGGATCATTGTTACCATCTACATGTGCTTGCAAAAGTTCAATCATCGGGCGATTATCCGGTAGAGGCTCATTGTTGTTGTTATTATTGTTGTTGAAAGGTGGATTGTTATTGTTATTATTATTGTTTTGAGGTGGGTTATTGTTGTTGTTTTGTACACCAGCCATGTCTAAGTCTTCGAGAGGCTCGGGCTCTTGATAAGACGTTGATCGTGTACGCATGCACCTGCAAAAGAACTAACAAGGCAAAAACAAAGCAAAAATATTTTTGGTTTTTATGGTTTTTTTAAATTTTTTTGTATTTTTGAAAATTTTATATTTTTTAGGGTTTTTGAAAATTTTTATGAAAAAGTAACGTTCACGGTGAACGGATCCCAAAATCCAAGTTCTCACAAAAAACTGTTGATCTTAACGAGAAGAGCCGGCAACGGCGCCATTTGATACATGCATTTTATTGGGTTCGGATTTAAATTCTCGGTATCTCCTCGAATTGATCTCGGATCTAAGTGGAATGATTTGTTCTTGGTTAATAAAAAGGTGTTGGTTTGTTTATCTATTTTAAACTAATGACAAATATGTAAGTGTTGAAGAGTAGAATTAAAGCATTAAAAGGTTAAACTAAAAAGACAAGTTTAAAAGTAAATGCTTGAAAACTTAAAGATTATATTAGAAAAATAAATGAACACTCAATAAAAACTAACACTTGGAAAAATTTGTAAAAATATGAACTTAGTTGAAAAGTACTAAACGAAAGTAAGATGGGAATATATCAAAACAACTCAATCGGAATAAGGGAAATAAGGTGCAATCGGAATATGTTCCGATCAAATGATCGGAATGTTAACAAAAGGGCAATCGGAATAACACAAAATGATGCTGATCGGAATATTCAAAAACAAGTGATCGGAATATTGCACAAATGAGCCAAATCGGAGTACTACAAACAAGTCACCATCAGAATAATCAAACACATTCCAATCGGAATACTAGGGATAAAGGTCCAGATCGGAATACCCAAAAATAGTCACAATCGGAATATCCAAAACCCTTTTCCGATCGGGTGATCGGAATAAAAGGAGGGTTGTCTGCTCGGAATGTACTGATCGGAAAGAACAAATCGGAAAAGGGTTTTGCCCTTTCCGAAGTCCCTTTGATCCGATACTTAAGCTAGTCCAATAAGCTATGGAATTAAGCTTATTACCCAAGCTAGCTCGAATCCAATATAAAGCTGATCAAATAAGCACTAATTCAACTTTTCTCACCTTCAAATAATCGATCTTAAAAATCAAATAATAAAAAGATAAACTTTTTAAGAAAACTTTAAAAAGTAAATAAGCTAAACTAACAAATAAGCCAATAAGCACAAAGATCTTAAAGCTTATTCGTGTAGAAACTTAAGGAAACATGAAAAAGATCAACTTTTTAAGCACAAAATCATTGATGAACAACACGGATCATACGAGATTTGTACCAAAATCAATAAAAATCAAAGAAAGGAAGAATGAGATTAAAGATTAAAAGCTTGAACTAAACTTGATTAATGAAAAATAATACAAAGGTTTGATCTTGAAAGAGAAAAAGATGAAAACTAGTGAGAAAAGTTTAGAACTTTCTCTCTCTAAAACTAGAGAGAAATTGAAGAACTACAAACTACCTAAAAAACTAAGTGTTCCAAAATTGTGAAGTGGAATCATATATATACGCAAGTCTTGTGGGCTTTGTGAACGGGCTTGGTTTTGGGCTTCTTTTCTTCTTTCTTCTTTAGTCTTCACGCTTCCTTAAATAAACGTTTCCGACTTTGGATTTTTAGAAGTGTCGGTGAATAATTCCAACTCGTCTTATAATCTTTTGTTTAATAGACTCGAGTTCTTCGACATATATGATTCTTCTATCTTTGGTTCTATTCTTCGATAAATCTTCAAATAGGCACAATGACTTCAAATCTTTTGCATCTCTTGGACAATAGACTTCGTCTTGAGTCTTTTTCCTCGATAAAACCCGTGCAATCCCATGTTTTCTTCAATATTCATCCGGTTGACTCTGAAAACACAATAAACACAAAAACCACGCATAATTCCAAACAAATGATATTAAATACGTGTTTTGGTCTCGTTTTATCCATAATTAAGTGGTAAAAGGATGGGTGTTTTCACACCTATCAGCCTTCCTCATTTGTTTGTTCGGGACTAAATCCCGTTACATAAACAATAATAACTAAAAACTCTCGACATCATTAAATAACATTTTTCACGAGCTTCGCAACGATATATTATATGACCATCACTTTAATTACTTCTAACAATCTCCCCCTAAGGGGGTGGTCATGTAATATGTGAATTCGCTTCTTTGTTGTTGTAGACTTTTGAAGCTCGATGTCTTGAGAGTTTCTTCATAGTTCCTTTCATGACTTGTGATCTTGGATCTTTGATCTTTGCTTTGACTTGATCTTGAAACTTTGACAGCTTGTGTTCTTGTGTCTTTCCTCACATACTCATGTTTTGTGTTGACTTGAAAGCTTGTTAACAATCTCCCTTGATCATCATAGTAGCGTAATTCTTTGTCTTTAGATGTTATTGAGCTTTCTTCATTTATATGAGCATGTGGTCTTGAATCACGACTCTTGAGATTACGCCACCGATTGCATTCTTCCGGTTTCCCGTTATACAATACGAATATTGTACATGTGATTAGGTAAGTTCAAAGAATTTCCTTGACAGGGTTTCCGGCTATGGTAGCTGTTCTCAATACTTGAATATATCAAAAGATAATTCAAAGTAAGGAGTGAATCATGCAGTTCCATTCTGCTGATTAAGTCGTCAATTCAATTTCCTGAAACAAGTTTGAATTAATTAAGAATCAAACCATTGTTGCTTTCCAGTTGACACAAGTTTGATTCATATAGAATCTCACAAGTTACCTACCGCAGTGCTGTTTGATGATGACACTGGAAGGATTTCCATTCGTCACTGTAAATACAATAAGTATTACTCTGAATGTTCTGGCAAAATCATAAAGATATTGCGTAGAGACCTGGAACGAGTTTGAATCAAAACAGAATCAAACCACTGTTGCTTTCCAGTTAGCATATGTTTAATTCAAGTGAATCTTACATATGACCTACCACATTGCTGTTTGATGTTAACATTGGAAGGATTTCCATTCATCATTGTGAATACTAGAGAGTATCACTCTGAATGTTCTAGCAATACAATAAGGATAGAGCGTAGGACTCTGTAAATTATCGCTTGTGTTCTAATGATGAACAACAATTGATATATGGAATAAGTGTCCTAATGAGATTTTTTGATGAATCTCGTTGGCTCTAGACTCTATAAGTGCACGTTTATTTGGTGATCGGAGGCTGGAGCAGACTGCCACCTTTTTAATATCTACTATCTCGGATTGAGAAAGTTGAAAGAAATGAGTTGAACTCCATGACAATAAAACAAACTTCTTTTGAGAGAAGCTTGAGTAGGCTGGGAGGGTTTGTGCTTTGCATCACTGGGTCCATGATGCTTTGTCTTCAATACCAGAAGTCATCAACTTGATTCTGATAGTAGATGTATTAACCCGGTTTCTGCCTAAGTTGTATGGAGGGCTTCTTTCTTTACACCCTTTATCCTTACATTTCTTTTTCATTCTTCAACCCCTTCAATGCTTACCAAGACGTCATAACTAGCACTTTGTTGTGATTGTTCCAGTGCTAGCTTAATTCATTAGTCGGCATTTTTCCCGTACACTCAACTACTCCATATTTCCTAAGGACTTCTAAACTCTAATGGATTGTCCCTGGGAAGATCCCTCCGGTTCTGGTTGGATCATAGGACGAATACCTAACCACCTTTTGACACCAATACCGTCATGAATTAATGTGTTGAAGGGTATAGATATCGTAACCAGAAAAAACCTATTGAAAAGACAGTCAAGGTGTTGATGAAATCAATGTTTACACCTTGAAAGTTTTCTATATCACCAAAACGCTCCCCCTACATATGTGCATCATAAAGGAAAGATTTTTGCACATATTAGGAAGAGAAAGCACTTATATCAAAGATCTTATCCAAGATGAGACATTTTGAACACATTTTATCACTATTCTCCCCCTCAAAAATTGCATGAAATTGAAATTTTTGTGTAACTAGTGATAAAACATGGAGAGAATAATGTGTCATGAAAAGTTGGAACAAATGTTTATGAAATCATTATACTCCCTCTCGAAAAGAGATTCTAATTAAAGTAGGGGAGTACATGAGCACATAGTTTTGAAACACTTTAAAAATTATGCTCAAAGGTCCGAGAAAAATTGTGTTCATGAGCTTAAAACTTTGAATGTTTAGATATAAGCTCATGACCGAGAAAAACCAATTTCTCGTTGTTGAGGATAAGTCAAAGACTTTCCTTTCTATAGGGACCGGGTTATAGTCTGACATGTGACTATAAGCCATTATGAGAAGAAATAGAAAAGACATGTTTTGAAAACATTTGAACTCTCATTCGAACTTTATGTACGTACCCGTGTCGTTATTGAGCGACATTTCTAAGTGCGTCCATATTATTGATGCTGAGAGACATGTCGGAGAAGAATATTTTTGATATTTTTGAAAGATTTTCTCATTTTTTATTTTGTTTTTATGGGTTTTATATTTTTGTATTTTAATTTTCTGATAGATATATACAAGGTTACTGTGAATGTGCAAGACGTTCAAGTTTATCTGGAGTGAAACTACGCATACCAAGTCGACGAACCAAGAATTCAAATATGTCTTGAGAAAGAGCTTTGGTGAAGATGTCGGCTAGTTGGTAGTCCGTCTTGACAAAATACAGATCGATCGTTCCTCTTTCCACATGCTCCTTTATGAAATGGAATCAGACAGTTATATGCTTAGTCTTGGAGTGTTGGACCGGGTTGGAGGATATGGCTATGGCTGATTGTTAATCACAACAAATAGGAACTTTGTTAAAGTAAAAGCCATAATCCATGAGTTGTGTTCTCATCCAAAGGACTTGAGCACTACACACGGATAGAGACACATATTCTGCTTCCGCGGTGGACAACGCCGTGCAATCTTGTTTTCTTGAGGACCAACTCACTAGCTTCTCGCCTAAGAATTATGCTCCACCGGAAGTGCTCTTGAATGTATCATGACACCCTGCATGATCGGCATCTGAAAAACCAGTTAGATTAAAACCAGAATCCTTCGTATACTAGATACCCATATGAATGGTTCCCCGGAGATAACGAAAGATCCTTTTAACCTCCTTGAGGTGCTTTTCGGTTGGCTTAGCTTGGTATCGAGCACATAAACAAGTAGCATGCACAATGTCCGGTCTGATTGAGGTTAAGTACATAAGGGACCTGATCATACTTCAGTATTTTGTAGCATCTACAAATGTCCCTTTCTTATCCAAATCAAGCTTGTGTTTGGTGTCCATTTGTGACAACCCCGGTTTTTGAGGTTCGTCACTTAGTCTTATTTTTAGGGTATTTTGTGTGACTATGTGTTTTATGTGATTATGTGTTTATATGTGTGATTTTGGGGTCGAGAATGGACGAAATGAGGTACATGATTTGTAAATCATGGTACGGGTTGGAAATGAAATGAAATGAGTTCAGAATGAACTGCGAGAAAGTTCGAATATCCCTTTACAAGTTTTTGTGTACGCATCGTATGTTTTATGTATGTATTAAGTATATATTATATGGTTAAGATAAGTTTTATAGATACTTTCCATAATTAGAAACTTTTGGAAATGGCGGTTAGTTTGGAAATTACGTAGAAAGTCGAAAAATTAGCGAATAGGTGTCCGGTTTTGATCCGGAAGGGTCTAGATGTTAACTAACGGTAATTATAAGTTAATAGAAATTAAATTAATAAAATAATTAAGGGGGAGTCGGAATTGTGGTCCCTATAGCTGAATATTTTAATTAAAAAAAGATAATTACCATATAGGAGTCCTAATTGGGCCTAAACTTGACCAGGAGGTTACCAAAGCATATATAAACACCCCAAGACCCCAAAAACGACCCATAAACCTTAAGTTAAACTCTAAGTCAGTCAAATAGCAATGGAGGATCAAGAAGAGTCGAATTTATGCTCAGGATTTAAAGGTACCTAATTAAACTAGGTTGATTAACGTTAATTTACGTATTTGTAACCTACTATGATGGATTAGGGTTTGAGATTCATAATTTTTTTATTAGGGTTTGTTAATGATATGTAATTAACAATGTAATTAATGGGTTTTTATCATTGGAAATCGTTTTAGGTTTTAATTAGGGTTTATGTATGATTAATTAGATTAATTAAGAGAAAATCGTTTTTAAAAACTAGGCAGAATTTTGGGTCATTTGTTTTGATCATATCTAGACTTCTAAACACTTTTATGATGCGATCCAAGTATCCCTGGAAATTTAATTGAGTTGGATTTCGAATGCAAGAAACGAGAACTAAATTGGAGGTCGGAAAGTGGGTCAAAAACAGGTTACAACAGTCAGAGGTCAAAGCAGTTTTGAAATCAGTCGGGTTTAAATTAATGTTTTAAGATGGTTAGGGTACTTAGGTGTATAATTGGACCTTAAAATGAACATGAGACTTAGATTATATATTAAATAAAAGATCTGGAGTAGGGCTAAACAAATGGGTTAGGGTAAGACCCTCTAATCATAACAAACTTTTCATATGTTCAAAATCAGTAAATTCTGGATAGGTAAAAGTATATATATATATATATATATATATATATATATATATATATATATATATATATATATATATATATATATATATATATATATATGGAGGCCTTAACAGTAGCTTTAAGGTTGCGTCCAAATGGGAGAGTTATCTAGTACATGTAAGGTCATAGCGTTTCTTTTACAGGGCATGTTATTTTGTTTAATGGGGTGTTCGACCCAGAGTTTGAAGTATGAAAAATGGGACTGTTTTAGGTTAAATGTTAACGAGGCGAGTTATGAACTAAACTAAGTTAAGGGCTTTATAGAGGGATGTATTGAGATGCATATGACATATAAATGGGCTTAAGTGTTAGGATAAGGTTATATATCCATCATAGATTGATGAGCCATTTTGGTATGTGGTTCATGTCTTGATTGTATATGTTTGTTTGTTTAGATTTTCGCTAGAGCGCGGATATTTGGAGAAGCTTGTTTAGGTGAGTTTCATAATCCCATGTCTTTTTATGATTTGACTACTAGATGGGATGGAAGAGACACTGTATTGATTTTTAACTAATGTTGGAATGTTTTAATGGTTTATGATGGACTTGTGTGTACACTTATGTGATTAACTGCTATGTGGTTCTGAATTGTTATTGTGGTTTGACTTGGTACCACGGGGATGTTGACAAGGCGGGGCCTTGGGATTGGTTCATAGGTGTATGGGCGTCCATGGACCATGGTTATTGGTGAGGCTTGGAGCCTTGGAATTGTGGTTATTGGTAAGGCTTGGAACCTTGGATTTATGGTGATGGGTTAATCTTGAATGCTAGTTGTTAATACATAATTGTAGCACATTGTCCATATGTTCTTTTCTTAATGATTGTTATACACAGCTTATAATTGATTTGGAGTTGGAGTCTAAACCCATGCCTCTCACCAACTTTATGTTGACGTGTTTTAGTGTCTCTTTCAGGTGAGAATGTTGTTAAGCGTGAGAATAGGAGTGGCTAGCTAGGAGGCTTAGGATTACATTGGAGGAACCCCCCCTTTCATCTTAGTCTTTACTTATGTTTGAATAATTGATACTTGTTATTTCCAAATCAATCCATAACAAAAGATTTAGAGTAGAAAGAGAAGAAAGTTAGAGAGAGAAACAAGAGAGAATTTGGAAGGTTAAACACTTTAGAGAGAGAAAGTAAAATGGTTACCAACACCCTCTTCCACACATGGAAGAGGGTTTATATACCCTTGGCTTATTGGGCCGTGGGCTTTGTGACTTGGGCCGGGCTTGGCATACGCCCCTAACTAAGACAATATTAGTTTAAAGTCCAAACCCGGTTAACTCGACTAACCTATTACAATACAAGACCTTTAACGACTAAGATGACCTATTACATTATTGTTCGACTATATAAAATATAGGGCTAACAATCTCCCCCAATGTATCGGTCATCTTAAAAAGCTTAAAAAGCATAAGATGATTGAGTGAATACATTCTTATAGAGGAGATGTTCCTGCTTTGGTCTTGTATCTTTGTCTTGATCTTGGTTGTAACGGCTTTGTTCCTTCATGCTTTTGTGATCTTTATCTTGAGCCTTCGTCATTCGACGTTGAGTGCTTGAGATCTTCAATCTATTCTTGATAGTGTTTGAAATTATGATTTTGCTAGTGAAAAAAAGTTAGTTTTCTCGGTGTCTTAAGAATTGATTTCCGGTTCAAAGTGCTACTCAGTCATTTTTGGTTAACCAAAAGGGAAGTTTGGTTATCTATTCTACTAAAGGTAAATGCGCAAAATAATAACAATAAGCTAAAAGCAATTAACTAATAGAAACAAAACAATATAAATAATAAAACGTGAATTTAAAACGAAACAATTAATAAAAATAAAACTAAAAGAAGAAATTAACTTACGACTGAAAAATAAAATTTACTTAATGAAAAAGGAGAAAATAAAACTAAGAGGGTACTTTAAAACTAAATGAAACAAAAGCTAAAGTGGGTACTAAATAAAAGATAAAACTTAAACTATTCGAAAAAATATTAATTTTAAAATTAGACGAAAAATTCAACTAAAAATACGTAACTTTCAGAATTAAAATCGGAACAACTTTCAGATTAAACTAGACAATTACGGAACAATACTAATAAATAAACAAGCTAGCAGGCAGGTAGCTCAAGCTAGCAACCTACTAGCTCTTTTTGGTGGGAAAGTAGCTAAGCAGTTAGACATGTAGGTGATTTGGTCGGAATGTTGTATTGAAAATTCCATCGGAATGTTATAGTGAAAAAAAGTATCGGAATGTTTTTTTTTTCTTTTTTTTAAAAAAAAGAACTATCGGAATGTGGTAAAAGATAATATATCGGAATGTTATATAAAAAATCTATCGGAATATTAAAAAAAAGAAACTGTCGGAATATCTATCACAATATGACTATCAAAATTTGGGCAGCATTTCGTCACAATAAGCCTTATACCCGATCGCAAAGTACGATGCCAGGGGCGATCGAAACCTACGATCAGAATAAGTGATCGGAAAAACTATCACAATAAGCTGTCACAATGTAGAAACTCTATTGTGATGGAAAAATCACAATATTCGGATGGATGAGCATAAGCTAATAAACCAATAAGCACTTCTAAAAAGAACAATTAACAAAAACTTAACCAACTCAATAAGCACAAATTTGAAAACTTTTTAAATACGAAATAAGCAAACTTTATGAATCAAACTTTAAAAAGACTAAACTTTTTAAGAAAACTAAAAAGTAAATAAGCTAAACACAAAATAAGCCAATAAGCATGATAAGCTCAAAGCTTAAGTTGTATAATAACTTTAAGAGAAACCAAAAGATAAACTTTTTAATAAATCAAACATCAAGATTAAACAAAATCAAAGATAATTTTCGGATCAAACAAGTAAAAATCAAGAAAGGTAGAAAGAGATTGAATATGAAAAACTTGAAATTAAAGATGAAGATTAAAGATTCAAATACAATATTAAAGTGAAAAGCTTAAAACTTTAAAGAAAAACTAGATAGAGAAAGTGAAAACTTAGAGAGAGAAAATAAAATTACACTACTCCTAATCTAAACTAACTAACCACCTCCTAATGACACATTAGGAGGGTATTTATAGGAGGAGTAAAATGTTGGTGCTTTCTTCCTTCTTTCTTCTTGTCTCGACTCGATTTAAATTCTTTGTCGTTCTCGACGTCGTCTCGGGATTTGTCGATATAATTTGAACTCGTCTTATAATTTTCTTCTCTAATTAGACTTGATTCTTCGACTTCATTAAACTTCCGTCTTTAGACTTTTTTTTCGATAAATCTTCAGAATAGGCCTTGGACTTCCGTTCTTTTTGCACTCTTGATCTTTTGACTTCGTCTTTTCTCGTTTTCTTTGATAAAAGCCCGTGAAAGCCCGTGTTTTCTTCCTTTTTCATCTTTTGGTCCTAAAACACAATAAAAGCACAAACCACGCATAATTCCGACATTTACGACACAATATACACGTTTTGGCTTGGTTATTATTATAATTAAGTGGTAAAAAGATGGGTGTTTTCACACCTATCAAATCCCCTCCACTTGACCATTGCAATGCCCTCATGCAATGCATTAATTACAAAGCAAGTTTTACATTTTTCATCATAATCAATCCATCTTGGCCTTTATTAAAGAGACAAAATATTTAAAGAAAGAAAACTAGTAAAACGATCAAAAACTTACCTTAGGGTTTTGGAATATCGTGAATGATTATCATTCTCAAGTTTCACGTTCCCCATAACAAGCTTAAAAACGAGATCATTGTTATTATAAGTTAGCAAACTAACACGAACTGATGTGTCCTAATTATTTACTTAGACTCCCTTATTCCTAGGTGTATCTCTTATATTTTTATTTTTGTCTTGAATGATCACGAGGATACATTGTTTGACTTATTTTGATAGTTTATTTAGGCCAAAAATAAAGTGGGCCGATTTAATCAATAGTTATCTAAAGGACAAAATCTTTTAAAACTGCTTCTCGGGACCTCTTAAAGTTCATATCTTGGCATAAATCGCTTCACGATTTGAGACCTTTCTCGGACCGATATTTGGCAGCGACTTCATACTTCGAATCTTGAGAGACGTTCATGAAATAATGGTCTTCTCTTCATAATAGGAATTTCTTCACTTGAGTTTTTGAGAGATTCTTCATATTTGGACCACGACTTCTTCATTTTTCTCCAATCTTTATTTTGGATTTTGATATACAACGATCCGCCTCCTTTTAGGACTTGGATCTATTTATCCTCATACCTTGCTAGGGTCTTTTCGGATAGACTTCTCCATGATCTTTAGGGGAGTATTTTCTTTTCGTCGTGTGTCTCGATCCTTCATATTGATTTTTGATAAATGATTCTTCACATCACTTTGGATATTTAGCAACAAAATGTAGCCCTCATGCCTTGTTAGGACCTTTTCGGACTCGCCAATCTTCGCATCCCGCTTCAATAAGTTATGACTTGGCTATGAACTCTAATTAATATCGAGCAACTTTTAAACGATCTTGGGCTAGAAGCTAAGTAACTTTTAAAATCGTACAACCTTATTTATTGCAAATAAATTATTAACAAGCGATGGGAGAAAAAGCTTATAATCAACTCACATAAATTCACGAAAGAATACCAAACTTATAATTGACTCTATCATCTCTCGTTCTTCACAATTTAAAATCTCATGGAATGAGACTCGTGGATGCTTAGCCATTTAAATCAAAGTTTTGGGTTTTCAAGTCGTCTATAGGATCTTGCATCGACTTAGACTTTTTCAAGTTTAGAATTTGCATTTCAAAGTTCCCTTGATAAACGACTTTCTAGGATAAATTATAGGAACTTGCGAAAAGTTCTTGTTCTTAACCCGTGAGAGTTAAGACTTTCGCGTTTTAAAGTTCCCTATATAAAATCCTAGCAAAACTTGACTTAAATACGTTAAGGATACTAGCTATAGTAAACTTGGATAAGTAAACTCGGGTTGAGTCAAAAGAATCATGACGTTGAAAAATTAAAACCACTTTATTAAAATTTATTCTAGCAAAGAAAGAAAATAACTATAACAAAGGAAAATACTACTATACAACTAGGCCAAAATAGATTAAAAATTTTGAAAAATGTCGAAAAATCAAATTTTCCGGTTAAAATAAGGACAAATACAAGGAAAAGCCCACTTAACTTTGATAGAAGTCCCCCTACACTTAATATAAACATTGTCCTCAATGTTTAAGCATGTGGAAGTAAACTCCCCTACACTTAGGACATTGTGCACGTTGTTTAAATCTTGCTAAGGAAGAGACAACTAAAGTGATTCCTATTTCAACATAAATGATAAAATAATGAATCAAAAGAGTTTAGGATAGAACCGGGAAGACGGGTACACGGGATCACGGTTTGTCAAAAGTCATCAAGAATGGATCTTTGAAGCTCCAATCCCTGCACATGATAAGAAAGAAAACAACAAACACATAGTAGGGTCTCCCCCTACACTTATTATGAAAACAAATATAAAGGATAGATACTCGGGCTGCCTCCCAAAAAGCGCTTGTATTTGTTAGTCGAGTCACGAGCCTGACTCGTCCCCGAACTAAATGGTCCATGGGGAAGCCTCAAATGTAATACCGGGATCAAAGAACTTGTCCTCGTTCCCAGAGGAAAATACAACAGGAGAGGCCAGAGGATAAGTCTTGAAGGGTAGAAAAGTCCTCTCAACGTACGAAAAGTATGTGAGGGTGTGATCTACGGGCGGTGGGGTGGGTAAAGGAGACAAGTTGTCATCCCCTAAAGACAATGGATGGTCACTATTCGGTAAAGCCGTAAAGGTAACAATCATAGAATGGTCAATGTCACCTCCCAGGTCAAAGCACTCATCCTCCGTAATGGTGTCTAAAGGAGTGGATGAAAGGTGCTCGGGAGGGGGACTTTGGACAATACCTTCATGCAACAAATTATCAAAAATAATATCCCCCTCCGTGTCATCATCATCAAAACCCGAAGGTATTGAGAGAATGTCGATTTCCTCCATAGCTGTATCATTATTCTCAACTGAAGTAATAGACGGAGGTAAAGAGTCGAAAATAGGAGCAGAATTCAACGCTTCAATCTTAGCAATAAGAAGATGAACTTTCAGTAATTTGTCGCGAAGAATAACGTCTTCCACCTCATCTACAAGACCAAGTTCATTTGTGAACTTCTCGTAAGTCGGAGAGAATAAATCAACATCGCCTTCATCGCCCGGAGGAGAAGGAGAAATTTCAAAAGTGAAATTCTCATAGCATGGAGAAAAATCATCATCATTAAGAGGGACCTCGTCTGTAAGCTCAGCACAAGTCGGTACATCACAAACCTCCCCAAATAAGTTTTCGAGACCAAAATTCACTAATCTCACTCGATGTATCACAATCCTTAGACGCATTAGGTATATCGAGAGAAGGAGGTACAATTGCACTAGGACATTGAGCAAAAAGATCATTCCAAGAAATAGTATTCTCATCGTCATCATCATCATAATAGTAAGAACGCACAAGAGGAGGAGTAGAAGCACTAAGATTAGATACTTGCTCTTGTCGGCATTCGTCATGCAAGCTAACTTTGAGTTGATTTAAGCTTTCTAAAATTCCAGCCAAACTAGTGAGTTGTTCCTCAAAAGAAGGTTGATGAACGACGGAGTGTTGTGGGGGCTCAAAATTTTGAAAACCGGAATTATAGCATGGATGTGGCTCATAGTAATTCATCGGTTGAGAAGAATTAGAACACGGATTTGGTTCATAATAATCCATAGGTGAAGAAAACTGAGGACACGGATTTTGCTCATAATAATTCATTGGCTGACAATAAGAAGTATCGTGAGGGCCCCCATAATTGTTGCAATACGGGTATTGAGGAAAACCCGGTGCTTCTTGTAGATAGCTATTACCATTGTCATAATTGTAACCCAGTTCTTGTTCGCCATGAGGCGGGTATCGAATTGGACACGAAACATGCCAATGAGAATCGCTTCCACAATATATGCAAGGGAGGGGAGTGGGTGGATTAGAAAAGGATGAATTAGTCGAATTACATGATGGACAAAATCCAAATAGTGAATCGGTTGAAATGGGTGGAAGATCTTTTCCGCATTGCTCGCAAGAACACCATTGACATGATTTGCTCCCATATAATTGTCTCCCACACCCTACGTAAATGGACATAAGAATCCATGAAGAATAAAAAAATTAAAGGGGATGAGAAAAAGAATTAAACACAATAGAGGGTTAAGCGGAATATTTTTGGTGCAAAACTCTTGGAAAAAGAAATGCTTTTTATGATTTTTTTTAAATGTTTTTGGATTTTTGAAATTTTTTATTTTTTGGATTTTTGAAAGTATTTTTGAAAAATGCAAGAAATATAACGTTCACGAATGAATGGATCCCAAAATCCAACGCGTCTCTCACTAAAAACCGTTAATCTTCACGAAAAGAGCCGGCAGCGGCGCCATTTGAAATTGAGATTTTCTCGTATGAAAATTTGTTCGTCTCGATTAAATTCGAATGGATTTCCGGTTCAAAGTGCGACTCAGTCGTTTTTGGTTAACAAAAAGGGAAGTTTGGTTATCTATTCTACTAAAGGTAAATGCGCAAAATAATAACAATAAGTTAAAAGCAATTAACTAATAAAAACAAAACAATATAAATAATAAAACGTGAATTTAAAACGAAACAATTAATATAAATAAAACTAAAAGAAGAAATTAACTTACGACAGAAAAATAAAATTTACTTAATGAAAAAGGAGAAAATAAAACTAAGAGGGTACTTTAAAACTAAACGAAACAAAAGATAAAGTGGGTACTAAATAAAAGATAAAACTTAAACTATTCGAAAAAATATTAATTTTAAAATTAGACGAAAAATTCAACTAAAAATACGTAACTTTCAGAATTAAAATCGGAACAACTTTCAGATTAAACTAGACAATTACGGAACAATACTAATAAATAAACAAGCTAGCAGGCAGGTAGCTCAAGCTAGCAACCTACTAGCTCTTTTTGGTGGGAAAGTAGCTAAGCAGCTAGACATGTAGGTGATTTGGTCGGAATGTTGTATTGAAAATTCCATCGGAATGTTACAGTGAAAAAAGTATCGGAATATTTTTTTTTCTTTTTTTTAAATAAAAACTATCGGAATGTGGTAAAAGATAATATATCGGAATGTTATATAAAAAAATCTATCGGAATGTTAAAAAAAAGAAACTGTCGGAATATCTATCACAATATGACTATCAAAATTTGGGCAGCATTTCGTCACAATAATCCTTATACCCGATCGCAAAGTACGATGCCAGGGGAGATCGCAACCTACGATCAGAATAAGTGATCGGATAAACTATCACAATAAGCTGTCACAATGTAGAAACCCTATTGTGATGGAAAAATCACAATATTCGGATGGATGAGCATAAGCTAATAAACCAATAAGCACTTCTAAAAAGAACAATTAACAAAAACTTAACCAACTCAATAAGCACAAATTTGAAAACTTTTAAAATATGAAATAAGCAAACTTTATGAATCAAACTTTAAAAAGACTACACTTTTTAAGAAAACTAAAAAGTAAATAAGCTAAACACAAAATAAGCCAATAAGAATGATAAGCTCAAAGCTTAAGTTGTATTAAAACTTAAAGAGAAACCAAAAGATAAACTTTTTAATAAATCAAACATCAAGATTAAACAAAATCAAAGATAATTTTCGAATCAAACAAGTAAAAATCAAGAAAGGTAGAAAGAGATTGAATATGAAAAACTTGAAATTAAAGATGAAGATTAAAGATTCAAATACAAGATTAAAGTGAAAAGCTTAAAACTTTAAAGAAAAACTAGAGAGAGAAAGTGAAAAACTTAGAGAGAGAAAATAAAATTACACTACTCCTAATCTAAACTAACTAACCACCTCCTAATGACACATTAGGAGGGTATTTATAGGAGGAGTAAAATGTTGGTGCTTTCTTCCTTCTTTCTTCTTGTCTTGACTCGATTTAAATTCTTTGTCTTTCTCGACGTCGTCTCGGGATTTATCGATATAATTTAAACTCGTCTTATAATTTTCTTCTCTAATTAGACTTGATTCTTCGACTTCATTAAACTTCCGTCTTTAAACTTTTTTTCGATAAATCTTCAGAATAGGCCTTGGACTTCCGTTCTTTTTGCACTCTTGATCTTTTGACTTCGTCTTTTCTCGTTTTCTTCGATAAAAGCCCATGAAAGCCCGTGTTTTCTTACTTTTTCATCTTTTGGTCCTAAAACACAATAAAAACACAAACCACGCATAATTCCGACATTTACGACATAAAATACACGTTTTGGCTTGGTTATTATTATAATTAAGTGGTAAAAAGATGGGTGTTTTCACACCTATCAGTGTTCATCTTGAGCTCTTGTGACAAAATGACCTATTACATTCTTAGATTCTTAAGTATCTTGATTACGCCATCTTGTGCTCTTGTGACTTCTAAATTGACATCGGTTACATAGCTACGCCACCTTCTTGATATGCATCAACATATATAGACACGGACGAAATGGCTTTGAACATTTCACCCTAACTCGGCAGCGTTTTACCTCTGGTCGAGGAAGACCGTTAGGCGGTATTAGATACCGTACATGTGATCGGGTAGATTCGATTAAGAACCTCCTTTACAGGGTTTCCCGGCGGCAGTAGCCAATTCTCTTTACTCAATCGTCTCAAAGCATACTGCGAACTTAAAGAGTGAATCATAAGGATAAATTATCCGTCTAATTAGAGTCGTCAATTCAGATTTCCTGGAACAAGTTTGATTCTAAAAGAATCGTACCATTGTTGCTTTCCATTTTGTCACAAGCTTGATTCATAGAGAATCTTGCGAGTCACCTACCGTAGTGCTGTTTGATGTTGACACTGGAAGGATTTCCATTCGTCATTGTGAGCACTAAAGAATGTCACTCTGAATGTTCTGGCAAGATCACAGGATTTTGCATAGAAACCTGGAATCAAGATTGAAACAATTAAGAATCCAAACATAGTTGCATTCCAGTTCTCACAAGTTTGATTCGTGTTGAATCGCACAAGTTATCTACCATGAGCTTGTTTGATGTTGGCTCAAGCAGGATTTCCATCTTCATTGTGAATCGTATCACTCAGATGTTCTGGAAATATCACAAGGATAATGCGTAGGACTCGATTGTGTCCTAATGAGATAATAGATAGATCTCATTTAGCTCTAGACTCAATAAGTGCATTTTGATAATCGGAGGCTGGAGCAGACTGCAACCTTTTTAATATTAACTAACTCGGAGTGAGAAAGTCAATAGATACGTGTTGATCTCTGTGACAATGAGACAAGTTTCTTTTGAGAGAAACTTAAATGCTGGGGAAGGGTTGTGCATCGCATCACTGGGTCCATGACACTTGTCTTCAAAAGATGTGTTAACCTAGTTTCTGCCTAAGTTGCATAGAATATTCAACTTAGGGATGGCAACGGGTCGGGTTTGGGTCGGGTTTTAGTGAACCCGCACCCATACCCGTTTATAATATCCGTACCTGTATCCGCTCCATCACCCGACGGGTACCCGCTTAGTATTACCCATCGGGTTTTCGGATTTTACCCGCGGGTATCGGGTATCCACAATTAATTTTCGTTGGGTATTATTGTGTGTATAATGTTAAGAAAAACCACTCGAAAATGACCAAAATACCCTAATATATATTTTAAGTGTTTAGAAGATAAAAAATACTTTCTAATATTATTCATGCGATTTAATATATCGAATAAATCATGGTTTTTATTTTAAAGTTACCAAATCCAAATATAATTGATCACAAACATGTTAATGCACACAAAATATAACTAATATGATCATTCAATTCGTTCAACAATCTTCGTTTACTATTTCATACAAATTTAGAACTTATATAAAATAGCAACAAAAGCGGGTATGGATTCGGGTAAATGGGTACGGATTCGGATACGGATAAACGGGGCAGGTATTACTAGAACCCGTACCCGCGAAAAAAGAATATTCAAACCCGAACCCGTATCCAAACCCGCCAACCCGACTCCGAACCCGACCTAACCTGTTCGGGTTTCGGTTTTCCACATCGGTTTCGGGCGCTTTTTCCATCCCTAATTCAACTCCTTCAATGCTTACCAACACGTCATCACTAAGACCTTGTTGTGATTGTTCCAGTGCTAACTTAAGTAATTGGTCCGCATTCAGCTTCATTCAAATCCATCTTTCCTAAGGACAACTATTTCTAGCTATGGAATGTCCTTGGGTAGATCCCTCCGGTTCTGGTTGGATCATAGGACTTAGTTTCCTATCCTAAACCACCTTTTGACTCCAACGTTCCGTCGTGGATAGTAGGTTGTTTTGGGTAAAGATCGTAACCATAAAACCATTGAAAACCATTCAAAGTGCTTGATAAAAATCAAAAATTTTAACACTTGAAAGTTTTACATTTACGAAAAGCTCCCCTACACACATGCATCGATATACGAAATGGTTTAGCATGTGAAGGAAAGAGTTTCACTTGAGTCTTTAAGATCACATGTTGCGATATATAGTACATTTTGATCACATTTTCTCCCCCTATCTCTAATATAAAAACATAAAATATTAGAGATACCAATTGATTAAAATATGACAATTTCTGAAAACCGATTGGGAGAGAAACATGTGTGCACGCATGAATCATGAAACTTTTGAAGCCGGGTAGCTCCCCCTCAACAATATATGTGTGTCTTGAAACAAAAGTTTGACAAAATTTTGGAAAAACGACCCAACAAAATATGTTGAGGTACGGAGTTGAGATTCCTTATCGATATAGTATATGACATATGACAGTTTTAAACCATTTTCGGAATGTGTTGGATACATAAAATATGACAATTTCAGAGATGTACCCAACAACATTAAAGGATTTGATTTTAAAACGCTCCCCCTCAAAAATTGATCCAAATAGCATATGACATTTGAGATGTAAAAACCATTTTATGAGGAAGGGAGTGTTGAACACACAATTTTCAAGATTTAGAAAAATCTTTTGAGAAATTCTTGAAAAATTGTGTTCAACGGTTTTAAAATAATCATGATAGAAGACTTCTCTTCTATTGCTTAGGGAAAGCGCACTGAAACGTACACTTCCCTTTCGGGTCCGTTTTTCATGAGCTCAAATCTTTGATTGTTTTGTGACAAGCTCATGACTGAGAAAAATTAATTTCCCGTTGTGAAGGATAAGTTATCATCCGTGATAGACTTTCCTTAAGTTGAAGTTCGAGTTCTAAGCTGATATTTACTTAGAAGTCGTTTCTCATGAACTTAAAAACTTTGAATTTTTTTATGAGAAGCTCATGACCGAGAAATATTAATTTTTCTTTGAGAAGGATAAGTTATCATTCGTGATAAACTTTCCTTATTTGAGGTCCGAGTCCTAAGCTGTGATGCGCTTAGAAGTCATCATGAGAGAATATCAAGCAGCTTCATTTGCCAAAACCTCCAAGTCTTCTGGAGTCATATACTTCATACCAAGACGGCCAACGAGATACTGAAACCTATTTTGTGATAGGGCTTTTGTAAACAAGTCTGCTATCTGGTACTCAGTTCTGACAAAGTATAATTCCACGATACCACGTTCCACTTGTTCCTTGATGAAGTGATATTTGATTGCGATGTGCTTGGTACGGGAGTGTTGGACCGGATTGCAAGATACGGCTATGGCCGACTTTGAGTCATAAATACATAGGTATTTTATAAAAGTGGAAGCCATAATTCGTGGGTTGAGTTCTCATCCATAGGACTTGAGCACAACACGTGGATAGAGCCACATATTCTGCTTCAGCTGATGAGAGCGAAGTGCAATCCTGCTTCTTTGACGACCAGCTCACAAGTTTGTCTTCGCCTAGAAATTGTACGCTACCAGAAGTGCTTTTTCGACTATCAAGGCAACCTGCGTGATCAGAATCTGAAAAAGTTGTTAGATGAAAACCGGTTCCCTTCGGATACCAGAGTCCCATGTGAATGGTATTCTTAAGGTACCGAAAGATCCGTTTAACCTCTTTGAGGTGCTTTTGAGTAGGTCTGGCTTGATATCATGCACAATAGCATGTGGCATGATGAATATCAGGCCTGCTGGCTGTAAGGTACATAAGTGACTCGATCATACTGCGATATCGTGTTTGATCTACGGGATATGAGTACTATTACTAGGATTTTGCTAGGTTAAAAGTTCGTTGTTCTCGGCGTCTAATCGAATTGATCACAGTTAAATGTGTGACTCAGTTGTTCTTGGTGAAAAGAAAGAATAGTCGTTGATTATCTATTTTAAAATGAAAATGTCGTTAATTAAAATAAAATAAAATAAAAGCTTGAAAAGATTTAGACTAAAAATAAAGGTTTAAAAATAAACGACGAAAGATTAAAACTCGACAAAAAGTAAAATTTGAAAACTTAAAAATAAAACTAAGACAAAACAATTTTAAAATAACACTAGGTAAAAATGGCGGGAAAAGATAAATTTGAAAACTTAAAATAAAAACAGGAAATTAAATAAGCACTCAGTGATCGCACTCAGTGATCTTACTCAGTAATCTGACTCAGTAATCTTACTCAGTGATCTTACTCAGTGATCTTACTCAGTGATCTTACTCAGTGATCTTACTCAGTGATCTTACTCAGTGATCTTACTCAGTGATCTTACGCAGTGATCTTACTCAGTGATCTTACTCAGTAATCTTACTCAGTGATCTTACTCAGTAATCTTACTCAGTGATCTTACTTAGTAATCTTACTTACTAATCTTACTCAGTAATCTCAGTGATCTTACTCAGTAATCTTACTCAGTGATCTTACTCAATGATCTTACTCAGTGATCTTACTCAGTAATCTTACTCAGTAATCTTAATGAGTGATCGTAGTTTGGATCGCAAGTAGAAACCCCCAGGATTGATGCGATCACGAAACTAGATCGGAACAAGTAAACCCTTAGAATATAACGACGGTACACAATAAAGCAAATAAGCAATAACCGAATAAGCACTTTAACAATAAGGAATTACCAAAAAAACCTTAATTAAAACAATAATAAGAAGAACTAAATAAGCACAAATTTAAAAACTTTCAAAACACTAAATAAACAAAATTTATAAAATTAACTTAAAAAAATTAAACTTTTGAAAACTCTTAAAAGAAAATAAGCTAAACAAGAAATAAGCTAAAAACACAATAAGGAAAGAACATCAATTGCATGAAAATGATAAGAACAATGTAAAAACAAGAACTTTTATCAAATAAACATCAAGATTAAACAATCTTCAAGATTAATAAAACAAAACAAGATATTTAAAAACAAGAAAGGAAGAATGAGATGATTATGAAAAACTTTGAATTAAAGATTAAGATTCAACAACAAAATGAAAGACTTACTTGAAATTAAAGACAAGAATTTAAATGACAATATGAAAAGAGCATAAAAATAAAGTGGAGAGCTAGTTGTCAATTAGCTAACACCTCTTAATGTGTCTTTAGGAGGGTATTTATAGGAGTGGAGTGTATGGTTGGTTGGAAGCTTCCTTCCTTCTTTCTTTCTTTCTCGTCTTTCGTCTTTGACAATAAACTCGTCATTCTCGACTTTGTCAAGGGATTTTTCGATAAATAAAATAAACTCGTCTTCTAATTTCTTCATTAATTAGACTTGGTTCTTCGACTTCGTTAAACTTCCGTCTTTAGACTTTTTCTTCGATACATCTTCAGAATAGGCCTTTGACTTCCGTTCTTTTTGCACTCTTGATCTTTTGACTTCGTATTTTGTCTTTTTCTTCGATAAAAGCCCGTGAAAGCCTATTTTTTCTTCCCTTTTCACATTTTGGTCCTAAATCACAACAAAAACACAAACCACGCATAATTCCGACTTTTACGACATTAAATACACGTTTTGGCCTAGTTTTTATTATAATTAAGTGGTAAAAGGATAAGTGTTTTCACACTTATTAAATCCGCTACACTTGACCATTGCAATGCCCTCATGCAATGCAGTAGTTAAAAAGCAAGATTTAAAATTTCCATCATAATTAACCCACCTTGGCCTTTATTAAACACTAGACACTAAGGAAACTAAAAAGATAGAAAATTACAAAATATTTAAAGTAAGAAAAAGTAAAGAGATCAAAAACTTACATTAGGGCTTTGGTCGTCATGAATGTTTATCACCCTCAAGTTTCACGTTCCCCAAACCAAGCTTAAAAACGAGATCATTGTTATTATAAGTTAGTAAACTAACACTCACTCATGTGGCCCAATTATTCACTTAGACTCCCTTATTCCTAGGTGTATCTCTTATATTTTATTTTTGTATTGAATGATCACGAGGATGCATTGTTGACTTATTTCGATAGTTATTTAGGCTAAAAATAAAGTAGGACGATTTAATCAATAGTTAGCTAAAGGACAAAATCTTTTAAACCTGCTTCTCGGGACCTCTTAAAGTTCATATCTTGGCATAACTCGTTTCACGATTTGAGACCTTTCTCGAACCGATATTTGGCAGTGACTTCATACTTCGAATCTTAAGAGACGTTATGAAATAATGGTCTTCTCTTCATAATAGGAATTTCTTCACTTGAAGTTTGGAGAGATTCTTCATACTTGGAACACGACTTCTTCATTTTTCTCCAATCTTCATTTGGGATTTTGATATACAACGATCCACCTCCTTTTAGGACTTGGATCTATTTATCCTCATATATTGCTAGGGAATTTTTGGATAGACTTCTCCATGATCTTTAGGGGAGTATTTTCTTTTCGTCGTGTGTCTTGATCCTTCATATTGATTTTTGATAAATTATTCTTCACATCACTTTGGATCTTTAGCAACAGAATGTAGCCCTCATGCCTTGTTAGGGCCTTTTCGGACTCACCAATCTTCGCATCCCACGTCAATAAGTTATTCCTTGGCTATTAACTCTAATTAATACCGAGCAACTTTTGAACGATCTTGTGCTAGAAGCTAAGTAACTTTTCAAATCGTACGACCTTATTTATTGCAATTAAATTATTAACAAGCGATGGGAGAAAAAGCTCATAATTAACTCACATAAATTCATGAAAGAATACCAAACTTATAATTGACTCTATCATCTCTCGTTCTCTACAATTTAAAATATCAAGGAATGAGACTCGTGAATGCT
The DNA here is from genome assembly GCA_025667525.1 of Glebionis coronaria. Taxonomy (NCBI): domain Eukaryota; kingdom Viridiplantae; phylum Streptophyta; class Magnoliopsida; order Asterales; family Asteraceae; genus Glebionis; species Glebionis coronaria. Next base: position 247,608,812 of record CM046879.1, on the reverse strand, counting down.
TAGCCAATTAAATCAAAGTTTTGGGTTTTCAAGTCATCTATAGGATCTTGCAACTTCTTAGACTTTTTCAAGTTTAGAATTCGCATTTTAAAGTTCCCTTGATAAACGACTTTCTAGGATCAATTTTAGGAACTTGCGAAAAGTTCTCGTTCTTAACCCGTAAGAGTTAAGACTTTCGCGTTTTAAAGTTCCCTATATAAAAGCCTAACAAAACTTGATTTAAACACGTTAAGGATACAAGCTAGAGTAAACTTGGATAAGTAAACTCGGGTTGAGTCAAAAGATTCATGACGTTGAAAAATACATCAAATAAATCTAAACCTATTAAAACCATTTTATTAAAATTTATTCTAGCAATGAAAAATAATGATAACAAAGGAAAAACTACTAGGCCAAAACAGATTAAAATTTTTGAAAAATGTCGAAAAATCAATTTTTTGGTTAAAAGGAGGACAAATTAAAGGAATAGCCCACTTAACTTCGATAGAATTCCCCCTACACTTAATATAAACATTGTCCTTAATGTTTAAGCATGTGGAAGTAAACTCCCCTACACATAGGACATTGTAAACGTTGTTTAAATCTTGCTAAGGAAGAGACAACTAAAGTGATTCCTATTTTAATATTTAAGAATATAAAATAGTGAATCAAAAGAGTTTAGGATAGAACCGGGAAGATGGGTACATGGAATCACGGGTCGTCAAAAGTCATCAAGAATGGATCTATGAAAGCTCGAATCCCTGCACATCATAAGAAAGAAAACAACAAACACATACGAGGGTCTCCCCCTACACTTATTATAAAAACGGATAAAAAAGGATAGATACTCGTGTTGCCTCCCGAGAAGCGCTTGTTTTTTTCATCGAGTCGTGAGCCTGACTCGACCTTGATTAGCATGGGAAAAACCTTGAAGAACATCCATCGGGGTCAAATACATGGTTCTCGTCCATCAAATAGCACAAGCTTAAGGTGAACAAGGCAAGCCAAAGAAGAGTAGGCAAGGTTCCCTTAAGCATTTGTTGAGCACGGTGGTAGAAAGTATGATGAAGTGCAAGCATATCTCCATTGTTTCCAAAAATCTTTCCTTTTATTTCATCAGATGGATACTGAGATGGCTTAAAAACCGTGATACCCGGATCGAACACCTTTTCCTTTAGGGGAAAATAAGACTCAGGCTCAGTAGAATTTGAAGAAGACCCGCTCATAAATCGCACAATCTCATCCGATGAAGGTGGATAGAGAGGTATCAAAACATAAGTACTGCGGATGTCGGTGTCTTCCGGTTTCTTCTCCTTTGCAACGGGTTCCTTAATATCCGAAGGAGGATAAAGACCAAAACCAAAGTCCAAAGGAGGAGAATCATTCTCATTGGGGAAGTATGTATTGAGAAAAGTAGCAAAATCTTCGTCAAATGAGTAATCATCTAAAGTAGGATCAAGCATTGTTGGCGGAGGATCTTCATCAAAAGTAGGAGCAAGGTCATCATTTGAAGAATCACTCGAAAGAGTATCAACATCATCAAAATCATCATTAGTTGGCATGTCTTTATACTCTGAAGAAAAATTATCATAATCATCCACATCTGAACTAGAATAATCATCAAATATAGGTGGAGCATTATATATTGGTGGGGTATCCAAATTGGAGAGAGGATCTTCAGAATCTTCCACATTTTCTTGAAAAAGTGGATTATCATAGATAGGCTCGAAAAGAGGGTTGTTGTAGACGACAACATCATCAAGCTTTGTACTTTCCAAAGGAGTTGTATCAAGCTCGTCTTGAAGCACATCAATCATATTCGCCGATTCTCTTCCATTGAATTTGTTTGTAATCTTCCCCATTTTAAACACTTGTGCATCATTCCCGACTCTTAGAATGAGTTCACCTTCGGCAAGATCGACTAAAGCTTTTCCGGTTCTCAAGAATGGCCGTCCAAGTATTAACGGAATACGAGGGTCCATTTCATAATCAACAACAACAAAGTTGTCCGGAAAAGTGAAGGTACCAACATTAACAAACACATCTTCGGCAATACCAACGGGGTAAGCGAGAGTTTGATTTGCTAGCTCAAGAGTCATATTTGTTGGTGTAAGATCGGGTAATGATAACTTTTTCCAAACACTTAATGACATCAAATTTATACTTGCCCCGAGATCGGCTAAGGTAGTAAATTCTTCGGTTTGGTTAAAAGTACATGGTAGCACAAAACGACCGAGATCTCCAAGTTTCTCCAGAAGTTCTTTAAGAAGGGCTGTAGAACAATTCTCATTTAATCGATTATTAACAAACTCGGCCATCTTCTCCTTCTTACTAAGCAGTTCCTTGAATGCTTTCACAAATTTCGGCATTTGGACAAGTGCTTCAAGGAGGCTATTGTTGAAGTTCATTTGTGTAATCATCTTCAAAAAGGAAGTAACTTGAGCATCCTCTTTAGTGAGCACTTTACACTTGTCTAAGCGAGAAGGATAAGGGATATTGGGTTTAGGTGGTGTAGGTGTAGAAGTTAAAGGTTGAGATGTTGAAGGTTTAGAGGTGGAAGGTGGGGTTGGTGAAGGGTTTTTCTTTGTTACTTATTTTGTAAGAGGTGGAGACGGTAATTGTAACACCCCCAAATTTACACAATTCAATACAGCGGAAGACTCGCTGGTGTTACGGGATAGCACATTACTCACATCATAGACAACGCTTAAAAATCGCGTCTTTTAATAATAAAGCATTTCCATTCATAAATATCAAATTTACATAGGTCCCAAGTCATTGTATTTCATACAGGTTTTATAAAGCATTTGAATGGAAATTATTATTTAAGTGCGGGCCATGAATTCTTGTTGTCTTCCCGAGAATTACCTTCAAGTACCTGAGATAAATCATGTTAAAAGAAAAGGTCAGCAGAAATGCCGAGTGAATTCATAGAGTTTTAATTAAATCCATCAATATAACATCGGTATAAAATTATTACCGAAAATCATTTTGTACAAATCTTTGTAATAGGCCATAAAATAGCCAAAGTCATTTTATGCAAATCCTTATCAAAAATCATAATATAGGCTTTTGCCTTCAAAATCATTATACGAACCATTGTCGTTAAAAACATCATACAATACGTTTTATAACGTTAAATAAAAACCGTTATATGAATATGGTTATGTAAAACCAACACACGAACATAAAATCAATAATAAGACCCCGTATTGCTAGTCAGGCAATTCATTGTAATTCAGTCGTATAGCAGTATTTCATTCTTTGGATTATTATAAGCCGCATGACATTGTTACCTTACTACAACAAACAACGGGTAGCTAACCCGAAACTCATTTGCCCATCTAAGTTAGCGTGTCGTCACAAAGATCACACTATGGAAATCTTCTCATACATAAATTCGCTTACCAATAAATGTGGCACGACGGGGATCAACCGTCAAGGCGCGAACTGGGGTGATCGTCCCCAAATAGTACTATTATATGCATAAGCGTCTACCAAATCCCGGTAGTTCACAGTTCATGCTAATGGGACTTTTAGTGACATAACCTAACTTTAATAATCCATTTTATTTCATACATCGGGTCATACAATCATTCATCGGGTCATACAATCATTCGGGTCCAAATCAATAAACAAACAATCGGGACAAATAGTGTCCTATTTTATCAAAACTAACATGTTATCTCCCTCACGGGTTTATAAAACATTTCATAAAAACATTTAAAAGAGTGCGAGGCTATGAACTCACGTTGATGTGGGAAAGCGGGTTATCGGTAATTCGGATGTACGGTACGTGCTTCAATCACGGAAACCTATATAAATAATAATTGGTCTTAGACTCTTGTCCAATGAATTTATAAAAATAACAAATATACATATGATGATTTTGTACATATTATGATGATCAAGTGGGTTTATATATTCTTATTTACTCATTTTAGTGTTTATGTATTGGTAACTTTTTACTAGTTTACTAGTTTTACCTATTTACATGTTTTAGGTCCAATAAGCCTATTATAAGTTCATTAACTTGTATTAATACATTTTATACTTGTATTATCAGTATTTATACTTTACATGTTGAGCCCAAATGGGTTAAACCCAATAAGTAATTTTTATAAGTGTTGAACTTATTTAGTTAAATTATTAGTCCAATTATGCTAACTTAGCTCGTTAATGTCCGTATGTCATATAGTTCGGGTTTTATCGGTTTTTACTTGTATTAGGTACTTATACATCATTATATGACTTTTAAAAACTTTACATTAGACGGGTTTGATCGTCTAAGTTTTAATTGGCGAAAAACGTTAATTTTACGGTAATAACCGAAAAAGTCGTAAAAATCATGTTTATAGTTTTTATAACTTATAAATCTTATTCAACTACCATTTTTATAAAGTGTCCATTTATTTAACCTTATACATATTTATATAAATAAAATTTATAAGTTAGTGGGTTTTAATTCACATTTTATACTATATTAGTTTAAGTGTTTATATAATACTATTAAACATTAATTCTTCGATTTTTAGTTTCATCTTCACCATGTTTATCATATCTTGAGTTATATAAGGAGATAGAAGCTCATTTTTGGATGGCATAAACTTCATAATATGTGCTACAAATAAGTTAGTTATAGATACTGCTCATTCCATGTCTAACTATCTTTAACAGTCCCTACAAAACAGACTATTAAGATTGGTACACTAATCTTGTTTTGATCATATCTCACTCATTTTGATGATTCCATTGCATGGCCAACTCTCACATGTGTATAACACCTAATACTTACTGTATATTGATTTCACTTTACCATTTTATCAGTTTAACATTTGGTTACTTACTGTTTTTATACAGACATCATATTTAGCAAGATTTTAACCATTTTACATGTGGTTTTCCATCTTTTTACCCATGTTTATCAACACCAAATCCCCACATAATATTTTATCATCATTCATCATCATATACATATACATAAATAAAGAAAATACAAGATTACATAATCAAAATAACAAGAGGATAGGAAGAAACAATCTCTATACCACCATTAGTGATGAAAAGGTTGAGATTTTGGATGAACAAGGCTTGGTTTTGGTAACCAATCTTATGAAATATCAAGACCACCTTCAAGATTACCAAGGATATGAAGACACCTTCAACAAATCAGCCCTAAAATCCTTCTTGAAAATCAGCCCAAAGACCTCCATGAAAACTCCTTTTTATATCTTAAAATCACTTCCAATCTTCATCTTTTGGTGTGGTTATCAACATATATTGATTATATCTTTTGTTTATGGTCAAAATTTGATGATGATGGTGATATAATGGTGGTGTTGGATGTTCAAGGGGAGAGAGTAAGAGTTGAGAGAGTTTCTTGGTTTGCATGTGTGAGAAATGGTTTATGGTTAGCTTGTTTTGTGGTTAAGTGGTTTGGAAAGAAACAAGGACAAGTGTCCTTGTTTACTTAAGTAAACTTGACACATCAAGAGTGTGTTATGTACTCTTGGATTCCACTTGTATAAGGGTGGGAAAGTGTAAACTTGTCCCATCCCTATTAATTTACGGGTACTCCTCGATTCTAGTTTCCTCGATTTGCGTGCCCTCAGGTCGTTTTACGAAAAACGTTTTTATAAATTATGACTCAACGGCACAAAACGAATCTAATAAAAATTGTCTCATCAAAAACGGAGTTCGAAAACGTAAATACGTAATCCTAAGATTTCCGGTTTAATCGTAAAGGACGTTAAATTATTCACGTAAGTCCTAATCTTTTCTCGTAAATTAGTGAGTTTATGAAACAACACAAATTTAAAATCCCAAAATAATATTCACGGATAAATTTCCTGAAATGTCGGACTGTCACCAAAAATGGTGTATATAAACGTAAGCACGTAACGTAGAATCCTCCGGTTTAGACGTAGTCAATGCTACTTCAAGACGTAAATCCAAATTTCTTCCCATAAATGAGTGAGTTCATAATATAACATTAAAATAATGTTTTTAAATAACACTTGAGAATAAAATATCAACCATAAATTGACGGATTGTCACAGCATTTACCCCTAAACAGGATCTTTGTCCTCAAAGATCATTTTATCTTACTACTCACTTCTTATAGAGTTAAAGCCATGTGGGTATTTCCTCCACATTCGATCTTTTCTCTCAAATGTAATTCATTACAATACGCGAGTTTCGTCAAACATAACTACGGGAATAAGATCAAGCTTAATGTTGACTTACTTTCTCTATCCATGATGTTCACGGGTTTTTGATGAATGCAACTTTTCGCCGATCTAAACTTCATCAAGAAGTGATCAGATTCTCACTTGATAGACATTTTATCAAGTTCGATATACGAAACATAATTCACGCAGCTCTTGAAGTCCTAGGGTATATCCAGCTTATATGCCTTTCAAACCAATTCTTTATATTATCTCAATGGTCCCATACAACGAGGACTTATTTCCCATGATCTTTCAGATCATCAATTCATTTTTCCATGGTTAAATTTTTTGGCATAACTTCGCTACCCATATGGCACTTCAAGATCCACATTTCATATTCACATAACCTCCTGCCCACTACCGGCAGTCAATAATCAGATCCTAATTTACACAATCATTTCAGGTTTCACGGGTCGAGTATTTTGTAAGGTTAGGTTCGCCATCATAGGAAACCTTAAACCTAAAAGACATGTCCAACTCACAATGGGTGTATGTCGGGTGTCTTCATCCTAACTCTGCTTACAGATGCTCTAATATTTAGATCCTAACAAGATTCGATCTCGATCCTAATACGATAATTATCAATGATAATCTCTCCAAAGGAAAGCGATTATACGGTTTATTACCAAAGGTCAATCATTCAAACATAAAACAACACTTATAGTATTTTGTATCGTTACTTTACCTCGTCCCTTCGATTGGGGTGGTACACAGTACTCTCATCAAGATTCGTTCGCAATGACTTCTGAGCAAATCTCTAGAAATTCGATGCGAAGCGAGGATCTTGATAGAGATGATCGATACAGGCACACCATGTTTACACAACTCCTTTAAATACAAAAGAGTCAATCTCTTCATCGAGAATCTATCGTTAACAAGAATGATATTAGCAGATTTGGTCAGTCTGTCGACGGTGACCCAAATCGAATCAAATTCAGATGATGACCTTTGTAATAGCTAGACGTTTACTAATGTATGAGGCGGTGTCTGCCTTCATAATTTGCCATCAGTACAACTTCTTCAGATAAAGATACATTTAGTCAGAAATGACAGGAATAGAATACTTATACTTATAAGATTCCAACATAACTAAATCTCAAAATCTCCATATTTAGGCAACTACAAGTGGCCTTTTATACATTTAACGCCATCGGCTCCTCAATTCCAATGGTTCATATTAACCGCTAACCCCTTTTTATTATCTATATTATCCTTCTTACAAGCATTGTTTATTTTTATATTGTGTCAGTAATTATATTCACCTTCCCCGATGAAATAAATATCATGACCGTATCCATTCGAAAATTCTTTCTTCATATTTTCTAAGTTTTAGTTTCGTCTCAACTATTATTTTTATCAGTTTTGCTCAATCCGACGAAGCGTCGGTAATTACTACAAGTAATTAAATAATAAATATTTAATTTTTATGAAACGTAAACGCAAAAAGTTTTTAAATTTTCTCAGTTTGTCCAATTATATAAAAATGTTCAAAATAAATTTGAATTTAATTAACACAATTTTTGTTGATTTATCGGAAATGATTAGTAAGATCCGTAAATGTTCGAAAAACCTTCGTTTATTCTTTGGAAAAAAAAAAATTTCTTAGTTGAAAAGCAAAAATTGTCGTTTCAAATTTTAAGTCATGGTTTAACGGTTTCCTCAATCCCTCTTAGGTTGTCTTGAGGTATACACAAACATTTACCCCTAAACAGGAGTTTAGTTAAATGATTTGTGTATAAGGGAATAATCCCTTAAAAATCCTTTGTTAAAACATTTGTCAAAACATATTTCCATTTTCTATTAATCACACGGTCAAATAATGTAAAGGATTAAGTCTTTAATCGCATGTTAAATACTCAAGGTACAAGTTTTCATTGTTCGGACAATTTAGGGCAGTCTATAACTAATTATTAACTCATTCTTATTCTTATAAACAAACAGATGGTCCTTAATTATCGCAAGCATGAATTTATCAATTTAAAGCCTACACACGTGATTCACCCAATTTATGGATGCTGCATGTTCATTAGTAAATCCAAACGACATAACATGAAACTCATAATATTCATTACAAGTTCTGGATGTAGTGATTGGAATAGATAATCTTTTTCGCGGACGCGAAATTGATGATAACCATGCCATGGATCAAATTCCTGAATATACGCTAGAACCTTGTAAATGATCGAACAATCTATCATCTTGGGTAGTGGATATAGATTTTAATCGTCAATTTACTTAGTTCACGGTAATTAATAAATATGAGGAATGATAATACCATAGCTCTTCATAATGACGAGCTTGGTAGAATAAAATCTTTCTCCGGCAACTCTCTCAGTTGTACGGTAATTCCTTTAATTCAGATGGTGCTGACGTACAGTGCACGCGCCACAGGTGCAACACCGAGAATATAATCAATACAAAATTCAACTTGCCTTAATGGCGAAAGTCTAGGTAATTCACCAACAAATACCTCCTAAAGTTTCAGATAACGGAAACATCTTTTAGTACATTTACTTTAAGTTCTTTCTAGATTATAATATCTATGACTAATTCACAACCATTCACGATATAATTTCAAGTCTGAATGCAGGATATGGTCATCCATCAAGAATTATTTAGATCACTTTTGATAATCAACATCTTATCATTTAGGGGAATTCTACTCGAGTTCCCATCAATTAAGACAATGTCGTCATGTCATAATCAATCAATCCATTCTACTGGCACTATCAACTTTCCAGTTTCATTACCGTTGATAAGATTTGAACTTCTCAAAAGACTAATAATAACTCATAATCCTTCATAAATTCAAGGATATATGGAGACACAACTACCATTAAAAGAGTAAGGTCAACGCATAATATACGCGAGAGAATTTCAAATTAGATACAGACGAAAACATTTAATGAATATGAATATATCCCATGTTTTCAAAATTTGAGTACGCATTCGAAAGCTCCTCGGATCGTTACCTAGGTCATTCAAATGAAATCAAATCAAAAGAAATGATAGGAACGTCGATACATCTGTTGATCCCAAACTTAGATCGATTTAGCTTTATGTATACGAGATTAGATCAAGTAATACACTTAGAGAAACCTTTGTATATGTTTAAAATAATCTAAATGTTATGCGGAATTAACACTTAAACAAGAACACACAAGATATAAACAAACTTTCACTTTGATTAATGATATCAAACTTGCTTACAATGAAATTAGTTTACGAATGAAAAACTTATATCAAACATTAACCTAAAGGTCTTCTTTTATAGACATAAGAAGCCTTGTACAATAATCTACGTATCAGCTATTCTAGGTAAAGATAAATATAGAAAATACATTGTTGTTCCTATCTTTACTAGAAGTAATCTAGAATACAATAAACGCGTAGAGTATATCTTCCCATCAGTGCTTGTCTTCAATGTATCAACGCTTGACTTTATCTTGTCAACGCTTGAGCTGTCAGCGTTTGTTTTACTCCTGTCAACGCTTGATTTACTCTTGTCAGTGCTCAAGTGATCTGGCCATAATTTATTCCCAACAATCCTCCCCTAAACTTGATATTCACTCTTATGATCAAGTTTCTGAATAAACATTAAGGACTAGGAGGAATCTTACAAACCTTCTCATATTGGTAATAAATAAATCTGATCAAGTCTTTTGCCACGTCACTTGAATAATCAATTTCCAGCTGAGTGTTCTTCATCTTTTCCAAGATATCCTTGGATATGAAATACTGACCATCCACAAGTAGATACTCAGCAAACTTTGTAGAACTCAAATGGTATACACCAGCAGCTGAATACAATCTCCATTGAAGACCACTGAGGTCATCTTCAAGATCCTTCCAAATAGCAGGATCCTCATCTTTTGGTCCACACATTCTCTTGAATGTGGACCACAGTTTTATTCCATTAGCTGAAGTTGGTGCTTCAGCCTCATACTTGGTCTCTAGCAACCTCCATAGGTCTACCAAGTCTTCTCTATCACAACTTGCAAACAAAGATATAAGAGTGGTAAAAGTGTGCACCTCTTTTCCATACCTGCTGATTGTAGAGTTTTTGTACCCTTTAGGAAAAGGATGACAAAATAGGGCAAGTATGCACGACGATTTAGGAAAACCGTGTGTGAATGACCCTAAAAGTGAGTTCGTTCTCGAGGAGGCTAGTGCGTTGTGTTAAGAGATGATTTTGATTTGTGATTATATGATTGAAAAAGAAAGAAAGAAATGAGATTGGAAGATAAAGACGGTTACGAAGACGGATTTAACTAAGACGAAAAGGCGATCACGCAAAACCGTAAATAGTGCAAAAATTAAATTTTTAACCTAAAAATTCCTAAAAATTACTAAAAATCCACAATAATATTCTAAGAGTTTACAAAAAATCCAAACTTGCTAAAACCTTTTAATTAATTAAATAATGACTTTTTAATGCTAATTAAAGCCCTAAAAATCACAATTAATTATTAAAAAGCCCTAAACAAGATTTTAAAGTTTGTAAACCTCAAAATAACCTAATTAAGCTAAAAAGTATTTTCTAAAATTTTAAAACCAAATAAAACTATTCTTAAACACTTAAAAACTATTAAAATCAATTAAACTTAAATTAATTCTAGAAAATAACTGAAAAGTCCTAAAAATATTTGGAAAGTTACAAAATTCCTAATTAAGTGTCTTCAATCTAAGAAAAATGTAAAAACTTAAAAAATCAAACTTTCAATTTTTAATAATAAAATAATATTAAAATATTCAAAAAAATTCAAAGTTCATAAAAAAATTCTAAAAAATTTCCAAAAATCTAGAATAATGTAACTAAGACAAAAATGCAATTAAAAGTTTCTAAAACCTATTTAATAATTTTATATTAAATTTTAAAGTTGGTTAAAAACCCTAAAATCCTATAAAATCAAAAATAAGACTTTTTGAAAACTTTTTTAGCTGTAAACCTCAAAAATATAATTAAAAACCTAAAAACTATTTTTTTAGATTTTTAAAATGGTTTTTCCTATTTTTAATCTAGTTAAATAAAAACGGGTAATTAAAAAATGATAAAAAATAAATAAAGAAAGAGAAAAATCAAAACTTAGCACAGAAAAATCCTAAATGAGGTAACAGACCTAGGAAAAATACAAACTAGCAAATAAGCTTATACAATAAGCTTAAATAAGCTTATAAAGCTACGGCTTTATTTATGAAAAGCCCAAACAAAACCCTTTTAAATAACTTGTGACTTGAGTCTTTAGCAGTAAAAGACCCAAGGGCACGCTGGTAAGTTGTGAGTGTTGTGAGAGGAGTGGCGCAGGTTCGAGTCCTGGCCACGTCCTTTTTGCTTTTTATTTTTTTTCTTTTCAAAACTTTAAATACTCAAAATAGTGACTTTAACTCACTCTAAAACACACTTCTTATACAATTTAAGATAGATTAAAAGCTACTAGCATTAAAAACGTGCCCAGTTAAGATTTTTTATGAACACAAAGAAAACTGATATTCTTCACTTGTGAAGAATGGATCAAGAGGAGCTTGATCTATGATTCTGTGATGTTTGATTGGACAAGAAGGGCACCCCTATACTCAGTTGAGTATAGGGAGTCAAAACAAACACAAAACAAGCAAGTATTCACCAAGATCAAGCTCAAAATTGCCAATGAAGTTTCTGATAAAGCTAACTCAGGTCTGGGAGTGTTTTGCTGGTTTTATATGCACACAAGTGAGATTCAATAAGCCAGATTTTGCACATAAGCTACCCAAATGACATATAAGCAAACCACAATCCTCAAATAACCAATTATCTAACAACTTGCAAGATTTTGAGGCTCAAATTTAACAAAAACAGTCAATCAACAAGCACTTTCTGATTATAGCTACTTGTCCCAATTTTTACATGCAAACTTGTTCAAACTTCACCAAACATAAACCCTATGACTCCTATAACTTAGTAACACCCAAAGAAGTGTTTTTAACCAGGTTTTAAGCAAGTTTCATATCATTAAACCCCTCTTAAACCCTAATCCAAACACCCCTTTAAATCTGAAATATGATTTTTAACACACCAATTTCTTTTCAAACTCTACCAAACTAATTTGCTGAGTCCTAAACATGCATAAATACATCAAATAGGCCTAGATAAGCAGTTAAATCAAACAAATAAACAGATTCTCACAAACTCCATAATCAATCACATAAAACTGAATATTTTTAAAACTCAAAAACAAAGGGACAAGGTGGTACCTTGTTGGACCTACATCCAGGCCCAACAATCGCTGCTAGCCATCTCCTAACAGACCCGGGTCTGTGCAGATCCTTGGACAAAACTTTCAATGAATCCTGCTAAGATCAATGAACACACAAATATCCAAAAATCTGATTTCTGAAACTTTTAAAACCTTTTCATAAATAATCTTCTCAAATAACTTCCTTTCAAAAACACTTAACAAAACAAATTCCAACCCTGGAAAACCAAACTCAAAACAAGATTTAACCAAAAACCAAATTTTCAGAAACTTGCAAACAAAACTGAATTTTTTAAAACTTAAAAAGCAAACCAACAATAAATGGACACAATCAACAGCAGAATAGTAAAGATGGATCCTGGATTCTTTTCATCACAAAACTCAACCAATTTTCATTCATAGATAAAATGGGATTTACAAGTTTTTGACCTAAGGAAAAAAATCAGGAACAAGAAGAAAAAATGAAATGGTAAGTGCCTTATATAATGGCTACAAGAAGTTACTAGAAAGCTGAAACCCTAGTATGTAATCTTCCCAAAGTGCCCTTGGACGAATCTTGAAATTCTTGGTCAAATCGTGCAACATGTGATGCCAGTTGGAATGAGGACTGTTAGGATGATCATGGACGTTAAAATGTGCTTGGGGACCAAGGACTACCATCAAGCCGTTTAACTTGTCTGGTATTGGGGTTTGGGGATAAAGACGGGTGCAGGGGAGGGTCCCACAAGACACATGGGTGTGTCTTGTGTTAATTTGGGATGTGGGTTTTGATGACAAAGTTGTGAATCAAGGATCTGGAGCAGAAGAAACAAAACCCCCTTGTTTTTAGTTGTATTGAATCTAGAATTAAGTAGGGTTTATGGGGGGGATTAGAAGCAGTTTAATCTATTTTGGGGAAATTAGATTTTAAAAAATATGTTTGGTGGGAAATTAGATTAAGTTATTTAATTGGGTTGGGTGGAAGTCTGACGTGGGGGGTGAGATGAGGTGTAGGGAGAGTATTGGTGGGTGAAGGTGACGTGTGGGTTTGATTGGTGGGGAGTAGTTTGGGTGTTTGACTGAAATTGTCCCCCAATGTTCTTCTTCTTTTCACTTTGCAATAAACAGCAACAACTTTCAATTCCCTTTGATAATAACTTTGGCATCTTGGCATTTTTGGCACAACAAGTTTTTAAACTTGTTTCAAGGACTTCAAATGTAAATTTATGATATTTGAAGGACTGATTTTGGCATTTTCTTCATTCTTCAAGGTTTGACTTGTTTGTTGACTTCTTGGAGGACCAATATTGACAATTTAGTTTTGTTGAGGGACTAAATTTGCCAATTCTTCAAAGTTAAGGGTCCTTTTTGTAATTTTGACAAACTTTAGGGACCAAACTTGTAATTATGAAGATACAAGGGTATAAAGTGTCAATTCTTCCATATTGGAGGACCCTTCTTCAAAATTCTTCAAATCTTCAAGGGTTTTCTTTGGAAAATTCTTCATTAGGGCTTGGTTCATCGTGCGGCTTCGTTTCCCGTGTTCGTTTTTGACTGATTCTTGTGATCTTTTGTCATTTTCTCAATATCCGTACCTAAAATACACAAGCAACAAACACAAGCATATATTTGGGTATTTTGATGATATTTAATGCATTTTAAGCCCGATTTGGACGATGAGACTATGTATAAAAGCAGTCTCATCACTTGCCAATCTTCCAAAACCCACATTCATCTTCTTCATAGCTCACAATTGGGTTTCTAGAATCTAGTGGTAACACTTGCACCATATCTGAAGCTTCTAATGGTGAGAGCTTGAGGCTCTTTCTTATGACAGCTTCACTTGGATATAATGGATCCATATCTTTGGGAAACTCAAAAGGAACTCCCTTTTTCACTGGTCTGGGAACAAACATTGCCTTCTTGAGCTCCATTTCTTCTACAAGTTCTTCTTTTCTTTCATCAGAAATAAGTCTTAGAGTGTTTGCTTCCTGCACTCCTAACCCAGATGGGATAAGCTTTTCATTCCAACTCATTAAATGTCAATGCCCTCAATTTCTGATAAGTCCATCCTACTCCATGACATCTGAGCAACATGCAGTATAACTCCCTTCTATCCCTTTTCAACTCTGAGAAAATATTGCTTGCCTTGTGTTTCAAAATAACCTGGCAATCTTTTTGTACTCTGAGGAGAATCTCTAAACCACATATCTGATCTGAAATGGTCAAGTGTGGATTCTCCATACATCTTTCTTCCCAAGCATGATACATTTAAACCACCTCTGGCATATCAAAGTCAACCTGCAATTTCAACTCTCTTAATTTCTCCTTGGCCAACTCATCTCCATACTCAAGTCTCTCTGGCTGTTCTATGATCATAACACTTGAGTCTGAGCTAGCTTCATCACTCCCTTCTTTCTCTTCTGAAGTGACAACAAATGGTGACTCTTTCGCCTCCTTTATATCTTGTTCCATGATTTGTGCAGCCAACCTTCTATCAAACTCAATTTGAGCTGCATTCTTTGGAACAACCTCTTCTACCATAATACCCTTACCCTTATCTAATGGATCAATTATTGGTAAGGTAGATGGTGATACCTGCGAAGAAACCTCCTTGATGATGGATGATGACTGGGATACATCACCCTCATGTGCAGGTCTGTCAACGCCCAATTTTGCTCTATCAGCGCCCAAAATATTTCTGTCAGCGTCCAAATTCTCCTTGTCAACGCCCAAATTTCCTACCTCAGCGCCTTTTGCAATTTCCTCCAACATAGCTGTAAATGATAAATTCAAGTTTGTAGGAGAGACTAAGGACGTATCAAAACCTGTCTGTTTCTTCAAACTTGTAAGGGCCTCAACAACATCCAAAAATTGACCATCATGGCTGCCCTTATCACTCATATTTATTGGATCTTCCTCCCCTTTGGAAGATTCCTCCATCCCTCTCCTTGCACTAGCAGTCTCAAAAATAACAATCCTCTCCCTCAATTGCTTGAGTTCAAGGCCTTGTGTGCTGACAACTTGTACCAAGTCTGCATTTTGCTTTTGCAAGCTCATGCAGACTGCCGTCAATTCAAGTAGGGTCATTGGTTCCAATCTGCCCTCTTCTAAAATGGGTATTTGACCTCCCAAGTCAGATTCATTGGGCATGGATGAGGACTTAATGATGGTGGGACTGCCTTGGCCAGCTTTTAAGCCAGAATCAATAGTCCTAGCCTCATCCATTGCACCAGCCACACTTGTGGTGGTGGTTCTCTCTACTACATGGCTAGGACCACCAGAGGAGAACACTCCAGTAGTCCTTTGGCGTTTCATCAACCTATATTCAGGGGGTGTAGAAGATGATGTGGATTGGGTGGATGTGGGTTGGTTAAGGGGTGTTTGGGTCTATGAGGGTTGTGTGTCAACGTTGGAAATAGGCACATCAACGCCAACATTTAACGTGTCAGCGTTGAAGGGTTCTTGGAATTTGCATATGTTCAGGTGAAGGTAATGGTTCAGGTATTGGGTCAATTTGGGGTTGAGGGTCTGGTTGGGGTTGTGCTGCTGCAATGACATCAAGCATAGATTGGGTTAAAGGTAGGTCACGATGTGGGGGTGAGTTCATCTTCATAAAATTGCTTTCTTTTGCACAGGGATCTCATAAAAATCATTATGATCCCTTGTGTAGTATCCTTGAACATCAAAAACCATTTGTAAAAATCGGGGATAAGCTAAAGTCATTTTGTTCCCCTTATTTTTACACATGCCCTCAAAAATCATTTTAGAATAATTAAATTTTTGCCCAGTTGGAATGCAAACAATAGCACTGGCAATAGATCTATTGATCTCATTGTGTGTAGTGCATTTGGGACTCAAACATTGAAGGAGGATATGTATGAGGTACTTCCAGGCTGGGGGAAACTCCTGTTTATGATATTTATTTAAAGTTCCTTCATCAGGAAAAGGATAACCCAAAGCCCTTAGTCCTTGTTCTATTTCACTAATGGGAAGGGTGGTTATACCATCAGCATCATCAAGATGCAAGGCTTGGCGTACCAAAGCCTCAGTAACCACCCAAGGTCTCCTATTAACAATAGAAGTTAATGTAGTCACTCTATTAACTGTTGAGGAACTAACAGTGTTCCAAAACTGTTTAATATGTGTGACTAGAATGAGTGGTGCATGAGAAAGAGCATACCTAATAGGAGATGCGTTCAAATACGCCACCATTTGTGTGTATTGGGGAAACAGAGCATCATCAGCTTCAAGATACGCGATCATGTTGTGTTGGCTTCTAAACCCCAATTCTAATTCTGATGGTTTAAACTTTGGTGTCATTGTTGAAAGCTGTTTAAAATTGATTGATGAAGATGAAGTTGATAAGAAAAAAATTGTGTTAGACAAGAATTATAGGTACCCTGTTTAAAAATAGGTGCTAAATTTATAGTAGAAGAAAATACATGTGATTGGCCCAAAAAGAGGCAAGTATTTTCAAAATACAATCATGAAAATATTGAAAAAGAATAATGTTATCTCATGCATTAAATGAAGTTTATCAGCTCCCAAAATTACGGCCTAAAAATATGTCAAAAAGTAACAACTGGGTAGGACCCATTGAGTGTCAACAGTAAAAAATAACCTATCAACGCCCAACGGCTATAATCTTGTCAACGTTTGCCTATAGCCATGTCAACGTCCAAATTGGTCACAACAACGCTTGGAAAAATACTTGTCAGCGTCCAAAAATAAAAATTTTTAAAAATGAAAAATGACCTTAACAAAGTAATTTATCCTAGAGAAGATAACCAAAAAGCTGATAATTATTATAGGGCGGCAAGCACTGTCCAGTTATGCACACTTGCTTATGTAAGATAGACATAACAGTCCTCTAGTGTCCCTTGCTAACCAAAACTCTTAACAACCAAGTTACCTTATAAAATTCCTTGTCACTCCCAGGTAAATCCCATAACAAAATTATTCCCAAGTCTCCCAACAGACCACAACCAATTCTAGGCCAAAAATGCCTTGGCAGCATGCATAGTATATCAACTTTGCATGCTACAGTGCCTCATGATTTAGTAGAACTAACTCATACTCACCTGTGGACACAATCTAGAATTGTGATAAGAGTATCATATGGATACCCAAACAACCTAAAGGTTCCTAAAACCTCCCCTTAAACTATGATACATAAGTTGCTAAAAACGTGCATGAACATAAAAATTTATGTCAAGATAGGAATTAATAATTCCAACCATCATCCATAAATAAAAACTTGTCCAAATGCTTCTCCAATGATCCATAAGCAACTCTGTATCCAATGGTATACTGCTAACACCACCTGCACATTTAGATTGAAAACCACAAAACTAACATTGTTGCTGACAACGCCCCGATAACACATGACAACGTTGAGGGAAGCTTTGTCAGCGTTAGACAATTATATTGCTGACAACATCACAAAAACACTTATCAGTGTTCAAGCAACCTTTGTCAGTGTTAGAAAAATATAGTGGAAAATCTAAATCTTCAAAAGACCAATAACAATGCATCATCCTGTACATACTTTTACAAAAAGACTCCAAAACACATATTATGTAAGATTGATCATTCCAATACTTGTTACCAAGTATTGAAACCTCCCAGCATCAAAAGGTTTAGTTAGTAAATCTGACACATTTTCCTCAGTGTCAACCCTATCTGGTTGTATTAAACCTTTTTCAAAACAATCCCTTATAAAATGGTGTCTAATTTCTATGTGTTTAGTTTTAGAATGATGTACAGGATTCTTAATGATGCATAAAGTGCTGTTATTGTCAACAAATATCTTGGTATGCATGAAATTATACCCATAGTCCAACAGCTGGTTCTGAATCCACAAAACTTGGCCACAACAAGCAGCTACAGCCACATACTCAGCTTCAGTTGTAGAATTAGCCACCACTGTTTGTTTCTTGCATTGCCAAGATATCAACCTGCTCCCAAGAAACTGACATCCAGCAGTTGTGGATTTCCTATCAAATTTATCACCTCCATAGTCACAATCTGAATATGCAATCAGCTCCAATGGTGAATCCTTTGGGTACCACAAACCAAGACTAGGATAGCATCTCAAGTACCTAAAGATCCTCTTCACAGCATAAAGGTGACATTATTTGGGAGTCACTTGATGGCGTGCACAAGCACACACAGCAAACATGATGTCAGGTCTGGAGGCTGTAAGATACATCAAGGATCCAATCATGGATCTATAGTGCCTGACATCAACATCTTTCCCATCTCCAATCTTTCCCCAAGGGTGTTCTCTATCCATAGGAGTAGTAGCCCTCTTTTCATGTAGAGAAAAGCCAAACTTCTTCAAGATCTCAGCCACATATTTATCCTGGGAGATGAAGATACCATCTTCTTTCTGCTGAACTTGTAAACCAAGAAAGAAGTTCATCTCCCCCATATCACTCATCTTGAATTTGTCTATCATAAGCTTGGAGAAATCCTCACTCATCTTTGGATCAGTAGACCCAAAAATGATGTCATCAACATAGACCTGGACAAGCAACACATCCTTTCCTTTCTTCTTTGTAAATAGTGTCTGATCTATGGTGCCCCTCTTGAATCCATTGTCCACTAGATAAGTAGACAAAGTACCATACCATGCTCTAGGGGCCTGATGAAGTCCATACATAGCCTTTTTGACTCTATACACCTTGTATGGATTCTCTGGATCCTCAAAACCAGGAGGTTGCATCACATATACCTCCTCAACAATAGTTCCATAGAGGAAGGCACTCTTGACATCCATTTGATAGACAATGAAGCCCATGCAGGATACATAGGCTAAAAAGATCCTTATAGCTTCAATCCTTGTAACTGGTGCAAAGACCTCCTCATAGTCTATCCCCTCCTCTTGTGTATATCCCTGAGCCACTAACCTTGCCTTGTTTCTGACCACAATGCCTCTTTCATCTCTCTTGTTTCTTAGAACCCATCTTGTCCCTATAGGTCTGACATATCTGGGACAATCAACCAGCTCCCAAACATCCTGAATTGCAAATTGGTGAAGCTCATCCTGCATTGCTTCTACCCAACTTGGTTCTTTGAGAGCATCAAATATTTTCTTGGGTTCATGTTGTGACAAAAAACAGGCAAACAAACATGCTTGCACAAGAGAGGTATCAACCTTCTTGTGAATATTGGCAATAAACCCACCAAGACCTTGATGAGATCTTCTAGTTTGAACTGGAGTCATAATATCACCAATGATTTGATAAGTGTGGTGATTCTTCATAGTGGAAGTGAGAACTCCTCCTTTAAAAAGTCTGGTGTCCTCAACCTCATTCTCCATGTTGCCAATATCTTCTTCATCAGACTCTCTTTCATCAATATAAGGATGAACCTCTTCATATAAGTTGGAAGGTTCTCCTTGTTCAAAAATGGAAGATAAAAGATGTGCAGAAGTGTTGTCAACGCCTGAACCTTGTTTGTCAGCGCTTGGGCTAACAATGCTTGAACTGTTGTTGTCAACGTCTGAGCCATCAACGTCTGAATAGGTCTTGTCAGCGCTAGATTTGCCTTTGTCAGCGCCTGAAGGACCATGCATGTTTGTATCTGGTGGTACTTGGAGACCACCATTATCTTTACCAGCAGCAGCCGCAGCAGCAAAAGCATCTGTCCAAATGGGAATTGTAACATATTCTTGGATAGGAGATGACTTCTCTGCTTGTGATCCAACCTTCTCATGAACCTGTGTACCTGAAACATCAACAACTTGTTCTTCCACAACATTTGAAGTTACCTTCACAATGTCTGTATTAGTGACAGGCATATAATTTAAAGTTCTAGATAAAGGTTCCAAGTCAAACAACCAATTAGGACCACTTTCAGGATCACTAGGTTTATTTTCTAAAAACCTAACATGTACTCTTTCAAGTATACGTTTTTCCTCTTTAAGATAAACCCTATATCCCTTGCTCTGCACTGAATACCCCATGAAGTAGCCTTCATCACCTTTTGCACTAAACTTACCTAAGGCATCACTAGTGTCTAAGACTACTACATGACAACCAAAAGGTCTGAGAAAACCAATATTAGGTTTTCTTCCCCAAAGTAACTCATACGGTGTTTTGTTTTGAATTTTGTTAACCAATGCTCTATTTTGAACATAACAAGCTGTATTAACAACCTCAGCCCAAAAGGCTATAGGAAAATGAGCATCAACCAACGTGGTTCTAGCTGCTTCAATTAGGGTTCTATTTTTCCTCTCAGCAACCCCATTTTGCTGTGGGGTTCTGGCAACACTAAATTGCCTAGTAATTCCTTTCCTGGCACAGAAATCATCTAGCTTCTTATTCCTAAATTCTCCACCATTATCACTCCTAAGTATTTTAACTTCATTTCCAGACTTCTTCTCAATCTGAGTGATAAAATCAATTAGAATATCAGCTGTGTCACTCTTCATAGCTAGAAAGAATGTCCAAGTAAACCTAGGAAAGTCATCTGTGATAACAAAGCAATATGACTTACCATTCAAACTTTCTATATTGGTTGGACCAAAAAGGTCCATATGAAGCAAATGAAGAGGTCTAGTACTAGAGTGCACCTGTTTGGACTTGAATGAGACCTTGTGCTGCTTGCCTTTAAGACATGCAACACAAGAGTGGTCATTGTGGAAGGCCTTCTCAGGCAAACCATCAACCAAGCCAAGTCTCACAAGCCTATTTATATTCTTAAAATTTATGTGCCCTAGTCTCCTGTGCCACAAATTACTCTCATCTACTGAAGCTTTAGCATAAAAACAAGACATATTGTTATTCATTCTAATCCCATTCAGATTCACATTGTATATGTCCTTATGCCTAGGTGTTCTATACTCAATATATTTCTCATCAGGGATCTTATAATCCTTACTTAACACCAAACATTCAGTATCAGTAAACAGAACTTTATTTTTGTTATCACACACTTGTGATACACTAAAAAGATTGTAATCAAGTTCTTTTACCAGAAATACGTCTTCAAAACGCAAGTTCTTGGTGAGAAGGGTTCCTTTTCCTGTGATAGTACCATATCCGCCTCCAAAGTAAACCTTATCACCATCCTTAATGGGAGTAAAGTTTGTAAGATAGTCTTCCTTCCTAGTCATGTGCCTTGAGCATCCACTATCCCAATATCCATAATCATTGACCTATTTTTGAATGCCCTGCACATAAAGAAAACAAATTAGTTTTCTTTGGGAACCCAAGCCTTAGAAGACTTGGATTCATCTGGTTGTTCAATAAGAACAGACTTAGTTCTCATAACAACCTCATTTTCATCCTTCTTAGGATGAAATACCCAGTTAACCCCAATAGGTTTTGTAATGACCTTTGAAATGTAATTAAATCTGTTGCATGTCATTGAAATCCTATTATCATTAGGGTTTTGATCTTTCTTGGGTCTCCATGTTAAGCTTGAAGAAGCTTCGGACCCCTTACCCTGTGGTTGCAAATATTTAGGTATGGTCACGTTTCTGTCAGCGTTGGAATTGGTCTTGTCAACGCTGAAATTACCCTTGTCAGCGTTGAACCTAGGGTTTGCTACAGAAACCCATTGCCTATTCGACCAGGTGTTTGTCTTTTGAAATGGTCTTTGTCCATGAGTGTTAGACCCTCTAGTGAAGAATGGGGCAGGTCTAACAACTTGTGGACTTTGCTCCACACAACGTTTGGGTCTGACAACATTTGACTTCCTAACAACATTGACTTTGTTCCTGTCAGCGCTGAATTTGTTCCTGTCAGCGCTGGCTTTGGGAGCGTTGACACACTTATATGCCAAGTGTGAAAAGCTACCACAAGTGTAACAGGCTTTTCTAGACACAACCCTAGGTCTAGAAGAGAAGAAGCCTGTTCCATCATTGCTAACCTGGCTCTTAGGTGACCTAGTATTCCTATACATCTCTGCATATGTAGAATCTTGATAACCTATGAATCTATGAAGGGGGTTGATGATTTCTAAAGAGAGAAACTAGAGAGAGAAAGTGAGAGAAAACTATGTGTTATTTCATTAAGTGGAAATGAGAAATGTTCAACAACCAACCCCTTTCCAAGGAGGAAAGGGGTATTTATACTTCCAAGCAACATTGGGCTTGGGCCGGTCCATGACAAGCCCATGGACCGGTTCTTACTTAACTTAATAAGTAACTATTAACTACGAGCTATTACAAACATAAATAATATTGTGGAGTGACCGATACTTCTAATATACGTAAAAACGTATTTCTAACAATCTCCCCCTAAGGGAGGTCACTCCACGTTACAAAGTTCTAAACCTAGCATACTATACTAAGTCTTCGTTCTTTAGCTCGTAGTCTTTTCTTCTTTTCTTTCTTTTGTTGTGAATATGTTGGTTTGATCTTTTAGGCTTTGGCTTGAGAGCATTGTTCTTTTGGCCTTTCACGTGCGATCTTTGCCTTCTTGTGAATTTTGCCTCCTCGTGACTCCATGTTCCACACACTTATGTCTTTTTGTTGAATTCTCGAAAGTTTCAGAGTTTGGTGCAGCGGAAGACTTTATCTTGTACTTTCTTGAATTTTTGCTAAACTTTGATGCAGAAAAACATAAGCATGTGGGAACGACTTCTACAGGTACACCGCAACACCACCGTCTTCACTGGTACACAGCAACGCCACCGTCTTCAACAGGTACACAGCAACGCCACCGTCTTTAACAGGTACACAGCAACGACACGAATAAAATGGCTTTGAACATTTTATTCTAATTCGGTAGCATTTTACCTCCGGTCGGTGAAGACCGTTGGACGATATTAGATATCGTACCCGTGACGGATAGTTTCAATTAAGTAACTTCCTGACAGGATTTCGCAGGTAAACCCGTTCTCTTTATTCGACCGTCCAAAGCTGACTGCGAACATAAAGAGTGAATCACTTGGATAAATTATCCTTGTGATTTGAAGCCGTCAATTCATGGAACCTGGAACAAGTGAATTTCAATTAAGATTTTCACCATCGTTGCTTTCCAGTTGTCACGAGCTCAATTCATAAAGAATCTTGCACGTTACCTACCAAGTGCTGTTTGATGTTAACACTAGAAGGATTTCCACTCGTCACTGTGATCAATAAAGAGTCACTCTGAGTGTTCTGGCAAGATCATATGATAATGCGTAGAGGCCTGGAACGAGTTTAAGTTCAGTTAAGAGTTAAACCACTATTTCTTTCCAGTTTTTCACAAGATTGGTTCTAAAAGAACCATACGTGTAACCTACCATGAGCTTGTTTGATGTTGGCTCAAACAGGATTTCCATCTTCATTGTAATACTTACGTATTACTCGGATGTTCTGGCAATATTACAGGAATATTGCGTAGGACTCATGAAAATCTCTTACTTTTCACAGTGTGTGAGAAAGCAAGGAATAAATGGAAAGTGTCCTAATGAGACTTTTGATGATCTCTTGGCTCTAGACTCGATAGTGCGTTTTGATTTAGTGAGCGATGGCTGGAGAGGAGTGCCACCTTTTCAATACCAGTCTATTCGGAGTGAATAAACCAATAGATAACGTGTTGATCTCCGTGTGATTAAAACAAATACCTTTTGAGAGATATTTGAGTTAGCTGAGAAGGGTTGTGCATTGCATCACTGGGTCCATGATGTCTTTCTTCAATACCGAGAATCATTAGCAAAAATGACCTCAATAGCATATGTATTGACCCGGTTTCTGCCTAAAGTTGTAAGGAGGGCTTCTTTCTTTACACCCTTTATCTTTACAATTCTTTTTCATTCTTCAACCCCTTCAATGCTTACCAATACGTCATCACTAGCACCTTGTTGTGATTGTTCCAGTGCTAGCTTAAGTACTTGGTCGGCATTCAGCTACGTTCACATCCTTTCTCCATCTTTCCTAGGACTTCTAATTCTATCTAGGGAATTGTCCTTGGGAAGATTCCATCGGCTCTGATGAATCATTGGACTAAACCTATTCCTACCACCCTTTTGTCACCACATTCGTCGTGAATTAAGCGTGTTTTGGGAAGGAATTGCCACCATGAAAAATCATTGAAAATCACCTAAAGTACTTGTGATATTGAAATCAAAAGTTTCGTACCTTAGGTGTTTTTGATCATAAAAAACGCTCCCCCTTAATACGTGCTTTACACATATTAAGTTGGATTTATCGTTAAATCTTTTTCATCTTTTAGCCAAGTATCACTTAAGTCTCCTTAATCCCATTTTATCCCCTTATCCAAAATGTTAACCATTAATATTTGGGATATTGAATGGATTAACCGGTCTTTGGGTAAAAAATGAAATCGATGTTTGGCCATAGAACATGTGAATGCTCCCCCTTAAGTTAATAAGGGATAGTTGTAGTGCTTTAGTATGATATATTTTAAAAGATTTAGAATCTCGTGAGAAATTCTTGAAAAAATTATCATACCTTAACACTACATCAAGCCGTACAAGCACAATATTCACAAATATACATATTCACAATTGAAAACCAATATAAAGTGGACCTGAAATGTACGACCCATTAGATGGATCGTTGTAGTAGCTTGTGGTGCACTAAATATGGTCTACCACCAAGGAATCTTTCCAAGCTCCTCATCAATCTACGTTCACGGAGCTTTTGATCAATCTTCTTGATCACGTACTTCGCCATTTGCCGATAACCCGGATGCCAATCCTCCGTCATCTCTGGCAAAGTCCCACCCGAGTTAAGATGCTCCAACTTTCCTCTGACTTGTAGAAGAGTCCCATCACTGTACTTATAAAGCTCACCCACCCTCATAAACTTCATTAAACCTCGACTGTTCAAGTAGAAAATGCCGCAATTCGGGACAGAAATGCCGGTATAGGGACATCTATCTACATGTTGAGGTAACACTTGATTCACTGGACGGGTTAGGTTAAGCTTCCTTTGGTAACTTTCGACTCCCATCTGAAGATCTTCAACTCGTTTCTTGATAACAACGCTTCGTGTGAACATACGAAGTGCTGTATTCAAGGCAATGAGATCTTCACGAGGAATATGTGTGAGTTGATCTCGGGTCATCAGAAGCAGCATATCTTCGATATCCTCAAGGCGAATGATAGAAAAATCTCCCTGCTGGATTTTGTATTCTCTGTCATCCTCCCTTTTCAAACGAATCTCCGTCACATGATAATATCCATTCTTGGCTTCAGTTTTCAACCCTAAGATGCTGGAGATGCGGATATCAGATCTAACGTTGCTTCCAGAATTGACTAGGCAGCAGCCCCTGTACGCCCTTCGGACTCGTTCATCCCAATGAGATGCACCTATAACAGCATACATATCATAATTACGAGTTACCCTTGGGACCCAGAGTCGGTTTACCTTTTCCTCGATCCAGGGTATTGTCCCCCAGTTGGCAGCTTTCAGCAAGGTCAAGGAAGTGGCGTACTTTGATGAACCCTTCAGAAGATACTCAAGATCATAGGTGACGAAGAAGTCGAGAGCAATCTGATTATCTTGAGTAGGATCAAGTGGAGGTGGAGCTCTTTCTGAATCATGAAGACCTGGCCGTTGAACGGTATTCGGAGCTTTCAGGATCTCATCGGCATAATACTCGAACTCCATTCGGGTTAACCTGGTTTTGGCGCGAAGTCTTTTATCCTTCAGCACTTTCTTCACCAAAGATGGAGTAACCGAAGTCTTATACTCATGAGCAAGAAATGCACATAAGTCAATCGGACTGCGGATACGGAGATACAAAACATCTTTGTCAGCGTCTGTGATCGGATCATATTGCGCCGCTGCCGTGATTCAAGCCTGTGGTGGTGCAGTCTCGTCAATCTCCAACGTGTCTGCCTAGTCTCGTGTGCTTGGTTCAGGAACCGTAGATTGTTGTGCTTGTTGTAGAGGAGTAGAAACGCGAACATCTGCTGGTTCTGATTCAGGCATCTCGGCGGTGTCATGAACGGGTGAGTGTTGTGCAGCTTCAGGTTCAGTTACTGATTCTGCAATCACAAGAGCAACAACAACAGGACTAACAGGGTTAGTGGTAACAGGTATAGATACAGCAATAGAAGTACCGGGAATCGATGACGCTGTAGTAGCATTCACATCGTGGCGCCACTTAGATCGTCTTGATTCGGTTGATGTTGATTTGTCCTTCTGCGCTGCATCTTTCTTGGACTTGGTTCCAGACTTAGCAGGTTTCTTGGAGCTGGTAACCTTATCTCCCTCTTTAGGCTGTTTACCCCCATCATCATCCTCATCGTTATCCTCGTTGCTCCCCCTAGCACTCTCCTCATTACCATCACCACCATCATCGCCATCATCATCATCATCATCATCTTCATCCTCATCATCATCACCATCATCGTCATCTTCATCATCCTTTTCTTCTTCTTCTTCTTCTCCACCTTCATCTCCACCAGTACCCTCTTCTTCTTCACTTTCTTCCCTTTCTTCCTCAGGTAGAATGTGGTATGGTACAACACTTCCAAACGTTTTAAATAACCTATCATCCTCCATGATAGCGTCATTCAGGGATTTGTAGAGAGCCCGTTGAATCCTAGATATATCAAACGATCCAAGTTCCCTCATTCGAGCTTTCAGGATCTTCTTCAATTCAAAATCCGTCAAGTCATAAGCAATTTTGTAGGCGGATTCAAAAGGATTGGATGACTTGATCATCAAGTTGTCAGCCGCGAGTGTTTTAAACTCATCACGCAGTTTAGGCATAATGGATTCAACAGATTCTTTCACTCTCTCTTCCACAGAAGCTTCAAGTGCTTCTTTCTGCTCCTTGTATTTATCCCTCATCGCTTGAAGTCTAGTGATACGTGCAACATGCTTATCCGCCTCAGCCTTCTTAACCTGAGCTAGTTCTTCTGCATGAGCTTTTCGCGTCAATTCCATATCTGCAGCGAACTTAGCAAGCATCTCTTCTTGGGCTTTCCTAGATGCTTCTTCACTTTGAGCTCGTCTATGTAACTCTTGGCGAAGTTCATCCATTTCTCGTTTGTGATTATCCGTATGTTTATCCAACATTTCAGCCATCACCAATGCAGCCATTGTAGATGTTGCAGAGCTGCTCTGGGTTGAGTGAAGTGGCTCGGTTGTTACTACGG
Organism: Glebionis coronaria; assembly: GCA_025667525.1. NCBI lineage: Eukaryota > Viridiplantae > Streptophyta > Magnoliopsida > Asterales > Asteraceae > Glebionis > Glebionis coronaria. The sequence goes on along the minus strand of CM046879.1, from coordinate 247,581,316 downwards.
TACTAAGGATGGGAGTTATTGGTGGTGGAAGGAATGGTGTTGAAGCCGGTTTGGTTGGTAAGGGTTGTATTGGTGGAGGTTGAGTTGCTAAAGGTTGAGTTACTAACGGTTGAGTAGACACCATGATTGTAGGAGCACCAGACTCCTTTTCAACACTTGCTGAAACAGGGATTGATGACTCCTTCGAAGTAGAATACCGTTCAGGTGACCCAAACTCATCAATATCATCTGGTTCCTCGTACTCTTCTTCAACATTTATCCTTGCACCTGAACCACTACCGCCCGTATCTTTCCTTCTCCTTTGAATAGCTATCTTCATCATTTTTCTCTCCGTCTTGTCAAGAGTAGGATCAACAACATCTTCTTCGTCACGTAGAACCATCTCATCAGCCTTACCCTTTCCCTTCTTAACCTCAGTCTTCTTCTTCTTGGTTTCGGGTTCAGGTAACGCAGCTGGTTGCTTGCGTTTACCTTTACTCTTGACCGTAGTAGACGAGTCTTCTCCAGTCTGAAGGTTTGCTTTTAACTTCTTGATTTCTAGTTGCAGTAGTTTGTAATCAGCAGAACCTTTAATTCTATCCGTCAGAAGGTAATCGGGAACAGGACCAGGAATCACACCACCAGCTGGTCCTTCATGCCTTAGATCTACCGTATGATCAGCTTCTTCGGTGTGATGACGACTTGCTGCACGCCTATCAATAGTAAGATCATTCTTTATACAATAGTTGATGACAAGCTTGATAAATCGAGGGTAAGCAAAGAAATTAGTCTTCAGCTTCTTGTTTTGGAAGAGTTGAAAGGTGAATTCTTCCCATAACAATAAAGCATAATCTGCATTGGCGCCTTTGTACATCCCATAGAATATGTTCATTATTGGACTACACAAAGCATCATGCCCACTTGTTTTCGGTGTAAGACATCTACTGAGAATACCCAACAATGCTCTCCAAGGTTGTCCTACTTTAGCAGTGGTGAATTCAGACGCAACTCGTATTTCAGGACATCCAATAGCATCGAATAACTCCATAAGTTCGTCTTTAGTAGGATCCCTCGAAAATACCATACCTTTGGGTGAATCCCGAATGCCAAATATCTTACAGAAGTCTGAAACCTTAATTGTCTGCTGCTTGTTGTCGAGAGTGAAGGTGATCTTGTTTGAAGTGATTTCCTTGGTAGCCCAAAACTCATACATATAATCATAAGGCACCGAGGCAGTACTCCTTAAAGCATTCTTGAAATGAGATTGATCAAGAATTGCTATGGCGACTTTGAAACCATGGTGAGTGGATTTTGAGACTGGTTTTAGCCGGTGGTTGTTTGGTATGAACTTGAGTGTTCGTGCTTCGGCAATTGCGGCTTCTCGAGAGTCTTGGATTGCTTGTACTGTTGGATTAGTCATTGTATCTGCTTAAGATAAGACATGAAAGGTTGATGCACAAAAACATATAGATATGTATCATTATTATTTCTAAGCATAACACATTTCATAACATAATTCAACAAGTACTTATAACATGCAAATACTATCAATCAAACAACTCTTCATCCGGAACTTTCCTTCATTCGGAACTTCTTCATTCGGAACTTCTTCATTCGGAACTTCTTCATTCGGAACTTCTTCATTCGGAAGTTCTTCATTCGGGAGTTCTTCATTCGGAACTTCTTCATTCGGAAGTTCTTCATTCGGAACTTCTTCATTCGGAAGTTCTTCATTCGGAACTTCTTCATTCGGAAGTTCTTCATTCGGAACTTCTTCATTCGGAAGTCCTTCATTCGGAACTTCTTCATTCGGAAGTTCTTCATTCGGAACTTCTTCATCCGGAAGTCCTTCATTCGGAACTTCTTCATTCGGAAGTCCTTCATTCGAAACTTCTTCATTCGGAAGTTCTTTATTCGGAACTTCTTCATCCGGAAGTCATTCATTCGGAACTTCTTCATTCGGAAGTCCTTCATTCGGAACTTCCTTCATTCGGAAGTCCTTCATTCGGAACTTCCTTCATTCGGAAGTCCTTCATTCGGAACTTCCTTCATTCGGAAGTCCTTCATTCGGAACTTCCTTCATTCAGAAGTTCGTTCGGAACATTCCTTCATTCGGAAGTTTTGTTCAAAACTTCCTTCATTCGGAAGTTTTTCAGAAAATTCCTTCATTCGGAAGTTTATATCCATGTTCATCCGGAACTTAAGAAACGCAGCTATGAAGGTTTAATCTAGTCGCATTTAGTGAGTTCTAAGGCAAACTAAGGCAATAAACCACAATCTAATGATATTCCGCATGAATCCCACCTAAAACCTTAATCAATTAATCCTAATTAGGCAAATAAACCCTAAATTTGATTAAATTGATTATCCGTATTAATTAACTTGATTTACATGAATTAAACGAATTAGGAATTAAATGATTGATGTTTGTACCTTTTGAATCGAATGAACACGGATTAGATTGGATTGATTGAGACGAAAGTTTGAAAGCTTGTGTATGTGTATTTTAATGGCAGTAAAGTGAGAATAAACAGTGAAGAAGAATAGTAAGGGGGCGGGGGGTTTTGTTTGACTAGGTCAAGTTTTAGCACTTTTCACACATTGTCATTTTTTAACCCTACATTTTTTACTCCTTTTCCCTTTTAGATTTATTTCTTTTCTTGACCATTGTTAAACTTAGCCACTATTAACTTTCACACAACTTAGCAATCGTAACCTATTTGCAAATCTCCAAAATCTAAACCAAGTCCTATCACATAGAACACGCACAAGTTGTATTCTAAAGCAAAACCACTCATACATCATTTAACCAATTAATTTTCCACAAACACTTTTGAAAATCGATTTAATGACGAAGATGATTTAACATTTTCTCCCCCTTAAACGATGACCCGTTTTCTATTTAAAGAGCTGTAGTCATTGTTTAAAGAGTCAAATATTGATGAAAACATTTCCAATTAATATCTTGAAAAAGAGTGATTCGTGGTGACAATAAGATTTCTCTTATTTAAACAAATTAATGCACTAAGACGTACATAAATTCGTGTTAGACCAAGTTGTAAAGTAAACTTGATCCCTTTGCATGATTTGGCTTGTAAATCATGCCCGAGAAAATTAATTCCCGTTCTGAGCCAACGTTTTCCAAGGAAATACGTGACTTTAATATGAAAACCGGGTTGCAGTCTGAAATAACTACAAGCCATTATGGGCATGTTTTAAAAATGTACAACTTTTATACGGACTCTATTTATGGCACCGTGTCAATATTGATCGACATTTCTAAGGCCGTAAATATTACCGTACTAAAAGACATGCCCGATTTAAAAACGAAAAATATTTTTGGTTTTTCTGGATTTTATAATTTTTATGGTTTTTCTAGGTTTTAAATTTTTTATGATTTTTGTTGGTTTTATATTTTTGTATTTTTCTTTTGTGGTTTATATATTTACGATAATATACATGATCACGAACAAAGGATACTCTGAATAGTTTACCACGACTATTCAGCTGATTCTTCTGCCAACTCTTTGAGAGTCGCTGGAGTGAATGATTTCATGCCAAGCTTGTCGATCAAAAACTCGATTCGTCCTCGATCTAAGGCTTTGGTGAACATATCCGCCAGCTGGTACTCAGTAGTGACAAAATACAGCTCGATCACTCCGTTCTCCACCTGCTCTTTAATGAAATGGTAGCGAATGTCTATGTGCTTAGCCCGGGAGTGTTGAACGTAGTTGCAGCAAAGGGCAATGGCGCTCTTGTTGTCACAATACATCGGGATTTTGTTGAATCCACAAAACCGTAGTCAGTTAATTGTGATCTCATCCAAAGGACTTGAGCACAACAACCGGACATGGCGATGTATTCAGCCTCCGTGCTTGATATTGCAACGCTTTTCTGCCTTTTTGAAGACCAACTGATCAATCTATCTCCAAGGAGTTGCACAGATCCAGACGTGCTACGCCTCGTGTCTTGACATCCAGCATGATCGGCATCAGTATCATGTCGTTGCCCTCCTTGAGAGTGAATAGAGTGGGGTCCACCTTGCCTTTGGAGAAGCCTTCCGAAATGAGATATGTGGACAGGAGATCATACCACGCGCGTGGAGCTTGTTTCAACCCATAGAGAGCCTTCTTAAGCTTGTACACATGATTAGGAAACTCCGTGCTTACGAACCCATCCGGTTGACTAACATAGACTTCTTCCCTTAGTTCACCGTTCAAAAATGCCGTCTTCACATCTATTTGATAGACGATCATGTTCATATGAGCAGCATACGCAAGGAATAGTCTAATCGCCTCCAATCTAGCCACATGAGCAAAAGATTCTTCAAAGTCTATACCCAAGGCTTGTTTATATCCTCTAGCAACCAATCTAGCCTTATTCTTCAATACTGCACCCATCTCATCAAGTTTAACCTTATAAACCCACAACAAGGTAAGGATGTTAACCTTGTCAGGGAGAGGAACTAATTCCTATACTTCAAGTCTTTGGAATTCATTTAGTTCCTCTTGCATGGCTTCAATCCAAGATGATTGAGTCATAGCCTGCTGCCAATTTTTAGGTTCAACTTCAGAGAGAAATGCATCAAAGTAGCAATAGAGTGCACTCTCTTGTAATTGATGGCGTGTAGAGACTGGTCGATCTAGATCTCCAATGACATTCCTAATTGGGTGATCTTTTGTCCATTTAGTACTATGGTTTTCAATCCTAGGTGGTCTGGAGTGAACAATAGAAGGAGCTTCTTCTGAGGTAGACGCGGCTGAAGGGTTTTCAGGTATCGCTACACCAAAGAAAGGAAGCTCTTGTAGGTGAGCATATTCCAAGTCGTGATCAATAGAATCCTCTTCCACATCATTAGGCACAAGTAGGGGTGACGATTCCGGTGTAGTTTGAGAACTACTTGGTGAAGGTGCATCCGGTTCAATGTTAATTGAGGATGCATTTGATAAAGCTTCATTAGCTGGAGCAACAACTTCAGGAATTGGAGCTATCACTACGGGTGCTGGAACTTCATCATTTGGGGGATCAAAGAATTCATCAAACAACGGTTGAAACAGTTTATCCCACTCGGGCCTTGTTGGTGGTAAAAATGATGTAGAAGTAGGATTATTGGGAACTAATCCGAAACTAATAGCACCGGTTCCCATCTCATGAAGCGCGGGTTCAGAGCGGGTTCAGAGCTCTGATACCAAATGTAGAATCTTGATAACCTATGAATCTATGAAGGGGGTTGATGATTTCTAGAGAGAGAAACTAGAGAGAGAAAGTGAGAGAAAACTATGTGTTATTTCATTAAGTGGAAATGAGAAATGTTCAACAACCAACCCTTTTCCAAGGAGGAAAGGGGTATTTATACTTCCAAGCAACATTGGGCTTGGGCCGGTCCATGACAAGCCCATGGACCGGTTCTTACTTAACTTAATAAGTAACTATTAACTACGAGCTATTACAAACATAAATAATATTGTGGAGTGACCGATACTTCTAATATACGTAAAAACGTATTTCTAACAGCATACTTAATGCTAGGTTTTCTAACAGTGTTTGAGCCTAGGTCAACAGCTTTACCAGTGATTGGGTTTGTAACCTTAATTGGAGTTGACTCATTAGGACTTTCCCATAGCAAGCCACCCTTAACAAATAATGTAGGGTTAGCTTTCTTCCATTCATTCAGGTCAGTCAACTTTTGTTGATACTCTTCAACTGGAGTGACAACTCTTGGTGGAGGAATGAATTCCTCCTCTTGGAGTTCTGGCAAACCAGTCCAAGATAGGTCCTTTTGTTGGACACCATAGAAGTCACCAGCTGGTGGTGGAACCACAGAGTAGTCTTTCATCCCAATCCCAGTCATGTCCTTAGGATCCCTTTGTTTTCCCACACAATCTCCTAGGGTTTGAGTGGCTCTATCAAATCTTTGAATTTTAAGGCCAACATTGTCTTTATTCTTAATGGCCTCATCTAATTTAGCCTGTAACTCACCATTAACCCTTTCCATGATGTTTCTAATATCCATACTAGCATTTAACTCATGTTTTATGATATTTATTTTATCTTTTAAGTCAAATTCCATTTTCTTGTATTCAGAAACTGTTTTCTCAGTTTGAGTGAGAGCTAGTTGGTAATTAGACAGTTTGCACTTTTCAGTACTCACATCACTTAATAATCTTAACACCTCTTTGTTAAGTTTCTCAGTGTTTAACCTACAACCTTTACTACAAAAAGCATCATTGTATACCTCATTATCAGATGAAGAGGAGGAGTGTGCCATGAGAGCATATTCAACATGCTCTTCTTCTTCAATTTCAGCAACCAAAGCTTTATCGTCTTCCACATCCTTAGCCAGATAGCTCCAATCCCATCCCATACCATCAAATCCTTGAACTGCAACCATGACTTTAGGATCCTGAGCTTTAACAATTTGACTTGAGGGTTTACCAGCATCAGATCTTCTAGGAGATCTGCATTCCCTCATGAAGTGCCCCATACGATGACAGTTGTAGCATTCAACTTTGGATTTATCAAATCCAGCTGTGTCTTTTGCATTGAAGGTCATCTTCTTCTTAAACCTTCTGTTCCACCTGTTTGCTCTTATACTAGCAAGAGCCATGTTCCACTTAATGTCCATCTCTTCCAAGTGCTCATCATTTATCTGCTCAAGGTCCTCATATGTAATCACTGAACCATTGGGCAAAGAAGCAATATAAGCACATACAGTATCCAAATCCAAACCAGCAGGTTTAACTCTTGGGGAGTCACTTTTGAATGTGTCAGCGTCTGAAAAGGAGACGTTGACAGGACTTGTTCCAGCGCTGACACATGATGATCCAGTAACTGGATGTGATTGAATTGACCTTCACTATGAGAGAAGAAGGCCATGTTACTGTTGGTAGACTTGCTTCCATGCTCTAAAAGAGTTTCATCTTCCAACAGCCTCAGTTTGTTGTAAATGTCATTAAACGTGGAACTTTTGTAAGTATTATTGGCAAGAATAGATCTTGCCTCAATCTTCCACGCCTCACCAAGACTTTTAAGAAAGGTATCATTAATGTCAACATCACCAAGTTGTGTCCCCATGAAGGACAATTTGCTTGTAATGTCAAGCAATCTGCTTCTCACACTACTCAGCTTCTCATTGGGTTGAGCTTTGAAAACAGCATAATCATGCATGAGTTGTTTCTTCTTTTCTTCCCTTGTATCTGCATTGCCACCATATGCAACTTCAAGAGCTGCCCAAAGGTCTTTAGCAGAATCATAACCTCTGTATTTATGTTGGTTCTCTTGTCCCAAAGAGACTTTCAGAATATTTAGGGTTTTCATGTCAACCCTTTTCTTTGCTATGTCTTCAGCAGACACAGCTCTACCATCTTCAGGTTTTTCTTTCTTATCTTCTTCAGAACATCCAGCAACAGCTGATCTTTGAGTAATAGCATCAGCAATCTTTTGGGCTTTATCGAATGTGTTTCCATATTAAATGATCTCCCAGAGTGTGTAGTCATAGATCCCTAGATATTGCTCAAAGTTGAATTTCCACAATTCAAAGTTGGTTGCATCAAGCATGGGAATCTTGATGTTTGGTAAAGGTGAGGAGGAGGAGGAGGTTATTTCTGACATGATGTTGTTAGGATTTTTGAGAAAATTAGGGTTTTGGTGATTTTTAGGGTTCTTGTGTTCTTTAAGATCAAAAGTTCCTCAACAAGATCTGATACCACTTGTTGATCCCAAACTTAGATCGATTTAGCTTTATGTATATGAGATTAGATCAAGTAATTGATACTTGTTTTTAATTGTTCGGATTAAGTTCTCGGAATCCTCTCGAATTGATCTCGGCTCTAAGTGGAATGATTTGTTCTTGGTTATTAAAAAGTGGTTGGTTTGTTTATCTATTTTAAACTAATGACAAGAAATTAAGTGTCGAAGAGTAAAATTAAAGACTTAAATGATTAAAGTGAAAAGACGAGTTTAACATTAGATGTTTGAAAACTTTAAAGTTTATATTAGAAAAGTAAATGGACATTTAATAAAAACTAACACTTGGAAAACTTTGTAAAAATTTGAACTTAATTGAAAAGTACTAAAAGAAAGTAAGAACGGAACAAAGCAAAACAAGTGGATCGGAATAGGGAAAATAGCACCAATCGGAATGTATTCCGATCGACTGATCAGAATGTAGGCAGTAGTGATGATCGGAATACAGGAAACTACGCCAATCGGAATGTTTAAAACTACACAAATTGGAATATTTGGAAAATGCAACGATCGGAATATGCTGATGGGTCTCAATCGGAATGTGTGCAACACAGGTTCAAATCGGAATATCCCAAAAACAAGGTACAATCGGAAAAACTAAACCCTTTTCCGATCGGTTGATCGGAAAGAGGGGATGTTGCTGGTCGGAAAGCACGGTCGGAAAAGGGCTTTGCCCTTTCCGAAAATGGAGCAATTTCGAGAGAAAAGCCAAGGAAATAAGCTTATGGAATAAGCTAAAACCAAAAACTAACTCGAATCCAATAAAATACTGATCAAATAAGCACTAAAAACAACTTTCCTAAACTCAAAATAAACAACTTTTAAATCAAATCAATAAAAAGATGAACTTTTCATAAAAACCTTAAAAAGTAAATAAGCTAAATCAACAAATAAGCCAATAAGAACAAGGATCTCAAAGCTTATTTATGTATAAACTTAAGGAAACATAAAAAGTAATCAACTTTTTAAGCACAAATCATTGATGAACAACACGGATCATATGAGATTTGTACCAAAATCAATCAAAATCAAAGAAAGGAAGGATGAGATTAAAGATTAAAAGATAAAAACTTGATCTTGATTAATGAAAAATAATACAAATGTTTTGATCTAGAAAGAGAAAAAGATGAAATCTTGTGAGAGAAAGTTCTAAACTTTCTCTCTCTAAAAACTACCTAAAAGACTCAGTGTCATTTTTGTGAAGTAAAGTCCTATTTATAGGCAAGTCTTGTGGGCTTGTGAATGGGCTTGGTTTTGGGCTTCTTTTCTTCTTCCTTCTTTAGTCTTCTCGTCTCTTTAAATAAACGTTTCCGACTTTGGATTTTTAGAAGTGTCGGTGAATAATTCCAACTCGTCTTATAATCTTTTGTTTAATAGACTCGAGTTCTTCGACATATACGAATCTTCCATTTTTGGCTCTATTTTTCGATAAATCTTCAAATAGGCACAATGACTTCAAATCTTTTGCATCTCTTGGACATTAGACATCGTCTTGAGTCTTTTTCCTCGATAAAACCCGTGCAATCCCATGTTTTCTTCAATATTCATCTGGTCGACTCTGAAAACACAATAAACACAAAAACCACGCATAATTCCAAACAAATGATATTAAATACGTGTTTTGGTCTTGTTTTAGCCAGAATTAAGTGGTAAAAGGATGGGTGTTTACACACCTATCAAATCCCCTACACTTAACCATTGCCATGCCCTCATGCAATACTTAGTGACAAAGCACATTTACACTTTTCTCATGATCAATCAACCTTGGCCTTATTAAAATACTACTAAACAAAAATTTAAGTACTAAGAGAAGTTAAAACTTTAAAGTAAACAAAAGGATAGAAAATAGCTATGTGGAAATAACTTGCAAAGAAATCGAGGACTTACATTAGGGCTTCGGTGCTGCGAAGATTTATCACCCTCAAGTTTCACGTTCCCCAAACTAAGCTTATAAACGAGATCATTGTTATTATAAGTTAGCAATTCAAACACTCACACACATGGCTTAATTAAATGCTTAAACTCCCTTATTCCTAGGTGTATCTCTTATATTTTATTTTTGTCTTAGAATGATCATGAAGATGCATTTTTGGACTTATTTCGATAGTTTATTTAGGCTGAAAGCAAAGTAGGACGACTTGATCAATAGTTAGCTAAAGGACAAAATCTCTTAAAACTACTTCTCGGGATATCAAAAAGTTCATATCTTGGCATAACTTGGTTCGCGATTTGAGACCTTTCTCGGGCCGATATTTGGCATGTACTTCATACTTCACATCTTGAGAGACGTTCTTGAGATAATGGTCTTCTCATCGTAATAGAGTTTCTTCACTTGGAGACTTTTGAGGGGTACTCCAACTTTGTTGACCACGACTTCATGATTATTTCTTCAATCTCTAATTGAGATTTTAAGATACAACGATCCGCCTCCTTTTCAGACTTGGATCTATTTATCCTCATACCTTGTTAGGGTCTTTTCGGATAGACTTCTCCATGATCTTTATAGGAGTTGATTGCTTTTCGTCGTGAGTCTTGATCCTTCATATTGATTTTGGGAATAATGCTTTTCACATCACCTTGGATCTTTAGCAATAAAATGGAATCCTCATGCCTTGTTAGGGCCTTTTCGGACTCGCCAATCTTCGCACCCCGCTTCATAAGTTATGACTTGGCTATGAACTCTTATCATTACCGAGCAACTTTTAAACGATCTTGGGCTAGAAGCTAAGGAACCTTTCAAATCGTACGACCTTACTTATTGCAGATAATTTTATTAGCAAGTGATGGGAGAATAGGCAAATAATTACACCAAGTGAGCTTGTGCAAGAATACCGACTTATAATTGACTCTATCATTTCTCGTTCTCCACAATTTAAAATCTCAAGTAATGAGATTCGTGGATACTTAGCCTAATAAACCAATTAAGGTCTACATGGTTAAGGATACTAGCTAGAATAAACTTAGATAAGTCTATTCGGGTTGAGTCAAAATAATCGCAACGGGCCTAATATGTCAAAGACTTCTAAACTAGCTACACCACTTTATTAATATTTTTGACTTTATTGCGGAATATATACATATGAAAGCAACGATAAAAATTTAAAAATTACGACTAAATGGCCAAAGTTAACTAAAAATTTGAAAAATGTTGAAAAATAGGATTTTCCGGTTAAATGAAGGTATTTTCATGGAAAAGTCCACTTAAAACTTCGATAGAAGTTCCCCCTACACTTAAGATAAACATTGTCCTCAATGTTTAAGCATGTGGGAAAAGTCTCCCCTACACTTATGACATTGTGCACGTTGGTTAACTCAAGTTAAGGAAGAGACGACTAAAGTGATCAATTTCAAATGAGAGTATGAAGAAAATTTAATCACGATAGTTGAGAGATAGAACCGGATTTCGAATAACACGGGAGCACGATTCTTCAGAGGTTCCAAGAGTGCACTTATCCCTGTAATCACATCACCACACAAAAACAAACACCTATACAGGTCCCCCTACACTTAGGAGGTAAAAACATAAAAGGATAGATACTCGGGCTGCCTCCCGAGGAGCGCTTGTTTTTGATAACCGAGTCACGAGCCTGACTCGACTCAATATTAGTTCATGGGGAACGTGGTGAGGGATGGAATCATCTCCTGAGAGATGTGCTCACCAAAGTACAACTTCAGACGCTGGCCATTCACCTTGAAATTGGGCCCATTTGGCTGAGAAAGCTCAATGGTCCCATACGGAAAGACTTTGGCGACGGTGAATGGACCAGACCAGCGGCTCTTCAACTTTCCAGAGAAGATCTTCAACCTAGAGTTAAAAAGCAAGACTTGATCACCAACGTGGAACTCTCGGTTCTTGATTTTTGCGTCATGAAGGATCTTCGTCTTCTCTTTGTAGATCAGCGAGTTCTCATAAGCTTCATTCCTTAGTTCGTTGAGCTCGTTGAGTTGAATCTTGCGATGATCACCAGCTTTGTTGATCTCGAAGTTAGCCCACTTCAAGGCCCAGTGCCCCTTATGTTCCAGCTCGATGGGAAGGTGGCATGCTTTCTCGTACACAAGACGATAAGGTGTACAACCGATCGGTGTCTTGTAAGCAGTGCGGAAAGCCCACAGAGCATCATCTAACTTATCGGCCCACGCGACACGATGCTCTCCCACAGTACACTCCAAGATTCTCTTCAATCCACGGTTGGATATCTTGGCCTGCCCATTGGTTTGGGGATGATAAGCGGTGGAAAGACGGTGATTGACACCATACTTTACCAAGACTCTTGCAAATTGATCGTTGCAAAAATGAGTCCCGCGGTCACTAATAATAGCACGAGGAACGCCGAATCGAGCGAACATCGATTTCAAAAAGTTACAAACCACCCTTGCATCATTAGTAGGTAAAGCTTTGGCTTCAACCCACTTTGAAACGTAGTCAACGGCTACAAGGATGTATTTGTTTCCTTTAGATGAAGGGAATGGCCCCATAAAGTCGATACTCCAAACATCAATGATTTCACATTCTTGTATGAAATTCTGAGGCATCTCGTCTTTATGTGTGATCGTGCCTTGTTTTTGGCAAGCATCACATCGTTTAACGATCTCGTGAGCATCACGATAGATGGTGGGCCAATAAAATCCCGAGTCAAACACTTTTTTGGCGGTGTAGTTGGGACCAAAGTGACCACCAGTGGGTCCTTTGTGGCAAGCATCAAGGATTTCAAAAGCTGCCAGTCCATCAACACATCGGCGAATAATCAAGTCGGCACATTGTTTGAAAAGATACGGGTCATCCTAAAAGTAAGTCTTGATGTCTTTGAAGAACTTTTTCTTTTGCTGGGATGTTAACCCGTCAACGAGAATTCCACCCGCCAAGTAGTTTGCAATGTCCGCAAACCACGGGGTTTCTTCTGCAGTCGAGTTGATAGACATTAAGGTCTCCAGGGGAAAAGAATCATTGATTTCTTTGTTCGGATGATCCCCCTGGTAAGGATCCTCAAGTCTGCTGAGATGATCTGCGGCTAGGTTTTCAGCTCCTTTTTTATCGCGAATTTCGATTTTAAATTCTTGGAGAAGCAAAACACAGCGAAGAAGTCTTGGTTTGGAATCTTGCTTTGTCAACAAGTACTTCAGCGCGGAATGATCGGTGTAAACGATTGTGGTGGAAAGGACAAGATAGGGGCGAAATTTTTCAAAAGCATAGACAACAGCTAAAAGCTCTTTTTCTGTTGTCGTGTAATGCAATTGAGCCCCTGTCATTGTCTTGCTAGCATAGTGGATTGGTTGGAAGTGTTTATTCACTCTTTGGCCCAAAACCGCACCAATAGCAAAGTCGCTAGCATCGCACATCAACTCGAAAGGCAGCTCCCAATTAGGGGTAACCAAGACGGGTGCCTTAGTTAGCTTATCCTTCAGCGAGTTGAAGGCTTCAAGACACTCTTTGGAGAAGATAAAAGGAGTATCTTTTTCCAAGAGGTGGGTCATCGGGCGAGCGATTTGAGAAAAATCTTTGATGAATCGACGGTAGAAGCCCGCATGACCCAGAAAACTTCTCACACCCTTCACGGTTGAAGGTGGAGGCAACTTGGCGATAACATCAACTTTAGCACGGTCTACTTCCAGACCGGCTTTGGAAATCTTGTGTCCCAGCACGATGCCTTCTTTTACCATAAAATGGCATTTTTCCCAATTCAGAACAAGGCGAGTGTCTTCGCACCGCTTAAGCATACGTTCCAAATTGGCAAGGCAAGAAGAGAAGGAATCCCCAAAGACCGAGAAATCATCCATGAAGACTTCCATGGTTTGTTCAACCATGTCATGGAAGATAGCTAACATGCACCTTTGGAAAGTCCCGGGCGCATTACATAAGCCAAAAGGCATTCTTTTGTAAGCAAATGTGCCATAGGGACAAGTGAATGTTGTCTTCTCTTGATCTTGTGGATCGATGGGTATTTGGAAATAACCCGAGAAACCATCAAGAAAGCAATAATATTCATTACCCGCTAAACGTTCAAGCATTTGGTCCATAAAAGGTAGAGGGAAATGATCCTTTCTCGTGGCATCATTGAGTTTGCGGTAGTCTATACAAACTCTCCACCCAGTAACGAGACGAGTGGAAATCAACTCGTTGTTTGCATTGGGAACAACGGTTATTCCGCCCTTCTTGGGCACACAATGGATTGGACTAACCCATGGTGAATCCGAAATAGGGTAAATCATACCCGCATCAAGAAGTTTGATAACCTCTGTTTTGATGACTTCATGGATTTTTAGATTCACCCTTTGTTGGCTTTGAATTGTGGGCTTAAAGTCATCCTCCATGAGAATTTTGTGTGTGCAGAAGTGAGGATCAATTCCGCGAATATCAGAAATTTTCCAAGCAATCGCCTTTTTGTGATCTTTAAGCACGGCAATGAGGCAAGATTTTTCTTCTTCCTTCAAATCCTTAGCAATGATGACTGGCGACTTCTCTTCATCAAGGAATACATATTCGAGATGGGGCGGCAACTCCTTAAGTTCTAAATTCAGAGGATTTTCGACGGGAGGCGTATTCAAAGTCGGAGCATTGATAGCAATAACCGTGGGAGATGGAGGAGAAGGATTGTCTTCGTTGAGAAGGTTGTCAAAGAAATGCATGTCTTCATTCCCATCGGTGGGAGAATCATCATTAGCTAAATTCACATCTCCCATGGTGTCTTCAAGATTGTTCCAAAACAAATCACTATCTCCAAATAGAGACAATGATGAATCGATAGAGGCAACGGTTTCAACATTGGGAAGAGAGGTAGGAATACTTTTGCAAGCATTTTGGAAGTGTTCTTCACAAGCCTCATCAAGAACGTCAATACAATTAACACTCTCGTTGGAATAAGGTTGTTTAGACAACTTTCCCATGTTGAAGACGATTTTATCGTCACCCACTCTCATGATAAGCTCACCGACTTCAACATCGATGAGAGTGCGACCGTTCCTCAGGAATGGACGACCCACGATCAAGGGAACACGAGGGTCCATCTCGTAGTCGACGACGACGAAATCGGCAAGAAAAGTGAATTTGTCGACTCCTACAAAGACGTCTTCGGCTATCCCCACTGGATAAGCAACCGTACGGTTGGCTAATTCCAAAGTCATTTTGGTGGGGACTAGCTCAGGGAGAGATAATTGCTTCCAAATGCTTAGAGGCATAAGATTAATACTGGCACCTAGATCGGCTAGGGCCATACAATTCTCTACTCCCGGGAAATTGCAAGGGATTAAGAAACGACCCGGATCACCAAGCTTGGTTGGCAATTTCCTTAAGAGCACTGCAGAGCAATTCTCATTAAGTTGGGTGTTGGCAATATCGAGGAGCTTTTCCTTGTCGCTCAGAAGATCTTTAAACATTTTAGCATACTTGGGCATGTGAGCGAGAGCCTCAGCGAAGGAGATATTGAAATTCAGTTGTTTGAACATTTTAAGAAAGTTTGAAACCTGAATATCGTCCTTGCTTTTGAGCTTCTCTTTCCTCAACCTAGATGGATAAGGTATATTGGAAGAAGAGGAAGGCTTTGGGAGAATAGGATCACTCACATCCTTGGGTGGAGGAGGGGTAGAAGGAAGAGGTGGAGAAATTGGGGAAGGAGAAGGATGAGGAATAGGAGCAGGTGACTCGTTCTCCTTAGTCACAATCACCGGTGAAGGTATAGGAAGCTCGGGTTCCTTGGTACCTTTGCCACTGCGAGTGGTGATTGCTTTCATCTCCCCTCTTGGATTCGCAACGGTGTTACTCGGAAGAGTACCCGAAGAAGAGGGTTGATTACCGTGGAAGAAACTAGCCATCATGTTTCTTAAGTCATTCGTTTGACTATCCATAGTGTTTTTCATATCAGCTCTCAGATCATTCCTTTGTTTCATCAGGTCTGCTTTCTAGTTGCGCACTTCCTGTTGGAGATTATCCACGATCACATCGTTAGTCCTCATGTAGGTTCCAATGTCTTGATGTGATGCGGGGGTTTGGTTGGAAGGAGCAGTGTATGCGGGTGGTTGATAAGCAGGTTGCTGGTAAACTTGGTTGTTTCGTTGAGGTGGTTGTTGCTGCTTGTGAGGAGGGATGTATGGTGTACGAGATTGTTGTTGTTGTTGAGGAGGTCGGTTGAGGTTTTGTTGTTGGTTTGGGTTGGTAGGAGGAAAACCGGGTGGGGAAAGATAATTGTTGGAGCGGTAGCTAAGCAAATTACGGTCACCTTGAGGTCGGGCTTGATAAGCAGGTTGAGGATAGGTGCCGTATGCTGCATTCACATTCTCAGCAGGGTAGTCTTGGGTGGCAGTACAAGTAGTGTAAGAGTGAGGACCACCGCATATCTCACAAGGTTGGCTGACAGCGTTAACTTGAGCGTTTTTAGCGTTGTTGCTGTTGTTGTTGCTAACGGTGTGGGTGACAAGCGATTCAAGAAGCACAGTGATTTTGTCAAGTCGCTTGTCGCTGTCATCAGTGCTAGCACTAGCGACATTGGTCCGAACACTCTTGGTTTGCACACGAGACTTATTCTCAATGATATCCCAAGCAGCATTGGAAGTCTTAGCCAAAAGATTACCCCCCGAGGCACTGTTTAGTGAATCTTGGTCACTTATGCTTAAACCATTGTAAAAAGTATTTATTTGATGTACTTTGGTAAAACCATGTTGTGGGCATTTTCTTAAAAGGTCTTTAAAACGATCCCAAGATTCACTGAACGACTCATCGTACTTTTGTTCAAAATTTATGATTTCATTCCGCAAAGCGGTAGTACGAGAGGGTGGGAAAAAGTAATTGATAAACTTTGTTTCCAAATCCGTCCACGAGAGAATACTCTGTGGCGGTTCTTTAGCAAGCCAATGCCGGGCTTGTCCCTCTAAAGAAAAGGGAAAAAGTTGTAACCTGATAACCTCTTGTGGAACACCATTGAACTTGACCGTGTTGGTGAGTTGCAAGAATCTCTTGATATGGTCGTGTGGATCATCAATGGTACGCCCCAAGAATGGTTGCATGGAGACCATCTGGATAAAGCCTGATTTTAGCACAAAGTTGTTGGCGGCAATTGGAGGTATGACAATTGGGTCAGTGTTGCCATCTACATGAGCTTGCAGCAATTCAATCATCGGCCGATTATCCGGAAGAGGCTCATTGTTGTTATTATTCATGTTGTTGAAAGGTGGGTTGTTGTTGTTATTATTGTTGTTTGGAGGTGGTATGTTGTTGTTGTTTTGTACACCGGCCATGTCTAAGTGATCGAGAGGCTCGGGCTCTTGATAAGACGTGGATCGAGTGCGCATACACCTACAAAAGAACTACCAAGAGAAAAACAAAGCAAAATATTTTTGGTTTTTATGTTTTTTAATTTTTTTGTATTTTTGAAATTTTTTATGAAAAGTAACGTTCACGGGGAACGGATCCCAAAATCCAAGTTCTCACAAAAAACTTTTGATCTTAACGAGAAGAGCCGGCAGCGGCGCCATTTGATACTTGTTTTTAATTGTTCGGATTAAGTTCTCGGAATCCTCTCGAATTGATCTCGGCTCTAAGTGGAATGATTTGTTCTTGGTTATTAAAAAGTGGTTAGCTTGTTTATCTATTTTAAACTAATGACAAGAAATTAAGTGTCGAAGAGTAAAATTAAAGACTTAAATGATTAAAGTGAAAAGACGAGTTTAACATTAGATGTTTGAAAACTTTAAAGTTTATATTAGAAAAGTAAATGGACATTTAATAAAAACTAACACTTGGAAAACTTTGTAAAAATTTGAACTTAATTGAAAAGTACTAAAAGAAAGTAAGAACGGAACAAAGCAAAACAAGTGGATCGGAATAGGGAAAAATAGCACCAATCGGAATGTATTCTGATCGACTGATCGGAATGTAGGCAGTAGTGATGATCGGAATACAGGAAACTACGCCAATCGGAATGTTTAAAACTACACAAATCGGAATATTTGGAAAATGCAACGATCGGAATATGCTGATGGGTCTCAATCGGAATGTGTGCAACACAGGTTCAAATCGGAATATCCTCAAAACAAGGTACAATCGGAAAAACTAAACCCTTTTCCGATCGGTTGATCGGAAAGAGGGGATGTTGCTGGTCGGAAAGCACGGTCGGAAAAGGGCTTTGCCCTTTCCGAAAATGGAGCAATTTCGAGAGAAAAGCCAAGGAAATAAGCTTATGGAATAAGCTAAAACCCACAACTAACTCGAATCCAATAAAATACTGATCAAATAAGCACTAAAAACAACTTTCCTAAACTCAAAATAAACAACTTTTAAATCAAATCAATAAAAAGATGATCTTTTCATAAAAACCTTAAAAAGTAAATAAGCTAAATCAACAAATAAGCCAATAAGAACAAGGATCTCAAAGCTTATTTATGTATAAACTTAAGGAAACATAAAAAGTAATCAACTTTTTAAGCACAAATCATTGATGAACAACACGGATCATATGAGATTTGTACCAAAATCAATCAAAATCAAAGAAAGGAAGGATGAGATTAAAGATTAAAAGATAAAAACTTGATCTTGATTAATGAAAAATAATACAAATGTTTTGATCTAGAAAGAGAAAAAGATGAAATCTAGTGAGAGAAAGTTCTAAACTTTCTCTCTCTAAAAACTACCTAAAAGACTCAGTGTCATTTTTGTGAAGTAAAGTCCTATTTATAGGAAAGTCTTGTGGGCTTGTGAATGGGCTTAGTTTTGGGCTTCTTTTCTTCTTCCTTCTTTAGTCTTCTCGTCTCTTTAAATAAACATTTCCGACTTTGGATTTTTAGAAGTGTCGGTGAATAATTCCAACTCGTCTTATAATCTTTTTGTTTAATAGACTCGAGTTCTTCGACATATACGAATCTTCCATTTTTGGCTCTATTTTTCGATAAATCTTCAAATAGGCACAATGACTTCAAATCTTTTGCATCTCTTGGACATTAGACATCGTCTTGAGTCTTTTTCCTCGATAAAACCCGTGCAATCCCATGTTTTCTTCAATATTCATCCGGTCGACTCTGAAAACACAAAAACCACGCATAATTCCAAACAAATGATATTAAATACGTGTTTTGGTCTTGTTTTAGCCAGAATTAAGTGGTAACAGGATGGGTGTTTACACACCTATCAGCAATACACTTAGAGAAACCTTTGTATATGTTTATAATAATCTAAGTGTTATGCAGAATTAACACTTAAACAAGAACACACAAGATATAAACAAACTTTCACTTTGATTAATGATATCAAACTTGCTTACAATGAAAGTAGTTTACGAATGAAAAACTTATATCAAACATTAACCTAAAGGTCTTCTTTTATAGACATAAGAAGCCTTGTACAATAATCTACGTATCAGCTATTCTAGGTAAAGATAAATATAGAAAATACATTGTTGTTCCTATCTTTCTTAGAAGTAATCTAGAATACAATAAACGCGTAGAGTATATCTTCCCATCAGTGCTTGTCTTCAATGTATCAACGCTTGACTTTATCTTGTCAACGCTTGAGCTGTCAGCGTTTGTTTTACTCCTGTCAACGCTTGATTTACTCTTGTCAGTGCTCAAGTGATCTGGCCATAATTTATTCCCAACAACATCCAGTCGGGTATCAACACTCGGTAATCAAATACTTTTCCTAAGAATCTCACTACGGGAGAATTGGACAAGAAAGAATTGTCAATTGTCAAATAAGACAATTTTCACAGATGAGTAAATTCGGCTTAGAAGAATAAATAGTACGGGCACATATGTAGGTGTCCCTATCAATATGTCCCTATTTTTCACTTCTTGCAGATCTCTTAAAATTTAAGCTTTCACAATCTTCAAAGAAAATGTAGTGTTTATTCATTAGTTTTATGGTGACTACTAATCTGCCTTGCATGGTCTATTCTAAATTGTATGTAGGCGCGCAACTATATACAATTTCAAGATTAACGATGCAATACTCAGTTCGTCAAAATTTTATCATCATGTTTATAATAAAAACATTTTTATGCTTAATTCTTAAATAAGAATCAAAAATAAATTTACAAAGATTTTCTTTGTTATGAAAACAATTAAGTTTTCCAAGGTGTTTTATAAACAACTTCATTTCGATAACGATTATTTATAAGTCTCACTTTAAATAATCCATATGGTGATGAAAATTCAATTTTTCTCAAGGGATACTGTTTTATCTTATAAAAACAATGAGTATTCTGCAAAAGAGTGATAAAAAGTTGTTCACCAAGAACTAACTACAATATAATAGGAAATGAGCTTAGCCAAATAATCATGAGGTTCATGACCTCGATGGCACTCAAAATGAATAATCCACAACGTAACTCAATTCGAGATGAGTACTTGTTCAATGGTTGCATCACTAATGCGAACATTAGGAACAAGCAAGAAAAGATAGATAACATCGATATATGTAGAATTTAGCAATCAAAGGTAGTCTTTTCATTAATCACAAACAAGTCAAAATTGTACCGTAACACATTAAGTGTCACTATGTCATACAATTTCAAGAACTCATCCTACCAACTGAAGTCTCAATTAAGTTAGGGATTTTTAAAAGATACCACAATGATTACTAATCTACAAGAGTCATTAGGTGTCCCACCTGTCCTGGAAGATCAATCGGTCCCAATTTAGAAGAAGATTTCTTCAATTTATTTATTGGACACTGGGCATCCTCGTCATTGGACAATGGCCTAAGAACAACCCTTAACACGAACTAACAATCAATTAAAACCTTATAATTCAATCACAGAACTTAACGACTTCCTCTTAACAATTTCATATTCCATAAAAGTTAAATTTTACTTTATTCAAGTTTCAATCAACTTATACTCAATGCGATATCCTACCTCATTCTCCAATACTTTCAACCTTATTCTTAGACCTTAAAAGGGCAATAAAAGCTCGATATGATAACACTTAATTTCCAATCCTATATCTATTACAACAATAGTTATCAAATGAGTCACTAGTATGAAATGACTCATACATTTAATTAGACTTCTCGGAAAGGTACTAGTGCATGAGGCTTTTGGGTAATGGTTCCAATGACAGCCTCAAGTGCAACATTCACCTTTTCGATTTCATTTTTAAGAATTGGGTGACAACGAATAAGATGACATCTTTCTAGGTGGTAACATTTGTCAAACTCCACTCTATAAGGAAAGATCGTCATGACATCGATATCAGATTTAATCTCGCCAATTCTTCTTTAATATCGTAATCAACTAATATCAACATTTCTACGAATATCAACCATTTGTTGGGATCATAATATCCACAACTTGGTTTAGATCTAGGATAGCTAGAATTTCTACGGGAATAGCTTCGATTAATTTACTAGGAGATTTAGGGCTCCTTGTGACAATCTACGTCGTATAAATACCTTGTATAAATATCAAAATAATCATCAAACAATCATGTAATAAAATTACATCATATATATATATATATATATATATATATATATATATATATATATATATATATATATATATATATATATATATATATATATATATATATATATATATATATATATATATATATATATATATATATATATATAATCCAAGTTAATATATAATATATTAAAATAACACTTCTCAGTCTGGCCTTGTCGATAACTCGGGAATTCTTCGGCACCGTTATAGTCAAAAGATTTTTACACATTTTGTGAAAAATGTTTATAGTTAAAAGATTTTGAAATGTCTTATTCAAAACCTTGGTTTAAAAATCTTTCGTTCTCTATAACGAGAGCTCTGGTACCAACTGTAACACCCCCAAATTTACACAATTCAATATAGCGGAAGACTCGTTGGTGTTACGGGATAGCACATTACTCACATCATAGACAACGCTTAAAAATCACGTCGTTTAATAATAAAGCATTTCCATTCATAAATATCAAATTTACATAGGTCCCAAGTCATTGTATTTCATACAGGTTTTATAAAGCATTTGAATGGGAAATTATTATTTAAGTGCGGGCCATGAATTCTTGTTGTCTTCCCGAGAATTACTTCAAGTACCTGAGATAAAACATGTTAAAAGAAAAGGTCAGTGAAAACGCCGAGTGAATTCATAGAGTTTTAATTAAATCCATCAATATAACATCGGTATAAAATTATTACCGAAAATCATTTTGTACAAATCTTTGTAATAGGCCATAAAATAGCCAAATTCATTTTATGCAAATCCTTATCAAAAATCATAATATAGGCTTTCGCCTTCAAAATTATTATACGAACCATTGTCGTTAAAAACATCATACAATACGTTTTATAACGTTAAATAAAACCCGTTATATGAATATGGGTATGTAAAACCAAAACACGAACATAAAATCAATAATAAGACCCCGTATTGCTAGTCAGGCAATTCATTGTAATTCAGTGCGTATAGCAGTATTTCATTCTTTGGATTATTATAAGCCGCATGACATTGTTACCTTACTACAACAAACAACGGGTAGCTAACCCGAAACTTATTTGCCCATCTAAGTTAGTGTGTCGTCACAAAGATCACGCTATGGAAATCTTGTCATACATAAATTCGCTTACCAATCAATGTGCACGACGGGGATCAACCGTCAAGGCGCGAACTGGGGTGATCGTCCCCAAATAGTACTATTATATGCATAAGCGTCTACCAAATCCCGGTAGTTCACAATTCATGCTAATGGGACTTTTAGTGACATAACCTAACTTTAATAATCCATTTTATTTCATACATCGGGTCATACAATCATTCATCGGGTCATACAATCATTCGGGTCCAAATCAATAAACAAACAATCGGGACAAATGGTGTCCTATTTTATCAAAACTAACATGTTATCTCCCTCGCGGGTTTATAAAACATTTCATAAAAACAATTAAAAGAGTGCGAGGCTATGAACTCACGTTGATGTGGGAAAGCGGGTTATCGGCAATTCGGATGTACGGTACGTGCTTCAATCATGGAAACCTATATAAATAATAATCGGTCTTAGACTCTTGTCCAATAACTTTATAAAAATAACAAATATATATATGATGATTTTGTACATATGATGATGATCAAGTGGGTTTATATATTCTTATTTACTCATTATAGTGTTTATGTATTGGTAACTTTTTACTAGTTTACTAGTTTTACCTATTTACATGTTTTAGGTCCAATAAGCCTATTATAAGT
Organism: Glebionis coronaria; assembly: GCA_025667525.1. NCBI lineage: Eukaryota > Viridiplantae > Streptophyta > Magnoliopsida > Asterales > Asteraceae > Glebionis > Glebionis coronaria. The sequence continues at coordinate 247,558,426 of CM046879.1, read as the reverse complement.
TCATTAACTTGTATTAATCCATTTTATACTTGTATTATCAGTATTTATACTTTACATGTTGAGCCCAAATGGGTTAAGCCCAATAAGTAATTTTTATAAGTGTTTAACTTATTTAGTTAAATTATTAGTCCAATTATGCTAACTTAGCTCGTTAATGTCCGTATGTCATATAGTTCGGGTTTTATCGGTTTTTACTTGTATTAGGTACTTATACATCAGTATATGACTTTTAAAAACTTTACATTAGACGGGTTTGATCGTCTAAGTTTTAATTGGCAAAAACGTTAATTTTACGGTAATAACCGAAAAAGTCGTAAAAATCATGTTTATAGTTTTTTATAACTTATAAATGTTATTCAACTACCATTTTTATAAAGTGTCCATTTATTTAACCTTATACATATTTATATAAATGAAATTTATAAGTTAGTGGGTTTTAATTCATAATTTATACAATATTAGTTTGAGTGCTTATATAATACTATAAAACATTAATTCTTCAAAATCTGATTTTTAGTTTCATCTTCACCATTTTTATCATATCTTGAGTTCTATAAAGAGATAGAAGCTTATTTTTGGATGGCATAAACTTCATATTATGTTCTACAATTAAGTTAGTTATAGCTACTGCTCATCCCATGTCTAACTATCCTTAACAGTTCCTACAAAACAAACTATTCAGATTGGTACACTAATCTTGTTTTGATCATATCTCACTCATTTTGATGATTCTATTGCATGCCCAACTCTCACATGTGTATAACACCTAATACTTACTGTATATTGATTCCACTTTACCATTTTATCAGTTTAAAATTTGGTTTCTTACTGTTTTTATACAGCCATCATATTTAGCAAGATTTTAACCATTTTACATGTGGTTTTCCATCTTTTTACCCATGTTTATCAACACCAAATCCCCACATAATATTTTTATCATCATTAATCATCATATACATATACATAAATAAAGAAAATACAAGATTACATAATCAAAATAACAAGAGGATAAGAAGAAACAATCTCTATACCACCATTAGTGATGAAAAGGTTGAGATTTTGGATGAACAAGGCTTGGTTTTGGTAACCAATCTTATGAAATATCAAGACCACCTTCAAGATTACCAAGGATATGAAGACACCTTCAACAAATCAGCCCTAAACTCCTTCTTGAAAATCAGCCCAAAGACCTCCATGAAAACTCCTTTTTATATGTTAAAATCACCTCCAATCTTCATCTTTTGGTGTGGTTATCAACATATATTGATTATATCTTTTGTTTATGGTCAAAGTTTGATGATGATGGTGATATAATGGTGGTGTTGGACGTTCAAGGGGAGAGAGTAAGAGTTGAGAGAGTTTCTTGGTTTGCATGTGTGGGAAATGGTTTATGGTTAGCTTGTTTTGTGGTTAAGTGGTTTGGAAAGAAACAAGGACAAGTGTCCTTGTTTGCTTAAGTAAACTTGACACATCAAGAGTGTGTTATGTACTCTTGGATTCCACTTGTATAGGGGCGGGCAAGTGTAAACTTGTCCCATCCCTATTAATTTACGGGTACTCCTCGATTCTAGTTTCCTCGATTTGCGTGCCCTCCAGTCGTTTTACGAAAAACGTTTTTATAAATTATGAATCAACGGTACAAAACGAATCTAATAAAAATTGTCTCATCAAAAAACGGAGTTCGAAAACGTAAATACGTAATCCTAAGGTTTCCGGTTTAATCGTAAAGGACGTTAAATTATTCACGTAAGTCCTAATCTTTTCTCGTAAATTAGTTAGTTTATGAAACAACACAAATTTAAAATCCCAAAATAATATTCACAGATAAATTTATTTCCTGAAATGTCGGACTGTCACCAAAAACGGTGTATATAAACGTAAGCACGTAACGTAAGATCCTCCGGTTTAGACGTAGTCAATGCTACTTCAAGACGTAAATCCAAATTTCTTCCCATAAATGAGTGAGTTCATAATATAACAATAAAATAATGTTTTTAAATAACACTTGAGAATAAAATATCAACCATAAATTGACGAATTGTCACAGTAATGTAGAACTAGTACTAGGTGTGGAAGTAGGAGGAATAAATAGGGGTGGAGGGGGTGTAGATGGAGTAACCGGGGGAGGGGTAGATGGTCCTACTAGAGTTGCTCTACTACGTGTAGTAATAGCACTCACATTCGCTCTAGGGTTTGTCACGGTATTCGAAGGAAGAGAGCCCGAAGTAGAGGGTTGATTACTTTGGAAGAAACTAGCCATCATATTCCTCAAATCATTCGTCTGATTGCTTAAAGAAGTTTGCATATCATTTCTAACCTCGGTTCGAATATCATTCCCTTGTTTAGTGATATCACCTTTCAAGTTAATAATTTGGCTTTGAAAATTTTTAACCACCTCTCCTTGGGTCCTCATGAAAGTTTCAACATCATGGTTATATGTCGTGGGTTGAGTGATGGGTGGAGCTTGGGGAGCGGTTGGGTGATATGGAGTAGAAGCTCGAAGTGGGTTTGGATTGCTTCTATTTAAGTTGTTTGGGTTGTTGTTTTGAGGAGAAAAAACGGGTGAAAGAAAGTTGTTGGAACGATAACTTAGCAAGTTACGATCACCTTGCGGTCGGGCTTGATAGCCTTACGTGTAATAGTTACCGTTAGCCGCATACACGTTTTCCGGATTGTCATGAGTAGAAGGACAATCAATGTATGAATGAGGACCGCCGCAGATCTCACATGAAAGTGCTACAACTTTAACTTGTTGTAGTTGATTCGTAGCCATGAGTTGGATATTTTTGTTCATTTCGGCCATCATGCGGGTGAGTTTGGTCATCTCGGGGCTGGAAGAAGTAGAAGAAACATTGACTCTCGGATTATCTCTTGAAGATGCGGAGGAATCCCAATTTTTGTGATGAGTGGTCATGTTCTCTATAAGCTCTCTACACTCCTCGGGTCTTCTTTTCATAAATGTGCCACCGGCTGCTGCATTAATCGTATCATAATCATGAAAAGTTAAACCGTTGTAGAAAGTATAAATCAAAGTGACGGGGAGGATATTATAATTAGGACATCGATCGATCAAAACATTATAACGTTCCCAAGCATCGAAAAGTGATTCATCAGGTTCTTGAGTGAAACCACTGATTTGATTCCGAAGGCTCGTTACCATGGATGGTGGAAAGTAGCGCGACAAAAATCGTTGAGTCATTTCGTCCCATGTATGAGTTGAATTCTTTGGAAGACGATCAAACCATTTTCGGCATGGTGGGATAAAGTGTGTGGAAATAGATGAAGGCGGAGAAAATCCATGGTAACACCGGGAAATTTCATGCTTTGAGTGACGGTAATGAATTTTTCGAGATGTTTGTTGGCATCATCATCCGACAATCCGCGAAAAGGACAAGTATTTTGAACTTGTTGGATCATGTGATGCTTCAACGAAAATTCGGGAGTCGTGATTTGCATCGGCGCAATCGGTCCTCCACGTCCATTCATTTTTGGTTGACATAGCTCCTCCATCATACGAAGGTCGGGTTGAGGGACATGGTTGTTATTATTCAAATTGTGGTGAGGTGGGTTGTTATTGTTGTGCACACCGGCCATATCTAGGTCTTCAAGAGTCTCGGGCTCAGAATAAGACGAAGATCGAGTACGCATACACTAAAAATGAAATACAATACTTATGGTTTGTTTTATCTTTTTTATTTTTTTGGATTTTTGAAAATTTTATATTTTTAGGATTTTTTTTTTGAAAAATTTTTGACACGAAAAATAACGTTCACGAGTGAACGGATCCCAAAATCCAACGCGTCTCTCACAAAAAACCGTTAATCTTCATGAAAAGAGCCGGCAGCGGCGCCATTTGATTACAAGGATTTTGCTAGGTTAAAAGTTCGTTGTTCTCGGCGTCTAATCGAATTGATCACAGTTAAATGTGTGACTCAGTTGTTCTTGGTGAAAAGAAAGAATAGTCATTGATTATCTATTTTAAATGAAAATGTCGTTGAGTAATTAATTAAAATAAAATAAAAATAAAAGCTTGAAAAGATTTAGACTAAAAATAAAGGCTTTAAAAATAAATGACGAAAGATTAAAACTCGACAAAAAGTAAAATTTGAAACCTTAAAAATAAAACTAAGACAAAACAGTTTTAAAATAACACTAAGTAAAAATGGCGGGAAAAGATTAATTTGAAAACTTAAAATAAAAACAGGAAATAAAATAAGCACTCAGTGATCGCACTCGGTGATCTTACTCAGTAATCTTATTCAGTAATCTTAGTCAGTGATCTTACTCATTGATCTTACTCAGTGATCTTACTCAGTGATCTTACTCAGTGATCTTACACAGTAATCTTACTCAGTGATCTTACTCAGTGATCTTACTCAGTAATCTTACTCAGTGATCTTACTCAGTAATCTTACTCAGTGATCTTACTCAGTAATCTTACTCAGTAATCTTACTCAGTAATCTTACTCAGTAATCTTACTCAGTAATCTTACTCAGTGATCTTACTCAGTAATCTTACTCAGTGATCTTACTTAATGATCTTACTCAGTGATCTTACTCAGTAATCTTACTCAGTAATCTTAATGAGTGATCGTAGTTTGGATCGCAAGTAGAAACCCCCAGGGTTGATGCGATCACGAAACTAGATCGGAACAAGTAAACCCTTGGAATATAACGACGATACACAATAAAGCAAATAAGCAATAACCGAATAAGCATTTAACAATAAGCAATTACCAAAAAAAAATTAATTAAAACAATAATAAGAAGAACTAAATAAGCACAAATTTAAAAACTTTCAGACACTAAATAAACAAAATTTATAAAATAAACTTAAAAAAAATTAAACTTTTGAAAACTCTTAAAAGAAAATAAGCTAAAAACACAATAAGGAAAGAACATCAATTGCATGAAAATGATAAGAACAATGGAAAAACAAGAACTTTTATTAAATAAACATCAAGATTGAACAATCTTCCAGATTAATCAAACAAAACAAGATATTTTAAAACAAGAAAGGAAGAATGAGATGATTATGAAAAACTTTGAATTAAAGATTAAGATTCAACAACAAAATTAAAGACTTACTTGAAATTAAAGACAAGAATTTAAATGACAATATGAAAAGAGCATAAAAATAAAGTAGAGTGCTAGTGTCATTAAGCTAACACCTCCTAATGTGTCTTTAGGAGGGTATTTATAGGAGTGGAGTGTATGGTTGGTTGGAAGCTTCCTTTCTTTCTTTCTTTCTCGTCTTTCGTCTTTGACAATAAACTCGTCATTCTCGACTTTGTCTAGGGACTTGTCGATAAATAAAATGAACTCGTCTTCTAATTTCTTCATTAATTAGACTTGGTTCTTTGACTTCGTTAAACTTCCTCTTTAGAATTTTTCTTCGATAAATCTTCAGAATAGGCCTTTGACTTCCGTTCTTTTTGCACTCTTGATCTTTTGACTTCGTCTTTTGTCTTTTTCTTCGATAAAAGCCCGTGAAAGCCTGTGTTTTCTTCCCTTTTCGCATTTTGGTCCTAAATCAAAACAAAAACACAAACCACGCATAATTCCGACTTTTACGACATTAAATACACGTTTTGGCCTAGTTTTTATTATAATTAAGTGGTAAAAGGATAAGTGTTTTCACACTTATTAAGTACAAGTCAGCATCTAGGGATTTGATCGACAATGGTGTACCAACGCAAGTACACGAGGTCATACCATGCTTTTTAAGTATCTCTTGAGCATACTTAGCTTGGTTAATGAAGATACCACGTGGGTATGGATGAGTTTGGAGGCCTAAAAAGAATTTTAGCTCCCCCATCATTGACATTTCAAATCTGCTGTGCATTAATTTTTCAAAACGTTTTGAAAGTTTTGGGTTCGTAGAACCAAAAATAATGTCATCAACATAAACTTGCACCAGCAGTATGTCATCCCCATATTTATTAATAAAGAGAGTAGGATCAATAGAACCTTTGGAGAATTCTTTGGAAACCAAGAAGTTGGATAGTTCTTCGTACCATGCCCTTGGAGCTTGTTTAAGTCCATATACAGCCTTCTTGAGACGATAGACTTTGTCAGGATGATGAGGATCGATGAATCCTTCCGGCTGATTCACATACACTTCTTCCTTTAAATGACAGTTGAGAAAAGCAGTTTTAACGTCCATCTGACAAACCATGAAGCCCTTATGTGTAGCATAAGCAAGGAATATCCTGATAGCTTCCAAACGAGCAACTGGAGCGAATGATTCATCGTAGTCTATGACTTCTTGTTGACGGTATCCCTTAACCACAAGACGAGATTTGTTTTTGATGATGGTTTGTTCTTCATCCAGTTTGTTTTTCCAGATCCATTTGAAATCTAAAATTAACATTCCATAGGGTCTGTCAACAAGTTCCCAATCATTTAGGCGTTCAAACTGATGAATTTCGTCTTGCATTGATTCAATCCATGCATGATCAGTCATGGCTTGTTTGATGTTTGTAGGTACAGTTGTACTCACGGTGAGTGCATATATACACACATCGCCATCGGTTTTGATTTGTCTGCGTGTTTGAACTGGTTGTGAAGGATTTCGAATGACTTGCTCCAATGGATGATCACGTGTCCAATGGTGAGTGGATGGATATGGTTGGTAGAATATATGCATGTTGAACGGATCAACATGTTGAGTAGAAGACTCTCCGACTTCGTCTACCAGTGTACCGAACGGATTGATAAATTCTTCTTCGTCAGGTTGTGCATCGACTGCTTGATTGTTGATTCCTCCTTCAGCATTGACGGTTGGTGATGTTGGTTGTATGACGGTTTCTTGAGTTTGTTGAGTGTCCAATGGAATAGTCTCTTGAGCAACGGTTGCTGAAGTAGATGCAGTTGTGTCTTGTTAAATTTGTTTTGGTGCATCAGCAGAAGGCTTTGACACAACTTGATTGTTTCCATAGTAATATTCATCAAACATTGGATCATATAAATCAACCAACTCATTCATTTGTGTCGTATCCGTCGAGTCTGCTGTAGGAGTACTTTCTTGACGTTCTTGCACGGGACGTACACTGTTGTGTGTAGGTGCCATTGCTGGACATTGAGGTGCGGGACTTGAGCTGTTGTGATCAAGTACCATTTGTGGCAATTCGTCAAAGTTCACATGAATTGTTTCGACAATAATCTTTGTTCTCTTGTTATAGACCTGATATCCTTTCGACAATGTAGCATACCCCACAAAAATACTTGCATCACCTTTTTCTTTCATCTTGTCGAGATTCTCACCGTCTTTAAGGATGTAGCATAAAGATCCAAATACGTGAAAGAATTTGACAGTAGGTTTCCTGCCATTGATGATGTGGTAAGGTGTCTTTTCATGTCTAGGGATTACGAGAGAACGATTCTGAGTATAACAGGCAGTTGCAATTGCTTCAGCCCATAAGAATAGTGGTAATTTTGAAGCAGAAAGCATTGTTCGAGCTGCCTCAACCAAAGTTCGGTTCCGTCTTTTGACAACGCTGTTTTGTTCAGGAGTTCGAGAAATAGACGTTTGATGTTCTATGCCTTCTTCTTGAAAGTAAGATTGCAAAGTCTTGTTCAAAAATTCAGTACCCCTATATGTTCTTACGGTTAAGACTTGAGCTTGAAGATTGCGTTGTATCATCTTGAGAAAGTTTTTGAGAACCTCTGGTGTTTCATCTTTGGACCTTAAGAAGAAAGTCCATATGTATTTAGAGTAATCATCAACAATCATGAGAATATACTTTTTCCCGTTAATACTCTCTACATGCATGGGACCACATAAATCCATGTGTAGAAGTTCCAATCGTCCTTTTGAGCTTGGGGTAGTCTTTGTTTTGAATGACTTCCGTTTTGCTTTCCCCAACTCACAAGAAGAACAAAGATGGTCTTTGACGACTTTTAACTTTGGAAGACCGGTCACAATATCATTTTTCGAAAGCAAGTTGATGGTGTCAAATTTGAGATGTGACAATCGTTGATGCCATAGCCATGCTTGAGATGATAAAGCTTTAGCCATTAAGCAAACTGGATTTGTTGAAGATGTGTCTTGAAGAGTTACTGTGTAGAGATCAGAACCACGAGAAACTATAAGAAGGTCATTTCCATCGTAGTCTCTAACATAGCAAGTAGATTTCCGAAAAGCCACTTCCAAATCCGCATCACAAAATTGACCAACCTAGAATAAATTGTGATTCAGTCCCTCGACGTAATAAACCCATTTGATAGTGAGATTTCCTTGAACCAAATCGCCATATCCAAGTATCGGTGCAAACTGATCATTTCCAAACCACACCGTACCTAGAAACTTCTCCACGAAGTTAATGAGAAGCTTGATATTGCCCATCATGTGCTTTGTGCACCCAGAGTCCATTATGAATAGGATGATTTCGACGAGCTGCAGAATAATTAGAAGACAATGTAGCATTTGACAAATGGGAGCCCTTGATGGAAACGGGTTCCAAAATAGTAGTAGGCCTAGATTCTAAAGGCAAGCTAACATTCATAGATCCAATTAGAATAGGGGTTGTCTTAGGTACCCATTTGTATCCGGGTGGTGTAAATCTTGAATACCCCCGTGTACATGTCCTAATCATGTTCTCATAAAACTTCTTTAACCTGCTTTGTTTACGTAGAGTAGTTGATTCTAACGCACTTAGTTTCTTAAGTGACTGATCAGTGGATTGGTTCAAAGTTCTTGTGGGTTCTCTAGTACTAGTAGGCACAAGAATAGGCTTCCTAGTTCTAGTATTCACACCATTATGATTAAGAGCACAAGCATCATGATTGAAAGTACGAACACATTTTCCACATTCAACACAAACAAATTCAACATTCGAGGTCTTAACATTTATATTGTCATTACATGCAGTTACAGACGTTTTATTCTTGGAAAACTTAAAATTCCTACGGCGGTCTTCTACTTCCAACTTCTTTCCTAGACTATTGTTAGGCATGACCTTATCTTGCATTCTAGTGCTCTTAAGCTGTGGTCCGCTAACGCTAGTAGTGGGGATTACTCCTATAGAAGAAGACACACGTTGATTAGTTTTCTTAATATTATGAGGTAACCGCGATGTTCTAGTTTGAGTGGGCTTAGTGTTCATCTTATACATTCCTGGTGCTATCACATTTGTGCTCTTATCATTTCCTATCTTAGGCAAAGTCTGTGGGGATTGTCCCAAAACAGACGATTTAGGGCATTTTAACCGCATTTGGTTGACGAACGGCGGATGGTTTATCCAATACAGACTTTCCTTTCATTTTCTCAATGATTTTTTGTAACTCACTAATGGCTATGTCCCTTTCATGTAGTTGAGCTTTCAAATCATTTATTTCGAAACCTTTTTCATTTAATTGTCGAACCGAAGAAGCTGCCATTTCTTGACACTTTTTATGATTATGAGATTTTTCACCTTTTTTTAAAGCAAGTTCAAGAGAAATGGAGTGTTTCTCAAGTTGGGAAAAGCTTCTCGAAAGTTTGTTATATGACTGAATTTGTTTCGAAAGCTCTACTTCAAGATTGCGACATTTCTCGTCCGTTTCTGATACTAGACATGCTACATGACAATATTGATCAAGATCGGTATACACACCAAGTATAGCATTCATATGGCCAACATAGAAATATTCTTTCGAAAGTCGATCAATTTCGTTAGAAAGTTTTGTTCTTGTGTCTTTAATTTAGTTTGAAGAAAATCAACTTCATCTTCAAGATATTTAACATAACTTAAATCAGTTAACATTTCCTTAGTGAGAGCGTTATAAAACATTTCCACATTTTTTAAAGATCATCAATGGTTGGAACAATGCATTGTTGAATGACGACTTCTACTTGTGGGTTAGGTTTAATATTCCAAACGGTATCCCTAGAAACTTTTTCATACTCGACGACACCTTTGTACAAATTTAAAACCCATTGTTTTATAAACTCAAATTGTGGAACACTTTTGCTTTTCTTATCCCAGTTACGTTTTTCATCCGAAATTAGTTTTTCTAACAAAATTGATTGCTTTTTGAAACTCCTTTTTAAAGAAACTTTCTTTTGGGGTTCATCACTTGGTGGTGGAACACTATTATACATCTTTTGTTCTTTGGAAAGTTCTTTTTGAGGAACAAAATTAATATAATTATCAGAATCTGAAAGGTTTATTAAATCACTTAAGTTTGATCGACTTTCTTCTTAATGACGAATGATTTCGTCGCAGTCCGGTGAAAGCATAAGAGCAAGATTATCAACATAACAACCGATATCATAAAGAGCGGGGTTCATAGATTGAACGTTCTTGAGATATTCAGGCTTAACGAAACTCGTTTTCATATTTCTATTGAGCATATTCATAGTTTGAATAGACTGACCCGTTTTGTAAACAATGTTGTTTAACGTTTCGACTCTCTTTTCCAAATCAAGAATTCTTTCAATATCCTTTTCTTCACGAGTTTTATAAAGCTCAGTTTGTTCTTTGTTAACGGACTCTAACTCAGTAATCTGGAGTTTATGTAGCAGCAGTTGTTCTTCAAGTTCCGATATCTTTTGTTTTGACATATGAATTTTGATTGTAGAGTTTTACCGCACCTTTAGGAAAAGGAGGTAAATAGGCAAAGTATTAAACAAATGATTTAGGAATATCAAGTGTTAATGACCCAATAAAGTTCCTTTCCCAAGGAGGTATATGTGTGTGAATAATTCGCAATTGGTTTGAGATTAATACTGGATAGAAGGGGATGAGAAAATAGAATGACGAAGACGTGAAATTAATTACTACTACGACTAAACGTAAAACCGTAAAAAGTACAAAAATAAAAATTAATTCTAAAAATTCCCAAAAATTTACCAAATATCAAAATAAATAAACTAAGAGTTTACCAATGATCAAAACTTTTTTAAACCTTTTAATAAATTAAAAATTAGTTTTTAAATGCTAGTTAAAGCCCTAAAAATCAAATTAATTATCAAAAAGCCCAAATAAAGATTTTTCAATTGATAAACCTCTAAAATGACCTAAAAAGATTAAAAACTATTTTTGCAAAATTTTTAAACTAATAAAAACTATTTAAAATGATTTAAAAACTATTAAAACTTAAAATAATTATAAAGATTAATCTAAAGATGATAAAATTAATCTAAGAGTTGCAAAAATCCTATTTTAATGTATTTAAGCTAAGAAAAATATAAAAAGTGCAAAAATGTGAAATTTGAAAAATAATAATAAAATAATATTAAAATAATATTAAAAATCCAAAAATTATAAAAAATTCTAAAAACTTTCAAACTAGTTTATTTTAACCTAAATAATCAGAAAATGAAAGTGAAATTACAAAATTACCCCTAATGGGCCCCCAAATGGGCTAAAAGCAAAATCAGTCAACCTTAATGGGCTTTTTAGCCCAAAAAAGTCAAACAAGGCCCAAATGACCTGAAAAAGCCCCATCTGACTCAAAATTTAATTCTAAGCACAAAAGTCTGAAGGCCCAAAAGTTGAATATGAGCTTATCACAGCTTAAATAACAAACAGCTTATGCTAATTGGGCCAATAAGCCCATTAAGCAATAAGCCAATGCCATAAGCTCTGCTTAAACACACAACCTTCTTTTGAGATGCCTAAGAGATCTATAAAAAGAAATTTTGAAAAAGCTCACTCAATAAGCCAGAAATAAGCAAAATAGAAATCCACAAAACGACAAAATAGTCGGGTTAGAGTTCTAGGGGGTTTCAGAAGCTCTGGTTTGTTGCAAAAGCTCACAAATAACTTAACTAAGAATAATCAATCAAGAAAATCACAAAAAGCCAAGTAGAATAAGCTGCAAGAACCAATAAGCTGGCTGAAAAAAGCCAAATAAGCTAGTTTTCTTGCAAAATCTTAACCAAAAGACTTGTAACCTTCCAGACTTGTTATTAAGCTAAGAAAAATGATTTCTATTTCAAAGACCAAGTTCTTGCGTGTACCAATAATTAGTTCTAAAAAATAAGCCAATTTGTGCTTATTTGACCAAAAGTAAAAGTGCTCCAAAGTTCACCAAATGATCAGGGGTGGTATATGGGCTTGTTATAAGCAATTTTTGTGAAGGACTCAAGGAGGAGGCCTTGTGAATCAAGAGGTCAGTTGGGCCAAATAGAAAAATCCACTCACAAGCAGCACATAAACAAGTTCCAAGCAGCAAAATCACAAGGCATATACTAGGATAACAAATGCAAGCACAAAATGAGGTGGTCACTTTGCTGATGTAAATGACCACTTCAGCCAACTTTGATAAGCTATAGCACACTCAATAAGCCACCAAATTCAACAACCAGATAACCAATAGATAGATTATCACCTAAACTATTCCCAAACCTGATTTCAGACCTTAGATCTAACAAACAAAGAAGTTATTGGATCTAATGTGTTTGACCAATTCCAAAACACTTTTTATCAGATTTTTGAAAAACTTAAAATCCTTTTTCCAAACTTTCATAAACTTAACCAATGACTAAAACTTGTATATTATGACTTGTTTAGACTTCCCAAACCCAAAGAACCAAGGGCACAAGGCCACAAGGCCTTATGAACCAGTAATCCCAAACAATCCTTTAATAAGCACTTTTCAAACAAAATTCTTAATCCTTCAAACAACCTACTGATTTTAATGATCAAATAGCTACACTAGGTGACAACTAACAGATACCAACCATAAAACACAAAGCACAAACACAAAATCACCAAATCACATACCAAAATATAAAACAGACCATAACATGTGATTTTTAGAGGAATCTTAACAAGAGCTTCTACCTTTCCTCCACAACATCCTAGGAGGACCAGCAATGCTCCTTGGACCTTGTTCAATAACTAGAACAAGACCAAGGTACTTCAACAAGAAAGATGGATGACTGCCTTGGTTTATGTTTCGAAGCAGAAACTCAAGGGCTTGATTTCTTCAACACAATGAACAAACAGCCCAACCAAAGGCTCCAATCCCTTTACAAGCTTGGTGTCAACAAGCTTGTAAGAGCTTATAGCTTTTGGTTAAGGATTAGTACAACAAAAATAGCAAAATCAGAAACCTCTTTTCAAGCTTTTTTCAAATTTGAAAACCTTACCAAACATAAACGTCCTTGAACCACGAGATTCAAGCACACTTATAACATATAATGGAACTCAGAATTACCCTTAAACAACACCAACTTTCAAAAACATAAAAAGGAATTACAATTTTCTCAAAATACCAACTTTTATAAAATTCAAAAAGGAATTACAATGTTTAAAAGGTAAAACTGGAACAAGGCTCTCTCACAAGTTGAGGAGTCCTTATATAGACCACAAAGGCTGAGATTACAATGAGAAAACCCTAGCTATGAAGTCCCTAAAATGCCCTTGAATCTTCTAGATGCATTTGTTGTTTGAGCTGTCCAAATTCATCATGGCTGTTCATTTTAGCTTTGTAACCAAGCAAGGAGTGTGGGCTGTTGATTTTGACACCTGACACTCCTTGTAGGCTAAGTTGTGATGTGATGGGTGGACGTATGAAATGGTGGGACCCTTTAGTGAGTGGAGGTGAGGGTTTTGTGTGTGGGATGGGTTTCTGCATGTTTAAATCACACGTGGGTGTGGGTAATTGGGATTTACCCTTTGGTTTAAGTGAGATAGTAACTGGGGGTGAAAGGTGAACAGTAACACCCTTTGATCCGTTTTTTTAGGAGTGGAAAGTGTTTGGCGCATTTTCTCATTTGAAAGTTTCATATGCACATGTTTGGCCCTTGTGTTTTGGTAAACATGGTAAAACGTGTTTTTCAGCCACCAAACTCAATTCCCTTTGTTATTAAACTTGTAAACTTCACACTTTTGCCCCAAAACTTTGGCAAAAGTGTTTCAAGGGTTGTTTTTGCCATTTTTGCATAGTTTGAGGATTAATCTTGGACATTCTTGTTCTTCAAAGGTCTTCAATGTATCTTTGACTTCATGAGGGACCATATTTGACAATTTAGAATAGATGAGGGACTAAACTTGCCAATTCTTGAAAGTTGAAGGACCATTTTGTAATTTTGACAAACTTAAGGGACCAAACTTGTAATTATGAATATACAAGGGTTTTAAGTGTCATTTCTTCATATTTTGAGGATCAATCTTGTACATCTTCAAGTCTTCAAGGGTTGATCTTGGATAAATCATGAACTAGGGCCCGGTTCTTTGTACGGCTTCGTTTCTCGTATCTGTTTTTCCTTGTTTCTTGTGATCTTTTGTCTTTTTTCACGATATCCATACCTAAAACACACAAGTAAACAAATACAAGCATATATATGGTATTTTATGACATTTTAATGCATTTAAAGCCCGAAAAGAACGATGAGATCATGTACAAATGCCATCTCATCACTCCCCCATACTAAGCCATTGTCGTGCCCTCATGCAATGCTAGAATAAAGTATCTAAGCATCACCAAAATTCAATTTTATTACCCTTTATTGAAAAGTAAAAGACTTGCAACAATACTACGAAGATGTGTAAAGACATAATGTATGATTTTCATCACGAGTGTGACTTTTAAGGTTAATGAATAGAAACAAGTAAATGTCCCAAAGAGTAAATTTCGTCATCCTTGATTGTCACACATTCCATGCTAAGTGCAAAAACGAGATCATTGTTGGTACAAGTCACAATGCTAACACTACTCATACGTCCAAATTGTGTAATACTTTTTCTCCCCGCAATCCTAGTTATTATAAAAGGAAATGGGTTACTAGCATTTTTTAACTATTTGTCATGGATCACAAGTAAATTCATATTGACTTATTTGAGTATTTATTAGTCCGAAAGCAAAGTAGCACGATTTAATCGATAGTTAGCCGAAGGACAAAATCTTTTAAAACGGCTTCTCGTGTATCTCCTTAAGTTCATATCTTGGCATAACTCGTTTCACGATTTGAGACCTTTCTCGGACCGATATTTGGCATGTACTTCATACTTCAAATCTTGGGAAGACGTTCTTGAAATTATGGTTTTCTCTTCATATTTTTGATATTCTTCACTTGACGTTTTTGAGAGATTCTTCATTTTTGGACCACGACTTCATCATTTTTCTTCAATCTTTATTTTGGACTTTGATATACAACGATCCGCCTCCTTTTCGGACTTGGATATATTTATCCCCATACCTTGTAAGGGTCTTTTTGGATAGACTTTATCCATGATCTTTAGGGGAGTAATTGTTTTTCGTCGTGTGTCTCGATCCTTCATATTGATTTTGGAACAATGATACTTCACATCATCTTGGATCTTTAGCAACAAAATAGAGCTCCTCATGCCTTGTTAGGGCCTTTTTGGATCTTCACCAATCTTCGCGTCCCGCTTCAATAAGTTATGCCTTGGCTATGAACTCTATTCAACCCCGAGCAACTTTTAAACGATCTTGGGCTAGAAGCTAAGTAACCTTTCAAATCGTACGACCTTACTTATTGCAATTATTTTTATTCCTAATGCATTGATCTTATGGGAAGAAAAAGCCACAATTAAAGACATATGAGTTTTTGAAAGAACATTTTCATGTTCTACGTTTAGCATGATCACTTGTCCAACTCTATCATCTCTCGTTCTTCACTATATAAAGACCTCTAATTAAAGAGACTCGTGAATACTTAGCCATGCAAGTCAAAATTAAGCCAAATTTGGATTAGCTTTCATTAAGACTATATCAAATCAAAGTTTTGGGGTTTTAAGCCACCTATAGGATCTTGCACTTTCTTGGACTTTTTCAAGTTTAGAGAATGCATTTTATAGTTCCCTTGATAAGTGAATTTCTAGGATCAATTATAGGAACTTGAGAAAAGTTCTTGTTCTTAACCCGAATGAGCTAAGACTTTCGCGTTTTAAAGTTCCCTATATAAAAGTCTAGCAAAACTTGAATTGAGCGGGTTAAGGAATGTAAAGGGCTCCAAATGCCCATCAAGTAAAAAATTAGCTCTTATTCTACCCATCGGAAAATATACATTCGTGTCTTAAAAACACTTATTAAAACTAAGAAAAATTTTAAAATATGGCCATTTTAACCTTATTAGCAACAAAACAAAACATTGAAAGTTGGAAAGCGTGAGGGCGTAGCAAAGCAAGTATCTATTCACCCCCATACTAAAAGTAAACATTGTCCTCAATGTTTCGAGTCTAAAGGTGGAGCACCTCCATACTAGAGACGAAGGGTCGAATGCTTAGGATCTAGCATGGAAAGGGTGATCAACAATATATCTAAAGCCGTTTTTTAAGTATGCTAAAAGATAATTGTTAGAACAATAAAGGATATGTCATGGATTCGTGAAAAGCTTCTTCAAGCAAACGATGGAGGCTCACGTAAACGAACACGAGAGTCTTCAATCATAGATGATGATGATCTAGATAACACAATCACAAAAAACCACGAGACAACGAGTTGGAAGGGCACAAATCCCCTCTCATTATTTATTAGAAAGCATAAAAGGATAAGCATGGGATCTCCCCCATGAGGCACCTCGTTTTTGATTACCGAGTCATGAGCTCGACTCGATCCCCTCAATGCTAATTATCATTGAGGAAGGTGACTTGGGCGAGGTCAACCATTGAAGGAATTTCCCCACCAAAGTAGTGCTTAAGCCTATGTCCGTTCACCTTGAAGTTAGGACCATCATTTTGAGCTAGCTCGATGGTCCCATAAGGAAACACTTGTGTAACGGTGAAAGGAACCGACCAACGAGATTTCAATTTCCCGGAAAATATCTTTAGTCTAGAGATAAAAAGTAACACTTGATCACCAATGTTAAAAACCCGGTTTTTAATCTTTGCATCATGAAACTTTTTAGTCTTTTCTTTGAAAATCAATGAATTTTCATAAGCGTTGTCTCTTAGTTCATCCAATTCATTCAATTGTATTTTCCGGTGATCTCCCGCGGTCTTTAAGTCAAAGTTTGCATGCTTAAGGGCCCAATATGCCTTGTGCTCCAATTCAATGGGCAAATGACAATTCTTCCCATAGACTAACTTATAAGGAGTACAACCGATAGGTGTCTTATAAGCGGTCCTAAAGGCCCATAAAGCGTCATCGAGTTTGTCGGACCATGAAGCACGGTTTTCTCCAATCGACCTCTCTAAAATCCTCTTCAAAGCTTGGTTCGAAACCTCGACTTTCCCACTCGTTTGCGGGTGATAAGCCGTAGAAAGACGACGAGTAACTTCATATTTCTTTAAGACCTTCTCGAATTGGTCATTACAAAAATGGGTTCCACGATCGCTTATAATAGCACGAGGGGTTTCGAACAGAGAGAATAGTTGCTTCAAAAACTTCACTACCACACGAGCATCATTAGTAGGTAAATCCTTAGCTTCCACCCACTTAGAAAGGTAGTCAACCGCGACGAAGATATACTTGTTACCATGAGACGATGGGAACGACCCCATAAAGTCTATGCCCCAAATGTCGAAAATCTCACACACTTGAATTATGTTTTGCGGCATTTCATCACGTTGAGATGATTTTCCTTGACGTTGGCACGAATCACACGACTTCACAAGTGCGTGTGCATCACGATAGATAGAAGGCCAAAAGAAGCCGGCATCGAACACTTTCTTAGCCGTGAGATTAGCACCATGGTGACCACCCGTGGGTCCCTCGTGACAAGCTCTAAGGATGTTAGAAGCTTCGACACCAAAAACACAACGTCGAACGAGTTGATCCGCACAAACCCGAAAGAGATAAGGGTCGTACCAAAATATAACTTGACGTCACGAAAGAATTTTCTCTTTTGTTGTGTCGTCATACCCTTGATTATGAAATTGCCCGCATGGTAATTTTCAATGTCAGCAAACCATGGGGGGGGGGTGTCTTTAGAATTCACAACACCGAGAGTCTCGAGAGGAAATGTTTCGGTGATTTCCTTGTTCTCGAAAACATCTTTGTGAGGATATTCTAGACGAGATAGATGATCGGCCGCTAGATTCTCGGCTCCTTTTTTGTCAAGCACGGTGCCATCAAATTCTTGGAGGAGGAGCATCCAACGAAGCAATCTCGACTTAGCATCTTGCTTAGCTAAGAGATACTTGATAGCCGAATGGTCGGTATACACGATGCTTTTAGTTAAGACGAGATAAGGTCGGAATTCTCAAAAGCATAGACCACGGCAAGGAATTCCTTTTCCGTTGTGGTGTACTTTAATTGAGCCTCGGTCATCGTCTTACTAGCATAATGGCTAGGATGGAAATGCTTTTCATAACGTTGCCCTAAGACGGCCCCTATAGCATAATCACTTGCATCACACATGATTTCAAAGGGTAATTCCCAATTAGGAGCAACAAGAATGGGAGCTTCGGTAAGTTTCCTTTTAAGATTTTCGAAAGCTCTAACACAATCCTCATTGAAATTAAAAGGAGCATCCTTCTCGAGAAGGTGTGTCATAGGTCGAGAGATTTTCGAAAAGTCTTTGATGAAACGACAATAAAAGCCCGCGTGGCCTAGGAAACTCCTAACTCCCTTAACGGTTTTGGGATGAGGTAACTTGGCGATGACGTCTACCTTAGCTTTATCGACCTCAATCCCCGCTTTCGAGACCTTATGTCCTAAGACGATTCCTTGTTTACACATGAAATGATACTTTTCCCAATTAAGCACAAGATTGATTTCTTCACTACGTTTTAACATTTGCTCGAGATTAGATAAACACGACGTGAACGAATTGCCAAACACCAAAAAGTCATCCATAAACACTTCGATCGACTTCTCGATCATATCGTGAAAGATAGCCATCATACACCGTTGAAACGTACCCGGTGCATTACAAAGTCCGAAAGGCATCCTACGATAAGCAAACGTTCCATAAGGACACGTAAACGTAGTCTTCTCTTGATCACGAGGGTCGATAGGGATTTGAAAGTAACCGGAAAAACCATCTAAAAAGCAATAGAATTTATTTACCGCAAGTCGCTCCAACATTTGATCCATGAAGGGCAAAGGAAAGTGGTCTTTACGAGTGGCATCATTTAACTTTCGATAGTCATTACACACCCTCCAACCGGTCACAACACGAGTGGAAATTAACTCGTTGTTTTCATTAGGCACAACAGTCATTCCTCCCTTTTTAGGGACACAATGGATTGGGCTCACCCATGGGCTATCGGAGATAGGATAAATCATTCCCGCGTCAAGGAATTTTAGAAATTCCTTTTTAATGACATCGTGAAATTTGAGGTTTACCATTCTTTGACTTTGAATTGTGGGTTTGTAGTCCTCCTCCATTAAAATCTTGTGAGTACAAAATTTTGGGTCAATACCCTTAATGTCGGAAATTTTCCACGCAATTGCCCCTTTATGAGCTTTAAGAACTTTCAAGAGCTTGGTTTTTTCATCATTAGCAAGACCTTTTGCAATAATAACCGGCAACTTGTCATCACCTTCTAAGAATGCATATTCAAGGTGAGATGGAAGATCTTTCAATTCGAGGATAGGTGGTTCCTCGATTGAAGATTTTTTCTCAACACTCATAACTTCCATCGGCGGAAGAAATGGTGGAGTAGAAGTATCATCACTAATAAACACCTCATCTTCATTGTTGATTTCATTTGAAGTAAAATCGCCTCCTTGGAATGGAGTGAGATTTGGTGTAGAATTAGCAAGAATCGGATCTAAAATAGTGGGATTTCCACTTGACGAGATATCAGAAAAACCTAACACTTCTTGTGAAAACTCATCGCAAACCACATCAACTAAGTCAATGTGATTGATGGTAGCGATTGCATAAACATGAGAAGATTTTGAGTTTTAAATAGCGTTTATAACAAGTTCCTCTTCGTTGAATCTTAAAGTGATAGTTCTTGCATGAACGTCGATAAGCGATCTCGAGGTGTCTAAAAATGGACGACCTAAAATTAGAGGAACTTGAGGATCCGCGGGGATGTCAACTACTATAAAATCAATGGGATAGTAGAACTTCCCCACTTTCACGAAAACATCCTCGGCTACTCCACATGCTAAAATCGTAGAATGATCGGCCATCTCGATAGACATGTTCGAAGGAGTAAGAGTCGGAAGCGAAAGCGATTTCCATATGGAAAATGGCATCAAATTAATGCTCGCACCAAGATCGGCCAAGGCGAGGCATTCTTTCATATCTTGTATGTCACAAGAAATGAGAAACTTTCCGGGGTTACCAACTTTTTCCGGTATGCAGTTAAGATAAACCGAAGAACAATTAGCAAGCTTTGAAAGCTTTTCCTTATCGCTCATCATACTTTTAAAAGTGGAGGCGAAACGAGGCATATATAACAATGCGTCGGCTAAACTCACATCAAAATGCACTTTTTGAAACTTTTTTATAAAAATCTCGATTTGTTGTTTGTTAGTTCTTGCAATTTCTCTTTGTTTCGTCTCGAAGGGTAAGGTAAGGGTGGTGTGGGTTGGACATTAGGCAACAACCTTGGAATCTCGGGTTCCATGATTGGTATTGGTTCAACCGTAGGTGTGGTATGAGCGGTACTTCATGGGCTTGTGATATGCTCCTTTTCGACCATCACCTCGGGTTCTTTCTCGATTTCCTTCTCCGTAAAAGTACTTGGACGAGAGATTGGTTCCTTGAAAGTTTTACCACTACGTGTAGTAATAACCTTCATTTCTCCCTTCGGGTTTGCAATGGTATCACTAGGAAGACCACCCGAGGAAGAGGGTTTACACATGATTGCTTCAAACATTTTTGCCATTCGGTCTTCAAATTTTGATTGCCTTAAATCAGCTTTTAACAATTATTGCTTAATCTCATGTTGTCCTTGTTCTATCTTTTGTTGATTTTGTTGAAGACGTTGAACATTTCCTTCCATTTTATTTGCATGAGTTTTAATTTCATTAGCAAGTTCGTTTTTAAGCTCATTTTTCAACTCGGATCTTAAGCTAATCATCTCACGTTGCATGTTATCAAATTTAGCATCATTTGCTTTAGCATAATCCAAAAATTCTCCTTGAAGATTTTCAGTGTGAGCATTTTGAAAACCTTGTGTAGTGTTTTGAAAATCACGCTTTTGGTTTTGATTAGTGACTTGTCCATTCCCACTTTGATAATTCCCTTTGTTGTAGTTACGTGAATTGCCTTGATAATTACCACTTTGGTTGTTGTTTCGATAGTTATTAGCATTTTGATTTGGTGGAGCTTGATTTGGGCGGGAACCTTGGCCGTTTTGGTTGTAAGTTCCCGTTACTACGTAAGCACTCGAAGTGTTACCACCGGCGGTAATGCACTCGGAAAGATCATGAGCTCCACCACAAGACAAACAACTCTTATCAACCACTTTAACCGAAGCGGAATTCAAAACCTCTTGTGCTTTCCAATGAGTCATAAGATTTGAAAACCTATCGAAAAACCGATTTTCCTCATTAGCTTCATCATGTAAGGCATTAATGCTACGAGACGATGACGACGACGACGAACCCATATTGGCAACACTCGGTGTGTTACGAGGGCTATAAACCTTAGATCTATTCTCGATAATCTTTAAAGCTTCATCAGTCGTTTTGCACAAAAAATTACCACCCGCGGCGGCATTCAAATAATCTCGTTCATGATCATTAAGCCCATTATAAAAAGTATCAACTTGATGTAATTCCGAAAAATCATGGTGTGGACATTCATGTAACATTTCCTTAAATCGTTCCCATGCCATTGCAAAAATTTCATTATTTCGTTGTACAAATCTTGAAATCTTATTTTTCAAATGTGTTGTTTTAGATGGTGGAAAAAATTTGTTCACAAACTTAGAAACGAGATCACCCCATGTCAAAATTGAATTTGGCGGTTCTTTCTCAATCCAAATTTTAGCGGGTACATCTAATGAGTATGGAAACAACATCATCTTAATAGCGACATGTGGAACATCCTTAAACTTGCTAGTTACGGTGAGACGATTAAAATTCCTTATGTGGTAATGCGGGTTGTCTTTCTCATGACCTATAAACTTATTAGCTTGCAACATAGACATTAATCCCGTCTTAATCTCGAAATTCTCCGCAAGGATAGCGGGAATCACAATGGCCTCTCCAAAACCCTCGGTGGGTGCTTGAAGCAACTCCATCATAGTACGATTAGCCATGACGACTTCTTGTTCTATAATAGGTTCAACAATTGGAGTTTGTTCTTCAATCAACGTCTCTTGATTTCCTTGATTTTGACGATGTTTACGAGCTCGTTTTGCTTGATTACGAGTTATCATAAACTTCATGAAGAACGGGAGGTGAGCAAAGAAGATTCTTTTTGGGTGTTTTGTGAATTTTCATTTTTTTGTGTTTTTGATTGTTTTTATTTTTTTTTTGGATTTTGGTGTATCTTTGTAGACAACAATCTACCAAATCTCTCATCGAATCAAACTCTTGGTTAAAGAAGCCTCAAAAGAATGAAAACTATCACGTGGAGTGAACGCCTTCGAATGACTTTAGAACTTTGGTGAAAACCAAATTATTCAAGAGGGTTTAATCACAAAGAAAACAAGCAAATATATATAATACGTAATAATACTTTGGGCGGCAAAACCATCGATTAGCCTGCAATCTCAAAATACTCACAAGCAAGCGGGGAAACGAGGCGACGCGAAGCACTTAAGAGCCTTTTTCCTTAGGGTATATTTTATAATACCCGCCGTATACCCACCTTATAGTTCGTATTTTTCAAAATCGAGCTTCTCGAAAGTATTTATCTATTTTTGACTTTTTCTTTTGTTTGAGATTCGAATACAATAATTAGGAGATCAAATCCCAATTAAGGTTGTGTTTTCACACTTTTGGAGATATTTTGAATTGATTGTGATACTTAATACAATATAGTAATAATAATTTCACAAGAAAAACCAAAAAAAACCGATAATACGTATTAGTAGATTTCTACTAATACAAATACTATTTATGGTTAATATTAAAAACAACAAGACAAATTAATCACGACACACCTCCCCGGCAGCGGCGCCAAAATGATTGTAGAGTTTTACCAAACCTTTAGGAAAAGGAGGTAAATAGGGAAAGTATTAAACAAATGATTTAGGAAAATCAAGTGTTAATGACCCAATGAAGTTCGTTTCCCAAGGAGGTATATTTGTGTGAATAATTCATAATTGGTTTGAGATTAATATTGGATAGATGGGGATGAGAAAATAGAATGACGAAGTCGTGAAATTAATTACTACTACGACTAAACGTAAAACCGTAAAATGTAGAAAAATAAAAATTAATTCTAAAAATTCCCAAAAATTTACCAAAAATCAAAATAAATAAACTAAGAGTTTACCGATGATCAAAACTTTTTCAAACCTTTTAATTAATTAAATATTAATTTTTAAATGCTAATTAAAGCCCTAAAAATCAAATTAATTATCAAAAAGCCCAAATAAAGATTTTTCTATTGGTAAACCTCTAAAATGACCTAAAACGATTCAAATTTTTTTTGTAAATTTTTAAACTAATAAAAACTATTTAAAATGATTTAAAAACTATTAAAACCTAAAATAATTATAAAAATTAATCTAAATATGATAAAATTAATCTAAGAGTTACAAAAATCCTATTTTAATGTATTTAAGCTAAGAAAAATATAAAAACTACAAAAATGTGAAATTTGAAAAATAATAATAAAATAATATTAAAATAATATTAAAAATCCAAAAATTAAAAAAAATTCTAAAAACTTGCAAACTAGTTTATTTTAACCTAAATAATAAGAAAATGAAAGTGAAATTACAAAATTACCCCTAATGGGCCCCTAAATGGGCTAAAAGCAAAATCAGTCAACCTTAATGGGCTTTTTAGCCCAAAAAAGTCAAACAAGGCCCAAATGACCTGAAAAAGCCCTATCTAAGCACAAAAGTCTGAAGGCCCAAAAGCTGAATATGAGCTTATCACAACTTAAATAACAAACAACTTATGCTTATTGGGCCAATAAGCCCATTAAGCAATAAGCCAATACCATAAGCTCTGATTAAACACACAACCTTCTTTTGAGATGCCTAAGAGATCTGTAAAAAGAAATTTTGAAAAAGCTCACTCAATAAGCCATAAATAAGCAAAATAGAAATCCACAAAACGACAAAATAGCCGGGTTAGAGTTCTAGGGGGTTTCAGAAGCTCTGGTTTGTTGCAAAAGCTCACAAATAGCTTAACTAAGAATAATCAATCAAGAAAATCACAGAAAGCCAAGTAGAATAAGCTGTAAGAACCAATAAGCTGGCTGAAAAAGCCAAATAAGCTAGTTTTCTAGCAAAAGCTTAACCAAAAGACTTGTAACCTTCCAGACTTGTTATTAAGCTAAGAAAAATGATTTCTATTACAAAGACCAAGCTGTTGCATGTACCAATAAGCAGTTCTAAAAAATAAGCCAATTTGTGCTTATTTGACCAAAATTCAAAGTGCTCCAAAGTTCACCAAATGATCAGGGATGGTATATGGGCTTGTTATAAGCAATTTTTGTGAAGGACTCAAGGAGGAGGCCTTGTGAATCAAGAGGTCAGTTGACCTTTTGATGACAGATTTTGGCAATAAGGGCTTAATAAGCCAGTTAGCTTATAAGCCAGATACAGAGCACACCAAATAGCAAAATCCACTCACAAGCAGCACATAAACAAGTTCCAAGCAGCAAAATCACAAGGCATACACTAGGATAACAAATGCAAGCACAAAATGAGGTGGTCACTTTGCTGATGCAAATGACCACTTCAGCCAACTTTGATAAGCTATAGCACACTCAATAAGCCACCAAATTCAACAACCAGATAACCAATAGATAGCTTATCACCTAAACTATTCCCAAACCTGATTTCAGACCTTAGATCCAACAAACAAAGAAGTTATTGGATTTGATGTGTTTGACCAATTCCAAAACACTTTTTATCAGATTTTTGCATAACTTAAAATCCTTTTTCCAAACTTTCAAAAACTTAACCAATGACTAAAACTTGTATATTATGACTTGTTTAGACTTCCCAAACCCTAAGAACCAAGGGCACAAGGCCACAAGACCTTATGAACCAGTAATCCCAAACAATCCTTTAATAAGCACTTTTCAAACAAAATTCTTAATCCTTCAAACAACCTACTGATTTTAATGATCAAATAGCTAGACTAGGTGACAACTAACAGATACCAACCATAAAACACAAAGCACAAACACAAAATCACCAAATCACATACCAAAATATAAAATAGACCATAACATGTGATTTTTAGAGGAATCTTAACAAGAGCTTATACCTGTCCTCCACAACATCCTAGGAGGACCAGCAATGCTCCTTGGACCTTGTTCAATAACTAGAACAAGACCAAGGTACTTCAACAAGAAAGATGGATGACTGCCTTGGTTGATGTTTCAAAGCAGAAACTCAAGGGCTTGATTTCTTCAACACAATGAACAAACAGCCCAACTAAAGGCTCCAATCCCTTTACAAGCTTGGTGTCAACAAGCTTGTAAGAGCTTATAGCTTTTGGTTAAGGATTAGTACAACAAAAATAGCAAAATCAGAAACCTCTTTTCAAGCTTTTTTCAAACTTGAAAACCTTACCAAACATAAACGTCCTTGAACCACAAGATTCAAGCACACTTATAACATATAATGGAACTCAGAATTACCCTTAAACAACACCAACTTTCAAAAACATAAAAAGGAATTACAATTTTCTCAAAATACCAACTTTTATAAAATTCAAAAAGGAATTACAATGTTTAAAAGGTAAAACTGGAACAAGGCTCTCTCACAAGTTGAGGAGTCCTTATATAGGCCAAAAAGGCTGAGATTACAATGAGAAAACCCTAGCTATGAAGTCCCTAAAATGCCCTTGAATCTTCTAGACACATTTGTTGTTTGAGTTGTCCAAATTCATCCTGGCTGTTCATTTTAGCTTTGTAACCAAGCAAGGAGTGTGGGTTGTTGATTTTGACACCTGGCATTCCTTGTAGGCTAAGTTGTGATGTGATGGGTGGACGTATGAAATGGTGGGACCCTTTGATGAGTGGGGTGAGGGTTTTTTGTGTGGGATGGGTTTCTACATGTGTGAATCACACGTGGGTGTGGGTAATTGGGATTTACCCTTTGGTTTAAGTGAGATAGTAACTGGGGGTGAAAGGTGAACAATAACACCTTTTGATCCGTTTTTTTAGGAGTTGAAAGTGTTTGGCGCATTTTCTCATTTGAAAGTTTCATATGCACATGTTTGGCCCTTGTGTTTTGGTAAACATGGTAAAACGTGTTTTTCAACCACCAAACTCAATTCCCTTTGTTATTAAACTTGTAAACTTCAAACTTTTGCCCCAAAACTTTGGCAAAAGTGTTTCAAGGGTTGTTTTTGCCATTTTTGCATAGTTTGAGGACTGATCTTGGACATTCTTGATTTACAAAGGTCTTCAATGTATCTTTGACTTCATGAGGGACCATATTTGACAATTTAGAATAGATGAGGGACTAAACTTGCCAATTCTTCAAAGTTGAAGGACCATTTTGTAATTTTGACAAACTTAAGGGACCAAACTTGTAATTATAAATATAAAAGGGTTTTAAGTGTCATTTCTTCATATTTTGAGGATCAATCTTGTACATCTTCAAGTCTTCAAGGGTTGATCTTGGATAAATCATGAACTAGGGCCCGGTTCTTTGTACGGCTTCGTTTCTCGTGTCCGTTTTTCCTTGTTTCTTGTGATCTTTTGTCTTTTTTCACGATATCCATACCTAAAACACACAAGTAAACAAATACAAGCATATATATGGTATTTTATGACATTTTAATGCATTTAAAGCCCGAAAAGAACGATGAGATCATGTACTAATGCCATCTTATCGAATTTCGTGTGTTACTTCTGAACAATATTGTTCGTTGAGCACCTTACGTTCATATACCAAACCATTAGCTATTGCAACTCTCGATCAGCTTCTTTTACATAATCACACTCTTTAAGCCTGTCTATCTCCTCGGCTAAGGATGCGTTTGCTTGCTTCAAACGTTTATTAGCCTCTTTGTTTTCATCAATTTCACGTTTTAAAGAATCAATAATAGACGCAAGCAAATCACGGTCCTCATCCGAGTCAGTATCCTAAACAGCTTTTCCATCGTCATTACACATATGCTGTAAATCCGTAGAGATATTGCTATCCTCCGTGTCTATTACATATGTGTCATTGATGCTTTCGGGTTGCTCAGGATGACGTCGTTCATTGGCAAACACATTATAGTTATCGTATGATGGTACCTTTTCAAGTGGCTCAGTATCAAAGATAGGTCCAGAAGTATTAGTAGTCTCTGGAATCACTTCTTGAATCTTTGCCATGTACACATAATGTACCTCCAAATCTTGATCATCGACTTCTTCATCAGTGTCATCACGCCAATCAACTTCATCTGCTTTGAGTGGAATCCCTGCTTCTTCTTTCTTACACTACAACATCTTTTCCTTGTGATATCCCGAATCCTTAACCCGTTTTAGCTTCTTACATTCCCTAGCCATGTGCCCAAATCCCTTGCAGTTGAAGCATGGAATCCCAGTCTTCTGCACAACCGGAGTGCCTACAGTATCTCTAGCCCCAACTTGATTCGGCATCCTCTGATTATCATACCTAGCATCACGATTATACCGAGGTGCATGATCAAATTCCTTATATCTAGCATTGGATGATGATCTCAGGTTGTTGTTGGTAGGTTTGTAGATCTTCTTGTAAGTTGTGGTGAGTAAAGACATGAGTTCACTCAATCTTCTTGTCCCTTGAAGTTTGTTCATCATCACTGTCTCCATCTGACTCGGTGTCATACTTTGGAGGTGGAGTAGGGACAATTGCTTTTGCTTTGTTTCAGCAGTAGCTAGAGGTTTGGTGGATGAGCTTGATGACTTTAAGGAATGTGTAGGTGGTTGTTGACGAGGAACGAGTTTTGTAGAAGTAGCAGCCACAAAAGCAATAGAGTTCGCAGATCGTTCTGCCTTTTCAGCTCTTAGTTCATTCACTTCATTCTGATGTTGTTTCAATATATCATAAAGTTTGTGGTAAGATATAGTCTTGATATCCTTCTTTTATTTGACCAAAGTCACAAACCTTTGCCATTCTGGTTTGAGTTGAAGTAGAAACTGAACATTGGCATGATGATTGGAGATATTGCACTGATTTCTGACAAGCACATTCATCATTTTGTAGAATCTCGAGTAATATGAGTCAATGGATTCACCATCTTCGGATGTGAATTTTCCAAACTCCCAAAGTAGATTAGTCTCGAGATCTTGAACATTTATCGACTCACCTTGCTTCAATCGTTGAATCGCATTCCACATTTCCATAGCATTTGGACATGCATCAACTGTGGAATAAATATCGTTATCAATCCCAGTGAGTATGTAGTTAACAGCATCGGCTTCATCTTGGAGGAGTTTCTTTTTCTCAGTAGGACATGTGTCGAAATCCTCCATAGCTCGTGTAGTTGATGAAGTACCATCCTCTTCTTGTGTGGTAATTGGTCTGAATTCAAAGACTGGAGGTGGATTCTCAAGGCAATGACGAAGAGCGGTTCGATTCTCCTTAGTGTCGAGAAATCTAAGGAAACGAGATCTCCACTGAACGTAGAAACCGGCAGTGAGTACAGGTGGATTACCATTGCCACCTTGTTCCAAACGAATTTGATTAGCCGTCGCATTGTTGTTGTTGTTATTAGACATGGTGATTACTTGTGAATGGATTAGGATCTTAGTAGATTTGTTGTGATGAGGTGTGGTTTAAAATTTCGAAGTGTTCCGAGAATTTTCAGTCCGACAAAACGGTAAGCCAAAAAATTTTGTATCGCCAAATTTTGAAATTGAGTTAGAAATAGCCAAAAACTAGTAGGGAAAAAAATTGATTTTACTAGACCTAAAAATTTTAACTTTTTTTTTAAATCTTCGAGTAAACTATGATCCGGGACTAGTCTACATAGTGGCTAAGTCTAATAAGTACTCAAAGAAAATTTAGATGTCCATCGCAATACCTATCGGAATACCCATCGCAATGTGTGATCGCAACTCTTGATCGCAGTGGGTGATCGTAACCTTGATCGCAGTGGGTGATCGCAACCTTGATCGCAGTGGGTGATCGCAACCTTTGATCGCAGTGGGGATCGTAGCCTTTGATCGCAATGGAGATCGTAGTCTTTGATCGCAATGGAGATCGCAGACTTGGATCGCAATGGATATCGTAGCCTTGGATCGCAGTGGGGATCGTAGTCTTTGATCGCAATGAAGATCGCAACAACGGATCACAGTTACTAAATCGTAACTTGGATCGCAGTCACTAGATCGTAATTTGGATCGCAGTCATTAGATCGTAACTTGGATCGCAAGATGTGATCGTGATATTGGATCGCAAGTAGAAACCCTAGGTTTATGCGATCGCAATACACAGATCATACCAAGGAATCAAAAGTACCCCTTTTCTCGGATAGTACTGGAACACAACAAATTCGAGATTTTTAGCCTAAAAATTAATCAAGAACCCAAAACTTTTGTGTTTTTAACCAAAGTAACAATACCAAATCACTACCAATAGTATGTAGATGATTTGTATCAAGAATAAATCATAAAAACACAAAGAAAATTTTGGTACGTGAGTTTTAGATCAAAATAGGAACGAAAAATCAAGAACACAACACACGAATCTTCAATCTCCTATCCACTATAGGCTCTTGATACCAAATGTTATTCCCAAATCAATCCATAACACAAGATTTAGAGTAGAAAGAGAAGAAAGTTAGAGAGAGAAACAAAAGAGAATTTGGAAGGTTAAACACTTTAGAGAGAGAAAGTAAAATGGTGACCAACACCCTCTTCCACACATGGAAGAGGGTTTATATACCCTTGGCTTATTGGGCCGTGGGCTTTGTGACTTGGGCCGGGCTTGGCTTACGCCCCTAACTAAGACAATATTAGCTTAAAGTCCAAGCCCGGTTAACCAGAGTAACCTATTACAATACAAGACCTTTAACGACTAAGATGACCTATTACATTCTTGTTCGACTATATAAAATATGGGGCCAACAATACTTTATAGACACCTATATGTTTGTTAATTGTATGTCTTTGGTAAGAGGTAGACCTGTTACCTACTTACGTAGACGCCTGCATTGTTTGTGATATCTGCATGACATTGTGTCACCATTTATGATATTTCCATTTCATTTAGTTATCTCTATAGACACGCTATTGTTGTGTTGATATCCATACGTCGCGCCCCATATTCTACCATGGTGGGGTGTGACAGAATGGTATCAGAGACAATGGTTATATAGAACTAGGTTTCCTAGCCTAGTCTTTAGCTTAAGGATCCCTGCATGTAGGCGTCATAGGATTATGTGTGACAATCCATCAAATTATGGTCAATATTTTATTCTCAATATTTATTTGAAAATATTATTTTATGAACTCACTTATTTTTGGGAAGAAATTTGGATTTACATCTTGGAGTAGCATCGACTACGTCTAAACCGGAGGATTCAACGTTACGTGCTTACGTTTACATACACCGTCTTTGGTGACAGTCCGACATTTCAGAAAAATAAATTTATCAGTGAATATTATTTTGGAGTTTTAAATTTGTGTTAGTTCATAAACTCATAAATTTACGAGAAGAGATTAGAACTTACGATTTTATTTTAACGTCCTTTACGACTAAACTGAAAACCTTAGGATTACGTATTTACGTTTTCGAACTCCGTTTTTGATGAGACAATTTTTATTAGATTCGTTTTGTGACGGTGATTCATAATTTATAAAAACGTTTTTCGTAAAACGACCCGAGGGCACGCAAATCGAGGAAACTAGAATCGAGGAGTACCCGTAAATAAATGGGGATGAGACAAGTGGGACACTTGCCCCACCCCCATCAAAACCGGCCAACACAACACAACTCAACACTTGATGTGTCAAGTGTGAGCTAAGATAGCTACACTTGTAACTAAGCTTACAAGTTAAGCTTCCACTACACAAAACTAGCTAAACAACCTTCACAAAACCACTAGCAACTTCATTCCATCTTTCCCTTACATGCAAACTTCACCATTTCCTCTCACACTCTCTCAATGTGCCGTCCCCTTCTACCCTCACTTGATCAATTTCAACCACAAAATCATGTGTTATTTACACATATGTTGAAGCCCTCTTGAAGCTCTCTTGAATGGTGGTGATTATAACATCCATGGAGGAGTTTTCATGGTGTCTTGGGGCTGATTTTCCACAAGGAGTATATGAAGAATGGTGGTCTTGAAGATGGTCATGGTTATTCACAAGCTTCTCCATCAAAAACCATGTCCAAATCATAACCTACATCAACATGGTGGTATAAAGATTGTCCTCCTTATCTTCTTGTTATTTTGATTATGTAAACATGTATTTTATTTCCTATTGTATATGTATATGATGATTATATGATGATAAAAAAATGTTACGTGGGGATTTGGTGTTGATAAACATGATTAAAAAGGTGAAAAACCATAAGAAACAAGGTTAAAATCTTGGTTAAATTTGTTGGCTGTATAAAACAGTAAAGAAAAAGGTCATGGACTGATAAAAAGATGAAGTAGAATCCATTTACAGTAAGCTATATCTCTTGTACACATGTGAGAGTTGGCCATGCAATGGAATCATTGTAATGAGTGAGATATGATCAAAACAAGTTTAAGGTACAAATCTGAGTTCACTGTTTTTGACGATTTTTAGAAAATACTTAGAGGATGATTCAACAGTAGCTATAGAAGAGTTAAATGTAGCACATATCATGTAGTTTATGTGATAAAAATTTGAGCTTATATCTCCATATAGAACTTAAGATATGGCAGTTTTGGTGAAAGTGAAGGTAAAAATCAGATTTTGGAAATTAAAAGTATAATAATATTATATAAGCACTCAAAATTTTAATGTATAAAATATAAATTAAAACCCACTAACTCATGGATTCTATTTATATAAATATGTAAAAGGTGGAATAAGTGTATAAATTATAAAAATGATAACTTGTTAAGTTTTATAAGTTATAAAACTATAAACATGATTTTTACGACTTTTTCGGCTAATACCGTAAAATTAACGTTTTTGTTAAATAAAACTTAGATGGTTGGACCCGTCTAATGTAAACTTTATAAAACTTATATACTGATATATAAACATGTATAACAAGTAAAAACCGATAAGAACCGAACTATAGGACATACGGACGTTAACGGACTAAATTAACGTTATTGGACTAATAATACAACAAAAATGGACTAAAACATTTATAAACTTATTATTGGGCTTAACCCATTTAGGCCCAACTTGTAAAGTGTAGATACTGATAATATAAGTATAACATGGATTGATACAAGTTAAAGAACTTATAATAAGTTTATTGGACTTAAAACGCGTAAATAGGTAAAACTAGTAAACTAGTAAAAAGATACCAATACGTAAACACTAAAACGAGTTAATGAGAATATGTAAACCCACTTGATCATCATATATAAATAATCATCATATGTATACATAATTGTTATTTTTATAAAGTCATTGGACATGAGTCTAAGACGAGTATTATTTGTCTAGGTTTCCGTGATTGAAGCACGTACCGTACGTTCGAATTGCCGATAACCCGCCTTCCCACATCAACGTGAGTTCATAGCCTCGCACTCTTTTAAATGTTTTTATAAATGTTTTATAAACCCGCGAGGGAGATAACATGTTAGTTTTTATAAATTAGGACACCATTTGTCCCGATTGTTTGTTTATTGATTTGGACCCGAATGATTGAATGACCCGATTGTATGACCTGATAAATGATTAAAGGACCCGATAGATGAAATTAAATGGATTATTAAAGTTAGGTTATGTCACTAAAAGTCCCATTAGCATGAATTGTGAACTACCGGGTTTTGGTAGACGCTTATGCATTTAATAGTACTATTTGGGGACGATCACCCCAGTTCGCGCCTTGACGGTTGATCCCCGTCGTGCCACATTGATTGGTAAGCGAATTTATGTATGAGAAGATTTCCATAGCGTGACCTTTGTGACGACACGCTAATTTAGATGGGCAAAATTGGTATCGGGTTAGCTACCCGTTGTTGGTTTAGTAAGGTAACAATGTCATGCGGCTTATAATAATCCAAATTAATGAAATACTACTAGACGCTCCGAATTACGATGTATTGCCTGACTAGCAATACAGGGTCATACTATTGATATTATTTTCGTGTTTTGGTTTTCATAAGCATATTCATATAACGGTTTTTATTTAATCTATACAACGTTGTAAAACGTATTGTATGATATTTTTACGACATTGGCTCGTATAATGATTTTTAAGGCAAATGCATATATTATGATTTTGATAAAGATTTGTATAAAAAGATTTTGGCTATTCTATGGCCTATTACAATAATTTGTACGAAATGATTTTTGGTAATAATTTTATACCAAAGTTATATTGATGGAATTTTATTAAACTCTATGAATTCACTCGACGTTATCGCTGACCTTTTCTTTTAACATGTTTTATCTCAGGTACTTGAAGGTAATTCTCGGGAAGACAACAAGAATTCATGGCCCGCACCTAAATACTTATTTCCATTCAAATACTTTGTAAAACCTGTATTAAATATAATGACTTGGGACCGATGTAACTTTGATATTTATGAATGGAAATGCTTTATTAATAAACGACGCGATTTTTATGCGTTGTCTATGATGTGAGTAATGTGCTATCCCGTAACACCAACTAGTCTTCCGCTGTATTGAGTTGTATAAATTTGGGGGTGTTACAGTTTGGTACCAGAGCTCTGGTTATAGAGAACGAAAGATTTTTAAAACCAAGGTTTTGAATAAAACATTTCAAAATCTTTTAACTATAAACATTTTTCTAAAAATGTCTAAAAATCTTTTGACTATAACGGTGCCGAAGAATTCCTGAGTTACCAACAAGGCCAGACTGAGAAGTGTTTTTTTAATATATATATATAACTTGGATTATATATATACATATGATGTAATTTTATTACATGATTGTTTGATGATTATTTTGATTTTTATACGAGGTATTTATACGACGTAGATTGTCACAAGTAACCCTAAATCCCCTAGTAAAGTAATCGAAGCTATTCTCGTAGGAATTCTAGCTATCCTAGATCTAAACCAAGTTGTGGATATTTATGATCCCAACAAATGGTTGATATTCGTAGAAATGTAGATATTAGTTGAGTGTGATATTGAAAAAGAATTGGCGAAATTAAATCTGATATCGATGTCATGATGATCTTTCCTTATAGAGTGTAGTTTGACAAAACATTATCACCTGGAAAGATGTCATCTGATTCGTTGTCATCCAATTCTTGAATTGAAATCGAAAGGGTGAATGTTGCACTTTAGGCTGTCATTTGAACCATTACCCAAAAGCCTCATGCCACTAATACCTTGCCGAGAAGTCTAATTGAATGATTGAGTCATTTCATACTAGTGACTCATTTGATAATTTTTGTTGTAAGAGCTAATAGGATTGGAAAATAAGTGTTGATTCATATTGAGATTGTATTGCCTTTACAAGGCCGAAGAATAAGATTGAAAGTATTGGAATATGAGGTAGGATATTGAATTGAGTATAAATTGGTTGAAACCTGAATAAAGTAAAATTTAACCCGTATGGAATATAAATTTTTTTAGAGGAAGCCATTAAGTTCTGTGATTGAATTATAAGGTTTTAAATGATTGTTGATTCGTTTTAAGGGTTGTTCCTAGGCCATTGTCCATTAACGAGGATGCCCAGTGTCCAAGAAATAAATTGAAGAAATCTTCTTTTGAATTGAGACCGATGGATCTTCTGGGACATGTGGAACACCTAATGACTCTTGTAGATTAGTATTCATTGAGGTATCTTGTAAAAATAATCCCTAACTTAACTGAGACATCAGTTGGTAGGATGAGATATTGGAATTGTATGACATAGTGACACATAATGTGTTACGGTACAATTCGACTTGTTTGTGATTAATGAAAAGACTATCTTTGATTGCTAAATTCTACATGTATTGATGTTATCTATCTTTTGTTGCTTCATCCTAATGTTCGCATTAGTGATGCAACCATTGAGCAAGTACTCATCTTGATTTGGGTTACGTTATGGATTATTCTTTTGAGTGCCATCCAGATCATGAACCTCATGATTAATTGGCTAAGCTCATTTCCTATCATATCGTAGTTAATTCTTGGTAAACAAGCTTTCATCACTTTTCTGCAGATCACTTATTGTTTTTATAAGATAAAACAGTATCATTTGAGGAAATTGAATTTTCATCACTATAAGGATTATTCAAAATGAGATTTATAAGTAATTGTTATCGAATGAAGTTGTTCATGAAACACTTTGGAAACTTAATTATTTCCATAACAAAGAAAATCTTTGTAAATTTATTCTTGATTCTTATTTAAGAATTAAGCATGAAAATGTTTTTATTATAAACATGATGATAAAATTTTGACGAACTGAGTATTGCATCGTTAATCTTGAAATTGTATATAGTTGCGCGCCTACATACAATTTGGAATGGACCATGCAAGGCTGATTAGTAGTCACCATAAAACTAATGAATAAGCACTAAATTTTCTTTGAAGATTGTGAAAGAATAAATTTTATGAGATCTGCAAGAAGTGAAAAATAAGGACATAGTGTTAGGGACACCCACATATGTGCCTGTAGCATCTATTCTTCCGAGTTGAATTTACTCATCTGTGGAAATTGTCTTATTTGACAATTGCCAATTCTTTCTTGTCCAATTCTCTCGTAGTAAGATTCTTAGGAAAAGTATCTGATTACCGAGTGTTGATACCCGACTTGATGTATTGACGTTCTTATCATTTCTTTTGATTTGATTTCATTTGAATGACCTGGGTAACGATCCGAGGAGCTTTCGAATGCGTACTCAAATTATGAAAACCTGGGATATACTTATATTCGTTAAATGTTTTCATCTGTATCTGATTTGAAATTCTCTCACATAAATTATGCGTTGAACTTACTCTTTTAAGGTTAGTTATGTCTCCAGATATCCTTGAATCTGTGAAGGATTATGAGTTATTATTAGTCTTTTGAGAAGATCACATCTTATCGACGACAATAAAACTGGAAAGTTGATAGTGCCAGTAGAATGGATTGATTGATTATGACATGACGACATTGTCTTAATTGATGGGAACTCGAATAGAATTCCCCTAAATGATAAGATGTTGACAATCGAAAGTGATCTAAATAGTTCTTGATGGATGATTTTATCATGCATTTAGACTTGAAATTTTACCGTGAAGGGTTGTGAATTAGTCTTAGATATTATAATCTAGAAAGAACCTAATATGAATTTATTAAAAGATGTTTCCATTATCTAGAAACTTTAGGAAGTATTGTTGGTGAATTAACTAGACTTTTGCCATTAAGGCAAGTTGAATTTGGTATTGATTATATTTCCGGTGCTGCACCTGTGGCTTGTGCACTGTATGTCAGCACCATCTAAATTAAAGGAATTACCGTACAACTAAGAGAGTTGTCGGAGAAGGATTTTATTATACCGAGCCTGTACATGAAGAGATATGGTGTTATCATCCCTTATATTTATAGGTTACTGTGAACTAAGTAAATTGACAATCGAAAACAATATCCATAACTCGAAATGGAATATTTGTTCGATCATATACAAGGTTCTAGTGTATGTTTTAAAGATTTGATCCATGGCATGGTTATCATCAAACTTCGCATCTGCGAAAAAGATTATGTATTCCAATCACTACATCCGGTACTTGTAATGAATATTATGAGTTTCACGTGATGTCATTTGGATTGACTAATGCACATATAGCATTCATATATTTGGTGAATCACGTGTGAAGGCTGTAATTTGATAAATTCCTGCTCGTGATCATTAAGGACCATTTGTTTGTTTATAAGAATTAGAAGGAATTAATAATTATTTATAGATTGCCCTGAATTGGCCGAACAATAAAAACATTTATCTTGAATATTTAACATGTGATTTAAGACTTAACCATTTACATTATTTAACCGTGTGATTAATAGATAATGGAAGATATATTGACTTTTCAAAGATTATAACCATTAACGCTTAGGGATTAAAAACTTAATCCTTTACATAAAATGACTGTTGGATTAATAATGGTAAGATGTATGCATATAGACTCTTCAAAAATTAAGAGCCCTTTTAAGACTTTGGATTTTACCAAAATGAAATGGAAATATGTTTTGACAAATGTTTTAACAAAGGATTTTTAAAGGGATTATTCCCTTATACACAAACTATTTAACTAAACTTCTGTTTAGGGGTAAATGTCTGTGTATACCTGATGTTGAGTAAAACTACACCTTTAG
This sequence comes from Glebionis coronaria, assembly GCA_025667525.1. Classification (NCBI taxonomy): domain Eukaryota; kingdom Viridiplantae; phylum Streptophyta; class Magnoliopsida; order Asterales; family Asteraceae; genus Glebionis; species Glebionis coronaria. Next base: position 247,521,077 of record CM046879.1, on the reverse strand, counting down.
GAAAAGGATGCAATAAATAGGGCAAGTGAGCACGACGATTTAGGAAAACCGTCCGTGAATGACCCAATTAGGTTCGTTCTCAAGGAGGCTAGTGTGTTATGTGTGTAATGACTTGGATTAATTTGTGATTATATTTGAGAAAAGAAAAATAGAGAAGGGATTAGAAAAGAATGACGGTTATGAAGACGGATTAAACTAAGTCTAAAAAGGCGTACACGTAAAGTCGTAAAAACCACCAAAATTTAAAATTTAACCCTAAAAATTCCTAAAAATCACCAAAAATCCTTAATAATAATCTAAGAGTTTACAAAAAATCAAAACTTGCAAAAACCTTTTAATTAATTAGATAATGACTTTTTAATGCTAATTAAAGCCCTAAAAATCAAAATTAATTATTAAAAAGCCTTAAACAAGATTTTCAAGTTTGTAAACCTCAAAAATACTCTAATTAAGCTAAAAACTATTTTTTAAAATTTTAAAACCAATTTAAACTATTTTTAAATAATTAAAAACTCCTAAAATCAATTAAATCTTAAATTAATTATAACAAATAATTAAAAGACCTAAAAAATATTTGGAAAGTTGCAAAAATCCTAATTAAGTATTTAGAACCTAGGAAAAATATAAAAACCTAGAAAATCAGACTTTTAATTTTTAATAATAAAATAATATTAAAAATAATATTAAAAATCCAAAAATTATAAAAAATTCTAAAAACTTGCAAACTAGCTTAATTTAACCTAAATAACTCAGAAATGAAAGTGAAATTACCTAAATACCCCTATTGGGCCTAGAAAATGGGCCAAACCCAAAACAGTCCCTTATTGGGCTTAATTAAGGCCCAATAAGAAAAAGTGCTCAAAATAAGCTCAAAAAACACAGGTTGACTCAAAATTTGATTTTAAACAACTTTTTCCAAAGGCCCAAAAGCTGAAAATGTGAAATAAGCTAACTTATAATAAGCAGCTTATTCTTAATGGGCTTTTTGGCCCATTAAGCTATAAGCTGATGCCATAAGCTAAAATTTAACACACAACCTTCTTTTGACCTAACAAAGACTTCTGTAAAAAGAAATTTCAAATAAGACCACCCAATAAGCCAGAAACAAGTCAACAACTTATTCACAAAACGACAAAATAGTCGTTTTTATGATCTAGACCACCTCAGAAGCTGATTCAAGTTGCAAAATGTTCCTTTTGACAAAACTAAGCTTAAATACCAAAGAACTTTCAAATAAGCACACTCAATAAGCTGGAAAATCAAATAAGCACTTATCTTAAAAGTCAAACAAGTTGGTTTTCTAATGAAAAGTCAAAGTCAAAGTCTGATAAGCTCCAGTTCACTTTAATGGGTCGAATAATGAAGATCTATTACAAAAAATAAGTTGTTGCAAGTCAGAATAAGCTAGAATAGCTTATTGATAAGCTGATGACAAAATTGCACTAGCAGGGGCTAGTTTTGGATGTTGAGCAGTGAGAACTTTTCCCACTGCTTGACTATTTTGACTTGTTGTCTTTAGTGACTTTTTCTTGGATTCAGTTTTCACAAAGGCACCCAATTGATCTTTGGATCAAAAGGAGTCAATAACAAGCAAAATAACACAATCACAAACAGCCAATTGATACAGTTTAATCAATTTATCACCAGATATTGCACAGACATGAACAATGAGCAGTTTAGCATTCAAGAGCAATTTTAGCACAAATCAGCCAACCAAATTCAACCAAATGCACACACAAGCTATAATAAACTCCAATAAGGAAGTCTAAACAGGTTTCATGCACTGGTTCAAAGAATTAAGCAAGATCCAAGCTATGAAAGTTACTGATGAACACTACACATGCAGATTTCTACTTTTGCTGATGTATTTGACACACAAGCCAATTTCAACACCTCAAATTTTTCAAACAGGTTATGTTAACTTTGTTTAAACCACTTTTATCCCTAAGCATGCATACACACTAAGTGTTCCCAAAATCCTAGGTCAAAATAAGCAGAAACAAGGTCTATATAGCAAATTGATCAATTCAAGTGTTCAAACCCAATAACTTGCAGCAAAACACTCTCAAACAAAGGTATAACAGATACAAAGCATAAACAACACTTTCCCTTAACACAAAATCAGATTACAAGCATAAATCAGTAGACCCAAACACCCCTTTAACTTTTTCAAATCAAGATTTTCAAAAGCAAAACAAGATTTCAGGCCAACCAAGCATCAATTAACACTCAAACAAGTCTAATAAACAGATTCAAGCAAGAACAAGCTACAAAATTCACAAGAACAACAGTTTCATAGAAAAATCACCAAAAATCACAATTTATGCAGATTTGGAGATTAAGTAAGCAAACCTCATGGATGTACATCCACACCCACGAATTTTGAGCTTATGTGCTAGCAAGAACAAGCACAAGCTTCCACAAAAGCCTGCTAAGATTCAACAAGGGTTAAGCACAATAACATGAAAAATCAGAAACTTGGAAAAATCTTGATTGATGCAAACTTGTTACCCCACACTTGATTATCCCCAAGTTATAAGCCTCACCACACCTTAACCAACTCAGTTAGGATGCTATGATCAGCCCTATAGCCCAAGAATTCCAAGATTGTAACAAGACTTAGCAAAATATCAAGAAAATGAGGAAAATATGCAAACTTGTGCACACTCCTCTTTTGAAAACAGGTTTTTAACTTCAAAAGCAGTAACTAAGAACAATAATAAGCAGAATAAAGATGGCACTTGGTCTTTCTTCAAAGCACTTAACTCAAATTCATTAAACTGAAAAAGGATTTACAAGTGTTTGAACAAAGGAAAAACCAAAAGCAAACGTCTAATGAAGCACCCTAAGGCCTTTATATAGGCATACAAATGACTAAGGAATAGCTAAAAACTTAAAACCCTAGTGCTTGATCTTCCAAAAATGCCCTTGAGGTCTTTGTCTTCTTCTTGAATCATGTGACTTGTTTTGGAGTTATGTAAGAGCTGGCAAGTGTTAAGTTGATCCAAGGGTGTGTATGAAGCTTAAAAGTAAGCACAAGTCTCAAACGTTGGATTGCTGGTTAGTTTTTGTTTGGACGTGAGAAGTGGGGCAGGGGAAGGTTGGCATTATCACATGCATGAGAGTGATGGGAGTTTAGGAGTTGGGTTATGATTAGAGGGCCATTAATCATCATTCTGGAAATTTTTAGGGCTTAATTACAAGAAATTAAGAAATCCCTAATTGTGTTCTTGAGGTGAATAGTGCCAGGTTTGATTTGTTTTTGTGTTGGATTATATTTAAATAAGTGTTAATGGCGCCAAGATTAAATTAATCTTAATCCGGCTGAGTGGATTGGTGAGGTGGAAGAAGGGTGAGATCTGATTGGAGGAGAGAGTGAGTGGGGTGAGGTGGCAATTGGTGGTTGGTCTAGGTGTCTTAGGTTGTCTGGCCCATTATTACCCCCTATCTTTCAGAAACTTGCCACTTTGTAAATATTTAGCCAAAAACTCGTTTCCTTTGTATTTGAAGTTTCAAACTTCACACTTTTGCCCCAAAAAGTTTCATAAAGTAAATTCAGGGGTATTTCTTGCCATTTTTGCATTCTTCAAGGGCTGGTTTGGCATTTTCTTCAATGATAATGGTCTTGACTTGTATGATTGTCATCTTGGAGGACTGAAATTGCCAAGTCTTGATGATTGAGGGACCATTTTTGCCAATTGTTGAAAGTTGAGGGTCCTTTTTGTAATTTTGGATTTTTCAAAGGACCAAACTTGTCATTTCTTGTACTTTGAAGGACTTCATGATATATTTGACTTTGTGGATGATATTGGTTGACAATTTAGCTTTGTTGAGGGGCTAAACTTGCCAATTCTTCAAAGTTAAGGGCCCTTTTGGTAATTTTGACAAACTTTAGGGACCAAACTTGTAATTATGAGGATACAAGGGTATAAAGTGTCAATTCTTCATAATTGGAGGACCCTTCTTCATAATTCTTCAAATCTTCAAGGGTTGATCTTGGGAAAGTCTTCACTAGGGCTTGGTTCATTGTGCGGCTTCGTTTCCCGTGTTCGTTTTTGCATGTTTCTTGTGATCTTTTGTCATTATCTCAATATCCGTACCTAAAATACACAAGCAACAAACACAAGCATATATTTGGGTATTTTGATGATATTTAATGCATTTTAAGCCCTATTTGGAAGATGAGACTATGTATAAAAGCAGTCTCATCACTCCCCCATACTAAACCATTGCCGTGCCCTCACGCAATGCTAGAATAAAGTATCAAAGCATCTCCAAAATTCATTTTATTCACTTTATTGAAAGATAAACTAGCTACATTACTACTATTACTACTACTTGTGTTATAGACATAATGTATGATTTTCATCGCAAAATGGGACGTTTAGGTTCATAGAATAAGAACACGTGAATGCTTCGTTTAGAAATAATTTCATCGTCCTCGATTTTTACTCCAATTCCATGCTAAGCGTGCAACGAGATCATTGTCATTATAAGTTAGTAATGCTAACACTACTCATATGCCCTAATCACGTACTTATCCTCCCATTATTCCTAAGTTGTATCTCTTATATTTTATGATGTCTTAATGATCACGAGGATACATCATTGACTTATGCGATAATAGAGATTTAGGTCTAAAAATAGAGTCCTAACGGTGTAACTAAGACCATCAAATCAATAACCCCTCCTAATAGACGACGATGTTAAAAAATTAAGTTGACAAGAAGAATCGATAAACACGGTTTTATAACGGTTTTGAACATGAGACTTATTACCAAGACTTTTATACGCCCCCTAACGGAAGGGCCTTATTATCTTTGGTTTACCTCCATCTTTTATTCAACTTCGCCATGAAGCTTTTATTATGACTTTGGTCTTGCCTTGCCTTTTATTATCCGCCTCATCGGTGGTTTTATTAGCCAAAGACGTATATCCTCACGCTAAGGCGAATTTTGGATCTTTAAAGCTTCGAAGATTAAGGCTTGATTCACTTTCAATTTTGCATAGATCTTTCGGCCTTGTGAGGCTTCAAATTGTTTGCTTGATTTAGGTGAGCACTTGAAATCTTATTATTGGGTGAAGCTTTCAATTATTGGGGTGCCAATACTTCAAAACCGTGACGCTGGCGATACCTTAATGTCTTCCCAATTTAATTACACGGAAGCTACTAGAAAAGACTAGAAACCCAACAATCCCAACTAAACCGCTAAGTCAATATTTATTAAGCAAAAAATATTTACATGCGAAGGGAGAATAAGCAAACAACGAGAACACATGAGTTTTTGAAACAATACGAGTACTCTACGTTTAGCATAGTAACTTATAATTAACCCTATCATTTCTCGTCCTCATTTAAGAGACTTAGCCTAATGTGTAGTTAAGGAATCAAAGCTAAGTGCTCAACACGCACGGTCGAGTCAAAAATTACTCTTATTCTCGCCATCGGAAAACCTACATTCGTGTCTATAACACTTATAAAACATAAGAAAAATTTAAAATTTGGCCATTTTTAGCCTTATTTTGCAACAAAACGATAACAAAAAGATAAACTTTGGAAAGCGTGAAGGTTTGGCAAGGCAAGTATCTATTCACCCCCCCCATACTAATGTTAAACATTATCCTCAATGTTTCGAGTCTAGGGGTGCAAACACCCCCATACTAGAGACGTAGTCGAATGCCTAATCTAGCATGGAAAGGGTGTAACCAATAAGTAATAGCCGTTTATGAAGTGTGCTAAAAACCTAAGGTTAGAACATCAAAGGATACATCATGGATATTGAGAAATGTCTCCAAAGCAAACGATCGAGTGCTCCCTTAAAACGAACACGAGAGGCTCCAATCGTGAAGATCATGATCTAAAAACCACATATCACAAACAACCACGGAACAAAGGTTGGAAGGGCATAAATCCCCACACGTAAGCTACATTAGACTAAGAAAGCGATAATATGTACATAGGATAAGCATGGGACTCCCCCACGAGGCTCCTCGTTTTTGATTACCGAGTCATGAGCTCGACTCGATCCCCTCAATACTAATTATCATTGGGGAAGGTGACTTGGTCGAGGTAGTTCAAGGATGGAACTTCCCCACCAAAGTAGTGCTTCACCCTATGTCCATTCACCTTGAAGTTAGGACCATCATCTTGAGCTAGCTCGATGGTCCCATACGGAAACACTTGAGTCACGGTGAATGGACCGGACCAACGGGATTTCAATTTACCGGAAAATATTTTCAATCTTGAATTAAAAAGCAATACTTGATCCCCAATGTTAAAAACCCGGTTTTTAATTTTTGAATCATGCAACTTTTTAGTTTTCTCTTTGTAAATCAATGAATTTTCATAAGCAATGTCTCTCAATTCATCCAATTCATTTAATTGCATTTTCCGGTGTTTCCCCGCGGTCTCCATGTCATCATTACAATGCTTTAGGGCCCAATAAGCCTTGTGTTCTAACTCGATAGGCAAATGACAATTCTTTCCATACACAAGCTTATAGGGAGTGCACCCAATGGGCGTCTTATGAGCGGTCCTAAAGGCCCATAAAGCATCGTCTAACTTATCCGACCAAGATTGTCGGTTTTCCCCCACGGATCTCTCTAAGATCCTCTTCAATGCTCGGTTTGAAACCTCGACTTGCCCACTCGTTTGTGGGTGATAAGCCGTAGAAAGACGATGTGTAACCCCATATTTCCTTAAGACTCTTTCGAATTGGTCATTACAAAAATGGGTTCCACGATCGCTTATGATCGCACGAGGGGTTCCAAACCTAGCAAACAAACTTTTCAAGAACTTAACTACCACACGAGCATCATTAGTGGGCAAGGCCTTTGCCTCCACCCACTTAGATAGGTAGTCAACCGCAACAAGGATGTACTTATTACCACGAGATGATGGGAACGGCCCCATAAAGTCTATGCCCCAAACGTCAAAGATCTCACATACTTGAATGATATTTTGTGGCATTTCATCTTTTTGTGAGGCTTTTCCTTGTCGTTGGCATGCATCACAAGACTTCACAAGGATTTGTGCATCTCGGTAAATAGTAGGCGAAAAGAAGCCGACATCAAACACCTTCTTAGCCGTGAGATTAGCACCGTGGTGACCACCCGTGGGTCCCTCATGGCAAGCTCTAAGGATATTAGAAGCTTCGGTGCCAAATACACAACGACGGATGATTTGATCCGCACAAGTTCGAAACAAGTAAGGGTCGTTCCAAAAGTAGAACTTGACATCACGAAAGAATTTTCGTTTTTCTTGAGTTGTCATACCCTTAACGATGAAGTTACCCGCATGGTAATTTGCAAAATCCGCAAACCATGGGATCGAAGAATCAAGCTTAGAATTCACTACACCGAGTGTCTCGAGCGGAAATGTTTCGGTGATTTCCTTGGGCTCGTAAACACTTTGGTGAGGATCTTCCAAACGAGAGAGATGATCGGCCGCTAGATTCTCGGCTCCTTTTTTGTCAACAATGGTGTGATCAAATTCTTGAAGGAGGAGAATCCAACGAAGTAATCTCGGCTTTGCATCTTGTTTAGCCATGAGATACTTGATAGCCGAATGGTCCGTATACACTATGCATTTCGTCAAGACGAGATAAGGTCGAAATTTCTCAAATGCATACACCACGGCGAGGAACTCCTTTTCCGTTGTAGTGTATTTAAGTTGAGCCTCGGTCATCGTCTTGCTAGCATAGTGGATAGGCAAAAAGTGCTTTTCATGACGTTGCCCCAAAACGGCCCCAATAGCGTAATCACTTGCATCACACATAAGTTCAAAGGGGAGGTTCCAATTTGGAGCAACAAGAATGGGAGCTTCGGTAAGTTTCCTTTTAAGGATCTCAAAGGCTCGTACACAATCTTCGTCAAAGACAAAACGTGCCTCTTTTTCAAGAAGATGTGTAATGGGTCGAGAAATCTTCGAGAAATCCTTGATGAATCGTCGATAAAAGCCCGCGTGGCCTAGGAAACTCCTAACTCCCTTGACGGTTTTGGGATGAGGTAATTTGGCGATGACGTCTACCTTAGCTTGATCTACCTCAATCCCCGCTTTCGAGACCTTGTGCCCTAAGACGATTCCACTCTTAACCATAAAATGACACTTTTCCCAATTGAGCACAAGGTTGGTTTCCTCACAACGTTTTAACATTCTCTCAAGGTTCGACAAACACGAAGTAAAGGAATCACCAAACACGGAAAAGTCATCCATGAAGACTTCCATTGTCTTCTCGATCATATCATGAAAAATAGCCATCATGCATCGTTGAAAAGTTCCCGGTGCATTGCAAAGTCCGAATGGCATTCTACGATAGGCAAACGTTCCATATGGACACGTAAACGTAGTTTTTTCTTGATCACGAGGATCGATGGGAATTTGGAAGTAACCGGAAAAACCATCTAGAAAGCAATAGAAATCGTTTCCCGCAAGACGCTCCAACATTTGGTCCATGAAGGGCAAGGGAAAATGGTCTTTACGAGTGGCTTCATTCAACTTTCGATAGTCAATGCACACTCTCCATCCGGTCACGAGTCGAGTGGGGATCAACTCGTTGGCATCGTTTGGCACAACGGTCATCCCTCCCTTTTTAGGGACACAATGAATAGGACTCACCCAAGGGCTATCGGAAATAGGGTAAATCATTCCCGCGTCAAGGAGTTTAAGGACGTCCTTTTTTATGACGTCGTGAATTTTGGGGTTCACCCTTCTTTGACTTTGGATTGTTGGCTTGAAATCTTCCTCCATTAAGATTTTGTGGGTACAAAATTTGGGATCAATCCCCTTAATGTCGGATAACTTCCACGCAATCGCCCCTTTGTGATCCTTAAGAACATCGACAAGTGCGGTTTTTTCATCATTCGAAAGTTCCTTCGCAATAATAACCGGCAACTTGTCGTCCTCCTCCAAATAGACATACTCGAGGTGAGGAGGTAAATCTTTCAACTCGAGGATAGGTGGTTCCTCAAGTGAAGATTTGGGCTCGATACTCATAACCTCCTCGGGTGGAGGAAATGGGAAATCGTTGAGAAAATCCTTGATAATCGAGAAGTCCTCATAGTTGTCGAGGTCTTCGTCACAAGTACGTGGAACATTGAATTCTTCCAACGTAAAACCACCACCTTCGAAAGGAGTGAAGGTTGGTGTCGAATTATCAAGAATTGGATCTAACATAGTGGGATTGCCACTAGTTTCTTCATCACCAAAACCTAGAACTTCTTGTGAAAATTCCTCGCAAACCACGTCGATCATATCAACGAGGTTTATGGTTGCAACGGAATAAACATGAGAAATTTGAGAGTTTTGAGTTGCGTTTATAACAAGTTCCTCGTCGTTGAAACGTAAGGTGATCTTTCTAGCATGCACATCGATCAAAGCCATAGACGTATCTAAAAACGAACGACCTAAAATGAGAGGAACTTGAGGATCCGTGGGGATGTCAACAACAATGAAGTCTACGGGATAGTAGAACTTCCCCACTTTCACAAAAACGTCTTCCGCCAAACCACATGCAAGAATCGTGGAATGATCGGCCAACTCAATAGACATTCGTGAAGGAGTAAGATTAGGAAGATTGAGCGACTTGTAGATTGCAAGTGGCATCAAGTTAATGCTAGCACCAAGATCGGCCAAGGCATAGCATTCTTCCATATCTTGAATTGCACAAGGGATCAAAAATTTACCGGGATCACCGACTTTTTGAGGTATGCGATTAAGATAAACCGACGAACAACTAGACTTTTGGTGTAATTTCTCCTTGTTGTTCAACATACTCTTAAAGTTAGCGGCAAATCGAGGCATCATGACCAAGGCATCGGCGAAACTCACATTAAAGTGCAAATCACGAAACATTTTCATAAAAAGCTCAAATTGATAGTTGTCGCGCTCTTGACGTTTCTCCTTCCTAAGTCTCGATGGATAGGGCAAAGGTGGTGTGGGTTGAGGCATAGTAGGCATAGCCTTTGGAATCTCGGGTTCCAATGATGGTAATGGGTCAACCGTAGGTGTGGTATGAGCGGTACTTCGTGGGATTGGGACATGCTCCTTTTGGACCACCACCTCGGGTTCTTCCTCAATTGCTTCCTCCGTAGGAGCAATTGGTTGAGGAATTGGCTCCTTAAGTGTCTTACCACTACGTGTGGTAATCACTTTCATCTCACCCTTAGGGTTGGATATGGTGTTACTAGGAAGACCACTTGACGACGGTTTACACATTATTGCCTCAAACATAGACGAGATTTTATCTTCAAAATTAGATTGCCTCAATACGGCTTCGGTTTGCCTTTTCTCGGCCTTAAGCATCTCTTGTTTAATCTCATGTTGCCCTTGTTCCATTTTTTGTTGGTTTTGTTGCAACCTAGTGACATTTCCTTCCATCTTGTTGGTGTGGATTTTAAGTTCATTAGCTAACTCATTTTTCAACTCTTTCTTCAAGTCGTTTTTGAACTCGGATCTTAGGCTAATTATTTCTCTTTGGATGTTGTCAAACCTAGCATCATTACCACTAGCATATTCAACAAACTCACTTGGAAGATCTTTCAATGTTTGCAAACTCTTGTTGTTATTTTGAAAATCATTTTTGTTTGAAACTTGATTATTAGCCCCTTGATTCCCATAATTCCCCTTGTTGTAATTGTTCTTAAAACCAACTTGATTGTTGCGATAGTTGTTAGCATTTTGATTTGATCCAAAACCCGGTGGAGTCATTTGATTAGAGCGGGAAACTTGACCGTTTTGGTTGTAATTTCCCGTGGCCGCAAAGGCACTCGAAGTGTTACCACCGTTGGTAATGCACTCGGAGAAATCATGACCTCCACCACAATACATGCAAGAAACCTCAACCGCTTTAACCGTAGCGGGAGCACTTGGTTCACCAACTTTAAACTCAATCAAAAGTCCTTTCAACTTATCAAAAATCTTGTTTTCCAAGTTCGCCTCAATTTGGCAAGCATCGATGGTATTAGACAAAGAAGGTGAAGCCGAAGACGAAGCCTTACGAACACTAGACGTGCTACGAGGACTATACACCTTAGATCTATTTTCAATTATCACCAAAGCTTCCTCAACCGTTTTACACAAAAAATTACCACCCGCGGCGGCATTCAAATAATCCCTTTCATGATCATTAAGTCCATTGTAAAACGTGTCAATTTGATGCAAATCGGAAAAACCGTGATGAGGACATTCATGTAACATTTCCTTAAACCTATTCCAAGCCGTTGAAAAACTTTCATTAAATTCTTGTGAAAACTTTGAAATCTCGTTTTTCAAGCGCGTAGTCTTAGAGGGCGGAAAAAATTGGTTCACAAACTTAGACACGAGATCCTTCCACGTCAATATAGAATTGGGTGGCTCTTTCTCTAACCAAATTTTTGCGGGCCTCGCTAAGGAATACGGAAAAAGCATCATCTTAATCGAGTCGTTAGACACATCCTTAAACTTGCAAGTAGCGGTAAGACGATTGAATTGGCGGATATGGTTGTGAGGATTATCCTTCTCATCACCACGGAATTTGTTGTTTTGAATCATGGACAACAAACCCGTCTTAACCTCAAAAATTCTCCGCAAGGATAGCGGGAATCACAATAGCCTCTCCATAACCCTCGGTGGGTGCTTGAAGTAACTCCATCATAGTTCGATTCGCCATGGTTGGTGCTTCTCTTACAATGGGTTCGTCAATAGGAGACTCCTCACTAGAATTGTTTGGAGTGATAGATTTGTTTTTTCGTTTACAAGCACGTCTTGCTTGATTTCGAGTTAGCATAAACGTCACGTACAACGAGGGGATGAGCAAAGAAGATTCTTTTTGGTGTTTTGTATTTTTCAATTTTTTTGTGGTTTTTGATTGTATTAACCTTTTTTGGAATTGGTGAATATATTAGGTAGACAATGAGTCCACAAATCTCCTTACTAATCAAATCTCTTGATTAAAAAGGCCTCAAGGAATGAAAACGATCACGTGGAGTGAACGCCTTCGATGACTTTAGAACGATGGTGGAACACCAAATCGTTCAAGAGGGTTTAATCAAATTGAAACCAAGAAAATATATATGATACTTAGTAATACTTTGGGCGGCAAAACCCTCGATTCACTCTCACAATCAAATACTCACAAGCAAGCGGGGAAACGAGGCGGCGCGAAGCACTTAAGAGCCTTTTTCCTTAGGATATATTTTATAATATCCGCCTTATACCCACCTTATAGTATGTATTTTCAAGATTAAGCTTCACGAAAGTAATTATCTATTTTTGCCTTTTTCTTTTGGTTTGAGATTCGAATACAATGATTGGGTAATGACCTCCCAAGTCAAGGTTGTGATTGCTCACGTATTTGGAGTACTTGTGTATTTATTGTTCTACGTATACAATATAGTAATAATATTCACACAAAAACCGAAAAAACGATAATACGTATTAGTAGAGTGCTACTAATACAAATACTAATTATGGTTAGTATAAAAACAACAATGCCAAATCAAAACACAACACGCCTCCCTGGCAGCGGCGCCAAAATGATGTTGAGTAAAACTACACCTTTAGGAAAAGGATGCAATAAATAGGGCAAGTGAGCACGACGATTTAGGAAAACCTTGCGTGAATGACCCAATTAGGTTCGTTCTCAAGGAGGCTAGTGTGTTATGTGTGTAATGACTTGGATTAATTTGTGATTATATTTGAGAAAAGAAAAATAGAGAAGGGATTAGAAAAGAATGACGGTTATGAAGACGGATTAAACTAAGTCTAAAAAGGCGTACACGTAAAGTCGTAAAAACCACCAAAATTTAAAATTTAACCCTAAAAATTCCTAAAAATCACCAAAAATCCTTAATAATAATCTAAGAGTTTACAAAAAATCAAAACTTGCAAAAACCTTTTAATTAATTAGATAATGACTTTTTAATGCTAATTAAAGCCCTAAAAATCAAAATTAATTATTAAAAAGCCTTAAACAAGATTTTCAAGTTTGTAAACCTCAAAAATACTCTAATTAAGCTAAAAACTATTTTTCAAAATTTTAAAACCAATTTAAACTATTTTTAAATAATTAAAAACTCCTAAAATCAATTAAATCTTAAATTAATTATAACAAATAATTAAAAGACCTAAAAAATATTTGGAAAGTTGCAAAAATCCTAATTAAGTATTTAGAACCTAGGAAAAATATAAAAACCTAGAAAATCAGATTTTTAATTTTTAATAATAAAATAATATTAAAAATAATATTAAAAATCCAAAAATTATAAAAAATTCTAAAAACTTGCAAACTAGCTTAATTTAACCTAAATAACTCAGAAATGAAAGTGAAATTACCTAAATACCCCTATTGAGCCTAGAAAATGGGCCAAACCCAAAACAGTCCCTTATTGGGCTTAATTAAGGCCCAATAAGAAAAAGTGCTCAAAATAAGCTCAAAAAACACAGGTTGACTCAAAATTTGATTTTAAACAACTTTTTCCAAAGGCCCAAAAGCTGAAAATGTGAAATAAGCTAACTTATAATAAGCAGCTTATTCTTAATGGGCTTTTTGGCCCATTAAGCTATAAGCTGATGCCATAAGCTAAAATTTAACACACAACCTTCTTTTGACCTAACAAAGACTTCTGTAAAAAGAAATTTCAAATAAGACCACTCAATAAGACAGAAACAAGTCAACAACTTATTCACAAAATGACAAAATAGTCGTTTTTATGATCTAGACCACCTCAGAAGCTGATTCAAGTTGCAAAATGTTCCTTTTGACAAAACTAAGCTTAAAAACCAAAGAACTTTCAAATAAGCACACTCAATAAGCTGGTAAATCAAATAAGCACTTATCTTAAAAGTCAAACAAGTTGGTTTTCTAATGAAAAGTCAAAGTCAAAGTCTGATAAGCTCCAGTTCACTTAAATGGGTCGAATAATGAAGATCTATTACAAAAAATAAGTTGTTGCAAGTCAGAATAAGCTAGAATAGCTTATTGATAAGCTGATGACAAAATTGCACTAGCAGGGGCTAGTTTTGGATGTTGAGCAGTGGGAACTTTTCCCACTGCTTGACTATTTTGACTTGTTGTCTTTAGTGACTTTTTCTTGGATTCAGTTTTCACAAAGGCACCCAATTGATCTTTGGATCAAAAGGAGTCAATAACAAGCAAAATAACACAATCACAAACAGCCAATTGATACAGTTTAATCAATTTATCACCAGATATTGCACAGACATGAACAATGAGCAGTTTAGCATTCAAGAGCAATTTTAGCACAAATCATCCAACCAAATTCAACCAAATGCACACACAAGCTATAATAAACTCCAATAAGCAAGTCTAAACAGGTTTCATGCACTGGTTCAAAGAATTAAGCAAGATCCAAGCTATGAAAGTTACTGATGAACACTACACATGCAGATTTCTACTTTTGCTGATGTATTTGACACACAAGCCAATTTCAACACCTCAAATTTTTCAAACAGGTTATGTTAACTTTGTTTAAACCACTTTTATCCCTAAGCATGCATACACACTAAGTGTTCCCAAAATCCTAGGTCAAAATAAGCAGAAACAAGGTCTATATAGCAGATTGATCAATTCAAGTGTTCAAACCCAATAACTTGCAGCAAAACACTCTCAAACAAAGGTATAACAGATACAAAGCATAAACAACACTTTCCCTTAACACAAAATCAGATTACAAGCATAAATCAGTAGACCCAAACACCCCTTTAACTTTTTCAAATCAAGATTTTCAAAAGCAAAACAAGATTTCAGGCCAACCAAGCATCAATTAACACTCAAACAAGTCTAATAAACAGATTCAAGCAAGAACAAACTACAAAATTCACAAGAACAACAGTTTCATACAAAAATCACCAAAAATCACAATTTATGCAGATTTGGAGATTAAGTAAGCAAACCTCATGGATGTACATCCACACCCACGAATTTTGAGCTTATGTGCTAGCAAGAACAAGCACAAGCTTCCACAAAAGCCTGCTAAGATTCAACAAGGGTTAAGCACAATAACATGAAAAATCAGAAACTTGGAAAAATCTTGATTGATGCAAACTTGTTACCCCACACTTGATTATCCCCAAGTTATAAGCCTCACCACACCTTAACCAACTCAGTTAGGATGCTATGATCAGCCCTATAGCCCAAGAATTCCAAGATTGGAACAAGACTTAGCAAAATATCAAGAAAATGAGGAAAATATGCAAACTTGTGCACACTCCTCTTTTGAAAACAGGTTTTTAACTTCAAAAGCAGTAACTAAGAACAATAATAAGCAGAATAAAGATGGCACTTGGTCTTTCTTCAAAGCACTTAACTCAAATTCATTAAACTGAAAAAGGATTTACAAGTGTTTGAACAAAGGAAAAACCAAAAGCAAACGTCTAATGAAGCACCCTAAGGCCTTTATATAGGCATACAAATGACTAAGGAACAACTAAAAACTTAAAACCCTAGTGCTTGATCTTCCAAAAATGCCCTTGAGGTCTTTGTCTTCTTCTTGAATCATGTGACTTGTTTTGGAGTTATGTAAGAGCTGGCAAGTGTTAAGTTGATCTAAGGGTGTGTATGAAGCTTAAAAAGTAAGCACAAGTCTCAAACGTTGGATTGCTGGTTAGTTTTTGTTTGGACGTGAGAAGTGGGGCAGGGGAAGGTTGGCATTATCACATGCATGAGAGTGATGGGAGTTTAGGAGTTGGGTTATGATTAGAGGGCCATTAATCATCATTCTGGAAATTTTTAGGGCTTAATTACAAGAAATTAAGAAATCCCTAATTGTGTTCTTGAGGTGAATAGTGCCAGGTTTGATTTGTTTTTGTGTTGGATTATATTTAAATAAGTGTTAATGGCGCCAAGATTAAATTAATCTTAATCCGGCTGAGTGGATTGGTGAGGTGGAAGAAGGGTGAGATCTGATTGGAGGAGAGAGTGAGTGGGGTGAGGTGGCAATTGGTGGTTGGTCTAGGTGTCTTAGGTTGTCTGGCCCATTATTACCCCCTATCTTTCAGAAACTTGCCACTTTGTAAATATTTAGCCAAAAACTCGTTTCCTTTGTATTTGAAGTTTCAAACTTCACACTTTTGCCCCAAAAAGTTTCATAAAGTAAATTCAGGGGTATTTCTTGCCATTTTTGCATTCTTCAAGGGCTGGTTTGGCATTTTCTTCAATGATAATGGTCTTGACTTGTATGATTGTCATCTTGGAGGACTGAAATTGCCAAGTCTTGATGATTGAGGGACCATTTTTGCCAATTGTTGAAAGTTGAGGGTCCTTTTTGTAATTTTGGATTTTTCAAAGGACCAAACTTGTCATTTCTTGTACTTTGAAGGACTTCATGATATATTTGACTTTGTGGATGATATTGGTTGACAATTTAGCTTTGTTGAGGGGCTAAACTTGCCAATTCTTCAAAGTTAAGGGCCCTTTTGGTAATTTTGACAAACTTTAGGGACCAAACTTGTAATTATGAGGATACAAGGGTATAAAGTGTCAATTCTTCATAATTGGAGGACCCTTCTTCATAATTCTTCAAATCTTCAAGGGTTGATCTTGGGAAAGTCTTCACTAGGGCTTGGTTCATTGTGCGGCTTCGTTTCCCGTGTTCGTTTTTGCATGTTTCTTGTGGTCTTTTGTCATTATCTCAATATCCGTACCTAAAATACACAAGCAACAAACACAAGCATGTATTTGGGTATTTTGATGATATTTAATGCATTTTAAGCCCTATTTGGAAGATGAGACTATGTATAAAAGCAGTCTCATCAATACCTCAAGATAACTTAAGAAGGATTGAGTAAAACCATTTATACCATAACCTGAAAACTTAAAACGACAATTTTTGCTTTTCAACTAAGAAAATTTTGACCAAAGTATAACCAAAGATTTTTTGAATATTTACGAATCTTATTAATTATTTTCGATAAATCAACAAAAATCTTGTTAATTAAATTCAAATTTATTTTGAACATTTTATATAATTGGTCGAACTAATAAATTTAAAAATTTTACGCTTCATAAAAATTAACTAATAATTATTTAATTAATTATAATGATTATCGACGTTTTAGACGACGGATGGAGTAAAACGGATAAAAATGATAGATGAGACGAAACTGAAACTTAGAAAATATGAAGAAAGGTGAACGTAATTACTGACGTCTAATATAGAAAGAATATCTGAGTGAATTATGGACATGATAATTATATCTTCATGAGAAGTGAATATAGATACCGGCGCATTATGTAGAAAAGATAAAGAACCAGTTAGGACATGTTCCTTAATATTGAAGGAGCAAAATAAATTGCAAAACGATATAAAAATAAACAATGTTTGTAAAAAGGATAATATAAATAGTGAAAGGTTTCACGGCTAATGTGAACCATTACAATTGAGAAGCCGATAGCGTTAAATGTTTTAAAGACCACATGTGATTGTCTAAATATGGAGGATTGTGAGATATAGTTATGTTGGAATTTGTAAGTATAAGTATTCTATTTATGTCATTTCTGACTAAAAGTATCTTTGTCTGAAGAAGTTGTACTAATGGCAATTATGAAGGCAGACATCGCCTCATACATTAGTAAACGTCTAGCTATTGCAAAGGTCATCATCTGAATTTGATTCGATTTGGGTCATCGTCGACAGACTGACCAAATCTGCTAATATCATTCCCATTAATGATAAATGCAAAAGAGTTATGTAAACATAGTGTGCTTGTACCGAACAACTTTATCAAGATCCTCGCTTCGCATCGAATTTCTAGAGATTTGCTCAGAAGTCGTTGGGAACGAACCTTGATGAGAGTACTGTTTACCACCCCAAATCGAAGGGACGAGGTAAAGTAACAATACAAAACACTAGAAGTCTTGTTTTATGTTTGAATGATTGACCTTTGGTAATGAACCGTATAATCGTTTTCCTTTGGAAGGATTATCATTGAAAATCATCGTGTTAGGATCGAGATCAAATCTTGTTAGGGTCTAAATATTAGAGCATCTGTAAGCAGGAGTTGAGATGAAGACACCCGACATACACCCATTGTGAGTTGGACATGTCTTTTAGGTTTAAGGTTTCCTATGATGGCGAACCTAACCTTGCAAAATACCCGACCCGCGAAATCTGAAATGATTGTTGAAATTAGGATTTGATTATTGACTGCCGGTAGTGGGCAAGAGGTTATCTGAATGTGAAATGTAGATCTTAAAGTGCCAAATGGGTAGCGAAGTTATGCCACAATTTTTAACCTTGCAAAAATGAATTCATGATCTGACAAATCATGGGATATAAGTCCCCGTTGTATGGGACCATCGAGATGATGTAAAAGTTGGGATTGAAAGGCATATAAGCTGGATCTACCCTAGGACTTCACGGACTGCGTGAATTATGTTTCGTAAATCGAACTTGATAAATATCTATCAAGTTAGAATCTGAATTCTTCTTAATAAAGCTTAGATCGGCGAAAAGTTGCATTCATCAGAAACCCGTGAACATCATGGATAGAGAAAGTAAGTCAACATTTAGCCCGATCTTATTCCCGTAGTTATGTTTGATGAAACTCGCGTATTTTAATGAATTGCACTTTTGAGAAAAGACCGAATGTGGAGGAAATACCCACATGGCTTTAACTCTATAAGAAGCGAGTAGTAAGGTAAGATGATCTTTGAGGACAAAGATCCTGTTTAAGGGTAAATGCTGTGACAATCCGTCAAATTATGGTCAATATTTTATTCTCAATATTTATTTGAAAATATTATTTTATGAACTCACTTATTTTTGGGAAGAAATTTGGATTTACATCTTGGAGTAGCATCGACTACGTCTAAACCGGAGGATTCAACGTTACGTGCTTACGTTTACATACACCGTCTTTGGTGACAATCCGACATTTCAGAAAAATAAATTAATCAGTGAATATTATTTTGGAGTTTTAAATTTGTGTTAGTTCATAAACTCACAAATTTACGAGAAGAGATTAGAACTTACGATTTTATTTTAACATCCTTTACGACTAAACCGGAAACCTTAGGATTACGTATTTACGTTTTCGAACTCCGTTTTTGATGAGACAATTTTTATTAGATTCGTTTTGTGACGGTGATTCATAATTTATAAAAACGTTTTTCGTAAAACGACCCGAGGGCACGCAAATCGAGGAAACTAGAATCGAGGAGTACCCGTAAATAAATGGGGATGAGACAAGTGGGACACTTGCCCCACCTCCATCAAAACCGGCCAACACAACACAACTCAACACTTGATGTGTCAAGTGTGAGCTAAGATAGCTACACTTGTAACTAAGCTTACAAGTTAAGCTTCCACTACACAAAACTAGCTAAACAACCTTCACAAAACCACTAGCAACTTCATTCCATCTTTCCCTTACATGCAAACTTCACCATTTCCTCTCACACTCTCTCAATGTGCCGTCCCCTTCTACCCTCACATGATCAATTTCAACCACAAAATCATGTGTTATTTACACATATGTTGAAGCCCTCTTGAAGCTCTCTTGAATGGTGGTGATTATAACATCCATGGAGGAGTTTTCATGGTGTCTTGGGGCTGATTTTCCACAAGGAGTATATGAAGAATGGTGGTCTTGAAGATGGTCATGGTTATTCACAAGCTTCTCCATCAAAAACCATGTCCAAATCATAACCTACATCAACATGGTGGTATAAAGATTGTCCTCCTCATCTTCTTGTTATTTTGATTATGTAAACATGTATTTTATTTCCTATTGTATATGTATATGATGATGATATGATGATAAAAAAATGTTATGTGGGGATTTGGTGTTGATAAACATGATTAAAAAGGTGAAAAACCATAAGAAACAAGGTTAAAATCTTGGTTAAATTTGTTGGCTGTATAAAATAGTAAATAAACAGGTCATGGACTGATAAAATGATGAATTAGAATCCATTTACATTAAGCTATATGTCTTGTACACATGTGAGAGTTGGCCATGCAATGGAATCATTGTAATGAGTGAGATATGATCAAAACAAGTTTAAGGTACAAATCTGAGTTCACTGTTTTGGACGATTTTTAGAAAATACTTAGAGGATGATTCAACAGTAGCTATAGAAGAGTTAAATGTATCACATATCATGTAGTTTATGTGATAAACATTTTAGCTTCTATCTCCATATAGAACTCAAGATATGGCAGTTTTGGTGAAAGTGAAGGTAAAAATCAAATTTTGGAAATTAAAAGTATAATAATATTATATAAGCACTCAAAATTTTAATGTATAAAATATAAATTAAAACCCACTAACTCATGGATTCTATTTATATAAATATGTAAAAGGTGGAATAAGTGTATAAATTATAAAAATGGTAACTTGTTAAGTTTTATAAGTTATAAAACTATAAACATGATTTTTACGACTTTTTCGGCTAATACCGTAAAATTAACGTTTTTGTTAAATAAAACTTAGATGGTTGGACCCGTCTAATGTAAACTTTATAAAACTTATATACTGATATATAAACATGTATAACAAGTAAAAACCGATAAGAACCGAACTATAGGACATACGGACGTTAACGGACTAAATTAACGTTATTGGACTAATAATACAACAAAAATGGACTAAAACACTTATAAACTTATTATTGGGCTTAACCCATTTAGGTCCAACTTGTAAAGTTTAGATACTGATAATATAAGTATAACATGGATTGATACAAGTTAAAGAACTTATAATAAGTTTATTGGACTTAAAACGCGTAAATAGGTAAAACTAGTAAACTAGTAAAAAGATACCAATACGTAAACACTAAAACGAGTTAATGAGAATATGTAAACCCACTTGATCATCATATATAAATAATCATCATATGTATACATAATTGTTATTTTATAAAGTCATTGGACATGAGTCTAAGACGAGTATTATTTGTCTAGGTTTCCGTGATTGAAGCACGTACCGTACGTCCGAATTGCCGATAACCCGCCTTCCCACATCAACGTGAGTTCATAGCCTCGCACTCTTTTAAATGTTTTTATAAATGTTTTATAAACCCGCGAGGGAGATAACATGTTAGTTTTTATAAATTAGGACACCATTTGTCCAGATTGTTTGTTTATTGATTTAGACCCGAATGATTGAATGACCCGATTGTATGACCCGATAAATGATTAAAGGACCCGATAGATGAAATTAAATGGATTATTAAAGTTAGGTTATGTCACTAAAAGTCCCATTAGCATGAATTGTGAACTACCGGGATTTGGTAGACGCTTATGCATTTAATAGTACTATTTGGGGACGATCACCCCAGTTCGCGCCTTGACGGTTGATCCTCGTCGTGCCACATTGATTGGCAAGCGAATTTATGTATGAGAAGATTTCCATAGCGTGACCTTTGTGACGACACGTTACTTTAGATGGGCAAAATTGGTATCGGGTTAGCTACCCGTTATTGGTTTAGTAAGGTAACAATGTCATGCGGCTTATAATAATCCAAATTAACGAAATACTACTAGACGCTCCGAATTACGATGTATTGCCTGACTAGCAATACAGGGTCATACTATTGATATTATGTTCGTGTTTTGGTTTTCATAACCATATTCATATAACGGTTTTTATTTAATCTATACAACGTTGTAAAACGTATTGTATGATATTTTTACGACATTGGCTCGTATAATGATTTTTAAGGCAAATGCCTATATTATGATTTTGATAAAGATTTGTTTAAAAATATTTTGGCTATTCTATGGCCTATTACAATAATTTGTACGAAATGATTTTTGGTAATAATTTTATACCAAAGTTATATTGATGGAATTTTATTAAACTCTATGAATTCACTCGGCGTTATCGCTGACCTTTTCTTTTAACATGTTTTATCTCAGGTACTTGAAGGTAATTCTCGGGAAGACAACAAGAATTCATGGCCCGCACCTAAATACTTATTTCCATTCAAATACTTAGTAAAACCTGTATTAAATATAATGACTTGGGACCGATGTAACTTTGATATTTATGAATTGAAATGCTTTATTAATAAACGACGCGATTTTTATGCGTTGTCTATGATGTGAGTAATGTGCTATCCCGTAACACCAACTAGTCTTCCACTGTATTGAGTTGTATAAATTTGGGGGTGTTACATTATGTGTTTGGTCTTGATTGTATTTCCTAGTATTGTTGAATTTTTTTCTATGAGTTTTGACTAGCATGAGTTGTACTGTAATTGCCCATACTTAGTCACCTGTTAATTTCTGTTTTACTTTTGATATATGAATTACTTTCTCAATAATTGCTAAGTTATTTTTCGGGTATCTAATGTATGATGTTTTTATTCTGGTGTTTAAGTCATGCCCCCTAAGAAACACGTAGTGGTGATTCGAGTTACTAGGAGTAGGTGGATAGGAAGGATTTTAAGCTGTTTCCACTCTTATAGGCGACATGACTTATAACTGATTATGTTTTCGTTTTGGATTTTGTTTATGTTGTTTTAGCTAGAATATGTATTTATGTATTCCAAGAGTTTGACTATGTTATTTTAATAAATGAAGTTTTGGACCTTATTCTATGTGATTGTGTGCTTATGTGAGTAGATGGACTTATGTGTTATGTGTTGTATTGATTCTTGTAAGTGTCATCATAGGAGGGAGTGCACTGGGGAAAGGGTAATTGTATAAGTATGGTGGCTAACATAGTTATACAAGTACCACAACTTCAATGGATTCCTAAGTATGATTGCATGAAAGAGGGTTAATACATGCTTGTATAGTAGATGTTGGATGGATTTAAGTATATGTATCCTAATATGCCTATATATGTATGATCCCCTACTATTATCGATCGTATCCTTTGGAGGGTTGCTAGCTCGTTTTTTTAGATATTCAACCTCCGTTGTAGCATATTCTTCGAGTTCCTATTTCACGTGTCCGTTTTAAAATGGTGTTTTTGGTGTTAAGTCTATTTGAATATCTTCGGATTTCTTTGGGATAATGAAATCTTTTGTGTTGAGTCTTACATTTCTTTTGGTTCGTATATATTGAAAAAGACTTGGAAATCTACTATAGAGTTGGATAGTTGGTTGTATGTAGTAAAATAAAGGTAAGGTGTAGGAGCCGTGTTTGCAATGAAATGTAACATAGTTTATTTTTAATATGTAAAAAATACTTATTTATTTCAAAATTCTAAAATACTTTCTTTAAAGTAAAGTAAAATAAAACTTTCTACTTGAATATTTTATATAAGTGAGTTTAACCGATTTACATCGTTTATAATTAAGAGTACAAGACTAAAATGAGTTCATGAAAATTTAACATACATTTATTCTTTTCATTTAACAAAGATTACGTTAAATCACTAAGATGATTCTTTAGTTTTTAAAACAACTAGTATAAAAAATTGTTTTGTTCATAACTTATTCGTTTTTAAAGCTTTTTGAGTGATTTAAAATCCTAAAATTATGTACTTGGAACGTACTTTTCCAATATTCAGAAAGTATAGTCATGAGAGGACAGTAGCTTGGTCGAAAAGTTTGTACAAGTGTCGGGTTCAAGGTTGAGTTTTGAATAGTAGTTTTAAACTTATGATTTAGGGTGTTCAGGATACCTAGTCTTTGAGTTGAGCCTTGTGATATATAGAGGGTTGGTTGTAGATTGTTTAATTCACATAGATGTGGACAGGTAAAAAAAAATTCTTTTTGAAAAAAAATCCTTTGTGTAAGGTTATTAAATAATGTGTCGCGGGTTGTAATATGTTTTGTTTTTTTTTCCGTCGGGTTTTTCTTGGGTCAGTTGTTGTTTTCAAAGGTCATTTTGAATTGATACATGTTTCGGGTTTGAGTTTTCTTTTAGATTTTTCGTGGTTTTGGTATGTTTTGACTCATGCACGTGAAATGTTGTTAGTTATCCGTGGGTTTGATTCGTTGATGGTATCTGGTGGATTCAGGATGTAGTTTTTGTTTCGTATTGATTGGGAGCGTTAAGGTAGTCATATGGAAGACTTGGTCGCGCCTACACGATTAAGTAGGTGGCCATGAGAGAATGGTTGGAATGCCCTTAGTGGGGAGGAAAGAGTTAGAAGTTTGTAGACGAACTAATGTGGTCATGAGGTCTCTTAGGAGTGCCAAGGGAGAAGAATAGAGATATGTATAAAGTATGGATATTGGCACAAGTAACGCACCATAGAGAGTGTTGGAAAGGGGATACAATACCTCAAAGGTATTTATGATTGTTCGTAAGGTATCTAAGTTTTCTGAAAATTTCCTGAGATTTAGTAGGTTTACCTATTACTGTGAGGTAGAACCATGAATAGAGCAAGTAGGAGAAGTGAGAGGAGTTGTAGTTAGTGCCTTTCCAAGGCAATTGTTGATGGAGTGATTTAAAGACAAGAGTTGTTAGAAATTGCAAGGAATGCAAGATAAAAGTTAAGTTACTTAGTAGTAGATTGGATGTGGAAAGCGGTTGAATGGTCTAATAAGAGGAAGTATTGGTCTTTTAGAATGCGTGTATAATTTTACGGGTAGAACGAGGTAGGAATTTATTTGTATTGCCGCTAAGAGAGGGTGCAAGGAGGACGTACTTGAAACTGCTAAGGATGTTGTATGAACGCTTTGGGTTTACAGTTATGCATTTGGCTTCACCAAAGCACTAGCAGTTTTCATGGAGTCAATGAACCGAGTGTGCATGAACGTATATAAATGTGTTGTCATCGGGAGTATCGACGACATCTTGGTCTACTCAGAGTCTAAGAAGGAGAGTGAGGCGAATTATGAGTTGGTTTTGGAGTTGTTAGGATAGGGAATTATACGTGAGATTTTCAAGTGTGAGTTTTAGGATTAAGTTGCCAGGATGAGTAGTTAGAGATGATGGTATATCATGGAACTAGCAAGGGGTGAAGTAAAGAAGGACGAGGAAGCGTTTTGGAGGCTAAAGAGGTGGATTAGATAATGAGCCAATCTTGGCATTATCGGAAGGACCGGATGAATTCGCGAAGCATGACGATACGTGGAGAAAGGATTTGGATGTGTATGAGAACGACAAAGAAAGGCGATTTCTTATACGTTGCAAGAACTTAAGATTTGGAAGAACTGGATAAGACTTAGTTAGTGGAGCTAGATTGTTATATCTGCCTAGAATGCTAGAGGCATTTGGGGTACGAGACGTAGAGAATGATCTATACAGATCATGAACGTCTCCAACACATATTCAATCCTCTTGATTGAACATTTGGCAAAGGTGATGGGTGGAGTTAAGTGATGAAAGAAAATTGCAAGGCCAAGTACCATTTGGGAAGGGCAAGCATGGTTGATGAGACATGGAATAAGAAGAAGGAAGTGAAGCTGAGACGAACTTGAACTATATGGATGGCGTATTAGGGTGGTTTGGTTAAAGGATATAGGTTGCACGAGTTGAGTTGTCTAAAGCAGAGAACGCATCAACATTTATGTTGCGTGGCCTGGAAAGTCGTATGGAGAAAAAGGACGTAGACTATACTTCCTACATAGATAGGAGTAGCTTAGAAAGGGCGATGTAAGGAAGAAGTTGGTGGAAGGGATACATAATGAGGTAGAGGAATAAGTACGATGAGAGTTGGGTGATAATCGATAGACTGACTAATTCATCCCATATTTCAAGACGAATGAGAAGTCACGTAGTTTAGAAGTTGGAAGGATTGCGTACAGATGCGATGGAATATGAGGTTTTGTGTAAAAGTTAATCTAATAGGTATGGAATTCCTTATGAAGGATTATGGAAAGGGAAGAAACGATGGGAAGCAAGCGTAGTATACCGTTGATAGACTAATAGGTGGTATGCGCACACTATAAGGGTAATTGAGAAAGACGCATAGAGCATTGGCGTGAGATTTGGAGATAGTTGGATAACGCATTATATTAGGAAGAATTCTTCTACAAAGAGAGAGTCACCAGTGAAAGGGCATTTTTCCCCATTGATGAGAATGTAGGGAATAAAGGAGGAAACGCCTAAATTATAGACTGAAGACGGGATATAAGCGGTATGGAAACTAAGATTGTGGAAAGACAAGCGAAAAATAATATGGAGGAATAATGATTCGAGGGAGCAAGAGGTTGTCAAGATAGTGGGGTGATATTGAAGAGAAAACCGTTAGAGCAAGAGGTTAGTAGTCACGAACAATGGAACGTTAACCTAGAGACAAGGTGTAACACCTGTTAGTATGAAGGATGGTTAGTTACTTGGTGTTGAGCATGGGAAAGAAAGGATGAGGTGGGGTGGTTATGACATGTTTCATGTGAATGTTATGGGAAGATTTTGGTTATGCAATCCTGTATATACCATTGGATGTGATTAAGGTTGGGAGAACTTCTGAATGATGGAAAATCTGTAGAGGAGAAGCCGTTAGGTCTGGTGATAGGAATTGTAGTAGAAACTGTTGGAGTTAATTCATAGGAGATGAGGTGGATCATCGGTACAGTGGGATGAAGTTAGAAGTGGCGAACGTATTGGACCAGAGGTGGATCGGAAAACTTTGGAGGTGGTGGCAGTGCTTAAGTAGAGGTTGAAAATGGCAAAGAACCGACAAGAGAGCTGTGCGGACGAGAGGCATAAGCCGTTGGAATTTAATATTTGAGGTAAGGTTATGCTAGTGTTTTTACCATGGAAAAGAGTGATGTGGTTTGGGAAGAAAGGGAAGATAACACCTAGAATCATGGGTCCGTTCGAAATCCTCAAAAGGATTGGACCAGTGGCTTATAGGTTGAGGAATTAATGGGAGAACTGAGTAGTATGCATGATGTCTTTTCGTGTATCAAGATTGAGGAAATGTTTAGCAAGAACCGACTTGGAAGTACTGTTAGATGATATTAGTATGGATACATGTCTTCATTTCATCGAAGAACCGGTATAGATTTTTGGTCGTGAAGCTAAGACGTTGGAAAAAAGGGTAATATACCGTAGTTATGGTTAGATGGAATTTGGAACGTTGACTAGAGTTCATGTGGGAACGGGAAGGATTTATGAGGAACAAGTATCCTTAGATATTTTCTAATGATAATTCTAAGGAGTAAATCTCGGGACGAGATTTCTATTAGGAGGGAGTGATGTGACAACCCCGGTTTTTGAGGTTCGTCACTTAGTCTTATTTTAAGGGTATTTTGTGTGACTATGTGTTTTATGTGATTATGTGTTTATAAGTGTGATTTTGGGGCTGAGAATGGTAGAAATGAGGTACATGATTTGTAAATCATGGTACGGGTTGGAAATGAAATGAAATGAGTTCAGAATGAACTGCGAGAAAGTTCGGATATCCTTTTTACAAGTTTTTGTGTATGTATCGTATGTTTTATGTATGTATTAAGTATATATTATATGGTTAGGATAAGTTTTAGAGATACTTTCCATAATTAGAAACTTTGGAAATGGCGGTTAGTTCGGAAATTAGGTAGAAAGTCGAAAAATTAGCGAATAGGTGTTCGGTTTTGATCCAGAAGGGTCTAGATGTTAACTAACAGTAATTATAAGTTAATAGCAATTAAATTAATAAAATAATTAATGGGGAGTCGGAATTGTGGGCCCCATAGCTGAATATTTTAATAAAAAAAGATAATTGCCATATAGGAGTCCTAATTGGGCCTAAACTTGACCAGGAGGTTACCAAAGCATATATAAACACCCCAAGACCCCAAAACGACCCATAAACCTTAAGTTAAACTCTAAGTCAATCAAATAGCAATGGAGGATCAAGAAGATTCGAATTTATGCTCAGGATTTAAAGGTACCTAATTAAACAAGGTAGATTAACGTTAATTTACGTATTTGTAACCTACTATGATATATTGGGGTTTGAGATTCTTAATTTTTTATTAGGGTTTGTTAATGATTTGTAATTAACAATGTAATTAATGGGTTTTTATCATTGGAAATCGTTTTTAGGTTTTAATTAGGGTTTATGTATGATTAATTAGATTAATTATGAGAAAATCGTTTTTAAAAACTGGGCAGAATTTTAGGTCATTTGTTTTGATCATATCAAGAGTTATAAACACTTTTATGATGCGATCCAAGTATCCATGGAAAGGTAATTGAGTTGGATCTCAAATTCAAGAAACGAGAACTAAATTGGAGGTCATAAAGTGGGTCAAAAACAGGTTACAACAGTCGGAGGTCAAAGCAGTTTTGAAATCAATCGAGTTTAAATTAATGTTTTAAGATAGTTAGGGTACTTAGGTGTATAATTGATCCTTAAAATGAACATGAGATTTAGATTATATATTAAATAAAAGATCAGGAGGAGGGCTAAACAAATGGGTTAGGGTAAGACCCTCTGATCATAACAAACTTTTCATATGTTCAAAATCAGTAAATTCTGGATAGGTAAAAGTATATATATATATATGGAGGCCTTAACACTAGCTTTAAGGTTGCGTCTAAATTGGAGAGCTAGCTAATACACGTAAGGGCATAGAGTTTCTTTTAAATGGCATTTTATTTTGTTTAAGGTGGTGTTCGACCCATAGTTTGAAGTATGAAAAATGGGACTGTTTTGGGTTAAATGTTAACGGGGTGAGTTATGAACTAAACTAAGTTAAGGGCTTTATAGAGGGATGTAATGAGATGAATATAGCATATAAATAGGCTTAAGTGGTAGGATAAGGTTATATATCAATCATAGATTGATGAGCCATTTTGGTATGTGGTTCATGTCTTGATTGTATATGTTTGTGTGTTTAGATCTTCGCTAGAGCGCGGATATTTGGAGAAGCTTGTTCAGGTGAGTTTCATAGTCTCATGTCTTTTTATGATTTGACTTCTAGATTGGATAGAAGAGACATTGTATGGATTTGTAACTAATGTTGTGAATGTTTTAATGGTTTGTGATGGACTTGTGTGTACACTTATGTGATTAACTTCTATGTGGTTCTTGATTGTTATTATGGTTTGACTTGGTGCCAAGGGGATGTTGAGAAGGCGGGGCCTTGGGATTGGTTCATAGGTGTATGGGCGCCTATGGGACCATGGTTATTGGTAAGGCTTGGAGCCCTGGAATTGTGGTTATTGGTAAGGCTTGGAGCCTTGGATTTGTGGTGATGAGTTAATCTTGAATGCTAGTTGTTAATACATAATTGTATCACATTGTCCATATGTTCTTTTCTTAATGGTTGTTATGCACAGCTTATAATTGATTTAGAGTGGGAGTCTAAACCTATGCCTCTCACCAACTTTATGTTGACGTGTTTTAGTGTCTCTTTCAGGTGAGAATGTGGTTAAGCGTGAGAATAGGAGTGGCTAGCTGGGAGTCTTAGGATTAAATTGGAGGAATCCCCCCTTTCCTCTTAGTCTTTACTTATGTTTGAATAATTGATACTTTATAGACACCTATATGTTTGTTAATTTTATTTCTTTGGTAAGAGGTAGACCTGTTACCTACTTACGTAGACGCCTGCATTGCTTGTGATATCTTCATGACATTGTGTCACCATTTATGATATTTCCATTTCATTTAGTTATCTATATAGACACGCTATTGTTGTGATGATATCCATACGTCGCGCCCCATATTCCGCCATGGTGGGGTGTGACACCATTGGAGTACCAATAGGATCACAGTTTTCCATACCAAATTTCGTTAGAATCTCAAGCACATACTTGGACTGATTTATGAAAAATACCACGGGGAGATTGGTGAACTTGGAGACCAAGAAAAAACGTCATTTCCGCCATCATGGACATTTCGAATCGGCTTTTCATAAGGTCGGAAAATTATATGGAATATTTTAGGTTAGTAGAACCAAATATAATATCATCTACATAGACCTGAGCCACCAAGATGTCGTCGCCGTCTTGGTTTAAAAATGCGTACATCATTGCGAAAATTGCACGTATCAATGCGTTGCTTTTAAAATTTCGCATCAAGGTGCCTAATGGAATGACATCCCAGAATGCGTTCGCATTAAACAGTAATTTGCCGCATTTGTGTAATGCTAGCAACGGTAGCAATTGTCGCAATCTAGTTCTTAGGCTAGTTTTTTTCTTTCCATTTTTAACAATAGAAATGAGAGTTACATATATTAATGCCTTTTTAAAGATAAGACTTGTTGAAAAACATTTAAAACAAAGACAATAACAACTATATAGTATCTTACATTTTGCTAAGTGTTTTTTTGTCAAGGTTTACCTTCGAATTATTTGTTTTACGATGGATTATAAGCGCAATTTCAATATGCTAATAACTTATTTTGTAACTTTGTTACATTTATTCGGTCTACAATACTATTTCTAAATAATTTTTATACATTTTTATACTAAACGCATCGCGTCCAAATTGCGCTCGCAGTCGCATCTCGCACCACACATTGGCTTTTAAGACCTTTAGCGCAATGGGTTGCAAAACGCATTTTAAAACCAAGGTTGCCGTAGTGCTTGATAAACAACGTTGGATCAATGGTTCCTTTGCTGAAGTGATTTTGGAGAAGAAATGATGATAATTCGTCGTACCATGCCCTCGGTGCTTGTTTCAAACCATAAATTGCCTTTTTTAACTTGTAGACATGGCTTGGATGTTCGGTGTTGATGAAACCTTCTGGTTGACATACGTACACATCTTCTTTTAACGACCCATGCAAGAAAGCCGTCTTCTCGTCCATTTGATACACAGTGAGCGATTTGTGTGCAGCGTATGCCAAGAAAATCCTAGTAGCTTGCATCCGAGCAACCGGGTCAAAGGATTCAGCGAAATCAATTCCCTGCTTTTGTTTAAAACCTCTCACAACTAACTGAGTCTTGTTCCTAATGACCGTTTGCTTTTCATCCATCTTGTTTTTGAATAACCATTTCAGGGTAAGGGGATCGATATTGTCCGGGCATTGTACTAACTCCCATACATCAAGTCGGATGAATTGATTGAGCTCTTCTTGCATAGACTCAATCCATGATGCATTGGTCGTTGCCTCTTTAACACTTGCTGGTTCCATTGTGCTGACTGATATTGCATAGATAGACATATCACCGTCTGTACGCAGCTGATTTCCTGTTGAGATTAGTCGCGAGAGATTACCAATCACTTGAACCAAAGGATGATTCTTAGTCCATTTTTGTTCATGTGGAAGTGTATGAGAAATTTGATGCGAGCTCGACGGATCCACATATGGTGTTGAAGGCTGAGTAGTCCTTGTGGAAGCCGCAAATGGATTAACAAACTCATGTTCGTTGAGCATCGCATTGTTTTCATTTTCAGCAACTATTTCATTCTGAAGATGAACATGATTAGGAATTTGCTGAGAATTTTGTTGAGTTACGTCAGCAGCCGGAGAAGTGGTTGGAATGATTGGA
Source organism: Glebionis coronaria (assembly GCA_025667525.1). NCBI lineage: Eukaryota > Viridiplantae > Streptophyta > Magnoliopsida > Asterales > Asteraceae > Glebionis > Glebionis coronaria. The sequence continues at coordinate 247,489,802 of CM046879.1, read as the reverse complement.
GTCAATATGGTTGAGGTTGACGTAGATGGTGCAAAAACGGATGTCGTTGGTGTAAATGCAATTGGTGGTTCTGGAACTACCGTAGCAGGTGCAACCGGGGCATTTTGAGGAATATCAAATGACGAAGGACCCTCCATATACTCATCATAAATGGGCCCAAATAAAATTTCCAAGTCACGTTCCGAAGGTTGTAATGATGAGATTGCTGACGGTGCGAATTGAAGCCCGAGTCCTGAACTTACGTGTCCAGAAGTCTGTCCTTGAAGCTCGAGATGTGAACTTCTATGTTGAGAGGCCATACCCGAGAGTTCATCAAAGGTAACATTCATAGTCTCCATCACCTTTCTTTGTCCTTCGATTATAAACCCTTTACGCACAAGCAGTTGAAGAATAACCAATGAAAAAGCCAATATCACCTTTAGGTTCAAGTTTACCGATATCTTCACGATCATTCTTCGGATAACATAATGCACCAAAGACATGTAAAAATGAAATATCCGGTTTTGTTCCACTAATGATCTCATAAGGTGTTTTGTTGAAACGGGTGTGAATAATGGAGCGGTTTTAAGTATAACATGCAGTTGCTATAGCGTCGGCCCAAAGGAATAACGGTGCACTGGAGGAGAGAAGCATCGTCCGAGAAGCTTCAACTAACGTACGATTCCTCCATTCCACAACTCCATTCTGCTCTGGAGTTCTTACAGCCAAAGTTTGATGAGAAATCCCAACTTCGTCAAAATAAGCATTTAATTTCTGATTGGTGAATTCTGTGCCGTTATCCGTTCTTACAATGATAACAGGGGCTTGAAGTAGCATTGATGTTTTCTTCAAGAAATTAATAATTACATCAGGAGCTTCATCTTTTGAAGCAAGAAAATGAACCCATGTGTAACGAGAATAATCATCCACAATCACAAGGACATACAACTTTCCATTAATGCTTTTGATTCTCATTGGGCCACACAAATCCATATGTAGGAGATGTAACCTATTCGTTGAGTTGGGAACAAGTTTGGGTTTGTGAGGCTTCTTCTTACTTTTACCTTGCTCACATGATGGACAAAGATGGTCTTTAGTATATTTGAACTTTGGAAGACCGGTAACGAGATCACCTTTGATGCCATAACCATGACTTTGTTGAAGTGGCCCGGGCCATAAGACAAATTGGAGATGCAACAGACATTTGAAAAAGATCAATGGTGTAAAGGTTGGTGGTACGATTTCCTTTCAACAGATCAATTCCTTTAAGATCCCTAACAAAGCCTGTATGACTTCTGAAGGCTATCTCTAAATCTGAATCACATAATTGCCCAACCGAGAACAAATTGTGTCCCAAGCCATCAACAAAAGATACTCTGGTGATGATAATATTTCCCTAATGAAGATCACCATAGCATAGAATTACATCAACATGATCATTTCCAAATCGAACAGTTCCCATAAAACGCCATACAAAGTTCTTGAGAAGGCTTTGATTCCCAGTCATATGTTTGGAACAACCCGAGTCCATGCAATAGAGACAAATTTCAACAGCCTGCCAATGATAAGAGAAGAGAAAATTTGGCAACCGAAGAAATAGGTTCCTGTATGGTTAGGTAATAATCAAGCCATATCACATACCAACATTTCATTGTCAGTATAAGATCTACTAGTATCAATAACATGACCATTAGAGGCAAAATATCTTCCAGTAGGCAACCACTTATAGGTAAATCTAGGACTTCTAGGCGTAGCAAGACTTTTAGTGGACCCTACCTGCTTAGTTTTCTGAACATACACTTTAGCCTTAGGAGTGCTATGTGTTTCGCTGATAGAAAGCTTGTCAAGTCGAGTGTAACCACCATAGTCCAAACCATTCATAGTCAAACCACAAACATCATGACTAAAAGTAAAGAAACATTTATTACATTTAGCACAAATAACATCAGATTTTTCATTCCGAATAGCAAGTTTAAAGTCATTACATTCAAAAGAATTAAGTTTTTGATTATGAATAAAAAACGGTAAATTCCTACGTTGTTCTTCTACTTCCACATTATTAGCCTTGGGACGACTACTTCTTGAGGCAAAAGGGACCATATCATTCCTTGTATTACTCGTAGGCTGTGGCCTTCTGCTCTTAGTGTAGTTGTTCATTCCTGTAGAAAAAGACACACGCTTGTTAGAATTATCATTTTTTAAATCAATGACTTGTGGTTGAGCGATAGTGGTCGGTTTTGTCCTAACGCTTGCTTTACGTTGGTTGCTAGGCACAGAGATATCTTCCCTAGTTTGAGATGAAGGTCTAACGTGAAACATTCCTGGGGTAATAACAGCATCTTTCATTCCAGCAGCCTTGGGAAACGGTGTTACAACAATACGAGTGGGTCCCGAGGTTGCTGGTTTCTGGATCATCGTATCCACAATCGATCTAGTCACATAAGTCTTATCTTTTAACAAGGCCTTTAACTTACAGTTCTCACAGATTTTATCGATGAGTTTTTGATAGGCAGACTTACTTTTTTCAACAGTCCGCTTATATGAAACAAAAACAGATTCTAAATCTGCAATCTTGGAGCACACGGTACGGTGGCTGGCCACGACGGCGTGAGGCCACGTCATCGCCAACCGTACCCTGGGTGGCGTCATCGTGTTCGGGCTGGCTACAACCAGCCGACGCCATGGGCGACGGCGCGACCCCATGGCGCAGCCAACCACACCGTGGCTCACGCCATGGGTGGCGTTATGGTTTTCTTTTTTTAATTTTTTTTACTTTTTTTTTGAAAATTTGAAAAATATGACCGTTGGGGAACGGCTAGTTTTTTCCTTGTTTTGACCGTTTTCTAGGGTTAAATACCCCTTTTTTATTTACTTTCACTATATATCACACAAACACATACTATTTTCTAAAATTCACACACTATTTTATCAATATGAGTCCCGGAAGTTCCGATTTGTCCTCTATTTACGAAAACTACGATCAAGAAGATATGGAATATTATGCCCGATATCTTGAATATTGGGAACAAATTGAGATGTTAGATGAGGAAGAGCAAGAAACTAGGAGTAATGCCGGTCCTTGCGTTAGAACATACATCCCGCGTGAACGAGAAGATGTAGAAAGAAAACTTATAGCCGATTATTTTGGTGACTTTGAAACTCTGCCAAAGTATCGGGAGGATCGATTCCGACGAAGGTATCGTATGTGTTGTTCCCATTTAATCCATAACACAAGATTCTTAGAGAGAGAAAGAGAAGAAAAGTAGAAAGAGAAAGTAGAGAGAGAAGTGGAAGGTTTACACTAAAACTATGTGTTTAATGAAATGAACCAACACCCTCTTTCACATGTGAAAGAGGGTTATATACCCCACGGCTCTAAGGCCTTTGTGGGCTTCATCTTGGGCCGGGCTTGGCTTTGTTTTGGGCTTACGCCCCTAACTTATACAATATTAGCTTAAAGTCCAAGCCCGGTTAACCCGACTAACCTATTACAATACAAGACCACTAATGACTAAGATGACCTATTACATTCTTGTTCGACTATATAAAATATAGGGCTAACAATCTCCCCCAATGTATCGGTCATCTTAAAAAGCTTAACAAGCATAAGATGATTGAGAGAATACATTCTTGTAAAGGAGATCTTCCTGCTTTGGTCTTGTATCTTGGTCTTTATCTTGTTTGTAACAGCTTTGTTCCTTCATGCTTTCGTGATCTTTATCTTGAGCCTTTGTCATTTGACTTTGAGTGCTTGAGATCTTCATCTGTACTCCTTGTGACTAAGATGACCTATTACATTCGTACATTCTTAGGTATCTTGATTATTGCCATCTTGTGCTCTTGTGACTTCTGAATCGACATCGGTTGAACAGCTACGCCACCTTCTTGATATGCAGCAACATATATAGACACGGATAAAATGGCTTTGAACATTTCATCCTAACTCGGTAGCGTTTTACCTCCGGTCGGTGAAGACCGTTAAACGGTATTAAAATACCGTACCTGTGATCAGGTAGATTCGATTAAGAACCTCCTTGACAGGGTTTCCCGGCGGTAGTAGCCAGTTCTCTTTACTCGACCGTCTCAAAGCAGACTGCGAACGTAAAGAGTGAATCATAAGGATAAATTATCCGTCTGATTGGAGTCATCAATTCAGATTTCCTGGAACAAGTTTGATTCTAAAAGAATCGCACCATTGTTGCTTTCCAGTTTGTCACAAGCTTGATTCATAGAGAATCTTGCGAGTTACCTACCGCAGTGCTGTTTGATGTTGACACTGGAAGGATTTCCATTCGTCACTGTGAACACTAATGAGTGTCACTCTGAATGTTCTGGCAAGATCACATAGATTTTGCGAAGAAACCTGGAATCAAGTTTGAATCAATTAAGAATCGAAACTTAGTTGCTTTCCAGTTCTCACAAGTTTGATTCGTGTAGAATCGCACAAGTTACCTACCATGAGCTTGTTTAATGCTGGCTCAAGCAGGATTTCCATCTTCATTGTGAATCGTATCAGTCAGATGTTCTGGCAATATCACAAGGATAATGCGTAGGACTCGATTGTGTCCTAATGAGATGATAAATTGATCTCGTTTGGCTCTAGACTCAATAAGTGCATTTTTGGTAATCGGAGGCTGGAGCAGACTGCCACCTTTTCAATATTAACTGACTCGGAGTGAGAAAGTCAATAGATACGTGTTGATCTCCGTGACAATGAGACAAGTTTCTTTTGAGAGAAACTCGAATGGCTGGGGAAGGGTTGTGCATCGCATCACTGGGTCCATGACACTTGTCTTCAAAAGATGTGTTAACCCGGTTTCTACCTAAGTTGCATAGAATATTCAACTCCTTCAATACTTACCAATACGTCATCATTAGCACCTTGTTGTGATTGTTCCAGTGCTAACTTAAGTACTTGGTCCGCATTCAGCTTCATTCCACTCCATCTTTCCTAAGGACAACTATTTCTAGCTATGGAATGTCCTTGGGTAGATCCCTCTGGTTCTGGTTGGATCATAGGACTTAGTTTCCTATCCTAAACCACCTTTTGACTCCATCGTTCCGTCGTGGATAGTAGGTTGTTTTGGGTAAAGATCGTAACCATAAAACCATTGAAAACCATTCAAAGTGCTTGATAAAAATCAGAACTTTTAACACTTTGAAAGTTTTATCTTTTCGAAAAGCTCCCCCTACACACATGCATCGATATACGAAATAGTTTGGCATGTGAAGGAAAGAGTTGCACTTGAGTCTTTAAGATCACATGTTGCGATATATTACATTTTAATCACATTTTCTCCCCCTATCTCTAATATAAAAACATCATATTAGAGATACCAATTGATTAAAATATGACATTTTCCAAAAAATCGACGGGAGAGAAACATGTGTGCACGCATGAATCATGGAACATTTTCAGTCGGGTCGCTCCCCCTCAACAATATATGTGTGTCTTGAGACAAAATTTGACAAAATTTTAGAAAAACGACACCACAAAATATGTTGAGGTACGGAGTTGAGATGCCTTTTCCGATATAATATATTACATTTGACAATTTTATATCATTTTCGGAATGTGTTGGATACATAAAATATGACAATTTTAGAGATGTACCCAACAACATTAAAAGGCTTGATTTTAAAACGCTCCCCCTAAAAAATTGATCAAAATAACATATGACAATTTTGAGATATAAAAACCACTTATGAGGAAGGGAGTGTTGAACACACAATTTTGAAAGATTTAGAAAAACCTTTTGAGAAATTCTTGAAAAATTGTGTTCAACGGTTTTAAAATAAATTCCGATTTACATGAGCTCAAAACTTTGAATGTTTTGTGACTAGCTCATGACCGAGAAAATTTATTTTCCCGTTGTGAAGGATAAGTTATCATCCGTGATAAACTTTCCTTAAGAGGAAGTACGAGTTCTAAGCTGACATTTACTTAGAAGTCGTTTTTCATGAACTTAAAACTTTGAATGTTTTTATAGGAAGCTCATGACCGAGAAATATTAATTTCTCTTTGAGAAGGATAAGTTATCGGCCGTGATAAACTTTCCTTATTTGAGGTCCGAGTCCTAAGCTGTGATGTGCTTAGAAGTCATTATGAGAGAATATCAAGCAGCTTCATTTGCCAAAACCTCCAAGTCTTCTGGAGTCATATACTTCATACCAAGACGGCCAACGAGATACGCAAACCTATCTTTCGATAGAGCTTTTGTAAACAAGTCTGCCAGCTGGTACTCAGTTCTGACAAAGTATAATTCCACGATGCCGCGTTCCACTTGTTCCTTGATGAAGTGATATCTGACATCGATGTGCTTGGTGCGGGAGTGCTGAACCGGATTGCAAGATATGGCTATGGCCGACTTTGAGTCACAATACATAGGTATTTTATCAAAGTGGAAGCCATAATCCGTGAGTTGAGTTCTCATCCAGAGGACTTGAGCACAACACGCGGATAGAGCCACATATTCTGCTTCAGCTGATGAGAGCGAAGTGCAATCCTGCTTCTTTGATGACCAACTGACAAGCTTGTCTTCCCCTAGAAATTGTATGCTACCAGAAGTGCTTTTACGACTATCAAGACAACCTGCGTGATCAGAATCTGAAAAAGCTGTTAGATGAAAACCGGTTTCCCTCGGATACCAGAGTCCCATGTGAATGGTATTCTTAAGGTACCGAAAGATCCGTTTAACCTCTTTGAGGTGCTTTTGAGTAGGTCTGGCTTGATATCGTGCACAATAGCATGTGGCATGATGAATATCAGGCCTGCTGGCTGTAAGGTACATAAGTGACCCGATCATACTGCGATATCGCGTTTGATCTACGGGATATGAGTACAAGTCAGTGTCTAGGGATGTGGTCGACAATGGTGTACCAACGCGAGCACATGAGGTCATACCATGCTTTTTAAGTATCTCTTGAGCATACTTAGCTTGGTTAATGAAGATACCACGTGGGGATTGATGAATCTGGAGGCCTAAAAAGAATTTTAGCTCCCCCATCATTGACATTTCAAATCTGCTGTGCATTAATTTTTCAAAACGTTTTGAAAGTTTTGGGTTCGTAGAACCAAAAATAATGTCATCAACATAAACTTGCACTAGCATTATGTCATCCCCATATTTATTAGTAAAGAGAGTAGGATAAATAGAACCTTTGGAGAATCCTTTGGACACCAAGAAGTTTGAAAGTTCTTCGTACCATGCCCTTGGAGCTTGTTTATGTCCATATACAGCCTTCTTGAGACGATAGACTTTGTCAGGATGATGAGGATCGACGAATCCTTCCGGCTGATTCACATACACTTCTTCCTTCAAATGACCGTTGAGAAAAGCTGTTTTGACGTCCATCTGAAAAACCATGAAGCCCTTATGTGCAGCATAAGCAAGGAATATCCTGACTGCTTCCAAACGAGCGACTGGAGCGAATGATTCATCGTAGTCTATGCCTTCTTGTTGACGGTATCCCTTAACCACAAGACGAGATTTGTTTTTGATGATGGTTTGTTCTTCATCCAGTTTGTTTTTCCAGATCCATTTGAAATCTAAAATTGACATTCCATAGGGTCGGTCAACAAGTTCCCAAACATTTAGGCGTTCAAACTGATGAATTTCGTCTTGCATTGATTCAATCCACGCATGATCAGTCATGGCTTGTTTGATGTTTGTAGGTACAGTTGAACTCACGGTGAGTGCATACATACACACATCACCATCGGTTTCGAGTTGTCTGCGTGTTCGAACAGGTTGTGAAGGATTTCCAATTACTTGCACCAATGGATGATCACGTGTCCACTGGTGAGTGGATGGATATGGTTGGTAGAATGTATGCATGTTGGACGGATCAACATGTTGAGTAGAAGACTCTCCGACTTCGTGTACCGATGTACCGAACGGATTGATAAATTCTTCATTGTCAGGTTGTGCATCGACTGCTTGATTGTTGTTTTCTCCTTCAGCATTGACGGTTGGTGATGTTGGTTGTATGACAGTTTCTTGAGTTTGTTGAGTATCCACTGGAATTGTCTCTTGAGCAACGGTTGCTGAAGTAGATGCAGTTGTGTCTTGTTGACTTTGTGATGGTGCATCAGCAGTATTGACAGCGAAAGGCTTTGACACAACTTGATTGTTTCCATAGTAATATTCATCAAACATTGGATCATATAAATCTACCAACTCATTCATTTGTGTCGTATCCGTCGAGTCTGCTGTAGGAGTGTTTTCTTGACATTCTTGCATGGGACGTACACTGTTGTGTGTAGGTGCCATTGCTGAACATTGAGGTGCGGGACTTGAGCTGTTATGATCAAGTACCATCTGTGGCAATTCGTCAAAGTTCACATGAATTGTTTCGACAATGATCTTTGTTCTCTTGTTATAGACCCGATATCCTTTCGACAATGTAGCATACCCCACAAAAATACATGCAACACCTTTTTCTTTCATCTTGTCGAGATTCTCACCGTCTTTAAGGATGTAGCATAAAGATCCAAATACGTGAAAGAATTTTACAGTAGGTTTCCTGCCATTGATGATGTGGTAAGGTGTCTTTTCATGTCTAGGGATAACGAGAGAACGATTCTGAGTATAACAGGCAGTTGCAATTGCTTCAGCCCAGAAGAATAGCGGTAATTTTGAAGCAGAAAGCATTGTTCGAGCAGCCTCAACCAAAGTACGGTTCCGTCTTTCGACAACGCCGTTATGTTCAGGAGTTCGAGCAATAGACGTTTGATGTTCGATGCCTTCTTCTTGAAAGTAAGATTGCAAGTTCTTGTTCAAAAATTCAGTACCCCTATCCGTTCTTACGGTTAAGACTTGAGCTTGAAGATTGCGTTGTATCATCTTGAGAAAGTTTTTGAGAACCTCTGGTGTTTCATCTTTGGACCTTAAGAAGAAAGTCCATGTGTATCTAGAGTAATCATCAACAATCACTAGAATATACTTTTTCCCGTTAATACTCTCTACACGCATGGGACCACATAAATCCATGTGTAGAAGTTCCAATCGTCCTTTTGAGCTAGGGGTAGTCTTTGTTTTGAAAGACTTCCGTTTTGCTTTCCCCAACTCACAAGAAGAACAAAGATGGTCTTTGACGAATTTCAACTTAGGAAGACCGGTCACAATATCATTCTTAGAAAGCAAGTTGATGGTGTCAAAATTGAGATGTGACAATCGTTGATGCCATAACCATGCTTGAGATGATGATGCTTTAGCCATTAAGCAAATTGGATTTGTTGAAGATGTGTCTTGAAGAGTTACTGTGTAGAGATCAGAACCACGAGAACGTGTAAGAAGGTCATTCCCATCGTAGTCTCTAACATAGCAAGTAGATTTCCGAAAAGCCACTTCCAAATCCGCATCACAAAATTGACCAACCGAGAATAAATTGTGATTCAGTCCCTCGACGTAATAAACCCGTTTTATAGTGATATTCTGTAACACCCCCAATTTCGTTCATAACAGCGGAAGGGTCATTGGGTGTTACTATCATGGTTCAATCTCATAATCATAGAAAACGGCTCAAAACGAGTCGTTTTAATAAACATCCATTCAATTCCATTTAATCAAGATAAAATTTCATACATGGTCCCGGATGATTCAAAAGTGTACAAACGATTATAAATGATAAAAGTTATTTGAATGGATATGTTTTAGAAAAGCGGGCCAAAACATTTCAAATATGCAAGCTTCACGAAACCGCCTTCCTCGAGTGCCTTCAATATGGACCTGAGATAAAACATGCTTAAAAAGTCAGCAAAATTTGCCGAGTGAATCTATAGAGTTTAAATTTAAATAAAGAGAACACAAGTATGAAAAATAACCTTCCATGGTTAATAATTCACTAAAAGACAATAACGTTGTACGGACAGAATTATCGTTGTTATTTCTATTTGCCTCGTGAAATGAACGTTAACATATATATTTCAGCCCAACACACCTAGCCAAGTGCGTATATTTCTCTTATACAATGCATCCGATGTTTCATTACTGGTGCATCACAACACCACGCGAGAGCTACTCGCGACCGGACTGGGCGTCACCCCGATAGATCTATCCATAGCATTAGCGTTACTTCGATTAACAATTCACGATTCATGGGTCTTTTAAGGCTAAAACAAACTTATATAACAACTTTCATCTAAGCATACAATAAAGTTCCTTGTGTTCAATTTTAAAACAAAGAGGGTTTACCACAACTTCTCGTTGCTCCCATCATCTATAATAAATACTTTTCCAATAATAAGGGTTTCCACAGCTTCTTGTTGCACTCATACTTTTCCAATAAGTAGAGTTTCCACAACTTGTTGTTGTACCCTTTAATTTCAAAAATTACTTTTCAAGTAAAATAGGGTTTCCACAACTTCTCGTTGCCCCCTTTATTTTAGTAAAACAAGCATGTTATCCCCCTCGCGGGTTTTATAAAACAAGTAAACATGTTAAGAGCGAGGCTATAGACTCACCTTAGCCAATAGTGGTAATGAGACGATCGCCGACGACTAGTGATGCCCGTTTAAACACGAAAACCGCAACCTACCAAATAAGGCGCGTTCGTAAATAATCGACTTAAGTATAAATCATACTTAAATAATATAAAAATCAAAATTACAAAACCAAGACAATCCCGAAAATTTTTAATATTACAAGTGTTATTACTATACCCTTTTTATTCAACACTATTCTTTTAAACACTTGCACTTCCGATATTGACCCGTCATACGACGCCAAGTCAACGCAAGTCAACTTATCATTTTACTTCCCTCGGACCAGTAGCCAAGTCATTTATATAATGACTTAACACTTGAGTAAATTACCATGTCCAATGGCGAATACTCAACTCACGCCACATAATTATTGAACTACGTGTCCAAAATACCAATCAGCATGTACACTCCAAATGTACACACCAATCTAACCTATCTAGACATGTCCGATTTCGACGAAACTTGGTGACAAACTCACACATAATATGAATAAGACTCAGTAAAAGTTTCATTCAAAAATATTACTTCTAAGACCTTCTGCCCGACACATCTTCGTGTTATAAAAACCGGACAGTTTTACGTCTTTGAATTGTAAAACCATTTCGACTTATCTAAACAATTCCGTTTATAAAACCGACACTCGGGTTTGAAAATAGACTCATGACCTGAGGTTTAGCAACTTACATCAGTACTTGAACATTTTTAAAACTCATTCTATAGTCCCCGAGATTCGATCCAAATATCGACAACAATTTTCGGATTGTGCCGATACCCGTCTCCCGGTACACGAATACTAAAAGTAGCATAACTTTTCGCTCGAAATGAGTTAGAAGCTCATTCAAGCGGCAAATCGAAGCTAAAAGAATCCTCTACAAGCCTATCCTATTAGTTTCATCATTTTCAAACAGTAAGATTTTCAAAAATTACGTTTTACCTACTGGTCTAAAATGACTCTTTAAAAATCATACCAACAACCAATTTGACCCATTCCAACAATTTGTATACTCCTAATATTACCCCAATATCATCCTAACACATCTAACTAACCTATATCATCCTCAAATTCAATCAACCAAAAATCAAATATATAAAAACCATGCATGTAAGCACTCAAAATTTTAAATATAATAATATTAACACTACTTACAAGCATAGAAATAGATCAAACACCCTTGTTCTTCATCAAAATTTGAAAGTTGTTGCATGTTGTATATTTTTACATCAAAATGATCACCATCAAATTTCTAACATGGGTCTTTTCTTAGTTTTTCTTGAATCAAAGTAGAAATCAAATTTTGAGGGTGTTTGTGTGTTGGTTTGGACGGAAATCACCAAGGGAGAGAGGGAGAGATAATAATTTTTTTGTGGAAATGAATTTAGTATTAAAAATAGTTAGTGGAAAAATATTATATAGTGGGGTGAGGGTAGTTTTTGCCAATAAGGTATAGTTTTGGTCCAAAAAGTAATTAAATGGTTATAAGGGTAGAAAATGTAAATATTACATTTTAAAAATATTTACGGGACTCGGGTTTCGTAAAAATACTTTTTTTTTTTTTTTTTTAAAAGTTAAAACGCTTCAAGAATAAATTAATATAACTTCGACACGACTTAAAACGTAATTAAATCGAAAACGTCGAAAATATTAAATATCGAGACAATCGATAATAAAACGTAAATTTTTGGGCATCCGTCGGTATCGCGATCATTCGTAGTTCTCGTCATTCGTTAAAACGTAAAATACGAGAAATAAAAATAAATATAATAAAATCATTCATATGATAAATTTGAGAATATATTATCGATACTTAATGTTTTTCTTGTCGGTCTTCATCGAAACGACATTCTTATGTTAAGTTTCAAGTCATATCCTTCTCGGTTAGCCGATAATTTAAAATTCTCATCAAATTGGTATATAATACTTAATAGTCGAGATTAAAATAACGACCTGAAATTGACGGATTGTCACATTATCCCCACCAAATTGGGATCTTCGTCCCGAAGATCAACTTGCGTTCTTCCTCGATCGCTTGTTGAAATCAAAGAGTTAAACGTATTTTGGTCCTCGTCTAGAGTTCCATCACACATGACAATAAAAATCCGACTTCGTTTCTGTTGCCTAACTTCCTTATCGATAATATCTACAAGTATTTTGATGAAATGCAACTTACTGTCGATTCATACTTCATCAAGAGAGATAATAAGATCTTCGACGAGAAGAAATTTCTTTAGGTTCGACATATGAAAAGTATCGTGAATTCCTTGCGGCTCTCGAGGTAATTTAAGTTTTCATGCCATCGGACCTCCCATCGATATCATCTCGAATGGTCCAAACTAACGGGGACTTAACTTCCCACGTTTTCCAAAATACATAACACCTTCTTTATGGTGATAACTTGGCATAACTTTTCCTAGAAAGCGACGTCCCGGCGCTTAATTCGCATACGATAGTCTTCAGTGTAACAGTGAAGAGTGAAAAACAGGAAAGTCATCGTCTAAGTTCCAACGAAGGCCAAAAGATATTATATGGTACATGTTCTCCATGATCGGACGTCATTGGACAATGCCGCCTCAAGTTCTCACAACTTACGATCACTCAACTCGATCACATACCACATAAGTATCTAAAAGCAAAGGTCAAACATAAACATCAAATGTAAATCTCCGTCGTTGATCATCGATAAAACCTTGGACTAGCCCTTGATAATACAACTCGATCTCTAAAGTCTTTCCACTTGCAGTGTCGGCAACAACATACTCTTCGAAGTGAAAACGAATTTGTTAATTCCAGTCATTAAGAAATTCGGTCCATTGGCGAGAATTCACAACACATCGGGCATACCATTAAGTTCTACTCCAGTGTTCAACGTACAAAAGCGTCCCACTAATTTTTGCTTCAGCGTTCATCGTACAAAGGCGTCCCAATAATTTCGACTTTAGTGCTCAAGGTGCTGCATCATATTCCTCGTTTTTAGTTCGTCATACTAGCCCCAAGAGTTTCGTCATCAAGAAAAGTCTTCGGTGACCCTTCGATAGTAGCAAGTAAAATTACAAAATCTTCACATCCACGATAAGTTGTCGTTGATAACTTGATCCTCAGTCAATCCGCAAGTACACACATAAATCATGGTGACGCTTAAGCGAGTCGCTTATTCTCGGAACGGTCAACGGTTCTTAACAATCTGTTTATAAAGCTCGCGATCATCGAGACACATTAGAAATGGTCCATCAAAACAAATCATAACTTGAGAGAAGTACAACGGGTTATTCGTACATAGATGATAATCGATGATTATCATAATGACGACAACATCGAACGATTCTTACCAACGAAATACGAGTCGAAGGAAGACGTACGCACACCAAAAATCCACGAATCGAGCCAGACATACTTGGGCCCACTCATTTATAACTCCTTGTCTACATCAAAAGGCGTCCCCCTCCATGTATACAAGAGTTTATAAATTTACGGTTCGGGAACTTATAACTTTCTTGTTCAAATGAAAAGGCGTCCCATTCCAATTCAACAAAACGATTATAAGTCAACCTACTCAAGTATTACTACCTCTCAACACGATCATATCAAAATACCATGATAAATACAAGGTGTCAATAAACTTACATCATGATTTCCGTATTCAAATGTCCCATTCCATCTGAATAAGGAAAACACAACAATCTAAGGTCCAGTCGTTTAAAATTTTCTTATTCAAATGGCCTAATCCCATTAAGTAAGACAACATTAAACGACTCTTAGTTGGGTGAGTTAAAATCTATATATCTAAATGTCCCATTCCATTTAGATACACAATATTAAGTCACTCAACCGAATGGCTACTACGAGCATATCATTGTTGTACCCAAACTATATATATTTGATTAGGATATATATATCTTAAGTCCAACATTGGCATCCTCCTTTTCGCCAATAAAACGTGGTCATATAAACTCAAATCACACGTCGCATTACATAGAAGATGTCGCCTCAGATAAATGATTCTTCAAAATCATAAGTAGTAACGAAAACACGAACATCGCATTTATTAATTACGTTTCGAAAGGAGATGTCCAAAAATGGCACATCACGATACGATGATAACAATCGAATTTAAACAAGTCGATATGCGATCGGTTACAAAACCATGACAATCTGCGTCATAATAATGCCTCGTATTAATATAAAACTATCATTTATAATTTAAAAAAAATGAAAACATACCTTGTAATTCACAAGTACAAGTAATCGATAAAGATTACAGCAACATATATAATGACATATATATATATATATAAATACTATCATTCTCGTCCATTGGCAACTCGGAGGTTTCGCTTGCAACAGTTATAGTTAAAAGATTTCAAAAATTCATTTTTGGAAAATCTTTTCGTTCTCTATAACTTGAGCTCTGATGCCAATCTGTAACACCCCCAATTTCGTTCATAACAGCGGAAGGGTCATTGGGTGTTACTATCATGGTTCAATCTCATAATCATAGAAAATGGCTCAAAACGAGTCGTTTTAATAAACATCCATTCAATTCCATTTAATCAAGATAAAATTTCATACATGGTCCCGGATGATTCAAAAGTGTACAAACGATTATAAATGATAAAAGTTATTTGAATGGATATGTTTTAGAAAAGCGGGCCAAAACATTTCAAATATGCAAGCTTCACGAAACCGCCTTCCTCGAGTGCCTTCAATATGGACCTGAGATAAAACATGCTTAAAAAGTCAGCAAAATTTGCCGAGTGAATCTATAGAGTTTAAATTTAAATAAAGAGAACACAAGTATGAAAAATAACCTTCCATGGTTAATAATTCACTAAAAGACAATAACGTTGTACGGACAGAATTATCGTTGTTATTTCTATTTGCCTCGTGAAATGAACGTTAACATATATATTTCAGCCCAACACACCTAGCCAAGTGCGTATATTTCTCTTATACAATGCATCCGATGTTTCATTACTGGTGCATCACAACACCACGCGAGAGCTACTCGCGACCGGACTGGGCGTCACCCCGATAGATCTATCCATAGCATTAGCGTTACTTCGATTAACAATTCACGATTCATGGGTCTTTTAAGGCTAAAACAAACTTATATAACAACTTTCATCTAAGCATACAATAAAGTTCCTTGTGTTCAATTTTAAAACAAAGAGGGTTTACCACAACTTCTCGTTGCTCCCATCATCTATAATAAATACTTTTCCAATAATAAGGGTTTCCACAGCTTCTTGTTGCACTCATACTTTTCCAATAAGTAGAGTTTCCACAACTTGTTGTTGTACCCTTTAATTTCAAAAATTACTTTTCAAGTAAAATAGGGTTTCCACAACTTCTCGTTGCCCCCTTTATTTTAGTAAAACAAGCATGTTATCCCCCTCGCGGGTTTTATAAAACAAGTAAACATGTTAAGAGCGAGGCTATAGACTCACCTTAGCCAATAGTGGTAATGAGACGATCGCCGACGACTAGTGATGCCCGTTTAAACACGAAAACCGCAACCTACCAAATAAGGCGCGTTCGTAAATAATCGACTTAAGTATAAATCATACTTAAATAATATAAAAATCAAAATTACAAAACCAAGACAATCCCGAAAATTTTTAATATTACAAGTGTTATTACTATACCCTTTTTATTCAACACTATTCTTTTAAACACTTGCACTTCCGATATTGACCCGTCATACGACGCCAAGTCAACGCAAGTCAACTTATCATTTTACTTCCCTCGGACCAGTAGCCAAGTCATTTATATAATGACTTAACACTTGAGTAAATTACCATGTCCAATGGCGAATACTCAACTCACGCCACATAATTATTGAACTACGTGTCCAAAATACCAATCAGCATGTACACTCCAAATGTACACACCAATCTAACCTATCTAGACATGTCCGATTTCGACGAAACTTGGTGACAAACTCACACATAATATGAATAAGACTCAGTAAAAGTTTCATTCAAAAATATTACTTCTAAGACCTTCTGCCCGACACATCTTCGTGTTATAAAAACCGGACAGTTTTACGTCTTTGAATTGTAAAACCATTTCGACTTATCTAAACAATTCCGTTTATAAAACCGACACTCGGGTTTGAAAATAGACTCATGACCTGAGGTTTAGCAACTTACATCAGTACTTGAACATTTTTAAAACTCATTCTATAGTCCCCGAGATTCGATCCAAATATCGACAACAATTTTCGGATGTGCCGATACCCGTCTCCCGGTACACGAATACTAAAAGTAGCATAACTTTTCGCTCGAAATGAGTTAGAAGCTCATTCAAGCGGCAAATCGAAGCTAAAAGAATCCTCTACAAGCTTATCCTATTAGTTTCATCATTTTCAAACAGTAAGATTTTCAAAAATTACGTTTTACCTACTGGTCTAAAATGACTCTTTAAAAATCATACCAACAACCAATTTGACCCATTCCAACAATTTGTATACTCCTAATATTACCCCAATATCATCCTAACACATCTAACTAACCTATATCATCCTCAAATTCAATCAACCAAAAATCAAATATATAAAAACCATGCATGTAAGCACTCAAAATTTTAAATATAATAATATTAACACTACTTACAAGCATAGAAATAGATCAAACACCCTTGTTCTTCATCAAAATTTGAAAGTTGTTGCATGTTGTATATTTTTACATCAAAATGATCACCATCAAATTTCCAACATGGGTCTTTTCTTAGTTTTTCTTGAATCAAAGTAGAAATCAAATTTTGAGGGTGTTTGTGTGTTGGTTTGGACGGAAATCACCAAGGGAGAGAGGGAGAGATAATAATTTTTTTGTGGAAATGAATTTAGTATTAAAAATAGTTAGTGGAAAAATATTATATAGTGGGGTGAGGGTAGTTTTTGCCAATAAGGTATAGTTTTGGTCCAAAAAGTAATTAAATGGTTATAAGGGTAGAAAATGTAAATATTACATTTTAAAAATATTTACGGGACTCGGGTTTCGTAAAAATACTTTTTTTTTTTTTTTTTTTTTTTAAAGTTAAAACGCTTCAAGAATAAATTAATATAACTTCGACACGACTTAAAACGTAATTAAATCGAAAACGTCGAAAATATTAAATATCGAGACAATCGATAATAAAACGTAAATTTTTGGGCATCCGTCGGTATCGCGATCATTCGTAGTTCTCGTCATTCGTTAAAACGTAAAATACGAGAAATAAAAATAAATATAATAAAATCATTCATATGATAAATTTGAGAATATATTATCGATACTTAATGTTTTTCTTGTCGGTCTTCATCGAAACGACATTCTTATGTTAAGTTTCAAGTCATATCCTTCTCGGTTAGCCGATAATTTAAAATTCTCATCAAATTGGTATATAATACTTAATAGTCGAGATTAAAATAACGACCTGAAATTGACGGATTGTCACATATTCCCTTGAACCAAGTCTCCATATCCGAGTATCGGTGCAAATTGATCATTTCCAAACCGTACCGTACCCAGAAACTTCTCCACGAAGTTAATGAGAAGCTTGAGATTGCCCGTCATGTGCTTTGTACACCCGGAGTCCATTATGAATAGGATGAGTTCGACGAGCTGCAGAAGAATTAGAAGACAATGTAGCATTTGACAAATGGGAGCCCTTGATAGAAACGGGTTCCAAAATAGTAGTGGACCTAGATTCTAAAGGCAAGCTAACATTCATAGACCCAATTAGAATGGGGGTTGTCTTAGGTACCCATTTGTATCCGGGTGGAGTAAATCTCGAATACCCCCGTGTACATGTCCTAATCATGTTCTCATAAAGCTTCTTTAACCTGCTTTGTTTACGTAGAGTAGTGGATTCTAACGCACTTAGTTTCTTAAGTGGTTGCTCAGTAGATTGGTTCAAAGTTCTTGTGGGTTCACTAGTACTAGTGGGCATACGAATAGGCTTCCTAGTTCTAGTATTCACGCCATTATAATTAAGAGCACAAGCATCATGATTGAAAGTACGAACACATTTGCCACATTCAACACAAATAAATTCAACATTCGAGGTCTTAGCATTTAAACTGTCATTACATGCAGTTACAGACGTTTTATGCTTAGAAAACTTAAAATTCCTACGGTGGTCTTCTACTTCCAACTTATTTCCTTGACTATTGTTAGGCATGACCTTATCTTGCATTCTATTGCTCTTAATCTGTGGTCCGCTAACGCTAGTAGTGGGGATTACTCCTGTAGAAGAAGACACACGTTGATTAGTTTTCTTAATATTCTGAGGTAACTGCGTTGTTCCAGTTTGAGTGGACCTAGTGTTCATCTTATACATTCCAGGTGCTATCACATTAGTGCTCTTATCATTTCCTATCTTAGGCAAAGTCTGTGGGGGTTGTCCCAAAATAGATGTTTTAGGGCATTTAACCGCATTCGGTTGACGAACGGCAGATGGTTTACCCAAAACAGACTTTCCTTTGATTTTCTCAATGAGTTTCTGTAACTCACTTATGGCTATGTCCCTTTCTTTTAGCTGAGCTTTCAAATCATTTATTTCGAAATCTTTTTCATTTAGTAGATGAAACGAAGAAGCTGACATTTCTTGACACTTTTTATAATTATGAGATTTTTCACCTTTTTGTAAAGCAAGTTCAAGAGAAATAGAGTGTTTCTCAAGTTGAGAAAAACTTTTCGAAAGTTTGTTATATGACTGAATTTGTTTCGAAAGCTCTGCTTCAAGATTGCGACATTTCGCGTCCGATTCTGACACTAGACATGCTACATGACAATATTGATCCAGATCGATATACACACCAAGTATAGCATTCATATGGTCAGCATAAAAATATTCCTTGGAAAGTCGATCAATTTCGTTAGAAAGTTGGTGTTCTTGTGTCTTTAATTTAATTTGAAGAAAATCAACTTCATCTTCAAGAGATTTGACATAGCTTAAATCAGTTAACATTTCCTCAGTGAGAGCATTATAAAACATTTCCACACTTTTTGAAAGATCATCAATGGTTGGAACAATGCATTGTTGGATGACGACTTCTACTTGTGGGTTAGGTTTAATATTCCAAATGCTATCCCTAGAAACTTTTTCATAGTCGACGACACCTTTGTACAAATTTAAAACCCCTTGTTTTATAAACTCAAATTGCTGAACACTTTTGCTTTTCTCATCCCATTTACGTTTTTCATCCAAAATTCGATTTTCTAACAAAATTGATTGCTTTTTGAAACTCCTTTTTAAAGAAACTTTCTTTTGTGGTTCATCACTTGGTGGTGGAACACTATTATACATCTTTTGTTCTTTTGAAAGTTCTTTTTGAGGGACAAACTTAATATGATTGTTAGAATCAGAAAGGTTTATTAAATCACTTAAGTTTGATCGACTTTCTTCTTGTTGACGAATGATTTCGTCGCAGTCAGGGGAAAGCATAAGAGCAAGATTATCAACATAACAACCGATATCATAAAGAGCAGGCTTGGTACTTTGAGCTTTCTTGAGATATTCAGGCTTGACAAAACTCGTTTTCATATTTCTATTGAGCATATTCATAGTTTTAATAGACTAACCCGTTTTGTAAACAATGTTGTTTAACGTGTCGACTCTCTTTTCCAAAGCAAGAATTTTTTCAATATCCTTTTCTTCACGAGTTTTATAAAGCTCAGTTTGTTCTTTGTTAACCGACTCTAATTCAGTAATTTGGAGTTTATGTAGCAGCAGTTGTTCTTCAAGTTCCGATATCTTCTGTTTTGACATATGAATTTCGTGTGTTACTTCAGAACAATATTGTTCGTTGAGCACCTTACGTTCATATACCAAACCATTAGCTATTGCAACCCGTCGATCAGCTTCTTTTACATAATCACACTCTTTAAGCCTGTCTATCTCCTCGGCTAAGGATGTGTTTGCTTGCTTCAAACGTTTATTAGCTTCTTTGTTTTCATCAATTTCACGTTTTAAAGAATTAATAATAGACGCAAGCAAATCACGGTCCTCATCCGAGTCAGTATCCTGAACAGCTTTTCCGTCATCATTACACATATGCTGTGAATCCGTAGAGATATTTCTATCCTCCGTGTCCATTACATATGTGTCATTGATGCTTTCGGGTTGCTCAGGATGCCGTCGTTCATTAGCAAACACATTATAGTTATCATGTGATGGTACCTTTTCAAGTGGCTCAGAATCATAGATTGGTCCAGAAGTATCATCAGTCTCTGGGATCACTTCTTGAATCTTTGCCATGTACACATAATGTGCCTCTAACTCTTGATCATCGGCTTCATCATCAGTGTCATCACGCCAGTCAACTTCATCAGCTGTGAGTGGAATTCCTGCTTCTTCTTTCTTGCACAGCAGCATCTTTTCCTTGTGATACCCTGAGTCCTTAACCCGTTTTGGCTTCTTGCATTCCCTAGCCATGTGCCCAAAACCCTTACAGTTGAAGCATTGAATCCCAGTCTTTTGCACAACCGGAGTGCCTACAGTATCTCTAGCCCCAACTTGATTCAACATCCTCTGATTATCATACCTAGCCTCACGATCATACCTAGGTGCATGATCAACTTCCTTATATCTAGCATTGGATGATGATCTGAGGTTGTTGTTGGTAGGTTTGTAGATCTTCTTATAAGTTGTGGTGAGTAAAGACATGAGTTCTTCAATCTTCTTGTCCCTTGAAGTTTGTTCATCATCATTGTCTCCATCTGACTCGGTGTCATACTTTGGAGGTTGAGTGGGGACAATTGCTTTTGCTTTGTGTTTAGCAGCAATTAGAGGTTTGGTGGATGAGCTTGATGACTTTGAGGAATGATTAGGTGGTTGTTGACGAGGAACGGGTTTTGTTGAAGTAGCAGCCACAAAAGCAATAGAATTAGCAGACCGTTCTGCCTTTTCAGCCCTTAGTTCATTCACTTCATTCTGATGTTGTTTCAAGATATCATAAAGTTTGTGGTAAGATATAGTCTTGATATCCTCCCTTTGTTTGACCAAAGTCACAAACCTTTGCCATTCCGGTTTGAGTTGAAGTAGAAACTGAACATTGGCATGATGATTGGAGATGGTGCACTGATTTCTTACAAGCTCATTCATCATTTTGTAGAATCTCGAGTAATATGAGTCAATGGATTCACCATCTTCAGATGTGAATTTTCCAAACTCCCAAAGTAGATTAGTCTCGAGATCTTGAACATTGATTGACTCACCTTGCTTCAATCGATGAATTGCATTCCACATTTCCATAGCATTAGGACATGCATCAACTGTGGAATAGATATCATTATCAATTCCAGTGAGTATGAAATTTATAGCATCAGCTTCAGCTTGGAGGAGTTTCTTTTTCTCAGCAGAACATGTGTCAAAATCCTCCATAGCTCGTATAGTTGATGAAGTACCATCCTCTGCCTGTGTTGTAATTGGTTTGAATTCAAAAACTGGAGGTGGGTTCTCAAGGCAGTGACGAAGAGCAGTTCGGTTTTCTTTTCCATCGAGAAATCTAAGAAAACGAGATCTCCATTGAACGTAGCAACCGGCAGTGCGCACAGGTGGGTTACCGTTGCCACCTTGTTCCAAACGAATTTGATTAGCAGTTGCAATGTTGATGTTGTTGTTAGACATGGTGAATACTTGTGGATGAATTGCAGATCTTAGTGGATTTGTTGTGATGATGTGTGGTTAAAATTGAAATTCCTAAAATTCAAAAATTTTTTCTCAGCCCGACAATAAATTCCTCAGTCTGACAAAACGGTAAGCCGAAAAATTTTGTATCGCCAAATTTTGAATTTGAGTTAGAAATAGCCAAAAACTAGTAGGGAAAAAATTTGATTTTACCTGACCTAAAAATTTTAACTCCTTTTTTTTTTTTTTTTTTTTTTTTTTTTTAATCTTCGTGTAAACTACGTTCCGAAACTAGTCTAGATAGTGGCTAAGTCTAAAAATTACTCAAACAAAATACCCATCGGAATGTCCATCGGAATACTTATCGGAATGTCCAGATCGGAATGCTCAATCGCAATGCTCAGATCGCAATGCTCAGATCGCAATGCTCAGATCGTAATGTCCAGATCGTAATGTCCAGATCGGAAAGCCTGTCGGAATACTCAGATCGCAAAGACTATCGGAATGTCCAGATCGCAATGTGGCTGTCAAAATTCAAGCAGAGTAACGACTTAAAATACTTCCTTATACCCGTCGGAATCCAGATCGCAAAGTACGATCGGAATGTCCAGATCGGAATAAGTAATAAAAACCCACGTATCGCAATGTAGAACCAAAACCCTTTCCGATGGTGATGGTTATTGCGATGGATGCCCAAGTACAATTTGTACTTTCCGATGGAAGTTTCTGCTAGAATTTCGGAATGAAGAAAAGCAAGAAATTTCGCAACTTTTGATCCAAAAAATTTGTGTTTTAGCCAAAACCAAGATACCTAAATCACTACTACTAGTATGTAGATGATTTGTATCAAGAAAAGACCATAAAAACACAAAAAAAAAGATATGGGACGTGAGATATGGATCAAAAAGGCCACGAAAATTCAAGAACACCACACACGAATCTTCAATCACCTATCCACTATAGGCTCTTGATACCAAATGTTGTTCCCATTTAATCCATAACACAAGATTCTTAGAGAGAGAAAGAGAAGAAAAGTAGAAAGAGAAAGTAGAGAGAGAAGTGGAAGGTTTACACTAAAACTATGTGTTTAATGAAATGAACCAACACCCTCTTTCACATGTGAAAGAGGGTTATATACCCCACGGCTCTAAGGCCTTTGTGGGCTTCATCTTGGGCCGGGCTTGGCTTTGTTTTGGGCTTACGCCCCTAACTTATACAATATTAGCTTAAAGTCCAAGCCCGGTTAACCTGACTAACCTATTACAATACAAGACCACTAATGACTAAGATGACCTATTACATTCTTGTTCGACTATATAAAATATAGGGCTAACAATCTCCCCCAATGTATCGGTCATCTTAAAAAGCTTAACAAGCATAAGATGATTGAGAGAATACATTCTTGTAAAGGAGATCTTCCTGCTTTGGTCTTGTATCTTGGTCTTTATCTTGTTTGTAACAGCTTTGTTCCTTCATGCTTTCGTGATCTTTATCTTGAGCCTTTGTCATTTGACTTTGAGTGCTTGAGATCTTCATCTGTACTCCTTGTGACTAAGATGACCTATTACATTCGTACATTCTTAGGTATCTTGATTATCGCCATCTTGTGCTCTTGTGACTTCTGAATCGACATCGGTTGAACAGCTACGCCACCTTCTTGATATGCAGCAACATATATAGACACGGATAAAATGGCTTTGAACATTTCATCCTAACTCGGTAGCGTTTTACCTCCGGTCGGTGAAGACCGTTAAACGGTATTAAAATACCGTACCTGTGATCAGGTAGATTCGATTAAGAACCTCCTTGACAGGGTTTCCCGGCGGTAGTAGCCAGTTCTCTTTACTCGACCGTCTCAAAGCAGACTGCGAACGTAAAGAGTGAATCATAAGGATAAATTATCCGTCTGATTGGAGTCATCAATTCAGATTTCCTGGAACAAGTTTGATTCTAAAAGAATCGCACCATTGTTGCTTTCCAGTTTGTCACAAGCTTGATTCATAGAGAATCTTGCGAGTTACCTACCGCAGTGCTGTTTGATGTTGACACTGGAAGGATTTCCATTCGTCACTGTGAACACTAATGAGTGTCACTCTGAATGTTCTGGCAAGATCACATGGATTTTGCGAAGAAACCTGGAATCAAGTTTGAATCAATTAAGAATCGAAACTTAGTTGCTTTCCAGTTCTCACAAGTTTGATTCGTGTAGAATCGCACAAGTTACCTACCATGAGCTTGTTTAATGCTGGCTCAAGCAGGATTTCCATCTTCATTGTGAATCGTATCACTCAGATGTTCTGGCAATATCACAAGGATAATGCGTAGGACTCGATTGTGTCCTAATGAGATGATAAATTGATCTCGTTTGGCTCTAGACTCAATAAGTGCATTTTTGGTAATCGGAGGCTGGAGCAGACTGCCACCTTTTCAATATTAACTGACTCGGAGTGAGAAAGTCAATAGATACGTGTTGATCTCCGTGACAATGAGACAAGTTTCTTTTGAGAGAAACTCGAATGGCTGGGGAAGGGTTGTGCATCGCATCACTGGGTCCATGACACTTGTCTTCAAAAGATGTGTTAACCCGGTTTCTACCTAAGTTGCATAGAATATTCAACTCCTTCAATACTTACCAATACGTCATCATTAGCACCTTGTTGTGATTGTTCCAGTGCTAACTTAAGTACTTGGTCCGCATTCAGCTTCATTCCACTCCATCTTTCCTAAGGACAACTATTTCTAGCTATGGAATGTCCTTGGGTAGATCCCTCCGGTTCTGGTTGGATCATAGGACTTAGTTTCCTATCCTAAACCACCTTTTGACTCCATCGTTCCGTCGTGGATAGTAGGTTGTTTTGGGTAAAGATCGTAACCATAAAACCATTGAAAACCATTCAAAGTGCTTGATAAAAATCAGAACTTTTAACACTTTGAAAGTTTTATCTTTTCGAAAAGCTCGCCCTACACACATGCATCGATATACGAAATAGTTTGGCATGTGAAGGAAAGAGTTGCACTTGAGTCTTTAAGATCACATGTTGTGATATATACCCCACGGCTCTAAGGCCTTTGTGGGCTTCATCTTGGGCCGGGCTTGGCTTTGTTTTGGGCTTACGCCCCTAACTTATACAATATTAGCTTAAAGTCCAAGCCCGGTTAACCCGACTAACCTATTACAATACAAGACCACTAATGACTAAGATGACCTATTACATTCTTGTTCGACTATATAAAATATAGGGCTAACAGTATGAGTTCTACCCTTTTTAGAAGAATAGTTCATGATATAACTAGTTAGAACGTTCATCCACTACCACCCTACTTCTATTTCTTTAAACAACATAAGGATGCAACAGGTCGTTTAGGTTTTATCCCCACTATGAAATGTACATCGGCAATACGCCAATTGGCGTATGGTACAACACCCGATTTACTAGATGAATATTTGCAAGTAGCCGAGCGTTGTTCACGTGAATGCTTATGGATCTTTACCAAATTCATTTATGTATTGTATGTTGAAAAGTATCTTATAACGCCTTCTCCTGAGGATGTAGAGCATATTTATGATTTGTACAATAGGAAATATAATCTCCTGGGTATGCTCGGTAGCATAGATTGTATGCATTGGGAATGGAAAAATTGTCCTAAAGCGTTACATGGTCAATTTAAAAGGCGTGATAAAAAATACCCAACACTTATGCTCGAGGCTGTTGCTGATCAATAGTTATGGATATGGCATTCTTATTTTGGGGTGCCGGGGGCAAATAACGACCTTAATGTTTTATATGGTTCACCGTTATTTGATAACCTTCTTTTGGACGAGGCTCTAGATACTGAATTTGTTGTTAACGGTAAAATATACAAGAAAGGGTATTATTTAGCAGATGGAATTTACACTCAATGGGCTTCTTTTGTTAAGTCGTATACCATTGCAACGGACGTAAAGAAAATGAAATTTAGAAGGGTTCAAGAAAGTGCTAGAAAAGATATTGAGAGAGTGTTCGGGGTATTACAAGGTCGGTGGGCGATTATTCAGCAACCAGCACGAAGTTTCCAAGTCAGCACACTTAAAAGAATCATGTATTGTTGCATTATACTACATAACATGATACTGGAAGACCAAAAATTTGACATTAGTGAATATGACCATATGTATGCTTCGCCTGAAGCCAATCTCCAACGTACTTGGGTCGAACGGTGTGAGACATTTAGAAGGAAAAATAAGGAACTTCGGGATAGGAAAGTTCACGATTCTCTTGGACATGATCTCGTTGAGCATTTATGGAACCTTAATCATTGATGTTTTTTTATTATTGTTATTTTTTAAGATGTAATTTTTTTTATTTTTTTTCGTGTATTATTTTTTAAAAATTTGTATTTTTATTTTTATTTATGAATGAAATGTGTTTTTAGTTAAAAATAAATTGTTGAAAAAAAGAAAGTTGTTGGCTGACGATGACACGAGAATTCTCGTGTTAACCAGGGAGGGGGTTGAGCCATCGTGGGGAGTTTTGGTGTCGTGGGAGTAAAAGGAGATGTGGCATCACTTTTTGACCACGACACGACTTTGACGGCTCTACCGTACCGTGTGCTCTTAGCCTTAAGCTTCTGAACATTCCCATCACTGGCCTTCTCTAACCCAGAAGAAGCTAGATTGTTTCCCTGAGCACCTCCCAACTGAGCTGTCAAACGAACGCTTTTTTGTTGCATTTCATTGTAAGCTTTTTCGTACGAAATCTTGTCATATTTGAATTCATCACATTTTTTGACAAATTTATTCCAAAGATCAGTGAATTCTTTATCCTTTTTAATGACATTAGATTCCATTTTCTCTTTCATAAGATCAAGCTCAGTTTGGAGGTTTTCATTATGCGAAACAGAGGTACCTAACTCAACAGGGCTACTATCAATACAATCACGTGCTTTAGAGAGGTGTTCAAGATCGTTTTCCAAAACTTTGATTTTATCAAGAGATCCATCAGCTTCCTTCGCCAAAGATTTAAAGTCTTCAACAAAGTTGGCAAATTCTTTTAGAAAAGCGTTTTCCAAATTGCCTAACCGAGCATCAACTTGATTAATAATCGGATTAATATCGTTTTAAAGAATTTTCTGAACCTCAATCTGAACAGGTGATGTAAAATTTCCTCAAGTGATTTTGGAATTAACAACATGTTTAAGGATGACAAAGTTATCTTTAAGCTCGTTTAGAAATCGGCGTGTGATACTCGGTTTAGGAGGGTCATCAGACAATTCCTCACTTGGGAGCAAAAGCATTTCAGTACTCGTTTTAGTCGAACAAAAACAGTTGGAGGATTAACTTGTGGATAATAAACATGTGTCACTTCTTTATCAAGTTTTTTCATTCTTAAACGAGTCTCTACAGCAAGTTCAGTAGTTTCCTCAGAATCATGCACACAAGGAGGATCATGCTCAACAGACAAGAGCACACTGCCATTATATAAGGTTTCATTAGTGGCCTGAACTTTCTTAAGATATCCGGGATTAGGAGGAAGAGGACAACCTAAAGCCAATTTGTATCGAGTGTAATTTATCTCATTCACTTTTGGTGCGAGCATATTTATAGTCTGCATAGTTTGGCCATGTTTTATTAAAAGGTTGTCTAATTCTCTAATCCTATATGAGCTTTGCAAAAATCCTCAAGAAGCCCATCTTATCGAATTTCGAAATCATGTTTCAGCTTTTTTCGTTCTTCTTTTAAATCCAAAATAGTAGATTTTTCAGTTAAAAGTTGTTTATTAAGAGATGGGATTTCATCATTCAATTCGCTTATCTTTTTGGCACTACTTAAATGTAAGGCATTTAATTTCTTAGTTGTGTATTTTTCTTGATAAAACTATGTAGCATGAGCTTGTTCAAGTTCTTTAATTCTAGTCTGATGAATTTCAAAACTTTTCTCCCGTTCCTTATATCCTGCAAGCTCAGTGGTCAATTTGGCATTAGTTTCTGATAGGTGTGAAAACACCCATCCTTTTACCACTTATTTCTTGCTAAAACGAGACCAAAACGCGTATTTAATATTATTTGTTTGGAATTATGTGTGGTTTTTGTGTTTATTATGTTTTCAGAGCCAACCGGATAAATATTGAAGAAAACATGGGATTGCACGGGTTTTATCAAAGAAAAAGACTCAAGACGAAGTCTATTGTCAAAGAGATGTAAAAGATTTGAAGTCGATGGGCCTATTTGAAGATTTATCGAAGAAAAGGACCAAAGATGGAAGATTTACATATGTCGAAGGAACTCAAGTCTAAATAAATGAAGAAATATTAAGACGAGTTTAATTAATCCCGAGACGACATCACGAAAGACAAATGAATTAAATCGAGTCGAGAAGAAAAAGAAAGAAGGAAGAACCACACATGCACTTCCCAACTCCCTATAAATACCCTCCTAATCACATTAGGAGGGGAGTTAGCTAGTTTTAGTTTTTTTTTTCATTTTTCTTTCTAGTTTTAGAGAGAGAAAGTTCCCAACTTTCTCTCACTAAATTTTTCATCTTTTCTTTCTTTTAATTTTGCAAGGTTAAACTTTGTGTATTTGAATTTCCATTAATCAAGTTAAAGTTTAAGCTTTGTGTTCTTGAATCTCCTACTACATTTCTTGATATTGCTTAATTTTTGATCTGAACCCTTAATCTTGATCCGAATCCTTCATGATCCGTGATTGAAGTTGAGGTTGTATGATAAGAAAGTTCATTTCTTGTTCTTACAAAAGCTCGTACACGTTTGAGCCATAAGCTCTCTATGCTTGTTGGATTATTTCAAGTTCTAGCTTATTGATTTTCGGATTTATTAAAAGTTTTAGTCAATTTAAAGTTCCTTTCATAAAGTGTTTGATTTTATGTTTTGAAAAGTTGTCAAATTTAAGCTTTTTAGGTTGTTTAACATTCGGATAAGATAGCTTATTATACATGCTTATTGAGTTTTAAGCTGGCCACCAAATTCGGATAAGTATTGCTTCCATCGCAATCTTGGGGATTCTACACATTTCGACGGATCACTTGTTTTGATCGCAATAACCCACTAGGGTTTTACTTTGCGACCGGTTGACATTTTCCCCTTATTCCGATCTGGATTGCGATCGCATATTCCGACGGGATTTAAGGTCCTTGTTAAGACGAAACTCTGCCCATTTTTCGACAGCAACATTCCGATAGAACAACATTGCGACATAAAGTATTCCGATCTGAAACATTCCGATCTAGGACTTTCTGATAAGACAACATTGCGATAGATTTGATCTTGTTTATTCGGATGGACCTTCACATGGATATTCCGATGGTTTGTTTTGATAATTATTCCGATGGTGCATTCCGATAGATAGGAGTTGTTATATTTCGATAGCTTAAGTTTTAAAGTTTTAAAGTTTTGCAAAGTTTTATGTTTAAGCGCTTTTCTAAATAATTTTTAAACACTTTAATTTCACTCAACGACATTTTCATACTTGCTTTTAATTTAAATCAGAGAACTAAAACCAACCCCTTTTAGTAACCAATAACAACTATTCCACTTTGAACCGTGATCAACTCGAGAAGATTCCGAGATTAATTCTAACCCATACAAAAGCTCTTGTATCAAATGGCGCCGCTGCTGGCTCTTCTCGTTAAGATTAATAGTTTTTTGTGAGAACTTGGATTTTGGGAACCGTTCACCGTGAACGTTACTTTTTCATAAAAATTTTCAAAAAACCCTAAAAATATAAAATTTTCAAAAATACAAAAAAAATTAAAAATTAAAAAAAACCATAAAAACCAAAAATATTTCTTGTTTGCTTTGTTAGTTCTTTTGCAGGTGCATGCGTACACGATCAACGTCTTATCAAGAGCCCGAGCTTCTCAAAGACTTAGACATGGCCGGTGTACAGAACAACAACAACAACAATAAACCACGTCAAAACAATAACAACAATAACAATCCACCTCTCAACAACAATAATAACAACAATGAACCTCTACCGGACAATCACCCTATGATTGAACTGTTACAAGCACATGTGGAGGGCAACAATGATCCAATTGTCATACCCGCGATTGCAGCCAACAACTTTGAGCTCAAATCCGGCTTTATTCAGATGGTCTCCGCTCAACCATTCTTGGGGTGTACCATTGATGATCCTCATGACCACATCAAACGGTTCTTGCAACTCACGAATACGGTCAATATAAATGATGTTCCACAAGAGGTAATCCGTTTACAACTTTTTCCCTTTCCTTTAGAGGGACAAGCCCGGCATTGGCTTGCAAAGGAACCGCCACAAAGTATTCTGACGTGGACGGATTTGGAGACCAAGTTCATAAACTACTTTTTCCCACCCTCTCGTACTACCGCTTTGCGGAATGAAATCATTAATTTTGAATAAAAGTACGATGAGTCGTTTAGTGAATCTTGGGACCGTTTTAAAGATCTTTTAAGAAAATGCCCACAACATGGTTTTACCAAAGTGCACCAAATTAATACTTTTTATAATGGTTTAAGCATGAATGACCAAGATTCACTAAACAGTGCCTCGGGGGGTAATATTTTGGTTAAGACTTCCAATGCCGCTTGGGATATTATTGAAAATAAGTCTCGTGTGCAAACCAAGAGTGTTCGGACCAATGCCGCTAGTGCTAGTACTAGTGACAACGACAAGCGACTTGACAAAATTACTACGCTTCTTGAATCGCTTGTTACCCACACCGCTAACAATACCAACAGCATCAACGCTAAAAACGCTCAAGACGCTCAAGTCAATGCTGTAAGCCAACCATGTGAAATATGCGGGGGTCCTCACTCTTACACCACTTGTACCACCACCCAAGACTATCCTTCTGAGAATGTTAATGCAGCATACGGTACCTATCCTCCGGCCGCTTATCAAGCTCGTCCTAAAGGTGACCGCAACTTGCTTAGCTACCGCTCAAACAACTTTCTCTCACCACCCGGTTTTCCCCCACCCAATCAAAACCAACAACAAAACCTAAATCGCCCTCCTCAACAACAACCTCATGCACCATACCAACCACCTCACAAACAACCATATCCACCTCAAAGAAACAACCAAGTTTACCAACAACCTGCTTATCAACCACCCGCCTACAATGCTCCTCCCAACCAACCCACCGCATTACACCAAGATATTGGAACCTACATGAGGACTAATGATGTGATCGTGGACAATCTCGAGCGGGAAGTGCTCAACTTGAAAGCAGACATGGTGAAACAAGGGAACGATCTTCGAGCTGATATGAGAAACACTTTGGCAAATCAAACGAATGACCTAAGGAACTTGATGGTTGGTTTCTTCCAAGGTAATCAATCCTCTTCTTCGGGTACTCTTCCGAGTAACACCGTTGCGAATCCAAGAGGGGAGATGAAAGCAATCACCACTCGCAGTGGCAAAGGTACCAAGGAACCCGAGCTTCCTATACCTCCACCGGTGATTGTGACTAAGGAAAACGAGTCACCTGCTCCTATTCCTCAACCTTCTACTTCCCCAATTTCCCCACCTCTTACTTCTACCCCTCCTCCAATCAAGGATGTGAGTGATCCTATTCTCCCAAAGCCTTCCTCTTCTTCTGATACACCTTATCCCTCAAGGTTGAGGAAAGAGAAGCTCAAAAGCAAGGACGATATTCAGGTTTCGAACTTTCTCAAAATGTTTAAACAACTGAATTTCAACATCTCCTTCGCTGAGGCTCTTGCTCACATGCCCAAATACGCGAAAATGTTCAAAGATCTTCTTAGCGACAAGGAGAAGCTTCTTGATATTGCTAACACCTAATTTAATGAGAATTGCTCTACAGTGCTCTTAAGGAAATTGCCAACTAAACTTGGTGATCCGGGTCGTTTCTTAATCCCTTGCAACTTCCCGGGAGTAGAGAATTGCATGGCCCTAGCTGATCTAGGTGCCAGTATTAACTTAATGCCTTTAAGTGTTTCGAAGCAATTATCTCTCCCTGAGCTAGTCCCCACCAAAATGACTTTGGAATTAGCTAACCGTACGGTTGCTTATCCAGTGGGGATAGCCGAAGACGTTTTTGTAGGAGTCGACAAATTCACTTTTCCTGCCGATTTCGTTGTCGTTGACTACGACATGGACCCTCGTGTGCCATTGATCGTTGGTCGTCCATTCTAGAGGACCGGTCGCACTCTCATCGATGTTGAAGCGGGTGAGCTTATCATGAGAGTGGGTGACGATAAAGTCGTATTCAACATGGGAAAGCTTTCTAAACAGCCTTATTCCTACGAGAGTGTTAATTGTATCGACGTACTTGATGAGGCTTGTGAAGAACCCTTCAAAGATGCTTGCAAAAGTATTCCTACCTCTCCTCCCAATGTTGAGACCGTTTCCTCTAATGATTCATCACTATCTCTATTTGGAGAAAGTGATTTCCTTTGGAAAGATTTGGAAGCCACCATGGGAGATGTGAACTTAGAACATGACGATTCTCCCACCGATTGGGATGAAGACATTCGTCTCATTGAAAACCTTCTCAAAGAGGACCTTATTTCTCCACCATCTCCCAAGGCTATTGCTATTGATGAACCGAATTTGAAAACGCCTCCCATCGAACATCCTCAGGATTTAGAACTTAAGGAGTTGCCGCCCCATCTCGAGTACGTGTTTCTTGAAGAAAAGAAGAAGTCGCCCGTCATTATCACGAAGGACTTGAAAGAAGAAGAGAAATCTCGCCTCATCGCCGTGCTTAAAGATCATAAGAAGGCAATTGCTTGGAAAATTTCCGATATCCGCCGAATTGATCCAAACTTTTGTACTCACAAGATTCTCATGGAAGATGACTTTAAACCCGCAATCTAGAGCCAAAGAAGGGTTAATCCTCGCATTCACGACGTCATCAAACAAGAGGTTATCAAACTTCTTGATGCCGGCTTGATTTACCCTATCTCGGATTCGCCTTGGGTAAGTCCCGTCCATTGTGTGCCCACGAAGGGCGGAATAACCGTTGTTCCCAATGAACACAACGAGTTGATTCCCACTCGTCTCGTCACTGGGTGGAGAGTTTGTATCGACTATCGCAAACTCAATAATGCCACGAGAAAAGATCATTTCCCTCTTCCTTTCATGGATCAAATGCTCGAGCGTCTAGCTGGTAATGACTGTTACTGCTTCTTAGACGGTTTCTCCGAGTATTTTCAAATTCCCATCGATCCCAAAGACCAAGAGAAGACCACATTCACTTGTCCCTACGGAACATTTGCCTACAAACGCATGCCTTTTGGGTTATGCAATGCTCCTGGGACGTTCCAAAGGTGTATGATGGCTATCTTCCATGACATGGCTGAAGAAACTATGGAAGTATTCATGGATGATTTCTCGGTTTATGGCGATTCATTCTCTACTTGCCTTGCCAATTTAGAACGTATGCTTAAGCGGTGTGAAGACACTCGCCTTGTTCTTAATTGGGAAAAATGCCATTTCATGGTAAAAGAGGGCATCGTGCTAGGACACAAAATCTCCAAAGCCGGTCTTGATGTGGACCGTGCTAAAGTCGATGTTATTTCTAAGTTGCCTCCACCTTCAACCGTGAAGGGTGTGAGAAGTTTCCTCGGTCATGCGGGCTTCTACCGTCGCTTTATCAAAGATTTTTCTAAAATCGCTCGCCCGATGACCCACCTCTTGGAAAAAGATACTCCTTTTATCTTTTCCAACGAGTGTATTGAAGCCTTCAACTTTCTTAAGGATAAGCTTACTAAGGCATCGGTCTTGGTTACCCCTAATTGGGAGCTGCCTTTCGAGTTGATGTGCGATGCTAGCGACTTTGATATTGGAGCGGTTTTGGGCCAAAGAGTGAACAAACACTTCCAACCGATCCATTACGCTAGCAAGAAAATGACAGGGGCTCAATTGCATTACACGACAACCGAAAAAGAGCTTTTAGATGTTGTCTATGCTTTTGAAAAGTTCCGCCACTATCTTGTCCTTTCTACCACAATCGTTTATACCGATCATTCCGCGTTGAAGTACTTGTTAACTAAACAAGATTCCAAACCAAGACTTCTTCGCTGGGTTTTGCTACTTCAAGAATTTAAAATCGAAATTCGTGATAAGAAGGGAGCCGAAAACCTAGCCGCGGATCATCTCAGCAGACTTGAGGATCCTTACAAAGGGGATCACCCGAACAAAGAGATCAATTGTCACACCCTCAATTTGGCCCATGTGTACTATTACACGAGGATGTGACTATCATGACAAACAAGAGACATAGATACAAGAATAACTAAAAAAAGTCATTTTTCATTCATAAAGCATAAGAATCAAATTGTTTCAAGGGAAAATTGTTTTACAATCCATGATCACATAATATGGATTTCCAAATGCCATACACTCAAAACATGTCTCAATATTAAATCATGATAATTATTATTAATCCCCATAGCACAACCACGTCACTCCTCCGCCTTGACACCTGAGAAAAACATTGCTAAAACGTCAACACAAAGGTCGGTGAGTTTATAGGTTTAAGTAGAAGTAGTGTGATGAACCATAAGATTTTTATAGGCAACCATCAATAATCTTATAACAAATACAAGATTATTATCAAATAGCATACGTTCATGATATCCTACGTCTAAGCTCATAACACCGAAGCGTTAACCGTACAAACCAATTTATATAAGAGAGTGCCCAAGCAAATACTACCCCAAAGTATTCGTAACAACCTCAAATGTATTTGTACCTATTTTGGTCACACAACCAACAATAGATAGGGAGGCCAATCCCAATAGATCTATCCATAACATTCGCGCTTACACAAAGGAATTAACGGTTCATGATAGTGGGCTAAAGCATCTAGGGGTATCGCTACTTAGACATCATGTAGGCACGTATGAGTTTTAAGCACTTATGTTCATCCGTTTAAAACAAGCAATGTTCTCACCCCAAAGTGATAAAACAAGTAAAAGTGGGGGCTATAAACTCACCTCGTAAGTTAAGCAATTGGATGATAATGCAAAGGAGCTTGAGAATATGACCACGTTATCCACGACCTATTCAAGTATCAAAATCGTGTTACGAGGACTATAGCTTTGTAAATATGAATGCATGACATCCTAAGTGTGCTTAACGACCCATTTTATTTATGAAACCACGACTTTTGAATACGGTTAATACAAGGCGGGTTTTCACACTTAGTAATACAAAATTACAATTTGGCTTTAGGTTTCGGGCCTATATTAGCCCGGCTGACCGTTCAGCCCATGTAACCATAACTCTGACCCAAGACTGGCCCAATAGTCAACATGTGTGGCCCAAAGACCCAAACCTAAGCCCAGTCCCAGCCCATAGGCGTTATAAACAAGAAAGTGGGGGTGGGATATTTACTCTCTCTGTCCCCTTGACTCCTCATAACACACGTCTCAAAAGAAACATGCGGTCAATCCATCTCTCTCT
Source organism: Glebionis coronaria (assembly GCA_025667525.1). NCBI lineage: Eukaryota > Viridiplantae > Streptophyta > Magnoliopsida > Asterales > Asteraceae > Glebionis > Glebionis coronaria. The sequence goes on along the minus strand of CM046879.1, from coordinate 247,454,316 downwards.
CCCCAACCGTCCCTCATCTCTCTCTCCTTTCAAATATCCAGATTTATCTTTTTAGACCAAGTTTAACAATCATTCTGTTTATATACTACATAACTGGTGTTCTTGATTATTGAACACGTGTGAGATGTGGGTTTTATTCCCACATCAAAACTGAATCCCCTCCTATGATGATTCCAGGTGTTTTTCGATGGTGATTCATAAATCAAAGATAAGTTTTATTCTCCTCCTCTAAAAGAAATGTTTTCGATTAACTTTTGTTCATGTTTTCGGAAATAAAAGAGGTCTTATTCATTTGATTCGCTTAATTATCATAAGGGTTTTCTCGGACTTGACTAAATTAGATTAGGGTTTCGAACTTTTGGGGTTTTCCTTTAAAACTTGGTTTTATTCTAATCAACCTATATTTCTGGGTTTCTTGTGATGTTAATTACTCAATAAAAGTACGTTTCAAAGATTAGGGTTTTCAAGATTTTGGGGGTTTTCTAAATCGAACGATTGGTTATAATTTATTTGTGTTTTCGAGTCTTAATTCGTGTCAATTTCAATATAATAATTAATTTACAAAGATTAGGGTTTCGGTCAATTGGGGGTTTTCTTAATCGGACGACTTAATGAAATTAATTAGTATTTCTAAGCATCAACTAATATGAATTTCAAATTAAAAATGGATTTTGGAAAACTAGGGTTTCTAGGATTTAGGGTTTCGTCAGGTTGGGTGGGTGATTCGAATTGGGGTTTTGATTTACTACTGTGAATAATGCTTGATACCTTATACTAGTCTCAAACAAAGTCCCGAAACGTAGACTAAAGGACCTTGGGTCAAATGTAGTCTCGGTTGTAATAGGGTCGCGGGTCCAAGGGTATTAGTGTTATTTACCTTTTTATTATTTGATGTTTAGTTAGCATGAATTCTAGTTTAGCTAACACCACTCTTGTTTATTTTCGTAGGTATTTTCCAAGTCGGCAAGCACAACTATATATGTATGCAAGAGAGTAAGGAGAAGGGTATAAAAGACTCACAATGGAGGAGTTTTCGGCTTTGGTGTATTCGGACAGATTGTGGGGCTTTGGCTTGGTTTGCTCGAAATCTATCACTTGCTCCTTAGAAGTATCACCCGAATTTGTTTGTGTGTTAATGTTTTTGTGTTTGAAGCTGTGAGACATGGAGAGATTATATCTTGTAATAGTTGGCTTAGGGTTAGCCTGAATCTGAAATTGGCACCCTTGTGATATACACATTTTGGGTAATCTCGGCCTGTGTGTTGGCCTGGAGTGGTTAGTGGAATTGTAAAAAAATACTTTCCAGTTGCTGTGGTTGACTTGGTTTGACCATGTGTCAAATTCAAAAGTTGTGTTTGTGTGATGTATGTTTTCATCTCCCTTTTTGGGTTATTGGCTGTATTGTAAATTTCAGTAGGCTTCGGCCCAGTTATGAAATACTAAGAGTAAGTTTGTTTCGGCTTATGTATTGTGTAATTCGTCGAGATTCAACAAGGCTCGACCTAGTGTATTAAGTTCACGAAGTTAGGTTAACATGCGACTCGTATAAGTTTAAGTTAAGTTACCGTCACTTAATGTTTGTCGGTATAATCCGACTCAATTCCCGTTTATCTTTTGTACTCTATCACGCGTGACATACCATTTTCACATAACAATGTGCAAGTTTATATGTCGTGACATAAATGACGATGGACATTCGTGATCTCAAAATAAGGTAATGTATTTGCACGGCACAAACCGCTAACAAATGAACCGTAGTGCACAAACACGTCTATTTAAATAATCGAAAAATTCAAGTTGTTACATTCGCTCTCCCTAAAAAGGGCTTTGTCCGCAAAGCAAAACAAACAATATCGTTTAAGCCGGCACTACGTTAGTAAACAAGTGAGGATATTTCGCTTTGAATTGATCTTCACGTTCCCACGTGAATTCGGGTCCTCTTCGTGCATTCCAACGCACTTTAACAATAGGTATACGACTTTGTTTAAGACGTTTGACTTCTCGGTCCATAATTTCGACCGGTTCCTCAATGAACACGAGTTTATCGTTGAGTTGGAATTCGTCCATAGGTATAACGAGCGTTTTGTCGGATAAGCATTTCTTCAAGTTGCAAATGTGAAATACATTATGCACGCGATTAAGTTCTTGAGGTAAATCTAAACGGTAGGCAACGTCACCTATCCGTTGGGTAATTTCGAAGGGTCCAATATATCGTGGGTTTAGTTTCCCTCGTTTGCCAAAACGAATTACACCTTTCCATGGTGCAACTTTCAACATTACTCGATCTCCGACTTTAAATTCCAATGGTTTCCGTCTTTTGTCGGCGTAACACTTTTGTCGATCACGAGCCGCTTGCATACGACTCTTGATTTGTACGATCTTCTCCGTTGTTTCGTGAATAATTTCCGGACCGGTAAGTTGTGCATCGCCAACTTCCGCCCAACAAACGGGTGAACGACACTTTCGACCGTAAAGTGCTTCAATTGGTGCCGCTTTAATGCTAGTGTGGTAGCTATTGTTGTACGAAAATTCTACTAACGGTAGGTGTCGATCCCATCCGTTTCCAAAGTCGATTACGCATGCGCGAAGCATGTCTTCTAACGTTTGTATGGTTCTCTCACTTTGACCGTCCGTTTGCGGATGATACGCCGTACTCATGTCCAATTGCGTCCCTAGCGCTTCTTGGAGAGATTGCCAAAATCTTGAGCAATATCGACCATCTCGATCCGATATTATAGAAATTGGTATGCCGTGCTTAGCAACGATTTCTTTCACATATAACCGTGCTAATTGATCCATTTTGTCGTTTTCTTTCATCGGAAGAAAGTGTGCGGATTTCGTCAAACGATCGACAATGACCCAAATCGTGTCGTAACCCGCGGATGTTCTTGGGAGTTTGGTGATGAAGTCCATAGTAATTCGTTCCCATTTCCATTCCGGGATTCTAGGTTGTACTAGCAATCCGGAAGGTTTTTGGTGTTCAACCTTAACTTTGGCGCAAGTTAGGCATTTACCAACATAAGTCGCGATGTCGGCTTTCATGTTTGGCCACCAATAGAACATTTTCATGTCATGGTACATTTTGTCCGATCCGGGATGGATCGAGTACTTAGACTTGTGTGATTCATGCATGATTAGTTCTCGGACATTACCGTAACGAGGTAACCAACTTCTATTGTCAAGACACAACGTTCCATCGGTACGTGCAATGAGATTTTTGGTGATCATCCCACCGGCTTCTTCTTTATCGATGTTTTCTATCTTAATAGCTTCTCGTTGGTCTAAGATATGTTGAAGACTTTTGTGATCGGTGTAAACTACACATTTAGTTCCGTATAGGTAGTGTCTCCAAATCTTGAGAGCAAAGACAACCGCGCCTAGCTCCAAATCGTGAGTAGTGTAGTTTTCTTCGTTCGACTTGAGTTGTCGAGAGGCATAAGCTATGACCTTTTTCCTTTGCATGAGAACCGCGCCTAGACCTTTAATTGAAGCATCACAATATACCTCAAAGTCTTCACTACCCTCGGGTAGCGCGAGAATGGGCGCGTCGCAAAGTTTTTGTTTTAAAGTTTGGAAAGAAGTTTCTTGGTCGTCTCCCCAAATAAACTTCCTGTTCTTTTGTGTTAATTCCGTCATAGACTTAGCGATTTTTAAGAATCCTTCGATAAATCGTCTATAATAGCCGGCAAGTCCAAGGAATTGGCGAATCTCCGTAGGTGTGGTAGGAGTCGCCCAATCCTTTACCGCTTCGATTTTAGCGGGATCCACATGAATACCACTACTATCGATTACGTGACCAAGGAATTGTACCGTGTGAATCCAAAATTCACACTTTGAAAATTTGGCGTATAATTGTTCTTGTTTCAACAATTCCAAAATTTTCTTCAAGTGTTCTCCGTGTTCTTCCTTACTACGAGAGTAGATAAGGATATCATCAATAAACACGATCACGAACTTGTCCAAATAAGGTTTACACACGCGGTTCATAAGGTCCATGAATACCGCGGGCGCATTGGTTAACCCAAATGGCATGACTTGGAATTCAAAGTGACCGTATCGGGTTCGAAACGCCGTTTTGGAAATGTCTTCCTCTCGAACTCTAAGTTGGTGGTAACCCGACCTAAGGTCAATCTTTGAATAAATGCTCGAACCTTGAAGTTGATCAAATAAGTCATCGATCCTTGGTAAAGGGTAACGATTCTTTATGGTAAGTTTGTTCAATTCGCGATAATCGATGCACATGCGGAACGATCCGTCTTTCTTTTTCACGAATAAAACCGGGGCTCCGCAAGGTGAGGAACTCGGTCTTATGAATCCTTTGTCGGTAAGCTCTTTTAGTTGGTCGGCTAACTCCTTCATTTCGGCGGGTGCTAGTCGGTAAGGTGCCCTCGCGATGGGTGCGGCTCCGGGAGTTAGTTCGATGTGAAATTCTACTTGGCGAAGTGGGGGTAACCCGGGCAAGTCTTCGGGAAAAACTTCGGGAAAGTCACATACAATTGGTACGTCACCAATTTCCTTCTCTTTTGGTTCGAGTTCGTTTTTGCTAAGGACTTGAATAAGAAAAATAGGACGACCTTCTTCGATGTACTTTTGGGTTTTGGTACATGAAATGACATTTAAACTAGTCCGACTTTTCACACCGTTCTTCTCCCCGAGGATGGTTAAAGTTCGGTTTCCGTAAGGAACACGGACTTGTTTTTCGTGGCAAATTATCTCCGCATGGTACTTGGATAGCCAATCCATACCAACGATAACATCAAAACTTCCATGTTCGATAGGTAAAAGATCAATGATGAAAGGAATATTTTGGAGGCTTAGGGTACAACCCTTAAGTACGGTGTTTGTAGTGATCGCTTTACCATCGGCTAATTCCACATTATAGTCGACATCTAATGGAGTGGGTTTCACATTTAATATTTCACTAAAGGTAATGGAGGCAAAACTTCTATCGGCACCGGAATCAAATAGTACGGAAGCATAAATGTTGTTGATGAGAAACGTACCGGTGACCACGTTGTTGTCTTGAATGGCCGCTTCGGCACATAGAGCGTACACACGTCCGGGTGCTTCCGTTTGATTCCCATTTTTCCGCCCATTCGGATTTCCGTGGTTTTGACGAGGTTGTCGACGAGCTTGGTTGTTGTTGTTGCCTCGGATTTGGTTTCCTCGGCCTTGCGTGGTAGCTTTGGGACACCTATTCTTAAAGTGACCTTTTTCGCCACAACCATAGCAAGTGACATCCGCGTATTGAGCATTAGGGGCGATAGGAGTCCTTTGGTTCGTGGGTTTTGGTGCACTTCGACAATCCTTGGCGAAGTGACCGGTCTTTCCACAATTGTGACATGTACCTCCACACGCACCATTGTGGTGTTTACCACACTTACCACAAAATGGTAGCTTCCCTTGATAACCCGATCCACCATTCACATTGAACACCTTGACTACATCTTGGCGCTTGTTAGGGTAGTCGCCATGATTGGGGCCATGGTTTCCTTCCCATTTTAGTTTGTTGTCACCACTTTCCAAGGTGACGGAGTCCATCAAACCGTCCGCCATTTTAATGGCTTCGTTCAAATCGTTAGGTTTTGAAGAGATGACGTCCCCACAGATTGACGATGGTAGTCCAACGATGTACCTTTCAACGGCCCGTGTCTCATTTGGTATCATCTCGGGACACATCAATCTCAACTCTTGAAAACGTTGAGTGTAAGCCATCAAGTTAACCCCATGTACACGGAGGTTCCACAATTCGGCTTCCAACCTTTTCATCTCGTTTCTAGGGCAATACTTCTTGAGAAGCATTCCCTTGAAATGAGCCCAAGGAGTGGCATTGGCCGCATCCAAGCTTACAGCCTTCACGTGGATGTTCCACCAAGTTAGTGCACCATCTACCAAGGTGCTAGAGCTAAACTTCACTTTGTCACCTTCGGCGACATTACTCACGCTAAATTGAGATTCAAGTCTCTCAATCCATCGTGCAAGTCCTACGGCACCTTCGGTGCCATTGAAGGTACTCGTGAAGCATGAGCGGAACTCCTTGTATGAGCACGCACGCGTAGGAGGTACCGGATTTGGCACTTGATTGGTCTCCTCTTGCGTACTTGGGTTTGTTTCGTTGGCGGCAAGAGCGGCGGCAATTCCATCGGCGATCATTTGGCTCAAAACCGATGGATCGACGGTGATAGGTGCGGCCGGAGTTGGATCGACTCTATTCTTGCGAGTTTTTGGTGCCATGGTCCTAAATTTCATCACAAAGTTCATGGTAAGGTTAGCATTAAGAGTCTATGGCTAGAGAGTACAAGCATGTCACAAAACACGATATAGTATCAAATGAAGTAATGATCAACAAGTTAAGTAGCGCACAAATGATTCATTCCATGATTAGAAACGGAAACACAAAGAGTTAACACATTGTTCAAGAATTTTTAGGAGTTACAACACATAAGGGAAAATTTGGAATGAAAAGTGTACACAAATAGCTAGACGAAAATCTACTAGAAACGGTGCTCAAGAGCCGCAATCCTCTCGGACAAGTCGATCAAGGCCCTATGTAGGAGAGTGCGTAAAGCTCCGATCTCGTAGTGTTGGTCCTCGACTCTCCTAGCTAGCCCCGCGAAATGGTCGGGTGGAGGTGGGGCATTCAATCCCAAGTCCGAGATAACCGCCTCATAGCACGTCTCGAGTCTCACTAGCGACTCATACGATAAACCACCCATGTTACGAAGAACATGTGTCACCTTGCCCCTTAAGGTAGCAAGTCTCGCAAAGCGATGTGGGGGCATCCCACGTGCCTCGGCGGCCGCGGAGCATTCGGCTCCATTATAGCCGCGAGGTGGGGGTGGTATGGGCATAGTGGATCGACGAGAGGTTCTTCGCCTAGGAGGTGCTCTAGTGGATGGTGACTTCGACGGCTTGCGAGGAGGGCTCATGTGTCTAGCGGCCAACCTCTTTCCAATCATAGAGGCTCTCACGGACATCCTCGCGGTGCGGTGTTGGCGAGGTGCCCTTGGGGCATGCGATGATGAAGTGGGTGGAGGAACCATCGGCGCCTTGCCACGCCTTTGGTAGCATATGAGTGGTGGTGGTGATGCGCGAGTAGGTGCATGGGCACTAGGCTCCCCTCGAGTGGATGATGGTGGTGAAGCATCACTAGTAGAGATCTCGTGTCGTGCCCCATCCGTAGATGAGCTCAAGTAGTACAATGAGTCTTCGGAGGGAATAGACATGTCACTGCCAAATCAAGAAAGGCATGTGTAAGAATAATCGATCTTGCAATATATAGAAGTTTTTAATTTGTCATGGCACACACCATTTAGCACAAAAGAAATTTTTAAAACATGTTGATACAAGATCAATATTGTATTCGCATAGCATGGCACAAACCATTTAGCATAGAGTTCCAAGAAATTAACAATTTGATTTTGCATTCGTATAACGTGGCACAAACCATTTAGCATAGAGTCTCACGTAGTGTCGAAATGAACATCGATTTTGTATTCATATAGCATGGCACAAACCATTTAGCATAGAGTTTTACGTAAGGTCGAAATAAACATCGATTTTGTATAGCATGGCACAAACCATTTCGCATAGAGTTTCACGTAGTGTCGAAATAAACATCGATTTTGTATAGCATGGCACAAACCATTTAGCATAATCGTAAATTACGTTACTTGATACTTTTAGCAATTTATTTAGTTAGAGTGCTAATAAGTAATGAAATGGTACAACTTAAAGATACAACTTACTTGTCGAAGGCGCGAAGTGATGTGGTCTATGGAGATGGAGATGTAGTTATAGTCTAGTATTACTCTTTTTACCAAAGTCTTATTTTTGACCAAAACCTTTGTAAAAACGGTTTTTATAAAAGTAACCTAGTTCTCTATAACCTGGCTCTGATACCAATCTGTCACACCCTCAATTTGGCCCATGTGTACTATTACACGAGGATGTAACTATCATGACAAACAAGAGACATAGATACAAGAATAACTAAGAAAAAGTCATTTTTCATTCATAAAGCATAAGAATCAAATTGTTTCAAGGGAAAATTGTTTTACAATCCATGATCACATAATATGGATTTCCAAATGCCATACACTCAAAACATGTCTCAATATTAAATCATGATAATTATTATTAATCCCCATAGCACAACCACGTCACTCCTCCGCCTTGACACCTGAGAAAAACATTGCTAAAACGTCAACACAAAGGTCGGTGAGTTTATAGGTTTAAGTAGAAGTAGTGTGATGAACCATAAGATTTTTATAGGCAACCATCAATAATCTTATAACAAATACAAGATTATTATCAAATAGCATACGTTCATGATATCCTACGTCTAAGCTCATGACACCGAAGCGTTAACCGTACAAACCAGTTTATATAAGAGAGTGCCCAAGCAAATACTACCCCAAAGTATTCATAACAACCTCAAATGTATTTGTACCTATTTTGGTCACACAACCAACAATAGATAGGGAGGCCAATCCCAATAGATCTATCCATAACATTCGCGCTTACACAAAGTAATTAATGGTTCATGATAGTGGGCTAAAGCATCTAGGGGTATCGCTACTTAGACATCATGTAGGCACGTATGAGTTTTAAGCACTTATGTTCATCCGTTTAAAACAAGCAATGTTCTCACCCCAAAGTGATAAAACAAGTAAAAGTGGGGGCTATAAACTCACCTCGTAAGTTAAGCAATTGGATGATAATGCAAAGGAGCTCGAGAATATGACCACGTTATCCACGACCTATTCAAGTATCAAAATCGTGTTACGAGGACTATAGCTTTGTAAATATGAATGCATGACATCCTAAGTGTGCTTAACGACCCATTTTATTTATGAAACCACGACTTTTGAATACGGTTAATACAAGGCGGGTTTTCACACTTAGTAATACAAAATTACAATTTGGCTTTAGGTTTCGGGCCTATATTAGCCCGGCTGACCGTTCAGCCCATGTAACCATAACTCTGGCCCAAGACTGGCCCAATAGTCAACATGTGTGGCCCAAAGACCCAAACCTAAGCCCAGTCCCGGCCCATAGGCGTTATAAACAAGAAAGTGGGGGTGGGATATTTACTCTCTCTGTCCCCTTGACTCCTCATAACACACGTCTCAAAAGAAACATGCGGTCAATCCATCTCTCTCTCCCCAACCGTCCCTCATCTCTCTCTCCTTTCAAATATCCAGATTTATCTTTTTAGACCAAGTTTAACAATCATTCTGTTTATATACTACATAACTGGTGTTCTTGATTATTGAACACGTGTGAGATGTGGGTTTTATTCCCACATCAAAACTGAATCCCCTCCTATGATGATTCCAGGTGTTTTTCGATGGTGATTCATAAATCAAAGATAAGTTTTATTCTCCTCCTCTAAAAGAAATGTTTTCGATTAACTTTTGTTCATGTTTTCGGAAATAAAAGAGGTCTTATTCATTTGATTCGCTTAATTATCATAAGGGTTTTCTCGGACTTGACTAAATTAGATTAGGGTTTCGAACTTTTGGGGTTTTCCTTTAAAACTTGGTTTTATTCTAATCAACCTATATTTCTGGGTTTCTTGTGATGTTAATTACTCAATAAAAGTACGTTTCAAAGATTAGGGTTTTCAAGATTTTGGGGGTTTTCTAAATCGAACGATTGGTTATAATTAATTTGTGTTTTCGAGTCTTAATTCGTGTCAATTTCAATATAATAATTAATTTACAAAGATTAGGGTTTCGGTCAATTGGGGGTTTTCTTAATCGGACGACTTAATGAAATTAATTAGTATTTCTAAGCATCAACTAATATGAATTTCAAATTAAAAATGGATTTTGGAAAACTAGGGTTTCTAGGATTTAGGGTTTCGTCAGGTTGGGTGGGTGATTCGAATTGGGGTTTTGATTTACTACTGTGAATAATGCTTGATACCTTATACTAGTCTCAAACAAAGTCCCGAAACGTAGACTAAAGGACCTTGGGTCAAATGTAGTCTCGGTTGTAATAGGGTCGCGGGTCCAAGGGTATTAGTGTTATTTACCTTTTTATTATTTGATGTTTAGTTAGCATGAATTCTAGTTTAGCTAACACCACTCTTGTTTATTTTCGCAGGTATTTTCCAAGTCGGCAAGCACAACTATATATGTATGCAAGAGAGTAAGGAGAAGGGTATAAAAGACTCACAATGGAGGAGTTTTCGGCTTTGGTGTATTCGGACAGATTGTGGGGCTTTGGCTTGGTTTGCTCGAAATCTATCACTTGCTCCTTAGAAGTATCACCCGAATTTGTTTGTGTGTTAATGTTTTTGTGTTTGAAGCTGTGAGACATGGAGAGATTATATCTTGTAATAGTTGGCTTAGGGTTAGCCTGAATCTGAAATTGGCACCCTTGTGATATACACATTTTGGGTAATCTCGGCCTGTGTGTTGGCCTGGAGTGGTTAGTGGAATTGTAAAAAAATACTTTCCAGTTGCTGTGGTTGACTTGGTTTGACCATGTGTCAAATTCAAAAGTTGTGTTTGTGTGATGTATGTTTTCATCTCCCTTTTTGGGTTATTGGCTGTATTGTAAATTTCAGTAGGCTTCGGCCCAGTTACGAAATACTAAGAGTAAGTTTGTTTCGGCTTATGTATTGTGTAATTCGTCGAGATTCAACAAGGCTCGACCTAGTGTATTAAGTTCACGAAGTTAGGTTAACATGCGACTCGTATAAGTTTAAGTTAAGTTACCGTCACTTAATGTTTGTCGGTATAATCCAACTCAATTCCCGTTTATCTTTTGTACTCTATCACGCGTGACATACCATTTTCACATAACAATGTGCAAGTTTATATGTCGTGACATAAATGACGATGGACATTCGTGATCTCAAAATAAGGTAATGTATTTGCACGGCACAAACCGCTAACAAATGAACCGTAGTGCACAAACACGTCTATTTAAATAATCGAAAAATTCAAGTTGTTACATCAATGACTCTTTTCCCCCGGAGACCTTAATGTCTATCAACTCGAGTAATGATGAAGCCCCGTGGTTTGCGGACATTGCAAACTACTTGGCGGGTGGAATTCTCATCGACGGGTTAACATCCCAACAAAAGAAAAAGTTCTTCAAAGACATTAAGACTTACTTTTGGGATGACCCGTATCTCTTCAAACAATGTTCTGATTTGATTATTCGCCGATGTGTTGATGGACCGGCAGCTTTAGACATTCTCGAAGCTTGCCACAAAGGACACACCGGTGGTCACTTTGGTCCCAACTACACCGCCAAAAAAGTGTTTGACTCGGGATTTTATTGGCCCACCATTTATCGTGATGCTCACGAGATGGTTAAACATTGTGATGCTTGCCAAAAACAAGGCAAGATCACACATAAAGATGAGATGCCTCAAAATTTCATACAAGAATGTGAAATCTTTGATGTTTGGGGTATCGACTTTATGGGGCCATTCCCTTCCTCTAAAGGAAACAAATACATCCTTGTAGCCGTTGACTACGTTTCAAAATGGGTTGAAGCCAAAGCTTTACCCACTAATGACGCAAGGGTGGTTTGTAACTTTTTAAAATCGCTGTTCGCTAGATTCGGTGTGCCTCGTGCCATTATTAGTGATCGCGGGACTCATTTTTACAATGACCAATTCGCAAGAGTCATGGATAAGTATGGTGTAAATCATCGTCTTTCCACCGCCTACCACCCACAAACTAATGGCCAGGCTGAAATATCTAACCGAGGATTAAAGGGAATTCTTGAAAGAACCGTGGGAGAGCATCGTGCCTCATGGGCTGATAAACTTGATGATGCTTTGTGGGCTTTTCGTACCGCATACAAGACTCCGATTGGTTGTACATCATATCGTCTCGTGTACGGGAAAGCATGCCACCTCCCCATTGAGTTGGAGCACAAGGCTTACTGGGTCTTGAAGTGGGCTATGCAAGATCCAAATCAATGATCTGAACGAACTCCGGAATGAGGCTTATGAAAATTCTTTGATCTATAAGGAAAGGACTAAGCTCATTCACGACTCTAAGATTAAGAACCGAGAGTTCCAACTTGGAGACAAAGTGTTACTCTTTAACTCTCGGTTGAAAATCTTTTCGGGCAAGCTGAAATCTCGTTGGTCCGACCCATTCACCATTGCCCAAATTTTTCCATATGGTACTCTCGAGCTCGCTCAACCTAATGGACCTAATTTTAAGGTGAATGGCCAACGAGTAAAGTTGTACTTTGGTGACGACATCTCTCATGAGATGATTCCATCCCTCACCACGTTCCCCATGAACTAATTTTGGGTCGAGTCAGGCTCGTGACTCGGTTATAAAAAACAAGCGCTCCTCGGGAGGCAGCCCGAGTATCTATCCTTTTCCGTTTTAACCTCCTAAGTGTAGGGGGACCTCTATACGTTGTTTGTGTTTGTGTGGTGATGTGATAACAGGGATAAGTGCACTTTTGGAACCTTTGAAGAACCGTGCTCCCGTGTTATCCGAAATCCGGTTCTATCTCTCAACTATCGTGATTCAATTTTCTTCATACTCACATTTGAAATTGATCACGTTAGTCGTCTCTTCCTTAACTTGATTTAACCAACGTGCACAACGTCATAAGTGTAGGGGAGACTTTTCCCACATGCTTAAACATTGAGGACAATGTTTATCTTAAGTGTAGGGGGAATTCTATCGATGTTTTAAGTGGACTTTTACATGAAAATGCCTTCATTTAACCGGAAAATCATCTTTTTCAGCATTTTTCTAATTTTTAATTAACTTTGGCCATTTAGTCGTAATTTTTAAATTTTTATCGTTGCTTTCGTATGTATATATCCCGCAATAAAGTCAAAAATATTCATAAAGTGGTGTAGCTAGTTTAGAAGTCTTTGACATATTAGGCCCGTTGCGATTATTTTGACTCAACCCGAATAGACTTATCCATGTTTATTCTAGCTAGTATCCTTAACCATGTAGACCTTAATTGTTTTATTAGGCTAAGCATCCACAAGTCTCATTACTTGAGATTTTAAATTGTGGAGAACGAGAAATGATGGATTCAATTATAAGTCGGTATTCTTGCACAAGCCCACATGGTGTAAATATGTGCCTATTCTCCCATCACTTGCTAATAATTTATCTACAATAAGTAAGGTCGTACGATTTGAAAAGTTACTTAGCTTCTAGCCCAAGATCGTTTAAAAGTTGCTCGGTAATGATAAGAGTTCATAGCCAAGGCATAACTTATGAAGCGGGGCACGAAGATTGGCGAGTCCGAAAAGGCCCTAACAAGGCATGAGGATTCAATCTTATTGCTAAAGATCCAAGGTGATGTGAAAAGCATTATTCCCAAAATCAATATGAAGGATCAAGACTCACGACAAAAAGCATTCAACTCCCATAAAGATCATGGAGAAGTCTATCCGAAAAGACCCTAACAAGGTATGAGGATGAATAGATCCAAGTCCGAAAAGGAGGCGGATCGTTGTATCTCAAAATCCCAATTAGAGATTGAAGAAATAATCATGAAGTCGTGGTCAACAAAGTTGGAGTACCCCTCAAAAGTCTCTAAGTGAAGAATCTCTATTAACAAAGAGAAGACCATTATCTCAAGAACGTCTCTCGAAGATATGAAGTATGAAGTACATGCCAAATATCGGCCCGAGAAAGGTCTCAAATCGCGAAGCGAGTTATGCCAAGATATGAACTTTTTGATATCCCGAGAAGCAGTTTTAAGATATTTTGTCCTTTAGCTAACTATTGATCAAATCGTCCTACTTTGCTTTCAGCCTAAATAAACTATCGCAATAAGTCCAAAAATGCATCTTCATGATCATTCTAAGACAAAAATAAAATATAATAGATACACCTAGGAATAAGGGAGTTTAAGCATATAATTAAGCCATGTGTGTAAGTGTTTGTTTTGCTAAATTATAATAACAATGATCTCGTTTTTAAGCTTAGTTTGGGGAACGTGAAACTTGAGGGTGATAAATCTTCGCAGCACCAAAGCCCTCATGTAAGTCCTTGATCTCTTTGCAAGTTATTTCCATATAGCTATTTTCGAGTGAAAATGGTTTTCTATCCTTTTGTTTACTTTAAAGTTTTAATTTCTCTTAGTACTCTAATTTTTGTTTTAGTAGTATGTTAATAAGGACAAGGTTGATTGATTATGAGAAAAGTGTAAAATTGCTTTATCGCTAAGCATTGCATGAGGGCATGGCAATGGTTAAGTGTAGGGGATTTGATAGGTGTGAAAACACCCATCCTTTTACCACTTATTTCTTGCTAAAACGAGACCAAAACGCGTATTTAATATCATTTGTTTGGAATTATGCGTGGTTTTTGTGTTTATTATGTTTTCAGAGCCAACCGGATAAATATTGAAGAAAACATGGGATTGCACGGGTTTTATCAAAGAAAAAGACTCAAGACGAAGTCTATTATCCAAGAGATGCAAAATATTTGAAGTCGATGGGCCTATTTGAAGATTTATCGAAGAAAAGGACCAAAGATGGAAGATTTACATATGTCGAAGAAACTCAAGTCTAAATAAATGAAGAAATATTAAGACGAGTTTAATTAATCCCGAGACGACATCGAGAAAGACAAATGAATTAAATCGAGTCGAGAAGAAAAAGAAAGAAGGAAGCACCACACATGCACTTCCCAACTCCCTATAAATACCCTCCTAATCACATTAGGAGGGGAGTTAGCTAGTTTTAGTTTTTTTCATTTTTCTTTCTAGTTTTAGAGAGAGAAAGTTCCCAACTTTCTCTCACTAAATTTTTCATCTTTTCTTTCTTTTAATTTTGCAAGGTTAAACTTTGTGTATTTGAATTTCCATTAATCAAGTTAAAGTTTTAGCTTTGTGTTCTTGAATCTCCTTCTACATTTCTTGATCTTGCTTAATTTTTTATCCGAAACCTTAATCTTGATCCAAATCCTTCATGATCCGTGATTGAAGTTGAGGTTGTATGATAAGAAAGTTCATTTCTTGTTCTTACAAAAGCTCGTACACGTTTGAGCCATAAGCTCTCTATGCTTGTTGGCTTATTTCAAGTTCTAGCTTATTGATTTTCGGATTTATTAAAAGTTTTAGTCAGTTTAAAGTTCCTTTCATAAAGTGTTTGATTTTATGTTTTGAAAAGTAGTCAAATTTAAGCTTTTTAGGTTGTTTAACATTCAGATAAGATAGCTTATTATACATGCTTATTGAGTTTTAAGATGGCCACCAAATTCGGATAAGTATTGCTTCCATCGCAATCTTGGGGATTCTACACATTCCGACGGATCACTTGTTTTGATCGCAATAACACACTAGGGTTTTACTTTGCGATCGGTTGACATTTTCCCCTTATTCCGATCTGGATTGCGATCGCTCATTGCGATCGCATATTCTGACGGGATTTAAGGTCCTTGTTAAAACGAAACTCTGCCCATTTTTCGACAGCAACATTTTGATAGAACAACATTGCGACATAGGTGTTTAAAGTATTCCGATCTGAAACATTCTGATCTAGGACTTTCCGATAAGACAACATTGCGATAGATTTGATCTTGATTATTCCGATGGACCTTCACATGGATATTCCGATGGTTTGTTTTGATAATTATTCCGATGGTGCATTCCGATAGATAGGAGTTGTTATATTCCGATAGCTTAAGTTTTTTATTTTTTAAGTTTTGCAAAGTTTTATGTTTAAGCGCTTTTCTAAATAATTTTTAAACACTTTAATTTCACTTAACGACATTTTCATACTTGCTTTTAATTTAAATCAGAGAACCCAAACCAACCCCTTTTAGTAACCAAGAACAACTATTCTACTTTGAACCGTGATCAATTCGAGAAGATTTTGAGATTAATTCTAACCCATACAAAAGCTCTTGTATCAGTTTCTCTAAACTTATTATTAACCACCGTAGCATAGTCAACATCCTTAGCAAGCTTATCAAGTAAAGATTTATAATACGCATGTGTCGCATCAGTAAGGGTTGTAGGCTGGGCAACTTGATCTGCACTAAGGTCCACACTGGGCTCATTCTCAATAATATTACTATTATTCGTTTGATCCCCGTGTGTCTCAATGTAAGGCTCAAGCATCTCAGTATACTCCTCCTCCTGATTAGACGTACTATATATATCATTATCATCGAAACGTGGATGTACCTCAGAGGGACCGTCTGAATCATAAACGGGAGCTCTGTCAACATGCATTCCTGAGGTAGATGCTTGTTGTAAGTTTGCCCTCAAGATGTAGTTGGCATTCATCTCTTCTTCCTCGTCATATTCTACAGCAGAAGCCATAAGATCAAATTCCTCAGCTTGAAGTGGAATCCATGCCTCTTCCTTTTGTGTTATGAGAAGTTGAGTCTTAAGATAAGCAACATCCCTCTTCTTTTTGGCTGTGCAATCTCGAGCATAATGACCAAATCCCCTACAGTTGTAGCACTAAACTTGACGATTGTTGTTTCCATTTCCCATACCAGTATTCTCAGCCCTTGCAGCCACAATGTTTCCCATCTGATTACCAACCGCTGGCACAACTATTAACCCATTCTAATTACCAGCATTCGGAACATTCGGATTTTGACCACGGATTTGTCCATACTGATTCCCTGCATTCCCAACAGTCTACCCAGCATTCTGACCATATTGTGTCCCCGTGTTCCCAGCAACTACCAATTGATGATCTTGATTCGCATTCATGAAAGGTTGAGCAATCTGCCTATTTCTAGTATTCGAAGAGATTCTCTGATTGTTGTTGGTGGGGTTAATGGTAAATTTTAATTCCTTTGCAAGAAGTGCAAGACCAGTATTAATCGCATGAGTAGGATCGGTGATGTCATCAAAACAGGCAATGGTTTGTTGTAAGTAGTTCACAGCAGGAAGTTGATATCCATAAGAGGTGAGTTGTTGTTGTTGTTCTGGGATGAAGTTACTTGATGAGGGTTGATGGTAGGGTACCATGGGATATGACATAGATGATGTAGAGTTTGCCATAAAAGCCAATAGATCTTGTGTCTTGGCACGTCGTTCTACCCTTACTTCATTTGCCTCATCTTGATCCATCTTCAAATAATCATATACTTGAGTGTAGTCCACGACATGGAGATCCTTGGTTTGATTGACAAGAGTGACATATCGTGACCATTCAGAAGGAAGATTTTCCAGAAATTTGATGTTGGCAGCAATTTGTGCAGGTTTATGTTTGTTTCTTCTAAGATGATTCATGAGGGTTGAAAACCGATGATAGTAAGGTTCAATTTGTTCCCCTTCATTAGACGTAAATTTCTCCCATTCACGAAGAAACTTAGTTTCCTTTTCTTGTAAACCGATTTCACTCCCCTTCATCATTTTCTGAATCCTAAGCCACATCTCGTGTGTAGTTTCACAACGATCGACAGCAGCATAATCATCTTCAGGAAGTCCCATGAGAATGACTTGAATTGCTTGATCATCAGCGTCGAGTTGTTTGGATTCAGCTTCAGTTAATTCTTCATCTGTTTGCTCATGACTAGAGTCAGCCACTGGGTTAGAATTCGTAGGGTCCCCAAGGACAAGAATTGTTCTTCTAACATACGGACCTTTTTGAATCGAGTTGAAAATCAACTTTCCCAAAGGTTTACATTTTTAATAGCGAAGGAGACGACTAGCCCATGTAGTGTAATTCTCCTTGGTAAGCATGAGAGGACGATTCTCAGTACCCGCAGCATAAATATCTTGTTGAGACGTCATCGTAGAAGTCGTGTGAAAAATAGGATCTCAATTCGTAGAAAGCAGAGTCTTGAAGTTAAAGTCCCCTAAATATGATTAAATCCCCTAAAAAATGAGCTCTCCTGAAACCAAAAATTCCAAGGCCAAAAAAACACACGAAAAAAACACATTTTTTGAAAATATTTTCGGAATATTTTGAGATCTTCAGAATAATTGGCTATTTTCGGAATAACATGTATTTTCAGAAAAATCGGTATATTCGGAAAAATCAGCAATTTTCGGATAAACTGAGTTTTCTGGAAAAACTGGATCTTTTCGGAAAAATGACCCTTTTTCGGAATATGGACCATTTTCGGAATAATGGTCCTTCTTCGGAATAATGGCCCTTCTTCGGAATATTGACACTTTTTCGGAAAATTTGACCCTTTTCGGAATAATGGCCCTTCTTCGGAATAATGATACTTTTTCGGAAAAATTGATCTCTTCGGAATATGACCCTTCTTCGGAATATTGGTTCTTTCTCGGAATAATGGTGTTTTTCGGAATAATGGTTTTTCGGATAAAGGATGTGTTTTCGGATAAACTGGATCTTTTCGGAATATCAGATATTTTCGGATAAATGACTGTTTTTCGAAATACAAAACCCTTTTCCGAAGATATATAAAGTTCGGATAAACTTGGTGTTTTTCGATAAAATGGAGATATTCGGATAATTCTTACCAGCACAATTCGGAAAAAGGGTACTATTTCGGAATTAGAAACCCATTTCCGAAGATATAAAACTTTCAGAAAAACAACAAAAACCAAATACGAACCTTGACAAACCTAAAAACCCACGAATTAACCAAAAACCAATCCACGAATCAACCAAAAACCAATCCAAGAATCTATATACCACCAATTACAATCAATTCCACCGATCTAAACCAAAAACCCACAAGATCGAAATTCAAAATCAACACTAAATCAACACCAAAGCTAACTACGAATCCCTAGGCGAATGATACCACTTGTAGAACTTAATCACAGGACTAACCAAACACGAATAACATAATCAAGATTAAACCAAAAAAGAAAGATTAGATTAAAATGAAGAAAGGAAATACAAAGTGTTGGTGATATCCTAGTGAGAGAAACAAACACACCTTTCTCTCTCTAAAACTATAAAATGGAAAAGCACACACACAAATTAGGTATAGGAGGCCTTTTATACTAAGTAAGAAATGTTTAGGAGGCCTTCCCCATTTGTGTGTTCGGGACTAAATCCCGTTACATAAACAATAATAACTAAAAACTCTCAACATCATTAAATAACATTTTTCACGAGCTTCACAACGATATATTATATGACCATCACTTTAATTACTTCTAACACATAGCAATGTCAATAGTACAACTCGAGTAAGGTTTCCTGGACAAAACCTTTTAACCATTCTGCATCATTATTATTATCCTTTTATTTTTAATACAACGTTAATAAGGATATGGATCTCAGTCATTCCTTTCATTAACCATTTTGTTTCTCGTTCACAGATTTAACAAGATTACCAAAACAAATTTAGGTGTGGCCACACAAACATCTTACTAATCCCACGAGGGGCCCAGCTGTATTAAACTCCAAAACAAAATTGGAGGAAATAAATTCCATATTGACTACGAGCAAAACTTATGAATTTTGCAACACCTTTGAAAATAATTCTTATAGCTACCAGTTACGTTTAGCGTTAGATTTTTCCACAGAGATGCACTAGATTCATAACAGTTTCCTGGTATCTCAAGTCTCAGGATAACTATTTATGTTTTACTTAATGACAAAGGTCCATAAAGTAATAACATATAGTTGGGATAAGTCCTATATTCGATTCATCGAATATCATCCAAGATCGATCAATATACTTTCAAGTATACTCTATCACCATTTTGATTTGTCTTAGTTTAGTAATACTCCCATATTATTAATCGACAACGGACATTTAACATAACTTTTAATTATGGATGAAAACATGTAAAATAGGATACACTTATTAAATAATAAAAATAAACGAAACCCAATCTTTATTTCATTATATAATAATGTCATAACATCCTTTATCCAAATACTAATCACAGATTTATTGCATGAGTTCGCTTGCTAGTTGCAGCCCAATCGCCTTGGCATGCTTAACTACCTTTTGTCTAGGCAATGCCTTAGTCAAAGGATCTGCTACGTTATCATCTGTGTGAACTTTTATCAATTTGATTTCCCGAGCTTCAACTTGTTCTCGGATGTAGTGATGTCTACACATAAAGTGTTAGACGCCTTTCATGACTCCAGGGTCATTGGTAAATATTATTGCGGCAGAATTGTCACAATACATATCAATAGGTTCTTTAATTGAAGGCATCACTCCAAGATCTTCAATAAACTTCCTAATCCAAACAGCTTACATTGCCACTTTTGAAGCAGCCATGTACTCAGATTGAGTAGCATGCATTGCAATCGTTGTCTGTTTCTTGCTCTTACAATCAACCGCTCCTCCATTGATAACAAAAATGTAACCCGTCTGAGACTTCGTATCGTCTTTATCACATTGCCAGGACGCATCACAGAAACCTGTAACATTAAGTTCTGTGTCTGGTTTTCCACCATATACCAAAAATATATCTTTCATACTCCTCAAATACTTTAGAATATGTTTAACAACTGTCTAGTGGAGCTTCCCTTGATTCTGTTGGTATCTACTGACCAAATTCTGAGCAAACGCCACATCAAGCCTTGTGCGTCTAAAAACATAAATTATAGATCCTACAGCCGAAGCATAAGGCACCTTCTGCGTGTATGCCTCCTCTTCAGGAGTTGATGCATCCATCTCATGACTCAAATTATGCTTAACTTCCATAGGTTGAAAACCTTTCTTGGAATTATACATATTATATTTCTTCAAAATCTTATCTATATAAGCATCTTGACATAGACCAATTAACCGTCTTTTCCTATCCCGATAGATCTTAATTCCCAGAATGTATGCAGCTTCTCCTAAATCCTTTATAGAAAATCATTTACCAAGATAATCCTTAACAACTTTAAGTCTTGGAATGTTACTTCCCATGATTAATATGTCATCAACATATAGGACCAGGAATACTACATCACTCCCACTAGCTTTGTGATATACACATGGCTCTTCACGATTCTGAATAAATCCGAAATTTTTGATTTCTTCATCAAATCTTTTATTCCATTGACGTGATGCTTGCTTCAAACCATAAATGGACCTTTGAAGTTTTCACACATGTCCTGGATTCTCAGGATCAACATACCCTTCTGGTTGCTGCATATAGATGTCTACATCTAAGCGACCGTTCAAGAAAGCAATTTTAACATCCGTTTGCCATATCTCATAGTCATAGTATGCTGCTATAGATATGAGAATCCTAATAGCTCTTAAGTCTGCTGCAAGAGAAAATGTCTCCTCGTAGTCTACGCCAAAAGTTTGTGTAAAACCTTTAGCTACTAAACGAGCTTTATAGGATTGTACTTTTCCGTCCATGTCGGTTTTCTTCTTGTATATCTACTTATGTCTCACTACTTTAGCATTTGGTGGTGGTTCTACAAGAATCCAAACATCATTTACTTTCATGTATTTCATTTCCTCATCCATAGCAACCATCCACTTATCCTTCTTAGGATCAAGTATGGCCGATTTATAATTAGCGGGTTCACCAAGATCCCCTAACTCATCATCATCCTCTATGTTAAGACACATATTACTATTTGCGTTTTTAATCCTTGCGGATCTACGCAGAGGAACTAATTCTGGTGGAACCTCTAGACTTTAGGGTTCTACAGGAATTACATCGCTAGTGTTTTCAGAAGGTAATGTATCTATATGACTCTCCTCAAGATCATAATTTCTCCCATTGAATTCTTGGTTTACAAGATCAGATTCAAGGAAGTCTCCATACCTAGCAACAATAATTTTGTTCTCAGGTGGATAATAAAAGTAGTAACCCATAGTTTCCTTAGGGTATCCAACAAAGATACATTTTACAGATCGTTGTTGGAGTTTGTTACCCGAGTCACGTTTCACATACGCCTCGCAACCCCAGCCCTTTAAATAAGACAAATATGGATTCTTACCATACCATAGTTCATATGGTGTCTTATCAACCTTCTTTGTAGGATCCATATTTAATATACGAACATCAGACTCTAGAGCATAATCCTAAAAGGATAAAGGTAAAGTTGTAAGATTAAACATAGATCGTACCATATCTAATAATGTATGGTTTCTTCTTTCGGATACACCATTTAGTTGTGCAGTATAGGGAGAAGTAAGATGCTGAACAATTCCATTCTCACCTAGATAATCTATAAACTCTTGACTTAAATATTCACCACCTCTATCAGAACGAAGAGCTTTAATCTTCTTCCCTAATTGCACTTCTACTTCTGCTTTAAACACTTTAAATGTTTCAAATACCTCATTTTTATGCTTAAGTAAATAAACATAACCATAACGGATATAATCATCCGTAAATGTTAAGAAGTAGCTAGCACCTTTCCTTGACGTGTGTCT
Organism: Glebionis coronaria; assembly: GCA_025667525.1. Lineage (NCBI taxonomy): Eukaryota > Viridiplantae > Streptophyta > Magnoliopsida > Asterales > Asteraceae > Glebionis > Glebionis coronaria. Next base: position 247,432,054 of record CM046879.1, on the reverse strand, counting down.
AAGTGGTCCACACACATCAGTATGTATAAGTCCAAGTAGATCAGTAGCCCTTTCAATGTTGATATCAAAAGGTTTCTTGGTCATCTTTCTAGAGATACAAGACTCACATTTATCAAATGATTCATCATTGATATTTTCTAAAATACCTTCACGTTGAAGCTTTGGTATACGAGTCTCCCCAATATGGGCAAGTCTACAATGCCAAAGATAAGAAGAGTTCTTGTCAAACTTTCTCTTCTTACTCATGCTAAATACAGATTTATCGTTCTTGGATTCATTATCATGCATGTCTAATTCAAAAACACCATTCACAGAAATTGCATTAAAATAGAAAATACCATGTTTCCAAACATAAATTCCATTATTATCAATTGTGTAAACAAATCCATTATTTAACAAACAAGAAAAGGAAATAACACCCCTAACAATTATAGGTGTGATGAGATGACATTTATACATGATCTCATCGTTCTTTTCGGGCTTTAAATGCATAAAATGTCATAAAAATACCATATATATATATGCTTGTGTTTGGTTACTTGTGTATTTTAGGTATGGATATCGTGAAAAAGACAAAAGATCACAAGAAACAAGGAAAAACGAACACGAGAAACGAAGCCGCACAATGAACCGGGCCCAAATTATGGATTTGTCAAAGAAAAGACCTTGAAGAGTTGAAAATGTACAAGAATGATCCCTCATCAACAAATAAATGACACTTAATACCCTGGTATACTCATAATTACAAGTTTGGTCCCTTAAGTTTGTCAAAATGACAAAAAGGTCCATCAACTTTGAAGATATGGCAAGTTTAGTCCCTCAAGATTCAAAATTGTCAACAATAGTCCTTCATAATGTCAAACATCCATGAAGACCTTCCAAGATCAAGGATGTCCAAGATCAGTCCTTCAAATATCCAAAATGACAAAACAAGTCCTTGAAAATACTTTGGAAAACTATTTGGGTCAAAAGAATGAAAAAGGAAAGTTTAATCACAAAGGGAATTCATTTTGAAGGCTGAAATACTTTGTTTACCACTTTTCTCAAAAGACAAGGTCTGAATGTGTGCATTTGAAACATTCAAATGAGAATTGCGCCAAACACATACACTTTCCACAAAAAATGGATCAAACCATTTTACTATTCACCCTCCACTCCGAGATTTTACTTTCACCCATCAAAGGGTAAATCCCAATTAACACATCCCACGTGTGATTCCCCTTCACACGCATCCATCCCACACCTCACATCACATATTCCTTCACCATGGACCCCACCCCAATTCCCTATCAGCCAATCATGTGACGACTTAGCCTCCAAGTAATGCCACATGGACAAATCAACAACCTACATCAACTACTTGGTCGCAAAGGCAAAAAGGAACGATTTGGATGAATTTGGACAACTCATCACTTCAAACGTGTCAAGGGAAATTCTAAGAATTAATTAGCTAGGGTTTATGTTCTAGTATCTTCTTTGTAGCATTATAAAAGGAGACCTCAGCTTGTGAGAGTCCCTTTGTTCCATTTTCTAGGCAATTTCTTTGTAATTCCTATCACTTCAATATAAGTTTGTGTATTTTGCATTTATGCAATTGTAATTCCTTTATATTGAATGAAGTTGGTATTAGAAGCTTGAATCTGTGTTCCACAATCTTATTTAAGTTGTTTTGTTGGTTATTGTTTCATACGTATGTTTGTGTTAAGGTTTTAAAGTTTTTCAAAAAGTGTTTTGAAAGCAATTTTCATCTAAGGATCTAAGGCTTTACCAGTTGAAGCCCTTGGATTATAGGTGTTTAGATCCACTCACTGGCTACCCAAGACCTTAGTTCTTGAGTGGTTGGCTTGGATTTTCATTGGAAAAGTTTTTACAAAGGTTTCAAAGGTGGTTAATACCCCTGCTATTTTGACATCCCACTATTTGCTTATTACTTGTACTAACCCCTAACCAAAAGCCTAAAGCTCTTGCAAGATTGTTGACACCAATATTGAGAAGGGATTTAAGCCCTTGGATTGGATGTTTTCTCACTTGTGTTGAAGATCCATTGTTATAAGGTCTTGGTTCTACTTTGAACCATCACCAAGACCTCCTTCTTTATTCAAGGACCTTGGTCACTCTCTAGCTGTTGAGAGTGGTCCAAGGAGCATTGCTGACTCCCATAGGAAGTTATTGGAGAGAGGTATTGGTTTCTTTAAGTTCTCCTCTAAAAATATTTTGGTTTAAGTCTGCTATGCATTTTGCTATGTGATTCCGTGTTCTTGTGTTTGTGTGGTTACTTTTATTGTTTAGATCTGCTAGTTGTCACCTTATTGAGTTATGGAATCATAAAATCAGTATGTTGTTTGTAAAATCAAAGAGTTTGGTTGAAAAGGGGCTAAACAAGGTTGTTTGGATTTTGGGATCAAATGGCCTTATGGCCTTGTGCCCTTAGTTCTTGGGGTTTTCATACACTAAACAAGGTATTTGTCACTGGTTTTGGTCATTGGTTAAGTCCTATAAGGCTTGGAAAAGGTTTTGCAAAGTTTGGAAAAATCTGATAAAAGTGGTTTGAAAATGGTCAAACACATCAGCAAGGATTAAATCTTTGTTGTTTGGATTTAGAGTCTGATATTTGGTTTGGGAAGAGTTTTAGTGATAAGCTATCTATGCTATATCTGTTTGTGGAATTTGGTGGCTTATTAAGTGCTAGAGCTTATAGAAGTTGGCTAAAGTGGTCATTTGCATCAGCAAAGTGACCACCTCATTTGTGCCTTGCATAATGTTACCTAGTGCTTGCCTTGTTATTTTGTTGATTGATAGTTGTTATTTTGCTGCTTGTGATCTTATTTGGCTATTTGGATTGCTTGTTTGAGTGCTTATAAGCCAACTGGCTTATTGGCCATAATTGTCCAAAACTGAACATCATTTGGCTAACTGGTCTCTTGATTCACAAGGATTCAACCTTGATTCCTTCACAAAAGTTGCTTAAAACAAGCTCATAAACAAACCCTGGCAATTTGGTTAAGTTTAGAACACTTTGACTTTTGGTCAAATAAGCACAATTTGACTTATTTTTTAGTTCTGCTTATTGGTACATGAAACAACTTGGTTATTGTGATAGGTGTCATTTTTCTTAGCTTAATGTCATTTCTGAAAGGTTTCAGCTCTTGTGGTTAAGCTTTTGCTAGGAAACTAGCTTATTTGGCTTTTTCTATCAGCTTATTTGCTTCTACAGCTTATTCTACTTGACTTTTTGTGATTTTTCTTTTTGATTATTCTTAGTTAAGCTATTTGTGAGCTTTTGAAAAAAGAATCAGCTTTTGAAACCCTCTAGAACTCAAACCCGACTATTTTGTCTTTTAGTAGATTTTTACGTTGCTTATTTCTGGCTTATTGGTTAAGTTTTTTTTCAAAATTTCTTTTTAAAGATCTCTTAAGTATCCCCAAAGAAGGTTGTGTTATATTAGAGCTTATGGCATTAACTTATAACTTAATGGGCTTATTGGCCCATTAAGAATAAGCTGTTGGCTATTGAAACTATGATAAGCTCAGAATCAGCTTTTGGGCCTTTAGAGTTTTGTGTTTAGAATTTAATTTTGAGTCAGACTGGTGAATTTGGGCTTATTTGGTTGAGTATGGATTTTATTGGGCTCAATCGCCCATTAAGCTTGCTATTTTTGTTTTTAGCCCATTTGGGGGCCCAATAGGGATATTTTGGTAATTTCACTTTCATTTTCTGTTTATTTAAGTTAAAATAAACTAGCCTTCAAGTGTTTAGAAATTTTTATAATTTTTGAATTTTTAATATTATTTTAATATTTTATTTTTAGTTTAATTCATTTTAAATAGTTTTAATTAGTTTTAGAATTTGAAATAATACTTTTTAGTTTAATTAAGTCATTTTAGAGTTTTACAAATTGAAAAATCTTTATCTGGGCTTTTTATTAATTAATTTGATTTTAGGGCTTTAATTAGCATTAAAAAATTTATATTTAAATAAATAAAAGGTTTGGTAAGGTTTTGATCATTTGTAAACCCTATTTGGATTTTAGTTATTTTTGGTAATTTTTTGGGAATTATAGAGTTAATTTTTATTTTGGTCTTTTACGTTTTATCGTCATAATTTAATTTTACCGTACCCGTCATTCTCTTTTCTCATCTTTTCTTTCTATATTAATCCAAAATCATACAATTAATTCACACACAATAAACCTCCTTGGGAAACGAACTTTACTTTGGGTCATTAGCATTTGATTTTTCCTAAAATCATTTGTTTAATACTCACCATATTTACGCCTTTTTCCTAAAAGGTCGTATTTTACCACAATCAAGGTGAATAATGACAATCATTTGATCTCAGTACTAAACCCGAAGGTAAAACTAGATCAAAAGTTCCTATAGCTTCAACCGCTACTTGTGCGCCATTGCCCACTTGCAGATATTGTTCCCCCATAGGAAAGCTTCCTTTCCAGATTAAATCCCTGCAACATATTACAAATGTTAATACCACATCCCGTATCATATACCCAGGAATTTAATTTGTATGTTAAATTGAACAATTAAATCATAAATAAAGTACTTGAAGCTGCAGCGCTCTGCTCAGACTTCTTCTTTATTTCTCGCAATTCTTTGAGGTAAAGAGGGCAATTCCTCTTCCGGTGACCACTTGCCTTGCAATGGTGACAAGTCTCATCCTTTTGAGATTGACTCCTCTTAGCAAAGTTTTGCTTGGGTTTTGAATAAGTCGCAACTTGTTTGCCCTTATTACCCTTGCCTTTGCGTTTCTTCTTATTCGCTTGCGGTTTTGGCTTACTCACTCTACCCTTTTGCATGGTTAGTACAGAAGGTGTAGCGGTAGATGCCTTGTCTTTCAACCCCTTTTCATAGTCAATGAGCATTGCATGCAAATCACTAACTGTGTTCCCCGTGCAATGCATATTATAGTTTCTAACGAAATCATTGAAGTCCTTGTTAAGGGACCTATTGATCAAGTTGATAGCCATATAATGATCATAGGGTTGTCCTAGTGCAATGACTTGTCCATATAACCCCTCATCTCCAAATAATAGGCACTTACAGACTTTCCTGGAGCTTGCTTGCAGCTATGTAAAGTATCTACTAAGTCGTAGATCTCCACAGCTTGCGGCTTCTCGAACATAGCCTTGAGCTCATCAAGCATTCGCTTTGGAGAAAATAGCTCATACTTCTTTTGAAGTGCAGGAGCCATTTTTCATAGCATTAAGCAAGCCACCTCAAAGTGCTTCTTAATATTAGCAGCGTGTTCCAGCCTTTGCGCATCAGATGCTCCTTCAGCAAGATCCTCCGGATAGGGAGTAGTCAAGATGTCGATAGTACCCGCTGCTCTCAAGACAATTCTTGGCGAGCGGTACTAATCGTTGAAGTTTGGGCCAGTAAATTCAGGTTGTTCAAACAAAGCTTTGAACACAGAACTTATCGTGTTATTGGTGGGTTGAGCCATTTCTACAGAAATAAGTTCAAATATTAGTATTTTCGATAACAAAATACTTTCAAGAAAATAAAATTACCCTGGTATTAAAACCATATTATTTTCCTTGAATTCTAGAACTATATTGACATAGATCCATTACATCAGTTGATCTGCTAGAAATGAATGTACTCAACACAGCGACTTGTGGAATAATTCAATTGACAAACAAATTTCAATTTCTAGATATTTAAGGGATTTACATTGCCAAAAACGTTTTGCATTATAAACATTTCATCCCTTCTGAATGCATTAAGTTTCCAGATCTCACTGAGTAACTTAATTAAGTCGTCTAATCTGAGTAACGTAAAACCATGATACGAATTCTCATTCTACAAACGGTTCTCTCCATCACAATATCATCCAAAAATCTCATTTGATGATGAAGTAATTTCAAATGTTCGTCAATTAGGAGCATTCGACTTAAATTTTTAAGGGTATAAATTTTGACGTCAAAATCAATGTATGGAGAAGCATGCATACAATCTCCATAGCATAAGTTTAATAAAACATTTAGTAAACTTTTTCATAAGATTAAATTTCTTCATAAATTATGTTGCGGTATTGGTTAAACCAATTAAAGAATTTACCCACAACTCATCACATCGTACTTTGCTAGGACTCGGCTTCGCACAAAGCAATACCCTTATTCATTGTGGTTCGGATGTGAATTTGTGGTAAATCACCCTTAAGGTACAATTCAATTAATAATCGTAGGTACTTCCAATTTGACGCACAGGCAAGCTGGGAATTTAGTCAGCGACTAATGACATAACACCTCCTTCCTTAACCGGGTACATGAACAGTAGTGCGTTAAACCCACTTAGTTTGTCGAATTTGAGTAGGCCGTTAGATTATTATTGCAATTCACCAATCAACGTAATGTTATGTAATTTAAAATCTCTTAACAAATCATTATTTTTACTATGATTTAGTCCATATTATTTATTTAAAAAAAAACCCTTGTAATTCAATAATTTTATATATAAACAAGTAAAAAAAACTAAATCATAAACACTTAATAACAATTTATATGTGAAACAAATAAATCAAATAGCCACATGCATACGATTTATTCAATAATCATCAAATCTAGGTCTTTATATCTCTATATAAAAGTCTTCCCTAATTCTAGATTTGTGGAATCAAATTATCACGTAGCACATAAAATCTTATAAACATATAATTTTACGATCCATTAAAACATGCACATAATCATGGATTCCCCACAAATCTTAACAATTAAATCTCTACAGATCGTAACCATACATGACATAGCAATTAATCATGCAATTTAATCTAAAATTATCCCACATGTAATTTAGGGTTTCAAAACAATTCACTTTTTTTTATTAAAAATAGAGTAAAAACCCTAATTTTTAAAAAACAAAACGCTAATTTTATGAAAAACCTAAAAAAACATGTAGCTTTAACTCAAAACAATTATAGTTAAAAAACTTTATATTTTCGATAATTATAACATGTTAAACGGCTCTCTGATACCACTGAAGGTTTATAGTATCATAACAATTACATAAAACCCTAAACGAGATCAAAGCACATATAGCGGAAGTGATTTAACAAGATCATAATTAATAACACAATCATAATTAATTGAAATAGGGTTATATACCTTTGAGCTAAAGCAATTCCACAAGACGAAGAACGAATCACCAATTCGGGTTAATACCGTATATACCAAGTTATAGTCTATAGTAAGACTATATTACGTTCTTGTACACACGTAATACAACGAGCTAACCGTAATTCTAGCATGTGAAAACCGAGCAACAACGCTTGTAATTAATCTACCCAACAACCCTAGAGAGGGGTTAGGACTAGATTAAGTATACAACCGATCAACCAAGAAAACCAACCAACACACCCCTTTGTGGTGTGTCTTGCGATCGACCCAAAAAAGAAAGAAGGTAGAAGATTTATTGTTGTGTGATTATGAGGGGATTAGGAGGTGTATTTATAGGCCTCAACCCTTGTAGCCCAAGATAAATAAAAGCAAAAAATGCCCCCCCCCATGGAGCCCATAACCGACCGACTAACACCCCATAGGGGTGTTTCGGTAACTTCCAAACTTCTTTCCTTTTTTTATGTTTACTATATATTTATTTAACATTCCTTATAACTTAACTATTAATTATTTAACCATCGTTAAAGTTATATAGTTATTTGCTCGGTTAAATTAATAAATACATAAATATATTTATTAAATAAATTAATAAATACAATAAATATATTTATTAATTATATTAACTCTTTACGTATTGTGTGCAATCCCGTAATCTCGAGTTTGATCCTATCACACATATATTAAATATAAGTCCATAAACTTACACTAGGATGCACCCATACGCCCCACATGATAATATAAATAAATGGACAAACTGAAGGGACGCCACGAGCAATCACTCCGTCGTGGGGAAGTCATAACACTGGTGCCTCTAGTATTATGGTTATGGTACCTCCATAACTAGATGAACTGGCATGCATGTATATAGCTCAGGAATTTAAAATATAACTGATACAATGGTTTTTGTATGGGTTCTAATTTCTCTCACAGTCCTCTCGAATTGATCTTGGCCTTAAGTGGAATGATTGTTCTTGGTATTAAATAAAAGGTTTGGTTTTCTAAACTACTTAATGTTAAAATGTAATAAATTGGAAATTTAAATCAAAGATAATTAATTTAATGACGATTAATAAAAACTTGAATTAAAATTAAAATTAAAATTAAGATTAAAATTAAAATTAAAGCCACAGTTATAATAAAAACAAGGAATAAAAACAAGAAATAAAGAAACAGTAAACAGTAAGAAAACCTTAAAGATACCCAAAAGAAATTGATTCGGAAGATTGTCCTTGGTTCGGAAGTTTAGCTTCATTCGGAACTTAGGACTGATTCGGAACTTTTTGGTTCGTTCGGAAGTTAATGCTCATCCGGAAGTTTAGCTTCATTCGGAACTTAGGACTGATTCAGAACTTTTTGGAAAATAAACCTTCATTCGGAACTTTTCATTTCATTCGGAACTTTCTACTGATTCGGAAGTTTTAGGTTCATCCGGAACTTACTGTTCATTCGGAAGATTTTACTTCATTCGGAACTTTATGATTCATGCGGAACTTTTTTAAACAAAACTCATTCGGAACTTTTTGATTCACTCGGAACTTTTGGAAAACAGCTTTATTCGGAACTTCAGGTGTTCATCCGGAACTTACTGTTCATCCGGAACTTTCAGAAACCCAGATACAGTAATATACCCGAAGAACAAGGAAAACTAATTTTAAACCAAAAATCACCAAATTTTTCACCAAATCTTGAATAAAACTAAACACAAAGCATCTATTAACCATAAGCTACAAATCTCATCAACAAAAACACAAATCCCAACAACTTTTGAAGATCAAATCAAGAAAATAAAAACTTAAGAACTTGAGGATAAAGATGATGATGAACAAGATGAAATGGAAAGATTAAACAAAGAACTTGTATTGAATGATTAATGTTTTAACAAGATCAAACAAAGATTAAAACAACAAGATTGGAAAAACAAAGATTAAAATCACCAATCACCCTAGTGGTGATGGTGAATATACGAACTAAAGAGAGAAAAAGGTGGAAGAAGGAAAAACTAAAACTAACTGACTAAAATGTGTGAGGGGTGAGCTTTATATAGGCTTGTCCTTTGGTTGGTGAGTGGGCTTCCTCCCGTTCTTCTTGTCTTTTCGTCTTTTCAGAAAAGTTTCCGTTTTTGATTCTGATTCGGGATTTGTCGTCGATTAAATTTAACTCGTCTTTTAATTTCTTCGTTTAATAGACTTGAGTTTCTTCGACTTGTGTAAATCTTCCATCTTTGGTCCTTTTCTTCGATAAATCTTCGAATAGGCCCAGTGACTTCAAATCTTTTGCATCTCTTGGACAATAGACTTTATCTTGAGTCTTTTTCTTCAGTAAAACCCGTGCAATCCCATGTTTTCTTCAATATTCATCCGGTTGGCTCTGAAAACACAATAAACACAAAAACCACGCATAATTCCAAACAAATGATATTAAATACGTGTTTTGGTCTCGTTTTAGCCCGAATTAAGTGGTAAAAGGATGGGTGTTTACACACCTATCAAATCCCCTACACTTAACCATTGCCATGCCCTCATGCAATGCTTAGTGATAAAGCAAGTTTACACTTTTCTCATAATTAATCAACCTTGGCCTTATTAAAATACTACTAAACAAAAATTGAAGTACTAAAAGAAATTAAAACTTAAAAGGATAGAAAACCATTTTCACTTGAAAATAGCTATATGGAAATAACTTGCAAAGAGATCAATGACTTACATTAGGGCTTTTGTGCTGCGAAGATTTATCACCCTCAAGTTTCACGTTCCCCAAACTAAGCTTAAAAACGAGATCATTGTTATTATAAGTTAGCAATTCAAACACTTACACACATGGCTTAATTAAATTCTTAAACTCCCTTATACCTAGGTGTATCTCTTATATTTTATTTTTGTCTTAGATTGATCATGAAGATGCATTTTTGGACTTATTTCGATAGTTTATTTAGGCTGAAAGCAAAGTAGGACGATTTGATCAATAGTTAGCTAAAGGACAAAATCTCTTAAAACTGCTTCTCGGGATATCAAAAAGTTCATATCTTGGCATAACTTGGTTCACGATTTGAGACCTTTCTCGGGCCGATATTTGGCATGTACTTCATACTTCATATCTTCGAGAGACGTTCTTGAGATAATGGTCTTCTCATCATAATAGAGTTTTTCACTTGGAGACTTTTGAGGGGTGCTCCAACTTTGTTGACCACGACTTCATGATTATTTCTTCAATCTCTAATTGGGATTTTGAGATACAACGATCCGCCTCCTTTTCGGACTTGGATCTATTTATCCTCATACCTTGTTAGGGTCTTTTCGGATAGACTTCTCCATCATCTTTATGGGAGTTGATTGCTTTTCGTCGTGAGTCTTGATCCTTCATATTGACTTTGGGAATAATGCTTTTCACATCACTTTGGATCTTCAGCAATAAAATGGAATCCTCATGCCTTGTTAGGGCCTTTTCGGACTCGCCAATCTTCGCGCCCCGCTTCATAAGTTATGCCTTGGCTATGAACTCTTATCATTACCGAGCAACTTTTAAACGATCTTGGGCTAGAAGCTAAGTAACTTTTCAAATCGTACGACCTTACTTATTGCAGATAAATTATTAGCAAGTGATGGGAGAATAGGCAAATAATTACACCAAGTGAGCTTGTGCAAGAATACCGACTTATAATTGACTCTATCATTTCTCGTCCTCCACAATTTAAAATATCAAGTAATGAGACTCGTGGATACTTAGCCTAATAAACCAATTAAGGTCTACATGGTTAAGGATACTAGCTAGAATAAACTTGGATAAGTCTATTCGGGTTGAGTCAAAATAAACGCAACGGGCCTAATATGTCAAAGATTTCTAAACTAGATACACCACTTTATTAATATTTTTGACTTTATTGCGGGATATATACATATGAAAGCAAAGATAAAAATTTAAAAATTACCGCTAAATGGCCAAAGTTAATAAAAAATTTGAAAAATGTTGAAAAATAGGATTTTCCGGTTAAATGAAGGCATTTTCATGGAAAAGTCCACTTAAAACTTCGATAGAAGTCCCCCCCTACACTTAAGATAAACATTGTCCTCAATGTTTAAGCATGTGGGAAAAGTCTCCCCTACACTTATGACATTGTGCACGTTGGTTAAATCAGGTTAAGGAAGAGACGACTAAAGTGATCAATTTCAAATGTGAGTATGAAGAAAATTGAATCACAATAGTTGAGAGATAGAACCGGATTTCGGATAACACGGGAGCACGATTTGTCAAATTTTCCAAGAGTACGCTAATCCCTGTAATCACATCACCACACAATTACAAACACTCTATAGAGGCTCCCCTACACTTAGGGGGTTAAAACATAAAAGGATAGATACTCGGGCTGCCTCCCGAGGAGCGCTTGTTTTTGATAACCGAGTCACGAGCCTGACTCGACCCAAAATTAGTTCATGGGGAACGTGGTGAGGGATGGAATCACCTCCTGAGAGGTGTCCTCACCAAAGTACAACTTCACTCGTTGGCCATTCACCTTAAAGTTAGGTCCATTAGGTTGAGCGAGCTCGAGAGTACCATATGGAAAAATTTTGGCAATGGTGAATGGGCCGGACCAACGGGATTTGAGCTTTCCCGAGAAGATTTTCAACCGAGAGTTAAAAAGTAAGACTTTGTCTCCAACATGGAACTCTCGGTTTTTGATCTTGGAGTCGTGAATGAGCTTAGTTCTTTCCTTATAGATCAAAGAATTTTCATAAGCCTCATTACGGAGTTCATTGAGCTCATTGAGTTGGATCTTGCGTAGGTCACCGGCTTTGTTAATATCAAAATTAGCCCACTTCAAGGCCCAATAAGCCTTGTGCTCCAACTCAATGGGGAGGTGGCACGCTTTCCCGTACACAAGACGATAAGGCGTACAGTCGATCGGGGTCTTGTAAGCAGTACGGAAAGCCCACAAAGCATCATCAAGTTTATCAGCCCATGAGGCACGATGCTCTCCCACGGTTCTTTCCAGAATTCGCTTAAGTCCTCGGTTGGATATTTCAGCCTGGCCATTAGTTTGTGGGTGGTAGGCTCTGGAAAGACGATGATTTACACCGTACTTAGCCATGACTCTAGCAAATTGGTCATTGCAAAAATGAGTCCCACGATCACTAATAATGGCGCGAGGCACACCGAATCTAGCGAATAGAGCTTTCAAAAAGTTACAAACCACCCTTGCGTCATTAGTGGGTAAAGCTTTGGCTTCAACCCATTTGGAGACGTAGTCAACGGCTACAAGGATGTATTTGTTTCCTTTAGAAGAAGGGAATGGCCCCATAAAGTCGATACCCCAAACATCAAAGATTTCACATTCTTGTATGAAATTCTGAGGCATCTCGTCTTTATGTGTGATTTTGCCTTGCTTTTGGCAAACATCACATCGTTTAACCATATTGTGAGCATCACGATATATGGAGGGCCAATAAAATCCCGAATCAAACACTTTTTTGGCGGTGTAGTTGGGACCAAAGTAACCACCGGTGGGTCCTTTGTGGCAAGCATCAAGAATTTCAGACGTTGCCGGTCCGTCAACACAACGGCGGATAATCAGGTCGGCACATTGTTTGAATAGGTAAGGGTCGTCCCAAAAGTAAGTCTTGATGTCGGTGAAGAACTTTTTCTTTTGTTGAGACGTCAACCCTTCCTTGAGAATCCACCCGCCAATAGTTTGCAAAGTCCGCAAACCACGGGGTTTCATTCGACTTCGAGTTTATAGACATTAAGGTCTCCAAGGGAAAATAATCATTGATTTCTTTGTTCGGATGATCCCCTTGGTAAGGATCCTCAAGTCTGCTAAGATGGTCTGCGGCTAGGTTTTCTGCTCCTTTTTTTATCGCGAATTTCGATTTTAAATTCCTGGAGCAGCAAAACCCAGCGAAGAAGTCTTGGTTTGGAATCTTGCTTTGTCAACAAGTACTTCAGCGCGGAATGATCGGTATACACAATAGTGGTAGAAAGGACAAGATAGGGGCGAAATTTTTCAAAAGCATAGACAACAGCTAAAAGCTCTTTTTCGGTTGTCGTATAATGCAATTGTGCCCCAGTCATTGTCTTGCTAGCGTAATGGATCGGTTGGAAGTGTTTGTTCACTCTTTGTCCAAGAACCGCTCCAATAGCGAAATCACTAGCATCGCACATCAACTCAAAAGGCAGCTCCCAATTAGGGGTAACTAAGACGGGTGCCTTAGTAAGCTTATCCTTAAGTGAGTTGAAGGCTTCAAGACACTCTTTGGAAAAGATAAAAGGAGTATCTTTTTCCAAGAGGTGGGTCATCGGGCGAGCGATTTGAAAAAAATCTTTGATGAATCGACGGTAGAAGCCCGCATGACCCAGAAAACTTCTCACACCCTTCACGGTTGAAGGTGGAGGCAACTTGGTGATAACATCGACTTTAGCACGGTCTACTTCAAGACCGGCTTTGGAAATTTTGTGTCCCAGCACGATGCCTTCTTTTACCATAAAATGGCATTTTTCCCAATTCAGAACAAGGGGAGTGTCTTCGCACCGCTTAAGCATACATTTCAAATTGGCAAGGCAAGAAGAGAAGGAATCCCCGAAGACCGAGAAATCATCCATGAAGACTTCCATGGTTTGTTCAACCATGTCATGGAAGATAGCTAACATACACCTTTGGAAAGTCCCGGGCGCATTACATAAGCCAAAAGGCATTCTTTTGTAAGCAAATGTGCCATAGGACAAGTGAATGTCGTCTTCTCTTGATCTTGGGGATCGATGGGTATTTGAAAATAACCCGAGAAACCATCAAGAAAGCAGTAATATTCATTACCCGCTAAACGTTCAAGCATTTGGTCCATAAAAGGTAGAGGGAAATGATCCTTTCTCGTGGCATCATTGAGTTTGCGGTAGTCTATACAAACTCTCCACCCAGTAACGAGACGAGTGGAAATCAACTCGTTGTGTTCATTGGGAACAACGGTTATTCCGCCCTTTTTGGGCACACAATGGATTGGACTAACCCATGGGGAATCCGAAATAGGGAAAATCATACCCGCATCAAGAAGTTTGATAACCTCTGTTTTGATGACTTCATGGATTTTTGGATTCACCCTTCGTTGGCTTTGAATTGTGGGCTTAAAGTCGTCCTCCATGAGAATTTTGTGTGTGCAGAAGTGAGGATCAATTCCACGAATATCCGAAATCTTCCAAGCAATAGCCTTCTTATGATCTTTCAACACGGCGACAAGTCGGGCTTTCTCTTTATCCTTCAAATCCTTAGCAATGATGACTGGCGACTTCTTCTCTTCTTCAAGGAATACATACTCAAGATGGGGCGGCAACTCCTTAAGTTCTAGATCCGGAGGATTGTCGACGGGAGGCGTATTCGAAGTCGAAGTATCGATAGCAATAACCGTGGGAGATGGAGGAGAAGGAGTGTCTTCTTTGAGAAGGTTTTTAATGAAGCTGAGATCTTCATCCCAATTGGTAGTAGAATCGTCATTGTCTAAATGCACATCTCCCATGGTGGCTTCCAAATCATTCCAAAGGAAATCACTTTCTCCAAATAGAGATAGTGATGAGTCGATAGAGGAAACGGTCTCAACATTGGGAAGAGATGTAGGAATACTTTTACAAGCATCTTTGAAGTGTTCTTCACAAGCCTCATCAAGAACGTCAATACAATTAACACTCTCGTATGAATAAGGCTGTTTAGACAACTTTCCCATGTTGAAGACTACTTTATCGTCACCCACTCTCATGATAAGCTCACCGGCTTCAACATCTATGAGAGTGCGACCGGTCCTCAGGAATGGACGACCAACAATTAGTGGCACACGAGGGTCTATCTCGTAGTCGACGACAACAAAATCAGCAGGAAAGGTGAATTTGTCGACTCCTACAATGACGTCTTCGGCTATCCCCACTGGATAAGCAACCGTACGGTTAGCTAATTCCAAAGTCATTTTGGTGGGGACTAGCTCTGGGAGAGATAATTGCTTCCAAACGCTTAGAGGCATGAGATTAATACTGGCACCTAGATCGGCTAGGGCCATGCAATTCTCTACTCCCGGGAAATTGCAAGGGATAAGAAAACGACCCGGATCACCAAGCTTAGTTGGCAATTTCCTTAAGAGCACTGCAGAGCAATTCTCATTAAGTTGGGTGTTGGCAATATCGAGGAGCTTTTCCTTGTCACTCAGAAGATCTTTAAACATTTTTGCGTATTTGGGCATGTGAGCGAGAGCCTCAGCGAAGGAGATATTGAAATTCAATTGTTTGAACATTTTAAGGAAGTTCGAAACCTGAATAACATCCTTACTCTTTTGTTTCTCTTTCCTCAACCTAGATGGATAAGGTATATTGGATGAAGAAGAAGGCTTTAGGGGAATAGGTTCACTCACAACCACGAGTGGAGGAGGGGTAGAAGGAAGAGGTGGAGAAATTAGGGAAGGAGAAGGATGAGGAATAGGAGCAGGTGACTCGTTCTCCTTAGTCACAACCACCGGTGGAGGAATAGGAAGCTCGGGTTCCTTGGTACCTTTACCACTTCGAGTGGTGATTGCTTTCATCTCCCCTCTTGGGTTCGCAACGGTGTTACTCGGAAGAGTACCCGAAGAAGAGGGTTGATTACCTTGAAAGAAACTAGCCATCATGTTCCTTAGATCATTAGTTTGGCTATCCAACGTGTTTCTCATGTCGGCTCTCAAATCGTTCCCTTGTTTGACCAAATCTGCCTTCAAGTTTCGCACTTCCTGTTGGAGATTTTCCACAATCACATCATTGGTCCTCATGTAGGTTCCAACCTCTTGGTGTAATGCAGTGGTGGTTTGGTTGGGAGGAGCATTGTATGCGGGTGGTTGATAAGCAGGTTGTTGGTAAACTTGGTTGTTACGTTGAGGTGGTTGTTGCTGCTTGTGAGGAGGTATGTATGGTTGTCGAGGTTGTTGTTGTTGTTGAGGAGGGCGGTTGAGGTTTTGTTGTTGGTTTGGGTTGGTAGGAGGAAAACCAGGTGGTGAAAGATAAATGTTGGAGCGGTAGCTAAGCAAATTACGGTCACCTTGAGGTCTAGCTTGATAAGCAGGTTGAGGATAGGTGCCATATGCCGCATTCACATTCTCAGCAGAGTAGTCTTGGGTGGCGGTACAAGTTGTGTAAGAGTGAGGACCACCGCATATCTCACAAGGTTGGCTGACAGCATTAACTTAAGCGTTTTTAGCGTTGTTGTTGTTGTTGTTGCTGACGGTGTGGGTGACAAGCGATTCAAGAAGCGTAGTGATTTTGTCAAGTCTCTTGTCGCTGTCACTAGTGCTAGCACTAGCGACATTGGTCCGAACACTCTTGGTTTGCACACGAGATTTATTCTCAATGATGTCCCAAGCAGCATTGGAAGTCTTAGCCAATAGATTACCCCCCGAGGCACTGTTCAGTGAATCTTGGTCACTCATGCTTAAACCATTGTAAAAAGTATTAATTTGATGTACTTTTGTAAAACCATGTTGTGGGCATTTTCTTAAAAGATCTTTAAAACGATCCCAAGATTCACTGAATGACTCATCGTACTTTTGTTCAAAATTTATGATCTCATTCCGCAAAGCGGTAGTACGAGAGGGTGGGAAAAAGTAATTTATAAACTTTGTTTCCAAATCCGTCCACGAGAGAATACTCTGTGGCGGTTCCTTAGCAAGCCAATGCCGGGCTTGTCCCTCTAAAGAAAAGGGAAAAAGTTGTAACCTTATAACCTCTTGTGGAACACCATTGAACTTGACCGTGTTGGTGAGTTGCAAGAATCTCTTGATATGGTCATGTGGATCATCAATGGTACGTCCCAAGAATGGTTGAGCGAAGACCATCTGGATAAAGCCTGATTTTAGCTCAAAGTTGTTGGCGGCAATTGGAGGTATGACAATTGGATCCGTGTTGCCATCTACGTGAGCTTGCAGCAATTCAATCATCGGTCGATTATCCGGAAGGGGCTCATTGTTGTTGTTATTGTTCATGTTATTGAAAGGTGGGTTGTTGTTGTTATTATTGTTTGGAGGTGGTACACCGGCCATGTCTAAGTGATCGAGAGGCTCGGGCTCTTGATATGACGTGGATCGAGTGCGCATACACCTGCAAAAGAACGAACAAAGAAAAAACAAAGCAAAAATATTTTTGGTTTTTATGTTTTTTTTAATTTTTTTTTTGTATTTTTGAAAATTTTATATTTTTTAGGATTTTTTGAAAATTTTTCTGAGAAAGTAACGTTCACGGGGAACGGATCCCAAAATCCAAGTTCTCACAAAAAACTTTTGATCTTAACGAGAAGAGCCGGCAGCGGTGCCATTTGATACAATTGTTTTTGTATGGGTTCTAATTTCTCTCACAGTCCTCTCGAATTGATCTTGGCCTTAAGTGGAATGATTGTTCTTGGTATTAAATAAAAGGTTTGGTTTTCTAAACTACTTAATGTTAAAATGTAATAAATTGTAAATTTAAATCAAAGATAATTAATTTAATGACGATTAATAAAAACTTGAATTAAAATTAAAATTAAAATTAAGATTAAAATTAAAATTAAAGCCACAGTTATAATAAAAACAAGGAATAAAAACAAGAAATAAAGAAACAATAAACAGTAAGAAAACCTTAAAGATACCCAAAAGAAACTGATTTAGAAGATTGTCCTTGGTTCGGAAGTTTAGCTTCATTCGGAACTTAGGACTGATTCGGAACTTTTTGGTTCGTTCGGAAGTTAATGCTCATCCGAAAGTTTAGCTTCATTCGGAACTTAGGACTGATTCGGAACTTTTTGGAAAATAAACCTTCATTCGGAACTTTTCATTTCATTCGGAACTTTCTACTGATTCGGAAGTTTTAGGTTCATCCGGAACTTACTGTTCATTCGGAAGATTTTACTTCATTCGGAACTTTATGATTCATGCGGAACTTTTTTAAACAAAACTCATTCGGAACTTTTTGATTCACTCGGAACTTTTGGAAAACAGCTTTGGTCGGAACTTCAGGTGTTCATCCGGAACTTACTGTTCATCCGGAACTTTCAGAAACCCAGATACAGTAATATACCCGAAGAACAAGGAAAACTAATTTTAAACCAAAAATCACCAAATTTTTCACCAAATCTTGAATAAAACTAAACACAAAGCATCTATTAACCATAAGCTACAAATCCCATCAACAAAAACACAAATCCCAACAACTTTTGAAGATCAAATCAAGAAAATAAAAACTTAAGAACTTGAGGATAAAGATGATGATGAACAAGATGAAATGGAAAGATTAAACAAAGAACTTGTATTGAATGATTAATGTTTTAACAAGATCAAACAAAGATTAAAACAACAAGATTGGAAAAACAAAGATTAAAATCACCAATCACCCTAGTGGTGATGGTGAATATACGAACTAAAGAGAGAAAAAGGTGGAAGAAGGAAAAACTAAAACTAACTGACTAAAATGTGTGAGGGGTGAGCTTTATATAGGCTTATCCTTTGGTTGGTGAGTGGGCTTCCTCCCGTTCTTCTTGTCTTTTCGTCTTTTCAGAAAAGTTTCCGTTTTCGATTCTGATTCGGGATTTGTCGTCGATTAAATTTAACTCGTCTTTTAATTTCTTCGTTTAATAGACTTGAGTTTCTTCGACTTGTGTAAATCTTCCATCTTTGGTCCTTTTCTTCGATAAATCTTCGAATAGGCCCAGTGACTTCAAATCTTTTGCATCTCTTGGACAATAGACTTTATCTTGAGTCTTTTTCTTCAGTAAAACTCGTGCAATCCCATGTTTTCTTCAATATTCATCCGGTTGGCTCTGAAAACACAATAAACACAAAAACCACGCATAATTCCAAACAAATGATATTAAATACGTGTTTTGGTCTCGTTTTAGCCCGAATTAAGTGGTAAAAGGATGGGTGTTTACACGCCTATGAATAACATAAGCATTCAAACATATAAAATAACTAGGAAAAACAGATGGCTGCAAATGGGGAATCCTAATCAAACATACGAAGGAAAGTCCATAAAAGGACGGAATATCTTTACCTTATGTCCAGTAGTGAAGCTAGAATGGAAGCTGAACGATCTACTCCGACTTCACGGATACTACATAAATAAGGGACACGTATGAGTTGTCTGATTACTATGTGTTTTACTGGTTCTGTGTGTTCTTAGCTTATTTTATATGCTCCTGTCATGTTTACTATTTCAAGTGTTATCTTGTACTTATTCACGTTTTACATATATTCTGATTATGTATTTCATGAATTATTGTATTACTATACTTGTAGTGCCATAATAAGTAACTTTCCAAAAATAGCAGGTTTCCAAAAATAGTAAGTTTCCAAAAATAGAAAGTTTCCAAAAAAAAGTTCCAAAAGTAGTAAGTTTCCTTAAATAGAAATAAGCTTGATTTATATGTCCAGAATATAAGCTAGTTCGTAGTAATCTTAATTCATAAGTCATGATGATTTATTAGTAAAGTTTATCAAATTAAATACTTAGGCTAAAATGATTATTAATTAATAATGAAATGCATGGTTTTATTAGTTAATAATATGTCATGGTTAATTTAATAAAACTTTAACTTATACAATTAATTAAATTAAAGCATGGTTTTTAATTTAATTAAGTCCAAATAAATACTTAGGTAAATTTTCATGATTAATTAAATAAATTAATATAACCTAAGTACATAGTTAATTTAACTATTACATGTGAAAATTAATTAAATTAACCAATTAAGTTTTATAGACTAACATGTGTTCCCGTTCCCTAAAACATGAGACTAAACCGAGCCAAACACCACAGCCCGTCGACTGGGTGTTTTCTACTAGCGGCCAACAGCTTTAGGCTGTTGCCGGTTACCATTGATCGGCCAGGGTTCCCACTGGCCTAGGCCGTGTCCCCCTGCTGTACACCAAGTTCCCATCAAGAGCAATGAAGCTCTCGGTTGCCACTGTTTTTGGTCACTCCCCACTGTTGGGGCTTGTGGCTTGCGGCTGGGTAACCAAAACCACACGTCGACCCATTTGGGTCGCTGCTGATGGTGAAAAACCCTACCGAGAGTCTTGGACTCTCGGTTTGTGTGCAATCCGAACCCAACACAACCAAACCCGAATTCCTTTTATTTTTTGTAAAATGATAATGAATGAAAAGGGTTTTCCTGATGTTTGCTAAATTTTCATAACGGGTCGGGCTTTTGGGCCCTCTTGTTTCTTTCTTAGCCGCAACCTACAACACACACACACAAGGTTTCGTTTTCATTTCACGTGTTAATATATAGCGTACGTGTTCGTGTTTTAAATTTCGTGTTTTATTTCTTGTATTGTTTATACGTATAATACGTAAATACTTATCGTAATACTTGTATTAATTGTTCATGATATGTGACGTATATTAATGATCATTAAAGTTTTAATTTGTTCGTGTTTTCATGCATTTAATATTCTTGGTATTTTTATACGGGTTTTACACATATAGACCACGCCACACAGGCAAACGTGGACAAGAAGCTAGAGTAGATAATGTATCAATACGATCACATACTCCATGAAGAAGAAGGCCCATGGAGGAACCAAACCATTTTCCACTCACATTCAAATAACAAATGTTTTATGGTCTTTGGATTTGATTGACATAGGGGGAAAATCAGTAAAGAAGCATAATTTCGTTGAAACAACCTGTCACGCGTAGCAAGGGTATCTGGACACGCTTTCATAAAAAGAGTCTAATCTTTGAAATAACATTAAGACATCAGATTTGTTTCCAAACGTCTCATGTAGGATTGGAAGAAGAAGCAGCAGGAACCATATCCTTTTCTTTTAATAGCAGAGCTTGTCGGTATCACAAGCACAAAATAATTTTCTGTATCATCATAATGCCAAAAAAGTTTGTCTTGTACGCCTGTATTAGAAATGAGAATTTGTGAGACAAAATCAGCATTACTTGGAAAAGAGATCGTGTTGTAATTTGGAAAAAAATTTCATTCCCCATAACAATGAAATCATAAACTAGGGAAGAACTTTTGAAGGGGTCCCAAGATTCACGAATGAAAAAATCAGAACTATAAGGCACCACTTTTGTGTCCAAAATGAAATTTATTTTGCCATTTTTGACCTGCCATAGGATACCTTGAAGGAGAATGTTAGGACCATTGTAATAGTTAAATGTAATAGGTAGACTAGGAGGTATGTAGTTCCTCCTGGTCCTAGTAGTAGTAGGAGCAAGTCGTGCTCCTGGTCCTGGTCAAAGTCAAACTTTATTATTTGTTTATTATTCTGTTAGTATATGCATGAGATATGTTAGGAAAGGATATGCATATCAGTTTTACACGTTTTGTTTAATGCTGTATTAGGGTTTCCTTGTAGTATAAAAGGAACCTTAGGCAGAAGGGTTAGACACCTTCACCAAACGTAGTTCTAGTTATTATCAATATTAGAAATCCTTAGAAAGGATCAAGTCTTTATAGTTATTCTGTTCTTCTTTATTATATATATATTCTGCATTCATATTGTGTATAGAGTCTCTCTGTGGATTGACTTGTGATTACAGAAGTCATTCACCGTTCCTGACAGGCTGCAAGATCTACATTCAATAGACCCAACAAGTGGTATCAGAGCTTGTTGGATCTCGATCTGGTTGATCTACAAGGTTTTCATATGTTATTTTCTGTTTTTATATAAATAAAGTTGTTGATCTAGGGTTTTTCCCAAGAAACCCTAGATGATTCGTTGTTTTGTTGCTGCTGATCTATCATTTGCTGTTACTGTGATGTTGGTACTGTGATGGTGGTCATATTGGTTTTGGTGAGTTGGTTCTTGAAATCAACAATGAACCCCAATATGGTCTAAGATGATAAAGGCTGAAGGTTTTCGTGGCAGATTCGTTTTTGAAGGGTGATCTCAAATCAGATTCGTGATGAAACAGTTTTGACGAATCTAGGGTTTCTATAAACCCTAATACTTTCAGAGTTATTTGTGTGCTAAGAAAGATGATGGGGACGAATCTTGATTTTTCTACTATAGTGCTGCCAAGGAATACAATGTTTATATTCTTTGTTCTGCTTTGCTACTGTTCGGAAAAGAGATTTGGTATGGATTGTGGTTCAAAAGATGTTCACGTGACTGTGACTGCTCAATCACAAGAAAGAAAAGGTATCCTTAAAGTTTTCTACTTTTTATGTGGTGATATTCGTTCTCAAGTGGTCTACGGTACGTTTGAAGCTATGATTTCCATGAAAAGGTGTTGCCACAATTTTAGGGAATGGCACTATCACTGATTCCTTTATTATTAAAGTGATATATGGATGCTAATTTTATGGGGATTTTATTTGATTCGGTATATATCTCATAAATGAAACGTAATATGTTTTCCATTCTATTGGGTTATGGATGTGTGATATGTGAACGTGATATGTGGATGTGGACATTCTACGCTTAACGTGGGATGTATATGGAAGTTATATGCATGATATTTTTTTTGGGAATATAAGTTTTAATTGTGATCCGAGAGTTTTGGTGGAGGTGCTATATTGTAGGTATCTTTGATTCTATTGATAATCGTGAGCTGTTATCCTATGGGTCAAACTGGTGGTTATATCCTTCGAGAATGTTTGGTAAGAAATTTGTGTTTATTTGTAATACTGATTTTATGGAATTTCATTTTGGGATGAGAGTTTTATGAGGGAATATTCGGTTCTCAAAAGAAGTAATTACCTTATACGAGATTTTTGGAGGTTCATTCCTGATTTTTAGGGATTTCATGTTGTCAAGGTTGACTAAGCTGTTTTAAATATTAAGTTATTTATGGCAGCAACTATGGACGACGTGAGTTGAGGGATCCCTAGTTTTTAGGGATTTGCATAAAGAGTCTGATGAGAAATTGGTTTATTTCCTTATTTATGGTGCGACTTTTATAGGAAAGATCATGCATGAGATTGTTCTCGCTTCATACTTCCACGTTATACCCAAGAATAAAACAAGGAAGATATGGATTTTGGCTGATTTCTAAGGAGTATATTAGACTAGATATGGACGTTTGAGCAGGAAGTTTGGCTCACGTGTGGACATAGCTTTTGTGTGCTTTGGTCCAATGATCAAAAAGTAACCAATGGTAAGATGGATATTGGTTTGTTTTTCATGTGAGCAGCATTGAGAAAAGAAAGTGACAGTTGCTAAGATATTGGAGTTTAAACTTATCACGTGACTCATAGTTCATGCTCCCTTTATTAACGGTCCAAGAAGCAGACTGCACACACACGTGATGATGTAGCAGTAAGGCGTGTGTCCTTGTGAGTTGGGGTATGTACGTGATATGTATGAAAGGTCAAAGACGCGTGACTATTTGAAAAGGTTAGATATTATTTTGAACGTGGGAATAGGTCAGACATTAATGGAAGAAATCCCTAGATGTTAGGGCTCATAATTTTCTGAATATTTCTTTCATATATATGTCACGTGTTGGCTTGCCAAATTATAGGGATTGTAATACATTCCTTATATAACTTTCTCTATTATTTGGGACACACCTTATTCAGGTGCAAGGTTTACAACTGGCTGGACGTGGGCTGATATATTGTTTGCAGTTCTGCCAGGTTTTGTAACAGCTTCAACGACAGTTGGTTAAAAAAAAATGAAAAAAAAGAAAAAAAAGGTAGAAAGGGTTTTAAGATGCTACTGGTAGATTTTCGTTATGGTACTGGTGAGCTATGGTTCCTACGGGGCATATATTACTCATGTTGGTTGTGCTCTCGGTTCCTCCTGGTAATATTCGATGGTTCCTTCTGGTTGAATCATCGGCTCCTACTAGTCGGTTACTACTAGTCGGGTCCTACTGGTCCGTACCACTGGTCGGTTCCTACTGGTTTGTTCCTACTGCTAGGTGTATGTTCTTGCTGACTTGATTTTAGTTCCTGCTGGCTTGTTGTATACTAACTTTCTTTGGTCGGTTTTGGTTCCTTCTAGTCGAGTAAGATTTATACTACTCTGTTTTAGTGACTAGTCTGATGTCACTACTGTTACTGGAGGAGGAGTTCTCAACCCTCATCATTTCGTTGGGGTGATTCATTGAAGAAGACATTTGATTATTACTGATTTTATGTTGTAGTTGATTTTCACAGGTTTTGTGTTCTTATCATATCTTAAAAGGAAGGGAATACCTTTTAAGCTAACTTGCTTGGTTTGAATGGTGACGAAGACTCGACATATCTAGCAAAGGGGTACGATATATTCATATCTTGAAAGGAGTAGTAGATTTTTAAGATAGTTTGCTCTATGCGTACATTTGCTATCGCTTGAAGGGGTTACGTTATTGTGCTCAGTGTCTCATTTATTTGAGGATTTTGTTCGAACTCGACTTCACGTGGTTAATGCAAGACATAAGACACAAGTTTGGGAGATTCCACTTCTTCATCAAATTCGTTATACTTGATTTTCTTCATCAGTGATCTCTCCATGGAGCCTACTGGATTTGCCGTGCACTTCTTAAGGGGAAGACGATCCTTTTTGAGTCAGTTGGATGAGGAGGTTACAAGATTATTTAGGAAATAATTAAATGGTATTAATGTATAATACTTTGGAAAGTATTAATTATGTTGTAACCACCTAGGACCCCTTGCACTATAAAAGGAGGTCCTAGGGTGTAGAGATGGACACACTTCTACACACACACATTCTCTACACATTTATCTCATTGTTTGTTATACCTTCAAGGTTGTAAAACCCTATCACTATTAAGAGTGATCGTATTAATATATTGAGGCTTGGATGTTTGGTTATTTCTATTGTTCTTCTTATATATAAAGATTGGTTTCCGCACACTCTTTGTATTGTGATCAAGGCTTCAAAGATCCTTCAAGAAGTAAACTCAACAAGTGGTATCAGAGCCTCGTTGAGAAGCTTTGATTGAGAAGAACAAGATTTCTACATTCGTGTTGCTGAAGAAGACATGGCGTGCAGAACTTCAATTCCAGACGATGAGGTAATTTATATGACTGAATCTGAAGTTAGAGAATATAATGCTAGACTAAAGAATAAAATGCATGTTTATAATAACTCTGACTTAGCAATTAGTTGCGTAGAAACATATGAACAAAAATTTCTAGAACTTCAAAAACAATGTGCTGATCTGAATGCTGAAAATGATAAATATTGTCTAGAAGTTCAGTCATACAAAAGTTCTCTAAAAACATTAGAAGAACAGAAAAAGTGGTTTCAAAATACCCAATTAGAGTATGAAGATAAGATTAGGATATTAAGTATTGACTTAGAAAATACAACTAATCTATTGACATATTCTGAAAAGCTTAATACTGAGGTAAATAAAGAGAAGCAGGAACTACAAACTAAATTAGATAATGCTTTGGCTAGGTTTGATAAATGGAAAAATTCATCTAAAAACTTAGTCAAATTAGTAGATAGCTCTATGTCTGGTAGAACCAAAATTGGCTTAGGATTTAAAAACTATATTGGGCCAAATGATGTTTTTGACTCCTCTTTGTCTAGTGTGTTTGACACTACCCCTGAAGATGTGGAAGGTAGGCCTGTTTTCAATAGGTATAAACCAGCTGCAGAGATGCATGCTGTTCCTCCACCTCTCACAGGGACATTCATGCCTACCTTAGACCACTTTGACTTTGATGACTCACAAATGACATATGGTACAAGGTCCACTGACTCAATTGAAACTATTTCTGTGTCTAACGACTTTGTCTCTTGTAACTCTAGTGACAAGTCTTTAGAACCTAAGACTAGTGACCTTGACTGTTTTGAGTCCGACTCTAGTGTTGAAATACTTGATTCTGTGCCTGAACATGTTATAGTTGAACCCATTACTAGTAAATATGCCTCATGTAATTCTACCTTAAGTGCTAAATCACCTAAGTTCTATCCTCAATCTGTTTGTGCTAAAACTGAAAGTAATAGGAAAGTAGATAACCCTAGGAAAAATAATACTAGACCTAGAGGTAATCAAAGAGGTTGGAATGGCATGATGACTCAGAAATTAGATGATAACTTTGAGTTCAAAACTAAGGCTTGCTATGTGTGTGGTAGTTTTGATCACTTGCAATATACTTGTAAACATAAGAGAAAGATTAATGATCAACAAATAGTTAAACTAGTGTGGAATAACTCATGATGGGTGAATCACAAGAACTTTGGTATAAATATTCACCCAAATACAAAAAGTAACATAATTCCACAACCAAGATGCTTTAACAATATTAAGGGTACAAGGGTTGAGTCTACACGGTCACAAACAAAACTTAATATTGTTAATGCTTTAGCTAGGTGGGTTTGGAAACCTAAACAAGATGGTTTACAACATGTCTCCAAATCAAATAGTGCATCAAAGTCCTTAACAAGATATGACTATGTTGATGTATATGGAAGATTCAAGTCTATTTTGGCTTGGGACTTCCATAAGCACTAATCTTTTCTTGGTTTGTGTTCTTTTCAGCAAGTGTGATTGTAAATTTATATGATTATTATTTTCTGTATTTGTGTGAACTAACTTTTTGTAGGAAAAGAAAAGTTGTTTAAAAAAAAGGATTTTCTTGCTGGTGGATACTTAGCTCTGTTTGAGGGGAGGTTTTTGCCTAAGGGGAGGCTTGTTGTATGTATTTCTGTGTATATTAGTTTGTTTTTTGTCTAACCAATTATGTAGGATGACGTTGCTGCTGGAGGTTATAGTTTCTCCTAATAGAAATAAGTTGCTCCTAGTCGCACATGGTTCCTCCTAGTTGCATTAATCCTGCTTCTGGTGGACCATTGTTCTTCCTGGTGCATCCTACGTTCCTGCTGGTTGACTCATAGTCTTTGCATTGTTTAAAAAAAATAATTAAAAAAATAAAAAAAAAATAAAATAAAAATAAAAAAATAAAATAAAAAAAAATTCTATATATATAATATCTGCTTATACTTTTAAAAAATCTTGCCATTTGGAAATTTGTACATACCATATAATATCTGCTTATACTTTTCCATCATGGTTCTGGTTTTCACTCATGGGATGTACTACTAGTGTTGGATTCGTCCACACAACAAATGGTGTTCAACTCACCACGTCTCATAGACAAGAAAGAGTTGGTTCACCATGAGGGTACGGCTCTGGTGTGATTCTCAAATCCGTTGATGGTTCCCAGTTTACCCAAAATTTGATGGTCTTCACTCGCCTTGGTCCTAGACTGAAGAGTGGCTAGTCCAGGGGGGGGGGGGGTTACGGCTCTTGGTAAAGAACATTCCAAATCCGTTGATAGCTATAATAGCTTGCTCAAAGCAATAGGGTAATCAACTCACCGATGCTTTATTGCTAAGAGTTGGCTAGTCCAGAAGGGTACGGCTTCTGGTAAAGAACACATCAAATCCGTTGACGGCTATGATGATTTGCCCAAAATCATCAGGGTACTCCAACTCACCGATGATTCACGTTCCAAGAGTTGGACTGGGTACTAGTCTCCCAGGCTGATGTCATGATTCCACCAAAAGGCTGGCTAGCCCAAGAGTGAGTAGCTACTTGGTAAAGGCTTATCAAATCTGCTCCTGTTGCTGTCAAGATTCAACATGTGCAGATGTTTTCAAGCTTTAAAGTAGTTCAGACGTTAGTGTATCAACAACTACTTTTGTGTTTCTTCTAGTAAGATTGTTGCTGTTGTGGTTAATATTCCAATCCTCATGCTTATTGGTGACACATCTACTTGGAAACTTGAACTCAACAAAGTTAAATTCAAGTTTAGGGGAGGATTGTTAGGACTCATGGATTTAGAAGTTACTCCTGGTGTTATAGTTCCTACTACTAGTATTCTATAATAGATTGACTTAAGAATGAGCCAGACCCCCCAGTCAATGTTCACATGTACAGGTCTATGATTGGCTCCCTCATGTATTTGACTGCATCACGTCCGGATATCATGTTTGCAGTAAGTGCTTGTTCTAGACACCAGGTGACTCCAACGGTTTCGAATTTAAATGCAGTGAAGAAGATTTTCAAGTATATCAAGGCTCAACCTAAACTGGGCTTATGGTATCCTAGAGAATCATCTTTTGTTCTAGAAGCATTTAGTGATATTGACTATGCAGTTGCTAATAATGACAGAAAGTCTACTACTGGTGGTTGTCAATTCTTGGGTCGTCGACTTATTTCATGGCAATGCAAGAAACAGACAATAGTAGCTACTTCTTCAACAGAAGCTGAATACGTTGCTGCTGCTAGTTGTTGTGGACAGGTTTTGTGGATCCAAAACCAGATGTTGGATTATGGTTTCACTTTTATGAACACCAAAATTTTTATTGAAAATCAAAGCACTATTTGCATTGTGAAGAATCCTGTTTTTCATCAGCGAACAAAGCATATTGAAATTAGGAACCATTTTATACGGGATGCCAATGAGAAGAAGCTGATACAGGTTCTTAAAGTTTATACGGATGATAATGTTGCTGATTTGTTGACCAAAGCCTTTGATGGTCCTCGGTTTAACCACTTGGTGGTTCACATTGGGATGGTCAATCCTTGAGGTCTAGGATTGAGGGGAGGCTAAGCCTCTGGGGAGTCATTGTTTACATATTCTTAGGACATACTAACGTATTGGTAAAATTTAGCAACATATTACATTGGTTATGGTGGTGTGTGTTACTCTTGGTGGAGGATTTTGCTCACTTCTGGTGGTTATGGTCTTACATGACTGGCTTCTGGTCCTCATTGGTCAGCTTCTAGTCATAATTGGTTGGATTCTGGTGGTTCAAAATTCTTCTTTGTCAAGTGGTGATTGGCTTTTGGTACTGTTCTGGGACACTGTTCATTCTTATTATCCTTTGTTGACAACATTTTGCTTCTGGTCTGACCATTGTATGCTTTGACTTTTAGTCAACGCTTCCAATTCTGGTATTTACATTTTTACTTAACTTTGGTAACTTGGAATTTGGGAAGTATGTTAAAAGGGGCAAGTGGTTACTAAGTAATAATGTGAAATTTGAAAGGGCAACCCCCCATTAATAGGGGTCAATGAACAGTTACTACTTACCTTATTTATGGTCAAATTAACCCCCTTGACTCAATCATTCCATTCATCACACACACAAAACCGATCCTACTCTCTCAACCCTAACCAAAATCCTCCTTCCATCACTTAATCAAGATCCATGGCTGCCCTAGTATACCAACCTGCTCACAACAAGGTCGCCTTTCTAGGTGATGGTCCCCATCGTGATGATTTTACAGATATTCTTGACTTCATTGAGGCTTCAAACCTAAGGTATGCTTTTACTGTATGTCCCACTATCTATGATAGTGTCATTTGTCAGTTTTGGGCATCTGCTCGTCTTATGGTTGTGGTTGGTCGTCCATGTGAACTCCATGTTACCATAGATGGACGTTCATATGTGGTGTTTGAGGCTTCTATTCGATCTTCCCTTCATCTTCAAGATGAGGGTGGTGTTGAGTCCATCCCCAATTCGGAGGTTTTGGAGGGGATGGCTGCTATAGGGTACAATCATGGGGGGAAGTTTAACTTCCAGAAAAACAGGTTTTCCCCCTAATGGAAGCTTTTGGTGCATTTTCTGATTCATTGTTTAATTCCCAAGTCTGGGAGTTGGGATGCTTTCCCTACTCCTTTGGCTACTGGTCTCATTTGCTTGGCTCAGGGTAGAGTTTTTAATTTTCTCATTATCTGTTTGAGGGGATGGTTAGTAATCTATCTAATGCTGGTTAAAGGAATAAGTTTCTTATGTATCCTAGGTTTTTACAACAAATACTGGTTTGCATTCCTCGTGATAGGACTGAACATGTGCCGTCTAAGCTTACTGCAAAAGTGTATTATAATATGGTCCATGGGTTTACCGGGGAGTGGAGGCCCATTACTGAGGCCATGTTGGGGCTGGCTCAGGGTCGTATGGAGGAGGAGGAGGAGGCTCCTGAGTTTGTTGTGATTGATGATGACCCTATGGAGGAGAAGGCTCCTACTGGTGGTGCTTCTCATGTGGTTGAGGAGGAGCTGGTTGAGGAGGTGGTGGTTGAAAAACCATCCCCTTCCAAGGCTGGTCCTTCTTCAGTACCACAAAAGTCTCCATTTATGGAGACTCCACCTCCTAGTCCTGCTCCACACTCTTTTGATAAGCCTTTTGGTGCTAGTACTCCTACTGTTGACCCATCTGTTGCTTCGAGCTCCAATGATGCCGTCCCTGACCCGAGTTCTCTTGGTGGGCAGGCGGAGGAGCCTACTACACTTATGTCGTTACTTGATCTTATGCACAGGTATCATGAGCGGATTATTTCATTGGAAGCTAATTTGAATCAACACCGGAAACTTACTAGGGAGTTTGTTCTTCCTCTGGCTGATCGCATCAAAGCTTTGGAGACTCAGCAAAGACGACGAAAGAAGCATGTGATCCACTCTGATTCTGATGAGGAGGGTATGGAGCGTGTTGAGAATGGTTTGACATTGTTGGCAAAGGCTGCCTTTGCTGATAAATTGTATGATGATTTGCCGGTTCCTCCGACTTCCTCCAGTGTTCCTTCTCCGGCTGGAGTTTCCACTCCTATGGATGGTGCTTCTGGTCCTGCTGCTGGTTCCAATGCTGGTCCATCCCATGATTCGAAGGGGAAGGCCCCAATGACTGATGCTCCCTCGCCACCTCGCAAGCGTACACGCAGACAGCTTGAGGAGGATAGTCTAGGTTAGGAGGCTGCTCAACGGATCCAAGCTGAGATTGATGAGGCTGAAAGGGATGTGGCTGAGGCGCTTCAACAACAGAGGCGTGAACAAGTTCAGCATGATGCAATGCATTGGAGTGATAGTGATTGGATGCAGGTATTGACTATTCTTAACAGGGATTATGCCCAGTTCACTGATCTTTTGGGTGACGATGTGGATGAGCATAACTGTATTCCAAGAGCCATGGTGTTGATGCGCAAGCAACAGTTGGCACTTGCTGCACAGCTTCGTGAGAAGAGAAAGAACAGACCTTTATCAAGAACTGAGGAGCGCAAGCAGATGCAGCGATATGTGAAGTATCAATCGGCTGCTTATTTTCAAGCTGGTTGGAAATGGGACAGGGTTCGGGCTTTGACTTTTAATGAGCTCAAGGCACTCTATGAACGTATGGTCAAGCATCAGAGTCAACCCATTCCAGAACGATTTATCTACCATCCCCCTCCTCGTGTGGTGACCACTTCTTCTCCTGTTGTTTCTACTGGTCCTTCATCTGATCCTACTCCTGGTTCTGCTGCTACTCCATTGGTTTTTGTTGCTACTTCAGTTGGTACCACTACTTCTCCTTTGGTTGCTCCTTTGGGTTCTTCTTCCGGTCCTGCTACCACCACCACACATGCTACCACCACCACCTTTGCTAACACAACAACTATAACTGCTACACCTGATATGCCATCTCCATCACCACCGGTTCCTGGAACTCAACCTATTCCTACTTCTAGTGCAGCTCCTATTGATTCCTTGGGTGGGCCAACTCATGAGTCTACTTCTCCTGCTCCCACTGTTGCTGCTGAGGTAAAGGTAAAGGTTGAACCCTCACCAAGTGATTCCACACCTCGACGTTCGCTTCGCCAGAAAACAGCTCGACGTGTTAGACGTGGCAAGACTGTCCCTTATGAGAAGCATGATCCTGAGAATTTGATTGATGTAGCTTCTGACAGTGATTCTGATTTGCCTTTGGGAAATGGGCATATTACTGGTTGGACGGTTGAGCGTTCCACAACTCTTCCTGGTATGGTATCCCATAGAATTACTCTTAGTGATGGGTCTGTGCGGTTAGCTTCGGGTTTGCAGGGTGTTTTGTCTTGGGCTGATCGTATGGATCTTATGGCTTTATATGGGTTTGTGGATTCTGGCATGCCTTTTGATCCCATGGCTGTGTCTTCCTGGCCTGGTCTGCGCATTTGGGCTGATCTTAAGCTGATGCTTGATGCACCTCCTCATGCTCCTGTCTCTGGTATATGGAAGGATCAAATGCAATGGGTGATTCAGCGATGGAAGTTATATGAGGGATGTGGTGTGCATATGTTGGAGTTGGAATCTGGTCATATGGTTTTCATGCTCACAGATGTGGATTATCCTTTGACGATTTCTTCGATGGAGGCTATGTTGGCTAGTCACTTGCAAATTTCCAATGCTCCATCAGGGAATGAGTCCTCTATGGCCACAGCATTGGTGGACGGCATCCAGGCACGTTTGAAGGCTGATAAGAAGGCTGCTTTTGGTCTGTGATTTGGTTGGGTTGTAAGTGTTTCTGTTTTGTATTTTTTGTTCATTTGTTCTTATTATCATTCTTTTCACCAATATATAAAGTGATTGGTGAATTTCATTCTTTATAGTTAAAAAAAACAACAACATAAACTAACACTACATACGTTTTAAAAAAAAAATATATATATATAATTTTTATATAATATCTGCTTATACTTTCAACACATCTTGGATTTTATACTTGTGCATATGATACCATTTGCTGCTTCACACTATGGGTTCTGGTTACTGAATTGTGCTTGTACTGGTTACTGGTTTCACTTGGTGTTGGACTTGCTCCTCACAACAAATGGTTCTCAACTCACCATGTCTCATCGACAAGAAATAGTTGATTCACCTTGAGGGTACGGCTCCTGGTGCGATTCTCAAATCCGTTGATGGTTGCCAGGTTACCCAAAACTGGATGGTTTTCACTTGCCATGGTCCTAGACAGAAAAGTGGCTAATCCAAGGGGGTACGGCTCTTGGTAAAGATTCTATCAAATCCGTTGATAGCTGTAATAGCTTGCTTATAGCTATAGGGTTTTCAACTCACCGATGCTTTATTGCTAAGAGTTGGCGAGTCCAGAGGGGTACGGCTTCTGGTAAAGACATATCAAATCCGTTGACGGCTGTGATGGTTTGCCTAAAATCATCAGGGTACCCCCATTCACCATTGATTCATGTTCTAAGAGTTGGGTTGGGTTCTAGTCTCCCAGGGTGATGCTTATTCCACCAGAAAGACTGGCTAGCCCAAGAGCGAGCAGCTACTTGGTAAAGGCTCATCAAATCTGCTCATGTTGCTAAAAGATTCAACACGATACTGATTTGTTCCAAGCTTTGAAGAAGCTTCTAGTGTTTCATGTTGCGGCAGTTCTTCTGACTCTTATCTTGCTGATGCTGCTTTTAGTTTTGCTGATTCAATCCTCGGGCTTTATTTGCATGTTTTCCAGGAAACTTGAACTCAACAGGTCAAATTCAAGTTTAGGGGAGGATTGTTAGGACCATTGTAATAGTTAAATGTAATAGGTAGACTAGGAGGTATGTAGTTCCTCCTGGTCCTAGTAGTACTAGGAGCAAGTCGTGCTCCTGGTCCTGGTCAAAGTCAAACTTTATTATTTGTTTATTATTCTGTTAGGATATGCATGAGATATGTTAGGAAAGGATATGCATATCAGTTTTACACGTTTTGTTTAATGCTGTATTAGGATTTCCTTGTAGTATAAAAGGAACCTTAGGCAGAAGGGTTAGACACCTTCACCAAACGTAGTTCTAGTTATTATCAATATTAGAAATACTCAGCAAGTGTGATTGTAAATTTCTATGATTATTATTTTCTGTATTTGTGTGAACTAACTTTTTGTAGGAAAAGAAAAGTTGTTTAAAAAAAAAAGGATTTTCTTGCTGGTGGATACTTAGCTCTGTTTGAGGGGAGGTTTTTGCCTAAGGGGAGGCTTGTTGTATGTATCTCTGTGTATATTAGTTTGTTTTTCGTCTAACCAATTATGCAGGATGACGTTGCTGCTGGAGGATATAGTTTCTCCTAATAGAAATAAGTTGCCCCTAGTCGCACATGGTTCCTCCTAGTTGCATTAATCCTGCTTCTGGTGGACCATTGTTCTTCCTGGTGCATCCTACGTTCCTGCTGGTTGACTCATAGTCTTTGCCTTGTTTAAAAAAAATAAAAAATAAAAATAAAAATAAAATAAAAATAAAAAATAAAATTTCTATATATATAATATCTGCTTATACTTTTCAAAAATCTTGCCATTTGGAAATTTGTACATACCATATAATATCTGCTTATACTTTTCCATCATGGTTCTGGTTTTCACTCATGGGATGTACTACTAGTGTTGGATTCGTCCACACAACAAATGGTGTTCAACTCACCACGTCTCATAGACAAGAAAGAGTTGGTTCACCATGAGGGTACGGCTCTAGTGTGATTCTCAAATCCGTTGATGGTTCCTAGTTTACCCAAAATTTGATGGTCTTCACTCGCCTTGGTCCTAGACTGAAGAGTGGCTAGTCCAGGGGGTACGGCTCTTGGTAAAGAACATTCCAAATCCGTTGATAGCTATAATAGCTTGCTCAAAGCTATAGGGTAATCAACTCACCGATGCTTTATTGCTAAGAGTTGGCTAGTCCAGAAGGGTACGGCTTCTGGTAAAGAACACATCAAATCCGTTGACGGCTGTGATGATTTGCCCAAAATCATCAGGGTACTCCAACTCACTGATGATTCACGTTCCAAGAGTTGGACTGGGTACTAGTCTCCCAGGGTGATGTCATGATTCCACCAAAAGGCTGGCTAGCCCAAGAGTGAGTAGCTACTTGGTAAAGGCTTATCAAATCTGCTCCTGTTGCTGTCAAGATTCAACATGTGCAGATGTTTTCAAGCTTTAAGGTAGTTCAACAGTTAGTGTATCAACAACTACTTTTGTGTTTCTTCTAGTGAGATTGTTTCTGTTGTGTTTAATATTCCAATCCTCATGCTTATTGGTGACACGTCTACTTGGAAACTTGAACTCAACAAAGTTAAATTCAAGTTTAGGGGAGGATTGTTAGGACTCATGGATTTAGAAGTTACTCCTGGTGTTATAGTTCCTACTACTAGTATTCTATAATAGATTGACTTAAGAATGAGCCAGACCCCCCAGTCAATGTTCACATGTACAGGTCTATGATTGGCTCCCTCATGTATTTGACTGCATCACGTCCGGATATCATGTTTGCAATAAGTGCTTGTTCTAGACACCAGGTGCCTCCAACGGTTTCGAATTTAAATGCAGTGAAGAAGATTTTCAAGTATATCAAGGCTCAACCTAAACTGGGCTTATGGTATCCTAGAGAATCACCTTTTGTTCTAGAAGCATATAGTGATAGTGACTATGCAGGTGCTAATAATGATAGAAAGTCTACTACTGGTGGTTGTCAATTCTTGGGTCGTCGACTTATTTCATGGCAATGCAAGAAATAGACAATAGTAGCTACTTCTTCAACAGAAGCTGAATACGTTGCTGCTGCTAGTTGTTGTGGACAGGTTTTGTGGATCCAAAATCAGATGTTGGATTATGGTTTCAATTTTATGAACACCAAAATTTTTATTGACAATCAAAGCACTATTTGCATTGTGAAGAATCCTGTTTTTCATCAGCGAACAAAGCATATTGAAATTAGGCACCATTTTATACGGGATCCCAATGAGAAGAAGCTGATACAGGTTCTAAAGCTTATACGGATGATAATGTTGCTGATTTGTTGACCAAAGCCTTTGATGGTCCTCGGTTTAACCACTTGGTGGTTCACATTGGGATGGTCAATCCTTGAGGTCTAGGATTGAGGGGAGGCTAAGCCTCAGGGGAGGCTTTGTGTACATATTCTTAGGAAAGACTAACGTATTGGTACATTTTAGCAACATATTACATTGGTTCTGGTGGTGTGTGTTACTCCTGGTGGAGGATTTTGCTCACTTCTGGTGGTTATGGTCTTACATGACTGGCTTCTGGTCCTCATTGGTCAGCTTCTAGTCATAATTGGTTAGATTCTGGTGGTTCAAAATTCTTCTTTGTCAAGTGGTGATTGGCTTTTGGTACTGGTCTGGGACACTGTTCATTCTTATTATCCTTTGTTGACCACATTTTGCTTCTGGTCTGACCATTGTGTGCTTTGACTTTTAGTCAACGCTTCCAATTCTGGTATTTACATTTTTAATTAACTTTGGTAACTTGGAATTTGGGAAGTATGTTAAAAGGGGCAAGTGGTTACTAAGTAATAATGTGAAATTTGAAAGGGCAACCACCCATTAATAGGGGTCAATGAACAGTTACTACTTACCTTATTTATGGTCAAATTAACCCCCTTGACTCAATCATTCCATTCATCACACACAAAAAACCGATCCTACTCTCTCAACCCTAACCAAAATCCTCCTTCCATCACTTAATCAAGATCCATGGCTGCCCTAGTATACCAACCTGCTCACAACAAGGTCGCCTTTCTAGGTGATGGTCCCCATCGTGATGATTTTACAGATATTCTTGACTTCATTGAGGCTTCAAACCTAAGGTATTCTTTTACTGTATGTCCCACTATCTATGATAGTGTCATTTGTCAGTTTTGGGCATCTGCTCGTCTTGTGGTTGTGGTTGGTCGTCCACGTGAACTCCATGTTACCATAGATGGACGTTCATATGTGGTGTTTGAGGATTCTATTCGATCTTCCCTTCATCTTCAAGATGAGGGTGGTGTTGAGTCCATCCCCAATTCAGAGGTTTTGGAGGGGATGGCTGCTATAGGGTACAATCATGGGGGGAAGTTTAACTTCCAGAAAAACAGGTTTTCCCCCCAATGGAAGCTTTTGGTGCATTTTCTGATTCATTGTTTAAGTCCCAAGTCTGGGAGTTAGGATGCTTTCCCTACTCCTTTGGCTACTGGTCTCATTTGCTTGGCTCAGGGTAGAGTTTTTAATTTCTCTCATTATCTGTTTGATGGGATGGTTAGTAATCTATCTAATGCTGGTTCAAGGAAGAAGTTTCTTATGTTTCCTAGGTTTTTACAACAAATACTGGTTTGCATTCCTCGTGATAGGACTGAACATGTGCCGTCTAAGCTTACTGCAAAAGTGTATTATAATATGGTCCATGGGTTTATCGGGGAGTGGAGGCCCCTTACTGAGGCCATGTTGGGGCTGGCTCAGGGTCCTATGGAGGAGGAGGAGGCTCCTGAGTTTGTTGTGATTGATGATGACCCTATGGAGGAGGAGGCTCCTACTGGTGGTGCTTCTCATGTGGTTGAGGAGGAGCTGGTTGAGGAGGTGGTGGTTGAAAAACCATCCCCTTCCAAGGCTGGTCCTTTTTCAGTACCACAAAAGTCTCCATTTGTGGAGACTCCACCTCCTAGTCCTGCTCCACACTCTTTTGATAAGCCTTTTGGTGCTAGTACTCCTACTGTTGACCCATCTGTTGCTTCGGGCTCTAATGACGCCGTCCCTGACCCGAGTTCTCTTGGTGGGCAGGCGGAGGAGCCTACTACACTTATGTCGTTACTTGATCTTATGCACAGGTATCATGAGCGGATTATTTCATTGGAAGCTGATTTGAATCAACACCGGAAACTTACTAGGGAGTTTGTTCTTCCTTTGGCTGATCGCATCAAAGCTTTGGAGACTCAGCAAAGACGATGAAAGAAGCATGTGATCCACTCTGATTCTGATGAGGAGGGTACGGAGCGTGTTGAGAATGGTTTGACATTGTTGGCAAAGGTTACCTTTGCTGATAAATTGTATGATGATTTGCCGGTTCCTCCGACTTCCTCCAGTGTTCCTTCTCCGGCTGGAGTTTCCACTCCTATGGATGGTGCTTCTGGTCCTGCTGCTGGTTCCAATGCTGGTCCATCCCATGATTCGAAGGGGAAGGCTTCAATGAATGATGCTCCCTCGCCACCTCGCAAGCGTACACGCAGACAACTTGAGGAGGATAGGCTAGGTGAGGAGGCTGCTCAACGAATCCAAGCTGAGATTGATGAGGCTGAAAGGGCTGCGGCTGAGGCGCTTCAACAGCAGAGGCGTGAACAAGTTCAGCATGATGCAATGCATTGGAGTGATAGTGATTGGATGCAGGTATTGACTATTATTACCAGGGATTATGCCCAGTTCACTGATCTTTTGGGTGACGATGTAGATGAGCATAACTGTATTCCAAGAGCCATGGTGTTGATGCGCAAGCAACAGTTGGCACTTGCTGCACAACTTCGTGAGAAGAGAAAGAACAGACCTTTATCAAGAACTGAGGAGCGCAAGCAGATGCAGCGAAATGTGAAGTATCAATCGGCTGCTTATTTTCAAGCTGGTTGGAAATGGGACAAGGTTCGGGCTTTGACTTTTGATGAGCTCAAGGCACTCTATGAACGTATGGTCAAGCATCAGAGTCAACCCATTCCGGAACGATTTATCTACCGTCCTCCTCCTCGTGTGGTGACCACTTCTTCTCCTGCTGTTTCTACTGGTCCTTCATCTGATCCTACTCCTGGTTCTGCTGCTACTCCATTGGTTTTTGTTGCTACTTCAGTTGGTACCACTACTTCTCCTTTGGTTGCTCCTTTGGGTTCTTCTTCCGGTCCTGCTACCACCACCACACATGCTACCACCACCTTTGCTACCACAACAACTACAACTGCTACACCTGATATGCCATCTCCATCACCACCGGTTCCTGGAACTCAACCTATTCCTACTTCTAGTGCAGCTCCTATTGATTCCTTTTGTGGGCCAACTCATGAATCTACTTCTCCTGCTCCCACTGTTGCTGCTGAGGTAAAGGTAAAGGTTGAACCCTCACCAAGTGATTCCACACCTCGACGTTCGCTTCGCCAGAAAACAGCTCGACGTGTTAGACGTGGCAAGACTGTCCCTTATGAGAAGCGTGATCCTGAGAATTTGATTGATGTAGCTTCTGACAGTGATTCTGATTTGCCTTTGGGAAATGGGAATATTACTGGTTGGACGGTTGAGCGTTCCACAACTCTTCCTGGTATGGTATCCCATTGAATTACTCTTAGTGATGGGTCTGTGCGGTTAGCTTCGGGTTTGCAGGGTGTTTTGACTTGGGCTGATCGTATGGATCTTATGGCTTTATATGGGTTTGTGGATTCTGGCATGCCTTTTGATCCCATGGCTGTGTCTTCCTGGCCTGGTCTGCGCATTTGGGCTGATCTTAAGCTGATGCTTGATGCACCTCCTCATGCTCCTGTTTCTGGTATATGGAAGGATCAGATGCAATGGGTGATTCAACGATGGAAGTTATATGCGGGATGTGGTGTGCATATGTTGGAGTTGGAATCTGGTCATATGGTTTTCATGCTCACAGATGTGGATTATCCTTTGATGATTTCTTCGATGGAGGCTATGTTGGCTAGTCACTTGCAAATTTCCAATGCTCCATCAGGGATTGAGTCCTCTATGGCCACAGCATTGGTGGACGGCATCCAGGCACGTTTGAAGGCTGATAAGAAGGTTGCTTCTGGTCTGTGATTTGGTTGGGTTGTAAGTGTTTCTGTTTTGTATTTTTTGTTCATTTGTTCTTATTATCATTCTTTTCACCAATATGTAAAGTGATTGGTGAATTTCATTCTTTATAGTTAAAAAAAACAACAACACAAACTAACACTACATACGTTTTTTTTTTAAAAAAAAATATAATTTTTATATAATATCTGCTTATACTTACAACACATCTTGGATTTTATACTTGTGCATATGATACCATTTGCTGCTTCACACTATGGGTTCTGGTTACTGAATTGTGCTTGTACTGGTTACTGGTTTCACTTGGTGTTGGACTTGGTCCTCACAAAAAATGGTTCTCAACTCACCATGTCTCATCGACAAGAAAGAGTTGATTCACCTTGAGGGTACGGCTCCTGGTGCGATTCTCAAATCCGTTGATGGTTGCCAGGTTACCCAAAACTGGATGGTTTTCACTTGCCATGGTCCTAGACTGAAAAGTGGCTAATCCAAGGGGGTACGTCTCTTGGTAATGATTCTATCAAATCCGTTGATAGCTATAATAGCTTGCTTATAGCTATAGGGTTTTCAACTCACCGATGCTTTATTGCTAAGAGTTGGCGGGTCCAGAGGGGTACGGCTTCTGGTAAAGACATATCAAATCCGTTGACGGCTGTGATGGTTTGCCTAAAATCATCAGGGTACCCCCACTCACCATTGATTCATGTTCTAAGAGTTGGGCTGGGTTCTAGTCTCCCAGGGTGATGCTTATTCTACCAGAAAGACTGGCTAGCCCAAGAGCGAGCAGCTACTTGGTAAAGGCTCATCAAATCTGCTCATGTTGCTGAAAGATTCAACACGATACTGATTTGTTCCAAGCTTTGAAGAAGCTTCTAGTGTTTCATGTTGCGGCAGTTCTTCTAACTCTTATCTTGCTGATGCTGCTTTTAGTTTTGCTGATTCAATCCTCGGGCTTTATTTGCATGTTTTCCAGGAAACTTGAACTCAACAGGTCAAATTCAAGTTTAGGGGAGGATTGTTAGGACCATTGTAATAGTTAAATGTAATAGGTAGACTAGGAGGTATGTAGTTCCTCCTGGTCCTAGTAGTAGTAGGAGCAAGTCGTGCTCCTGGTCCTGGTCAAAGTCAAACTTTATTATTTGTTTATTATTCTGTTAGGATATGCATGAGATATGTTAGGAAAGGATATGCATATCAGTTTTACACGTTTTGTTTAATGCTGTATTAGGGTTTCCTTGTAGTATAAAAGGAACCTTAGGTAGAAGGGTTAGACACCTTCACCAAACGTAGTTCTAGTTATTATCAATATTAGAAATCCTTAGAAAGGATCAAGTCTTTATAGTTATTCTGTTCTTCTTTATTATATCTGTATTCTGCATTCATATTGTGTATAGAGTCTCTCTGTGGATTGACTTGTGATTACAGAAGTCATTCACCGTTCCTGACAGGCTGCAAGATCTACATTCAGTAGACCCAACAGAGAATATCTCGATCGTGTAGAAGACTTTGCCCCAACCAAGAAGAGTGAGATCCCTTGCTAGTTTTTATTAAATTTCCCTTTGGAAAATATAAACCTTTAAGGATGCGAGACCAAAACAATTTTGGGTTAACTATATGAATCCAACCTTGTTTTGCTAGCAATGCAAGATTAAACGAATGCAAGTCTCTAAACCCACGCCCTCCCGTATCTATTGGATTTGAAAGACAACCCTAATTTAACCGGTGAATATGTTTACCATGAGCATCTCCATGCCAAAAAAATCTACGAATGTGAGTAAGAAGCTTGTCGAGAAAACCTTTCGGCAACAAATAACATTGCATGACATATGAGGGAGTGGCTTGAATCACTGATGTGATAAGAATCTCTCAACCAACTTGTGAGAGGAGTTTTTGTTTCCACCATTGCATCTTATAAAGCACTTTGTATGGGATAAAAGAGAACAATTCATTCTTATTCCACCCAATTATAGAAGGTAATCATAGGTAACGAGCATTTAGATCCATGTGGTGAACATTCAACAAGGCACATAATTGTTGTTGCAGATCTTCTAAACTATTAGGAGAGAAAGGGCAGAAGACATTGCAAAGTTAATGTTTTGCCAAGATACGCGACAATATTGAGCTAAAATATTCACTAGGTTTTGACATTCTACTTGGTCTGCTTTCAAAAAGAATAAAGAATCATCAACAAAGAAAACATGAGAAATGAATGGGCAATTCCTTGCCTTTTTTATACCAGATATGTGTAACAACCGAGAACTTTTCGTACTTAAATAATAATAAGTTATATTAATTATTCTTCAAAATTCATTTTTGTGCGTTACCAAACTTATTGGATTTAAAACGGTACATGATTTACAAAATGTGAAAAATCGCACAGTCTGCGTATCAAAACAGTAAAAAATTATTTTTTATATTTAATTGTCACGAGATGTTTAATAAAATCATTCATTAAATTATTTAATATTTTATTTCAATAACATTTGTTAAAAAAATAGAAACATTTAAGTCGAAGTCCGTCTTTTTTAAAACAAAACTCGTCCGAGATACTTGATGATAATCAACATTTTTAAATGAGTTTACAAAATATTATGAAACAATGGTCAAGTGAATACTCACTTTAATAGGAAAAATCATTTGGAACGTAATGTCAAAAGTTTTGTGTTTTGAATCATTCGTTAAGTATCATAAATGAGCCCCGCACCATTAATTAACGAAAGTTATAAGAATAGTTACAGTTTTGACCATAAACTACCTAAACCTTGCACTTTTGTTTCAGTATAAATATAAAATTTCTAAATTTTATTTCATTTCCAACTCTAACCCTAATTCATAAAAACACACACACACACATTATGCTCTCTCCCTCATCTCCATAATTACCGGCCAGCCACCATTATCCGGCCACTAGAAAAAATTTCCGGCCAACTTTCCACCGAATACCAAAAATACTCCCCATCACCCGATCCACCAACCGATCTATCATATATATCATTCTCGTCTGCCATCGCCGCCTCTCCATCGACCTCTGTTGCAACACCAACCCCTGGCAGAACCACCACCTAATGGCTACTACTACCACTATGCGCTGCCGCCACAGTACACCGCCACTGTCCTGACCGTCCCACCAGCCACCTCCTCGCTGACCGCCACCACTACACCATAACTACCACTAGATCCGGCCATATATCCGTCACCATCGTGACTCGTTCCACCATCGATGCAGCCACCTGCTGCTACCACGAATCACCACCACCATACGACGAGCTCGACTCTTGTTTAACCACCAACCCACACCGTCAGATCTGCCATCATCATCATATCCATCTGTTTCCCCTAATATATGATGTTATAATTACGAATTTAAAGAAAGAAAGGTAGAAATGAGATGAATTTTAGAGAGAGAAAGTAGTGAGAGAAAGTAGAGAGAAATGGTTGGAGAAACTTGTGAAATATTAGATTAGAGAGAAAATGAAATGACCAACACCCTTCCTATCATGCTAGGAAGGGTATATATAGTCCACCCACATGCGGGCTTCTTTATGGACTATATTGTTTGGGCCGGGCTTTCCTTTTGGGCTTTAGTTACTTATTATTGAACTTTAGCCTAAAGTTAAGCCCGTATTACACGACTAATATACTACCTACTACAACGTTCTAAAATACGATACACAATAAACATATGACCGAGCATTCTTGTTTGACTCAATATTTTGAGGCTAACAATCTCCCCCAATGAGAGGTCATAAACCTTGGTCATTTAGGAAATTTGTAGAGATTACTAATCTCGCCATAAATGAGTCTTGAACGTGTAATCGTAGTCTTGTTCCTTCATGCTGTGATCTTTGAGCCTTTGTCGTTGTCTTTCGACTTTGTCTTTAAGCTTGAGATCTTCAAATCATCCTTGACTTGTCTTTGCCATCTTGCGATCTTGTGTCTTTATCCACATGCTCACACTATTAATTGTTGAATATGTCCTTAGGCATGAGTATGTGGTTTCTGAGTCATTGACTTTGCTGTGTACACCGTGACACCACCTTCTCGAGACAAAACATAGACACGGACTGAATGGCTTTGACATTCGTCCTAAATCGGTAGCGTTTTACCTCCGGTCGGTGAAGACCGTTATACGATATTAAATACCGTACATGTGATCAGGTAGATTCAATTAAGAATCTCCTTGACAGGGTTTCGCGGTTGTACTAGCCGTTCTCTTTACTCGACCGTCTCAAAGCAAGACTGCGAACATAAAGAGTGAATCATTTGGATAAATATCCGCTTGATTAAAGTCGTCAATTCAAATTCCTGGAACAAGTTTGATTCATTAAGAATCTTACCATTGTTGCTTTCCAGTTGACACAAGCTTGATTCATAAGAATCTCGCAAGTTACCTACCGTATCTCTGTTTGATGTTGACACTGGAAGGATTTCCATTCGTCACTGTGAATATTAATAAATATCACTCTGAATGTTCTGGCAAGACCATAAAGA
Source organism: Glebionis coronaria (assembly GCA_025667525.1). NCBI lineage: Eukaryota > Viridiplantae > Streptophyta > Magnoliopsida > Asterales > Asteraceae > Glebionis > Glebionis coronaria. Next base: position 247,388,206 of record CM046879.1, on the reverse strand, counting down.
TATTACGTAGAAACCTGAAATAAGTTTGAATCAATTCAGAATCAAACCACTGTTGCTTTTCAGTTTTACATATGTTCAATTCATAAAGAATCTTACATATGACCTACCGCAGTGCTGTTTGATGTTAACACTGGAAGGATTTCCACTCATCATTGTAAATACTAAGTAGTATCACTCTGAGTGTTCTAGCAATATCACAAGGATATAGCGTAGGACTCTGTTGATCTTCATCCGTGTGTCCTAACGAGATTTGATTGATCTCTTGGCTCTAGACTCTATTTGTGCACTTTTAGTGGTCGGAGGCTGGAGCAGATGCCACCTATTCAATATCAACTATCTCGGAGTGAGAAAGTCAATAGAAATCGTGTTAATCTCCGTGACAATAAAACAAACTTCTTTTGAGAGAAGCCTGAGTAGCTAGGAAAGGGTTGTGCTTCACATCACTGGGTCCATGATGAGTTTGTCTTCATGATGAGTTGACCCGGTTTCTGCCTAAGTTGTATGGAGGGCTTCTTTCTTTAGACCCTTTATCCTTACATTTCTTTTTCATTCTTCAACCCCTTCAATGCTTACCAAGACATCATTAATAGCACCTTGTTGTGATTGTTCCAGTGCTATCATCAGTACTTAGTCGGCATTCAGCTACGTTCACATTCTACTCCATCTTTCCTAAGGACTTCTAATAATCTATTGGATTGTCCCTGGGAAGATCCCTCCGGTTCTGGTTGGATCATAGGACTTAAACCTAACCACCCTTTTGACACCAATAACGTCGTGAATTAAAGATGTTGTGGGTATTTGATCGTAACCATGAAAACCACTTTAAATTCTAACACAGTGTTTGAAAAACATTTAATACCTTGCTAGTTTTGTCGTTTTAGAAATGCTCCCCCTTCACATGTGCATCGATAATCGAAAGTGTTTCGCACATGTAGGTAAGAGTTAAAGTGCTTGAGTCTTATATAAGATCACATTTTAATCACATTTGCTCCCCTATCTCTAATATATAAAATCTTTTGATATTAGAGATACCAAATTTGATTAAAATATATTTTGAAAAATAGTTTTGAATATCTTTGGGAGAAAGATGTGTCAAACTTAGCATGAATTTTGGAAAGCTCCCCCTCAAAAATTGATCCAATTGAATTGTCATTGTGAGGATGTGATCCATATTTCTCTTTTTGAGGATGAGAGTTGTTGAACACAAAATTTTTGAAAGATTTTGAATAATCATTGAAAAATTCTTGAAAAAATTGTGTTCAACGCTTTTTTGAAAAATCCTATTTCTTTATGTCGAAGAGGTTTTCTAAAGCATAAACTTGAGTTCATAGACTTTGAATGTTTTGACGAATCCACTCAAGTGTAAGAAGATTTCTCTTCTTTTGTTGAGGGTAAGCGCACTAAATCGTACACTCCCCCGTGAATATTGATCCGGGTTGCAATCTGAAAGTGATTACAAGCCATTGTGTTGAGCTCAAAACGTTGAATGTTTTGTGACAAGCTCAACCCGTGATAGATTGATCTACCCGTTGTTGGAAATATTGTCCAAAATAGACAATTTCCATTAAAAAGATAGAAATGACATGTTTTGAAAAATATTTACAACTTTCATTCGAGCTTTATGTACACACCCGTGTCGTTATTGAGCGACATTTCTAGGTACGTCCATATTATCGATACTGAAAGACATGTCGAGAAGAATATTTTTGGATTATCAAAGATTTTTTAATTTTGTATTTTTCTTTTTCATTAATATTTACAAGTAGATGTTTGATAGGTGAATCAAGCAGGCTTCTTTGCCAGAACCTCCAGTTCTTCTGGAGTCAAACATCTCATACCAATTTGCCTAACTAGATACGCAAACCTCTCTTTCGAAAGAGCTTTTGTAAACAATTCAGCTAATTGGTAATCAGTTCCAACAAAGTATAATTCAACAATACCCTTTTCAACTTGTTCCTTAATGAAGTGATATCTGACATCATTGTGCTTCGTACGGGAATGCTGTACCGGATTGCAGGAGATGGCTATGGCAGACTTTGAGTCACAGTACATAGGTACTTTATCAAAGTGGAAGCTATAATCCATGAGTTGTGTTCTCATCCAAAGAACTTGAGCACAACACGCAGATAGAGACACATACTCCGCTTCGGCTGATGAAAGTGACGTGGAATCCTGCTTCTTGGAAGACCATCCCACAAGCTTATCTTGACCTAGAAATTGTGCACCACCTGAAGTACTTTTACCTGTATCAAGACACCCTGCATGATCAGAATCTGAATAGGCCGTTAGAAAGAACCAGGTTTCCTTCGGATACCAGAGTCCCATGTGAATGGTATTCTTAAGGTACCGAAAGATCCGTTTAACCTCCTTGAGGTGCTTTTCAGTGGGTCGTGCTTGATATCGTGCACAATAACATGTAGCATGATGAATATCAGGTCTGCTTGCTGTCAAGTACATGAGGGACCCGATCATGGAACGATATCTCGTTTGATCTATGGGTAATCCCTCCAAATCAGCATCTAGGGATGTGGTTGATAATGGTGTCCCAACAGGGTCACATGATGTCATACCATGCTTTGTGATTATCCCTTGACAATACTTAGCTTGGTTAATGAATATACCACTTGGGGATTGGTGAACTTGAATTCCTAGAAAGAATTTTAGTTCGCCCATCATAGATATTTCAAACCTGATGTGCATTACTTTTTCAAACCATTTTGAAAGTTTTGGGTTTATAGACCCGAAAATAATGTCATCAACATAAATCTGCACAAGCAAAATCTCATCCCCATATTTATAAGTGAACAAAGTTAAATCAATGGAACCTTTTGAGAAACCTTTGGAAAAAAGAAATTTCGAGAGCTCGTCGTACCACGCCCTTGGAGCTTGCTTGAGTCCATAAAGTGCTTTGTGGAGATGATACATGTGACAATCCGTCAATTTATGGTTGATATTTTATTCTCAATATTTATTTGAAAACATTATTTTAATGTTACATTATGAACTAACTTATTTTTGGGAAGAAATTTGGATTTACGTCTTGAAGTAGCATCGACTACGTCTAAACCGGAGGATTCAACGTTACGTGCTTACGTTTACATTCACCGTTTTGGTGACAGTCCGACATTTCAGAAAATAAATTTATCCGTGAATATTATTTTGGAGTTTTAAATTTGTGTTAGTTAATAAACTCACAAATTTACGAGAAGAGACTAGGACTTACGATTTTATTTTAACGTCCTTTACGACTAAACCGGAAACCTTAGGATTACGTATTTACGTTTTCGAACTCCGTTTTTGATGAGACAATTTTTATTAGATTCGTTTTGTGCCGTTGATTCACAATTTATAAAAACGTTTTTCGTAAAACGAACCGAGGGCACGCAAATCGAGGAAACTAGAATCGAGGAGTACCCGTAAATAAATGGGGATGAGACAAGTGGGACACTTGCCCCACCCCCACTATAACCATCCCACACAACACCACCACAACACATTTGGTGTCAAGTTGTAAGCTAAGCTTACACTTGTCATTCTAGCTTACAAAGTAAGCTATTCTTCCATCAAAACTAGCTACCAAAAACTAATACCTTCATTACATACATGCAAATCAACCAAAACTCTCTCTTCCTCTCTCTATAATTTCGTCCCATATCATCACCACAACACCCCATTCATACAAAATTTAACCACAAACAGTTGTTATACTTAAGATATGTTAATCTCCATTCAAAGAGATGAAGATTGGTGCAAGTTTTAACATCCAAGGAGAAGTTTTCAAGTGATTCAAGGGCTGATTTTCCACAAGGTGTTCATGAAGATAGGTGATCTTGAAGATGGTCTTGCTTATTCATAAGTTTCTCCATCAAAATTTATGTCCAAATCACAACCTACATCAACTTGGTGGTATAAAGATTGTCCTTCTCATCTTCTTGTTATTTTGATTATGTAATCATGTATTTTATTTCCTATTGTATATGTATATGATGATTATATGATGATAAAAGTATTGTGTGTGGATTTGGTGTTAATAATCATGGATAAAAAGATGAAAAACTATAAGTAAAAATGGGTTAATCTTGCTTAAATTAGTAGGCTGTATAAAACAGTAAAGAATCATATGATGAACTGATAAAATGTCATAGATTAATTGATATACAGTAATCTATGAGTCTTGTACACATGTGAGAGTTGGCCATGCAATGAAATCATTGTAATGAGTGAGATATGATCAAAACAAGTTTAAAGTACAAATCTGAGTTCACTATTTTGGACGATTTTTAGAAAATACTTAGAAGATGATTCAACAGGATCTATAGCAGAGTTAAATGGAGCACATATCATGTAGTTTATGTCATAAAAATTTGAGCTTCTATCTCCATATAGAACTCTAGATATGGCAGTTTTGGTGAAGATGAAAATAAAAATCAGATTTTGGAAATTAAAGTATAATAGTATTATATAAGCACTCAAATAAAAATAGTATAAAATGTAAATAAAAACCCACTAACTCATATAATACATTTATATAAATATGTACAATGGTAAATAAGTGGACATTTTATAAAAATGGTAACTTATTAAGTTTTATAAGTTATAAAACTATAAACTTGATTTTTACGACTTTTTCGGCTATTACCGTAAAATTAACGTTTTTCGCCAATTAAAACTTAGACGATCAAACCCGTCTAATGTAAAGTTTTTAAAAGTCATATACTGATATATAAGTTTCTAATACAAGTAAAAACCGATAAAACCCGAACTATAGGACATACGGACATTAACGAGCTAAGTAAACATATTGGACTAATAATTGGACTAAATAAGTTAAACTCTTATAAAAAGAACTTATTGGGCTTAACCCATTTAGGCCCAACTTGTAAAGTGTAGATACTGGTAATATAAGTATAACATGGATTAAAACAAGTTAAAGAACTTATAATAAGTTTATTGGACCTAAAACACGTAAATAGGTATAACTAGTAAACTAGTAAGAAGTTACCAATACGTAAACACTAAAATGAGCAAACGAGAATATGTAAACCCAATTGATCATCATATATATATATAAAATCATCATATGTATACATAATTGTTATTTTTATAAAGTCATTGGACAAGAGTCTAAGACGAGTATTATTTGTGTAGGTTTTCGTGATTGAAGCACGTACCGTACGTCTGAATTGCCGATAACCCGCCTTCCCACATCAACGTGAGTTCATAGCCTCGCACTCTTTTAAATGTTTTTATGAAATGTTTTATAAACCCGCGAGGGAGATAACATGTTAGTTTTTATAAAATAGGACACCATTTGTCCCGATTTTTTGTTTATTGATTTGGACCCGAATGATTGAATGACCCGATTGTATGACCCGATAAATGATTAAAGGATCTGATAGATGAAATTAAATGGATTATTAAAGTTAGGTTATGTCACTAAAAGTCCCATTATCATGAATTGTGAACTACCGGGATTTGGTAGACGCTTGTGCATATAATAATACTATTTGGGGACGATCACCCCAGTTCGCGCCTTGACGGTTGATCCCCGTCGTGCCACATTGATTGGTAAGCGAATTTATGTATGAGAGGATTTCCATAGCATGACCTTTGTGACGACACGCTAATTTAGATGAGCAAATTGAGTATCGGGTTAGCTACCCGTTGTTTGGTTTAGTAAGGTAACAATGTCATGCGGCTTATAATCCAACTTAACGAAATACTATTGTACGCTCCGAATTACGATGTATTGCCTGACTAGCAATACGAGGTCATACTATTGATATTATGTTCGTGTTTTGGTTTTTATAACCTTATTCATATAACGGTTTTTATTTTCATACAACGTCGTAAGACGTATTGTATGATGTTTTTACGACATTGGCTCGTATAATGATTTTTAAGGCAAATGCCTATATTATGATTTTCGATAAGGAATTGTATAAAACGACTTTGGCTATTTTATGGCCTATTAAAATAATTTGTACAAAAATGATTTTCGGTAATAATTTTATAACGATATTATATTGATGGTTTATTAAACTCTATGAATTCACTCGGCGTTATCGCTGACCTTTTCTTTTAACATGTTTTGTCTCAGGTACTTGAAGGTAATTCTCGGGAAGACAAAAAGAATTCATGGCCCGCACTTAAACAATATTTTCCATTCAAATACTTTGTAAAACTTTGTATGAAATATAATGACTTGGGACCGATGTAACTTTGATATTTATGTATGTAAATGCTTTATTAATAAACGACGCGATTTTTATGCGTTGTCTATGATGTGAGTAATGTGCTATCCCGTAACACCAACTAGTCTTCCGCTGTATTGAGTTGTATAAATTTGGGGGTGTTACAGTTTGGTACCAGAGCTCTCGTTATAGAGAACGAAAGATTTTTAAAACCAAGGTTTTGAATAAAACATTTCAAAATCTTTTAACTATAAACATTTTTCTAAAAATGTCTAAAAATCTTTTGACCACAACGGTGCCGAAGAATTCCTAAGTTACCAACAAGGCCAGACTGAGAAGTGTTATTTTATATATATATATATAACTTGGATTATATATATGATGTAATTTTATTACATGATTGTTTGATGATTATTTCTATATTTATACGAGGTATTTATACGACGTAGATTGTCACAAGTAATCCTAACTCCCCTAGCAAATCAATCGAAGCTATTCTCGTAGGAATTCTAGCTATCCTAGATCTTAACCAAGTTGTGGATATTTATGATCCCAACAAATGGTTGATATTCGTAGAAATGTAGATATTAGTTGATTGTGAAATTGAAAGAAGAATTGGCGAGATTAAATCTGATATCGATGTCATGACGATCTTTCCTTATAGAGTGGAGTTTGACAAAACGTTATCACCTAGAAAGATGTCATCTGATTCGTTGTCATCCAATTCTTATATTGAAATCGAAAGGGTGAATGTTACACTTGAGGCTGTCATTGGAACCATTACCCAAAAGCCTCATGTACTAGTACCTTTCTGAGAAGTCTAGTTAAATGATCAAGTCATTTCATACTAATGACTCATTCGATAATTATTGATAAAGGAGTTATAGGATTGGAAATTAAGTATTGATCATATCGAGCTTTTATTGCCCTTTTAAGGTGTAAGAATAAGGATGAAAGTATTGGGAAATGAGGTAGGATATCGAATTGCGTATAAAATTGGTTGAAACTTGAATAAAGTAAAATTTAACCCGTATGGAATATGAGATTGTTAAAAGGAAGTCATTAAGTTCTGTGATTGAATTATAAGGTTTTAATTGATTATTGATTCGTGTTAAGTGTTGTTCCTAGACCATTGTACACTAACGAGGATGCCCAGTGTCCAATAAATAAATTGAAGAAATCTTCTTCTGAATTGGGACCGATGGATCTTCCGGGACAGGCAGGACACCTAATGACTCTTGTAGATTAGTATTCATTGTGGTATCTTTTAAAAATCCCTAACTTAACTGAGATATCAGTTGGTAGGATGAGTTCTGAGAATTGTATGACATAGTGACATGTAATGTGTTACGGTACAATTTTGACTTGTTTGTGATTAATCAAAAGACTACCTTTGATTGCTAAATTCTACATGTATCGATGTTATCTATCCTTTATTGCTTCATCCAAATGTTCGCATTAGTGATGCAACCATTGAACAAGTACTCATCTCGATTTGAGTTACGTTGTGGATTATTCTTCTTGAGTGCCATGGAGATCATGAACCTCATGATTATTTGGCTAAGCTCATTTCCTATTATATTGTAAGTTAGTTCTTGGTGAACGACTTTTCATCACTCTTTTGCAGATCACTCATTGTTTTTATAAAGTTAAAACAGTATCCTTTGAGAAAAATTGAATTTTCATCACTATAAGGATTATTCAAAGTAAGATTTATAAGTGATTGTTATCGAAATGAGGTTGTTTATAAAGTACCTCGGAGAACTTAACTGTTTTCATAACAAATAAAATCTTTGTAAATTTATTCTTGATTCTTATTTAAGAATTAAGCATGAAAATGTTTTTATTATAAACATGATGATAAAATTTTGACGAACTGAGTATTGCATCATTAATCTTGAAATTGTATATAGTTGCGCGCCTACATACAATTTGGAATGGACCATGCAAGGCTGATTAGTAGTCACCATAAAACTGATTAATAAACACTAAATTTTCTTTGAAGATTGTGGAAGATTAAAATTTATGAGATCTGCAAGAAGTGAAAAATAGGGACATAGTGTTAGGGACACCTACATATGTGCCTGTAGCATCTATTCTTCTGAGTCGAATTTACTCATCTATGGAAATTGTCTTATTTGACAATTGACAATTCTTTCTTGTCCAATCCTCCCGTAGTGAGATTCTTAGGAAAAGTATTTGAATACCGAGTGTTGATACGCGACTGGATGTATCTACGTTCTTATCATTTCTTATGATTTGATTTCATTTGAATGATATGGGTAACGATCCGAGGAGCTTTCGAATGCGTACTCAGATTATGAAAACATGGGATATATTCATATTCGTTAAATGTTCTCGTCTGTATCTGATTTGAAATTCTCTCGCGTAGATTATGCGTTGACCTTACTCTTTTAATAGTAGTTGCGTCTCCATATATCCCTGCATTTGTGAAAGATTATGAGTTATTATTAGTCTTTTGAGAAGTTCACATCTTATCGATGGCAATAAAACTGGAAAGTTGGAAGTGCCAGTAGAATGGATTGATTGATTATGACATGACGACATTGTCTTAATTGATGGGAACTCGAATTGAATTCCCCTAAATGATAAGATGTTGATTATCAAAAGTGATTTAAATAATTCCCGATAGGTGGCTGTATCCTGCTTTTAATTTTAAAAGTATACCGTGAATGGTTTTGAATTAGTCATAGATATCATAATCTAGAAAGAACTTAGAAAATATGAAGAAAGGTGAACGTAATTACTGACACATAATGCAGAAAAGATAAAGAACCAATTAGGATGTGTTCCTTAGTAATGATGGTACAAAATAAATTGCCGAACAATTTAAAATATAGTAGATGCTTATAAAAATAATAATATAGATAATAAAAGGGGTTCGCGGCTAATGTGAACCAATAGATTTGAGAAGACAATGGCGTTAAATTTATAAAAGACCACTTGTGATTGTCTAAATATGGAGATTTTGAGATTTAGTTATATTGGAATCTTGTAAGTATAAGTATTCTATTCCTGTCATTTCTGATTTAATGTATCATTATCAGAAGAAGTTGTACTGATGGCAAATTATGAAGGCAGACATCGCCTCATACATTAGTAAACGTCTAGCTATTACAAAGGTCATCATCTGAATTTGATTCAATTTGGGTCATCGTCGACAGACTGACCAAATCTACTAATATCATTCCTGTTAATGATAGATTCTTGATGAAGAACTTGACTCTTTTGTATTTAAAGGAGTTATGTAAACATGGTGTGACTGTATCGATCATCTCTATCAAGGTCCTCGCTTCACATCGAATTTCTAGAGATTTGCTCAGAAGTCATTGAGAATGAATCTTGATGAGAGTACTATGTACCACCCCAATCGAAGGGACGAGGTAAAGTAACGATACAAAATACTATAAGCGATGTTCTATGTTTGAATGATTGACCATTGGTAATAAACTACAAAATCGCTTTCCTTTGGAAAGATTATCATTGATAATTATCGTGTTTGTATCGAGATCGAATCTTGTTAGGATCTATATTAGAGCATCTGTAAGCAGGAGTTGGAATGAAGACACCTGACATACACCCACTGTAAGTTGGACATGTCTTTTAGGTTTAAGGTTTCTTATGATGGCGAACCTAACCTTACAAAATACTCGACCCGCGAAACCTGAAATGTTTGGTGAAATTCGGATTTGATTATTGACTGTCGGTAGTGGGCAAGAGGTTATGTGAATACGAAATGTAGATCTTGGAGTGCCAGATGGGTAGCGAAGTTATGCCAAAATTTTTAACTTTGGAGAAATGAATTAATGATCTGACAAATCATGGGATATAAGTCCCCGTTGTATGGGACCATTGAGATGATGTAAAAGTTGGGATTGAAAGGCATATAAGTTGGATCTACCCTAGGACTTCAAGAGCTGCGTGAATTATGTTTCGTATATCGAACTTGATGGAATATCTATCAAGTGAAAATCTGAATTCTTCTTAATAAAGCTTAGATCGGCGAAAAGTTGCATTCATCAGAAACCCGTGAACATCATGGATAGAGAAAGTAAGTCAACATTAAGCCTGATCTTATTCCCGTAGTTATGTTTGATAAAACTCGCGTATTGTAATGAATTGCACTTGTGAGAAAAGACCGAATGTGGAGGAAATACCCACATGGCTTTAACTCTATAAGAAGCGAGTAGTAAGATGATCTTTGAGGACAAAGATCCTGTTTAGGGGTAAATGCTGTGACAATCCGTCAATTTATGGTTGATATTTTGTTCTCAATATTTATTTGAAAACATTATTTTAATGTTACATTATGAACTAACTTATTTTTGGGAAGAAATTTGGATTTACGTCTTGAAGTAGCATCGACTATGTCTAAACCGGTGGATTCAACGTTACGTGCTTACGTTTACATACACCGTTTTGGTGACAGTCCGACATTTCAGAAAATAAATTTATCCGTGAATATTATTTTGGAGTTTTAAATTTGTGTTAGTTCATAAACTCACAAATTTACGAGAAGAGACTAGGACTTACGATTTTATTTTAACGTCCTTTACGACTAAACCGGAAACCTTAGGATTACGTATTTACGTTTTCGAACTCCGTTTTTGATGAGACAATTTTTATTAGATTCGTTTTGTGCCGTTGATTCACAATTTATAAAAACGTTTTTCGTAAAACAACCCGAGGGCACGCAAATCGAGAAAACTAGAATCGAGGATTACCCGTAAATAAATGGGGATGAGACAAGTGGGACACTTGCCCCACCCCCACTATAACCATCCCACACAACACCACCACACCACATTTGGTGTCAAGTTCTAAGCTAAGCTTACACTTGTCATTCTAGATTACAAAGTAAGCCATTCTTCCATCAAAACTAGCTACCAAAAACTACTACCTTCATTACATACATGCAAATCAACCAAATCCCTCTCTTCCTCTCTCTATAATTTCGTCCCATATCATCACCACAACACCCCATTCATACAAAATTTAACCACAAACATTTGTTATACTTAAGATATGTTAATCTCCATTCAAAGAGATGAAGATTGGTGCAAGTTTTAACATCCAAAGAGAAGTTTTCAAGTGATTCAAGGGCTGATTTTCCACAAGGTGTTCATGAAGATAGGTGATCTTGAAGATGGTCTTGCTTATTCATAAGTTTCTCCATCAAAATCTATGTCCAAATCACAACCTACATCAACTTGGTGGTATAAAGATTGTCATCCTCATCTTCTTGTTATTTTGATTATGTAATCATGTATTTTATTTCCTATTGTATATTTATATGATGATTATAAGATGATAAAAGTATTGTGTGGGGATTTGGTGTTAATAATCATGGATAAAAAGATGAAAAACTATAAGTAAAAATGGGTTAATCTTGCTTAAATTAGTAGGCTATATAAAACAGTAAAGAATCATATGATGAACTGATAAAATGGCATAGATTAATTGATATACAGTAAGCTATGAGTCTTGTACACATGTGAGAGTTGGCCATGCAATGAAATCATTGTAATGAGTGAGATATGATCAAAACAAGTTTAAAGTACAAATCTGAGTTCACTGTTTTGGACGATTTTTAGAAAATACTTAGAAGATGATTCAACAGTATCTATAGCAGAGTTAAATGGAGAACATATCATGTAGTTTATGTCATAAATATTTGTGCTTCTATCTCCATATAGACCTCTAGATATGACAGTTTTGGTGAAGATGAAAAAAAAATCAGATTTTGGAAATTAAAGTATAATAGTATTATATAAGCACTCAAATAAAAATAGTATAAAATGTAAATAAAAACCCACTAACTCATATAATACATTTATATAAATATGTACAATGGTAAATAAGTGGAAATTTTATAAAAATGGTAAATTATTAAGTTTTATAAGTTATAAAACTATAAACTTGATTTTTACGACTTTTTCGGCTATTACAGTAAAATTAACGTTTTTCGCCAATTAAAACTTAGACGATCAAACCCGTCTAATGTAAAGTTTTTAAAAGTCATATACTTATATATAAGTTTCTAATACAAGTAAAAACCGATAAAACCCAAACTATAGGACATACTGACATTAACGAGCTAAGTAAACATATTGGACTAATAATTGGACTAAATAAGTTAAACTCTTATAAAAAAACTTATTGGGCTTAACCCATTTAGGCCCAACTTGTAAAGTGTAGATACTGGTAATATAAGTATAACATGGATTAAAACAAGTTAAAGAACTTATAATAAGTTTATTGGACCTAAAACACGTAAATAGGTAAAACTAGTAAACTAGTAAGAAGTTACCAATACGTAAACACTAAAATGAACAAACGAGAATATGTAAAACCACTTGATAATCATATATATATATATAAAATCATCATATGTATACATAATTGTTATTTTTATAAAGTCATTGGACAAGAGTCTAAGACGAGTATTATTTGTCTAGGTTTCCGTGATTGAAGCACGTACCGTACGTCCGAATTGCCGATAACCCGCCTTCCCACATCAACGTGAGTTCATAGCCTCGCACTCTTTTAAATGTTTTTATGAAATGTTTTATAAACCCGCGAGGGAGATAACATGTTAGTTTTTATAAAATAGGACACATTTGTTGGAAATACGTTTTACGTATTTATGAAGGATCGGTCGCTCCAACGATAATTATGTAATGGGCTCGTGGTCCACTTAGTAATGTATAGTCCATATAGCCCACATGTAGGGTGGGCTATATATATATACCCCTCCTAGCATGTTAGGAGGGGTTGGTTAGTTCATTCATTAACACTTTTCATTAATCTAATCACTTTCTCTCTCTACTTTTCTTCCCTCTCCTTTCTCTCTCTACACTTCATCTTCCTCCTTCCCCATTTCCACCATTAATCAATAGATCTAATCCTTCATTTACCAAATCCTTAGAATTCGTAGGCCTTCAATTGGTATCAAGAGCCATGGTTGAATCTTAGGATTTGCATTTTTTTTATCTTTTGATTTGGTGGTAAAAATCCTTTCTTTTCTAATTTCTTATCAATTTTTATAAATTTTATCAATTTTCATTTTTTATCAGTTTTATTTTTTACGTTTTTTTTTATAATCAGTTTTTTGTATTTTTTATTTTCAGTTTTTTCTTCTATCAGTTTTTTTTATTAAATTTTTCGTATCAATCAGATTTTTTTTGTTACATCATCAATCTTTTTAAGTTTTGTTTTTTGGTCCATTACTTTTTGTTCATCTAGTCTTATTAAATTTTTTTTTAAAAACAAAAAAAATAATCAAGTTTTTTTAATCATTTTTTTTATGAGTCATTTTTTAATCCGTTTCTTCTTCATTTTCATATCGGTCCAAAGTCTCAGTTTTTTGATCCAATCAGTCCAATAGTCCATCGGTCCAAATCTGTTTACTCTGTCCAATTTATCCTAACTTTGTCCAAAACTGTCCAAAAATTGTCCAAAACAGTCCAATCCATCCAGTCTATCAATTTTTGAGATCGAGCTATTTCATTTTTCTGAATAAGAAAACTTTCCGAATTGACAAAGTTTTCCGCATAGAAAGGATTTTCCGCATAGAAAGGTTTTTTTCCGAATAGAAAAACATTCCGAATAGAAAATCTTTCCGAATAGAAAATCTTTCCGAATAGAAAATCTTTCCGAGTAGAAAATCTTTCCGAATAGAAATTCTTTCCGAATAGAAAATCTTTCCGAATAGAAAATCTTTCCGAATAGAAAATCTTTCCGAATAGAAAATCTTTCCGAATAGAAAATCTTTCCGAATAGAAAATCTTTCCGAATAGAAAATCTTTCCGAATAGAAAATCTTTCCGAACAGCATTCTTTCCGAATAGATTTTCAGAATAGACTCCCCAGACTCGACTCTCTCACCCTTTCGACTGACACCACACCTCTCGACTCGACCCAAACAGTGACTCAATCTAAACCAAACTCACACCGATTTTGGACTCACCTTTCATAAGACTCGAACCCAACACCTTCCACAACCCCGACTCGACCTCTCGTCTCACACAAACACCAACACCTCTCGAACTCAAACTCACCCTCTCTCACACTCTCACAACCCACCCCAACAGACTCACTGACCATCAACTCTCGACTCTTTTTTCCTCACCCATCACACGAACAAGACTAAACACCCCCACCCACCTCCCTCGAACCGACTCAAACAAAAACTCGACCGAGACTCGATTCAAAACTAACAGACTCCCTCGACTCCCCCTAAACCAAACCTCTCAGCCTCACCGACCCTCACAATAATCTCACACAAACCCCTCACTCTCTCCCTCGAACCGACTCCCTCCCACAACACAACCTCACAACCTCTCTCGTAAACCCCCTCACGACACTAAAACCCACAACCCACCCACCCTCGCTCGACCATCGACTCCCTCACCACTCGAACCCAAAAAGACATCATCTTGACTCAAAAATCTAGACACTTGACAAGAAAGACACGACAGTAGATAGAAGACAGACTCAATTAAATAACATGCAATAAAATTAAGTGACCTACCCGAGACCTCAATCAAAGAGATCTTGACGACGTGGAACTGAGTAGAAGATAATCAAGGGATTGTGTTGTTAGATTGAGTGGTGAAGGTTTGAGAGAAAATTGAGGAGATTTGAGTTACTGGTTTTGCAGATTAGGTTTTTGAGAGTAAGTTTTGGAGGAGAGAGAGATAAATAGATCAGATTAGGTTGACTGTGAATGGGTTGAAGAAAGAGGCGGACAAAACTAGATTAGTTGATCTGTGTGTGTGATAGTTGTTTGAGGAGAGAGACAGATATTAGGTTTTATATAAAAGTGACGGAGTAAACTAGGCGGTTTAAACAAGAAAGTGGGGCGGTGATATATTTCTTACTGGGCCACGTGTTTTTGATTAGACGGAAAGTGGAGATTTAATCCTTTGACTGGGTGGAGGTTACAATACAAACAATTTAAGTGTGGGTAGATATTTTAGGAGAAAGTCAAAGCGGAGGTTCCTATGCTATTAGTGGAAGACACGTGTAGGTATAAAAAGACGGATAACGTGTAGCAAGTGGGATCTTCATTTTTTTTATGTCTTCTTATTTTTATCTCGTGTTTTTCGAAAATATCAAATTTTCCAATTTAGTTGGGACACGTTTTTAAGTTATCAGATTTTTTTATCTTTCAAAATATTAGATTTTTATTTCATTTTCTATTTTTTAATTAAGTTAGTTTTATATTTTAGTTTTTGGTACATCGTATTGCGACGGGTATTTTGAAAGAAACTAAGTGGTAAAATATTTGACGGGCCATTCCTTATTTTTACCATAGCTTGGATTTATTCGTTGACGGGCCTTATTTTTAGCGAGAACTGAGTTTGATTTAGACTCCGGTTTAATTCATCATCGTTTGAGCCGACAACAATCTTTGAGCCGAGTAAAGAGTTATATTATCGCTCAAGGATTTTTAACAATTGTTTTACGGATCTTTCGTTGGTTTTGTCATAATCCGGGAATTTCTGTTTCTAATTTTCTTCACGATCTACAAAATCACGAAACAACCTTAAAATTCAATGGAGTCTTTGAATTCAACCTTTCGAGAGGGAGACTTGCAAAAATTACATATTATGCAAAACAAAGTTAGAAAAAGTGGCATCACTTCATTTCAAATGCTTCAGTCTCATCTTGTCACTCTTTCGGGGATTCAAGGAGGGAGCGAATTTGTGACAATCTTTGGACAAGATCGTCATATATTCATCGACTCAATTTTCACCACTTTGACCGAACTCTTCGAGCAACTCAAGCATAACAACTTTAATCACTCTGCATCGGCACTTGCATATAAGGATCTTGTGACACACCTCACGCCTTTCCTCCGATTCAATATCATCCAACCTGAAAGTTCAGTGATTTGCCAATCATTTCTTCGAGATACACATACCGAGTTTAGAGCTTTCCGTGATACACTTTTGAAACTCATGACATCGGTCTCGTCTTCGATTTATGAAAGATCTCGACTTCAGCAAGGATATGATAATGGAGTGCAAGACTCTTCGATGCAAGAGGAAACTGGTTATACGGTTGACAACTTGGAGCCTAACGATGGTACGAGCACAGAATCAGGAGGACAACATGATGCCAGTGGCACGTCAGGGAATGTTCACGAGATTTCTCTTGATGACACCTTACCAATTTATGACGAAGAGCCTGCAAACATGGTACAATGTGATGTTGGTTATGATGTATATGCTGATGACATGCCGCATATTGAGCATTCTGAACCTAATTATGACAAACATGGGATGGAAAAGAGTGATAGAAATACCACTTCTGATTCATCCGATGTAAGTCATAATGGGGGAGAGATTGTTCAGAATGCTATAGTACATCATGAAAATTGTATTATAACTGCTTCATCGTCTGCTTCTGATTCCAAGATTAAAGAGCTCGAAACGATCGTAGCTCGGCAATCAAAAGATCTTGAGGATGCCAAACTTGAATTTTCTAAGAAAACGGTCAAATTTGAAACATACTTTGAAAAACTTGAAAAATCAAACGTTGTTCTTGAAAGAAAATTGGATCAAACTGTTCTAGATTCTAAAGCTGAAAAGGATAATCTTTTGAAACAAATTCAGTTATTAGAGTCTAAATTGGCATCCCAAGATAGAGTGCTCAAAGAAAATGAGACTTTAAAGGCCCAAGTACAGGAAAAGGTTTTTGCTATAGCTGCGTTGAAAAACGAGTTAAGGAAAAGTAAAGGACCTAGTGTGGACACTAAGCTTGAAAAACCATCAATTTTGGGGAAACCACCTACAAATCAGTTCGTCAGACAATCGATTGTCAGACAACCTACTGCATTTAGATCCGAGCGACCACAATCCTCGAGACCGCGGTTTGCCTCCCAAGTTGATTTGGTTCATCTTATTAGACCAGTCACTCCAGCTACTAGGCCCAATGTGATCACTCCAGCTTTAGCAAGACCAAATCATATGATTGCCTCTAGTTTCCCTAAAAATACCAAGACCACGTCTAGAACTAGTTCAAATGACGTTTTCCATAAATCTGGTCAAAGGGAAGCTATTCAAAAGACACATGTAAGAGATAGCAATGTCCAACCTAGTCAGATGCCTGTTAGATTACCCAACACTGCTAACCGTAGCATGCCATCTTCTAGGAGCATCGATCAATCATCTAGGAATTATTCAGACATTAAATATGCTACTTGTAAAACATGTAGAAAATGTGTCTTTACGGCAAATCATGATGCTTGTGTCAAGAAATTACTTGATGAGGTGAACTCCCGTGCTAAAATTAAGTCCCAGTGGATAGCTAAAATCAAACCCTTTGGTAAAGTTTGGCGCCCCACTGGTAGAACCTTTACTCTTGTAGGAAACGAGTGCCCTTTTACTAGGATAGTCTCTGATTCTACGAAGACTACTAGGGAGGAAATTGCAAAGGATGATACATCACTTAAGCCTGAACTTAAGATTTTCTATAAAAGGAAACGTTTGCCAACTAAGACAAGTGAATCATCCCCTCAGGCCACCTCTGACACAAGTAAAGCCAACTGTGAACCCCCACGTGCTTCTATAATTGATATCTCTAACCCATGCAAAAGTATACAAACTCCTAATGAGAATGCAGGTACCAAAGTTGATATTCCAAAAGAACAAAGCGGTCCAATCGTTGTATACCGTTCAACTAAGGACACTCTTAGAGTTTGGTTGCTGAAGAAGCAGATATCAGAGAAACAAATGTCTCAGGGGATTCATGGTTAAGTTGCACAAGGACTTATAGTCACATCACAGACTATAACTCGATCATCAAAGAAAGGAAAGTTTATCGCCAATGATAAACTTATCCTAAAAACGAGAAATTCATTTTTCTCGGGCATGAGCTTATATCAAAAGCATTCCAAGTTTTTAAGCTCATGCATTAAGGCTTATAGATAAATAACAGTCTATAACCCGTTCTTCAAAGGCAGGAAAGTTTATCGCCGATGATAAACTTATCCTTACAACGAGAAATTCATTTTTCTCGGGCATGAGCTTATATCAAAAACATTCCAAGTTTTTAAGCTCATGCACTAAGGCTTATAGATAAATGACAGTCTATAACCCGTTCTTTAAAGGCAGGAAAGTTTATCGCCGATGATAAACTTATCCTTACAACGAGAAATTAATTTTTCTCGGGCATGAGCTTATATCGAAAACATTCCAAGTTTTTTGAGCTCATGCACAAGGACTTACAGTCACATAACAGACTGTAACTCGATCTCAAAAGACAGGAAAGTTCATCCCGATGATGACTTATCCTAAAAACGAGAAATTCATTTTTCTCGGGCATGAGCTTATATCAAAAACATTCCAAGTTTTTAAGCTCATGCATGATGGTTTATCATTAAATATCAGATGGTAACCCGTGCATCAAAGAAAGGAAAGTTTATCGCCGATGATAAACTTATCCTAACAACGAGAAATTAAGTTTTCTCGGGCATGAGCTAAAATTAAAAACATTCAAGGTTTTTTAAGCTCATGCACAATGACTTACAGTTAAATGTCAGACTGTAACTCGAACTTAAAATAAAGGAAAGTTTATCTTTTATGATAACTTATCCTCTTAACGAGAAATTCACCTTTCTCGGTCATGAGCTTGTATTAAAACATTCGAAGTTTTAAGCTCAGAAAGGAAAGTGTATCTTTTAAATAAGAGAACTTTTCCTTGTAACGAGAAATTAACCTTTCTCGGTCATGAGCTTTCCGTTAAAACAGTCAAAGTTTTCAAGCTCATGAAAACGACTTCTAAGTAAATGTCAGCTTAGGACTCGTTCTTCAGATAAAAGGAAAGTTTATCGCCGATGATAAACTTATCCTTAACAACGGGAAGTTTACAACTTCTCGGACTTGAGCTCGTTTTATAAGATATTCAACATCTTAAGCTCAAGTAATTGGTTTTCAAAACTTTGAACACAATTTTTCGAGAATTTCTCAAAAGGTTTTTCTAAATCTTTCAAAATTGTGTGTTCAAAAACGTTTTGATAAAACGAGCATGTCTTCTGGAATCGATAATATTTACGAACCTAGAAATGTCATTCAATAATGACACGGGGTTATAAATAAAGTTCGAGCAGAAGTTTAAAAGATTTAAAACATGCTCTAAATGGTTTGCTATTATTTCAGATAGCAACCCGCTTTTCATAATCAAGTCAAGCATTTCACCGGAAAGCTTTGACTCAACAACGGGAATTAATTTTCTCGGGGACGTGACGAGGTGACCAACATTCGTGAACAAGAACCATGTGCTTCTTTCATATGTTGTTCTCCATTATTCAGGTCCAACCTCGTACATTGCTAATCTTGTGAATACATTATCATATATTGATCTTTGCACGTGTTAAATACCTTACACTTGTGTTTAAAAGGTATTTAATTTACGTTTCAAGTACACCCTCATTAATTTGAGGGGGAGCTTGTTAAAATCACGAAGATAATTGGATTTGCATTTTTCTTCCCAAATTTTCTTAAAATGTTATTAAATCAATTGATATTAAAAACATCGATTGGGTTAATATTTTTAATATGGGGGAGAAAAATGTGATTTAATATGGGAAATGATTAATCACAAATGGTTTGACTTAACGTGTTAGCTCATCCCGACATGTGCGAAATGTTTTCGAATATCGTAGCATATGTTAAGGGGAAGCAAAATGGATTTGCACTTCAAAATGGATTTCATGGTGACATACACTTACCCAAAACATCTCTATTCACGACGGTGAAGATTGTGGTGACATAAGGATGGTAGGATAGGTTAAAGTCCAATGATTTCTCTAGAACCGGAGGAATCTTCCCAAAGACATTCCATAGCTAGAAATAGTAGTCCTTAGGAAAGATGGAGAAAGATTGTGAACGTAGCTGAATGCCGACCAAGTACTTAAGTTAGCACTGGAACAATCACAACAAGGTGCTAGTTATGACGTATTGGTAAGCATTGAAGGGGTTGAAGAATGAAAAAGAATTGTAAAGATAAAGGGTGTAAAGAAAGAAGCCCTCCTTACAACCTTAGGCAGAAACCGGGTCAATTCATATGCTATTGAGATCATTTTTAATGATTCTTGATATTGAAGACTGACATCATGGACCCAGTGATGCAATGCACAACCCATCCCAGCTAACTCAGATATCTCTTAAAAGATATTTGTTTTAATCACACGGAGACAACACATTATCTATTGATTTATTCACTCCGAATAAATTGGTATTGAAAAGGTGGCACTCCTCTCCAGCCTCCGATCACTAAAATCTAAAATGCACGATCGAGTCTAGAGCCATTTGAGATCATCAAATATCTCATTAGGACACACTTTCATATTTACTTGCTTCTTCACACACTGTGAAAAGTAAGAAAGTTCTTAAGAGTCCTACGCAAAATCTTCATGATCTTGCCTGAACATCCGAGTAATACGAAAGTATTTACAATGAAGATGGAAATCCTTCTTGAGCGAATATCAAAAAGCTCATGGTAGGTGACTTGTGTGATTCTTTATGAATCAAACTTGTGATAACTGGAAAGCAACAGTGGTTTAATTCTTAAATGAATTTAAACACGTTCCAGGCCTCTACGCATTATCATATGATCTTGCCAGAACACTCAGAGTGACTCTTTATTGATCACAGTGACGAGTGGAAATCCTTCTAGTGTTAACATCAAACAGCACTTGGTAGGTAACTTGCAAGATTCTATATGAATCAAGCTAGTAACAACTGGAAAGCAACGATGGTGCGGTTCTTAATTGAATTTCACTTGTTCCAGGAACATGAATTGACGGCTTCAAATCATGCGGATAATATTATCCAAATGATTCACTCTTTACGTTCGCAGTCAGCTTTGGACGGTCGAGTAAAGAGAACGGGTTTACCCGCGAAATCTTGTCAAGGAGGTTCTTAATTGAAACTACCTGCCACAAGTACGATATTTAATATCGTCCAACGGTCTTCACCGACCGGAGGTAAAATGCTACCGAATTAGAATGAAATGTTCAAGGCCATTTCATCCGTGTATATTGTTTGTTGCTAACTGTCTTATGCAGCGTAACAAGAAGGTGGCATTGCGGTGTACAATCCAGAAGAAGTCGTCACCACATGCTTATACTACATACACTTAGTACTTCAACAAATTCAAGAAAGTCTGAAGGTCAAGTCTTCCGCTGTATCAAACTCTGAAGCTTTCAAGAATTTAAAGGTATAAGTATGTGGAACATGAAGTCACGAAGAGGCAAATTTCACAAGTGATGAAGGCACAAGGTCAAGGCAAGGAAACATGCTCCAGACTAAAGTCAAAGATCATATCAAGCATATTCACAAGAACAAGATCGAAGACTCAAGCATAGATGCTAGGTTTAAGATTTTGTAAAATGGTGTGACCTCCCTTAGGGGGAGATTGTTGGAAATGTGTTTTCCCAAAGAAAGTCTCGGTCACATCATTATTAGCATAGATCACGAGCTATAAAATATTTAGAACTTTGTAACTTGGAGCGACCTCCCTTAGGGGGAGATTGTTGGAAATACGTTTTACGTATTTATGAAGGATCGGTCGCTCCAACGATAATTATGTAATGGGCTCGTGGTCCACTTAGTAATGTATAGTCCATATAGCCCACATGTAGGGTGGGCTATATATATACCCCTCCTAGCATGTTAGGAGGGGTTGGTTAGTTCATTCATTAACACTTTTCATTAATCTAATCACTTTCTCTCTCTACTTTTCTTCCCTCTCCTTTCTCTCTCTACACTTCATCTTCCTCCTTCCCCATTTCCACCATTAATCAATAGATCTAATCCTTCATTTACCAAATCCTTAGAATTCGTAGGCCTTCAACATTTGTCCCGATTGTTTGTTTATTGATTTGGACCCGAATGATTGAATGACCCGATTGTATGACCCGATAAATGATTAAAGGACCCGATAGATGAAATTAAATGGATTATTAAAGTTAGGTTATGTCACTAAAAGTCCCATTAGCATGAATTGTGAACTACCAGGATTTGGTAGACGCTTGTGCATATAATAGTACTATTTGGGGACGATCACCCCAGTTCGCGCCTTGACGGTTGATCCCCGTCGTGCCACATTGATTGGTAAGCGAATTTATGTATGAGAAGATTTCCATAGCGTGACCTTTGTGACGACATGCTAATTTAGATGGGCCAATTGAGTATCGGGTTAGCTACTCGTTGTTTGGTTTAGTAAGGTAACAATGTCATGCGGCTTATAATAATCCAACTTAACGAAATACTGTTGTACGCTCCGAATTACGATGTATTGCCTGACTAGCAATATGGGGTCATACTATTGATATTATGTTCGTGTTTTGGTTTTTATAACCATATTCATATAACGGTTTTTATTTTCATACAACGTCGTAAGACGTATTGTATGATGTTTTTACGACATTGGCTCGTATAATGATTTTTAAGGCAAATTCCTATATTATGATTTTCGATAAGGATTTGTATAAAACGACTTTGGCTATTTTATGGCCTATTAAAATAATTTGTACAAAAATGATTTTCGGTAATAATTTTATACCGATATTATATTGATGGTTTATTAAACTCTATGAATTCACTCGGCGTTATCGCTGACCTTTTCTTTTAACATGTTTTGTCTCAGGTACTTGAAGGTAATTCTCGGGAAGACGACAAGAATTCATGGCCCGCACTTAAACAATATTTTCCATTCAAATACTTTGTAAAACTTTGTATGAAATATAATGACTTGGGACCGATGTAACTTTGATATTTATGAATGTAAATGCTTTATTAATAAACGACGCGATTTTTATGCGTTGTCTATGATGTGAGTAATGTGCTATCCCGTAACACCAACTAGTCTTCCGCTGTATTGAGTTGTATAAATTTAGGGGTGTTACAATACACCCTGTCAGGATAATGAGGATTGACGAATCCTTCCGGTTGTGTGACATAGACTTCTTCCTTCAAAGGACCGTTAAGAAACGCCGTCTTTACGTCCATTTGATAGAAAATGAATCCCTTATGTGCAGCATAAGCAAGAAAAATCCTGACTGCTTCCATTCGAGCTACTGGTGCAAATAATTCTTCAAAATAAATACCCTCTTTCTGTCCATACCCTTTAGCCACTAGCCTAGATTTATTCTTGATGATCGTGTTTTCTTCATCCATCGTGTTTTTCCAGATCCATCGAAGATTTAATGGTGTGACATCGTATGGTTTGTCAACAAGTTCCCAGACTTTAAGTCTTTCAAATTGTTGAAGTTCATCCGTCATCGATTCAATCCAAGCATGATCAGCCAAGGCTTCTTTGATGTTTTTCGGTTTTGCTGAACTCACGGCGAGTGCGAACATACAAACATCACCATCAGTGTGAAGCTGTCGTCTTGTATGAACGGGCTGTGAAGGGTTTCCAATGACATGAACCAAAGGATGATCTCGGGTCCAATGATGTGTTGAAGGATGTCGTTGGTAGAACGTATTCATCTTTAACGGATCAACATGGCGAGTAGAAGACTCTCCAGTTTCGTGTACCAGTGTACCGAATGGGTTGATAAATTCATCTTCGTCAGATAATGCATTGTCTGCTTGATTTGTGTTCTCTGGAGCAATGACAGTAGTTGTGGATGTTGTAGGAGCGGTTGTTGATGTGATATTTTGAGGAGGTAAATCTGCAGCAACCCGTGTTGAAGTAGATGAAGTTGTATCCTTTTGTTGACGATGATCGGTATCATCATTCTTATCATGAGTGACAGCGGAAGACATCGATACAACTTGTTTCTCCCCCGTGAAATATTCATCATACAATGGTCCATATAACATTTCCAACTCTTCAATTGTCGTATCCACTGTCATATCTACTCTAGGAACATTTTCAGGAACCAGCTTTGAACTTGACGGTTCATTGATGTGGTCTTGAGTTCCGAGTTCCGTGCGGTTGTGAACGGAAGTCGTTTGTCATTGTGGATCGGGACTTAAACTGTTTTGTTCAAGTGCCATAGTGTTGCTTACTTGTAAAACCCTTGAGACACATATTTCTCTGATGTTTGTTTCTTCAGCAACCAAACTCTGAGAGTGTCTTTTGTTGAACGGTATGAATAAGGAAAACCTTTATGTTCTTGTTGAACCTTTACTTGATTACCTGCACTTTCATCAGTAGTTTGTATGCTTGCATATTTGTTAGTGATATCTTTGTGAGAACCATGTGGGGGTTCACAGTGAACCTTTGTCGTGCTAGAGGGAAATATTTTGCCAGTAGGAACCCATTTAAGACCAGTTGTTTTGAAGATTCTACCCGTTGGTATCCACTGAATACAAGGTCTAGGAAACGTAGTTTTCTCATGCACAGCGGAATACTTAATTAGAGAAAAACTATTTCCTATAGGGTTACATCTTTGAGATGCTCTAGCTGTTTGGTTCACCTTGTTCAGGACTTTTTTGATGCAATCATCATGAATGGCATTAAACACGCATTTGTTACATTTCG
Organism: Glebionis coronaria; assembly: GCA_025667525.1. NCBI lineage: Eukaryota > Viridiplantae > Streptophyta > Magnoliopsida > Asterales > Asteraceae > Glebionis > Glebionis coronaria. Next base: position 247,363,488 of record CM046879.1, on the reverse strand, counting down.
TGCAAACAAAGTTCTTAGCATCTAAGAAGGATCTAGTGTTCCTAGGATAGGCTGATTTAGGCACATCATAGAAGGGTCTAGAATTCCTAGATGTGTGATTATCACTCCTAGGTTTCGGTTGGGTCCTATCTCTTGCTTGTGTCTTTATCTTAGCATCCTCTAAATAGCTTTTATGACCCGTGTCATTTGAACTTCGCCTAGGCATGTTCTTGTGGCTATTGCTAGAGTTGCTTGAATCATTCATGTGATTGGGTTTTACATAGGCAGAATATCTTAAGGAGTATCTAGATTGTGGAGTGACAGTGTTTGGCAAATTGCTACGCGTGTCAACTTGGGATGCAAACCTCGAGTTTGATGTTTTGGGTCGTTCAGATTTAAACGCATTTGGTTGTCTAGCAACTGAGCGGTTTCTGAATGGTTGAGTAGGAGGTTTCCCCAAGATAGACTGATTTGCTAACGTAGTATCCACACTATTTCCTTTTAGCTTCCTTAATTCATTTTTCACTGCTGTTAATGCAAAAACCTTTTCCTGAATCTGAGCTTTCAATTGCTCATTTTGTAGAAGTAATTGAGCGACACGTTGTTCTAACTTAATATTTATATTATCAAATATGTTGGTATCAGCATTCGCGTCATTACTATCTACAGTGTCGATAGGTTGCACAGATATTTCACTTACTGAAGCAGGCGGAGGACTTGGATTTTGAGAAGCCAACTTTGATTCTAACAAATTTATTTGTTTCACAAAATGTTTTTTTTCCGCATTAGAATCTTGAATCTTACGATCCAGTTTTTGTTCAAGAACAACGTTTGCTTTTTCAAGTTTTTCAAAATAAGATTCAAATTTGTCATTTTTCTTTAAAAACTCGAGTTTGGCATCCTCAAAATCTTTTGTCTTTTGAGCTAACATAGTTTCAAGCTCATGAATCTTAGAATCAATATATTGATGATCATCATATACAACATTTAATTGTACCTTAGCCATTGGCTCTTCATCATAAATGGGTCTGATATCTGCATCATCGGCTGCTGGATCATTCCCTGAGCTGTGGATGGTTTGTTGCTGTTCTGATTCTATCCCGCTGATTTCTGTGATAATCGAACAATCATCCAATGTTTGACCATCATCGACATTGATCTCGTTCGTCTGCATCAGTCTTTCATTCATCTGTCTTTCAACTGGTAGTTTATGACGTGTTCTTTCGGCAATTAACTTCCTTACATCTCTCATGTGTTGAAGAAACGTCTCCTTGAATTCTTGAACTTCTAACCGAGTATATTTAAAGAAGTAATTGTTTATGAATTCTCGATCATAGTGTACAGACACCTGTGTACCAATGAATTGCTGAAATTGATTTTCGAGAACCAAAACGGCATCTATGGATTCAACCTCTTTAAATTCATCATTGGCAAGTTGTTGTTCAAGGTGAGCTGCATTGAGTAACATTGTTCTTGTGAATGTCTCAACATCTTGACCACTTAGTGACATGAATACCCGTTTGAATCCGAGTTCGACGCGAGTTCCTTTTAAATCGTCATTTGAAATAACTTGAAGGTGTGACTGAAGTGATCTAAAGTGTGTCATGCATCGTTCTTTTGCAACCGACATCTTGGATTTGAGTGCATGCACATCTTGTGTTACGGAATCCATAATGGGTGACACAGTTGATGAATTGACTTTGGATCTTAAGTAGATATAGTGTGATTGGTTTGTGGTTGCAATTTCGAAAATTCCGATTTTTTCTCAGTCCGACAATAAATTCCACAGTTCGACAAAACGGTAGACCAAAAAATTTTGTATCGCCAAATTTTGAAATTGAGCTAGAAATGTCCTAAAACTAGTATGGAAAAAATTTGATTATACTTGAACTAAAAATTTTAACTCTTTTTTTTTTTTTTTTTTAATCTTTGTGTAAACTACGTTCCGAAACTAGTCTAGATGGTGGCTAAGTCTAAAAAATACTCAAACAAAATTTAGCTAAACATGTCATCGGAATGTCCATCGGAATGTGCCATCGGAATGTCCATCGGAATGTTCATCGAAATGTGGCAATGTACTGTCATAATCCCAGATCGCAATGTATACTTGTCGGAATCCCAGATCGCAATGTACTGTCGTAATCCCAGATCGCAATGTATACTTGTCGGAATCCCATATCAGAATGTTCAGATCGGAATGTGTCTAAAACAAATTTGGCAGAGTAACGACTCAAAAGTCCCTTGAAACCGTCGGAATCCCAGATCGCAAAGAACGATCGGAATGTCCAGATCGGAATAAGGTATCGTAATCTAGTGATCGCAAAGTAGAACCAGTTGGTTATTGCGATCAAACCCCTCTCAATTGTACTTTCCGATGGTGATACAAGCTAGAATTTCGGAAAGATGAAAAACAAGAAATTTTCAACTTTTGATCCAAAAAAATTGTGTTTAAGCCAAAAACCAAGATACCCAAGTCACAATGACACGAATAAAGAAGTTATACGAATCGAAAAACACTAAAAAACAAGAAAAATCTTGAATTCGTGGTAGAAAGAAGGATTAAATCAAATAAATCAAATGAAAACGCAACAACCAATCACAAAACTACCCCATGGCGATTGATACCAATTGTTTTCCCCTAATATATGATGTTATAATCACGAATTTAAAGAAAGAAAGGTAGAAATAAGATGAATTTTAGAGAGAGAAAGTAGTAAGAGAATGTAGAGAGAAATGGTTGGAGAAACTTGTGAAATATTAGATTAGAGAGAAAATGAAATGACCAACACCCTTTTTAAGATGCTAGGAAGGGTATATATAGTCCACCCACATGCGGGCTTCTTTATGGACTATATGGTTTAGGCCGGGCTTTCCTTTTGGGCTTTAGTTACTTATTAATGAACTTTAGCCTAAAGTTAAGCCCGTATCACACGACTAATATACTACCTATTACAACGTTCTAAAATACGATACATAATAAACATATGACCGAGCATTCTTGTTTGACTCAATATTTTGAGGCTAACACCATCACCAACGATCGTTGCCGCGGCTCAGCCGCTGACGTGTTCTTGTTTTTATTATTGTTTTGCTTACCACGATAGCACCACAAAGTGGTGCTCCTGTGTGCTTAACGACGACCACAACGGCACCAGTGAGGGTGCCGGCTCGTGGTTGTAATTATTGTTTATTATTCTTGAATATTGTCTAATAATAATATTATATAAATTTTGTGATTTAACGGCCGTTAGTGTCGTTGGTTATGCTTAACAGCCGTTAAAGGGCTTGTGGTTAAAATCAGTTTATGGAGCGTTTGGCAACGCGTTTAACATCCCAACAGGGGGCGTTTGAATATGGGTTTTATGATATTTTTAGGGGCGTTTGGGTTTGTGGATGATTAAAAAGATTAAAATGTTTGGTTGAACGTGTTGATTTATTTTTGAATTGATTATTGGTAAATTCATTTTATTTATTGTTTACGATTGGACAACAATTAATTTGATATAATAGAAATATGTGGACAATTGAAACACGGATTGATTGTGAAAGTGAAAATGTCATATTTTGTGATTATGGGAAACGTTATATAAACGAATACGTCATGCCGAAACTTCTATAAATTTAATATTTGTTAAGTTTATAAATGTTATTTAGAAACTAAAACGCTTTAGAAATAGTAAATCGACGAGTAAAGAAACAATGATTTATAAATATTATTTTATAAAATCATAATTATGTATTTACTTTAGAAACTCTAAAACGTGTGTTTACTCTTATAAAATGATTTTTACTTAATTAATGGGTGATTTTGAAAATGTGTTGAATCATTTTGGTTTCATTTATCTTTCTTGCTTATTTAATAGTTGCAAGATATTGTATGCTTGAACTATTTTATTCTTGTGGTTGTCACTTCTTAAGTCTAGTACATGTCGTGTGTCATGTAAAATCCGAGTTATTCGTGTATTGTTTGTTCTTTTTATACAATTCAAGCTATGAGTTATATACATGTTCTCTTCTTACGTATGTAATATATATTAGGTATATATATTATGTTGGGCCAATGAAAGTCCTAACTATGGCCCAGTCTAGATTTGTTTAAATTAGACTAAGTGTTATGAGTCGCTGTGAAGACCAACGATAGAGACCATCCAGTTGAAGGCAAAGCCTCAGCTGGCACACCAAGAACATTCAAGTCAAAGACAACGTCAGAGAAGTTGAAGATTATCTGAAGTCATACTCACCAACGATTATGGACAAACTAGGATGTAGAAGGAATGTACTGTGTTCAAGGATCTCTAAGATGACAATACTCAAAGATCACTTACAACCCTTTGAAGACTAAGCAAGCATAGTCTTTTTTTACCTTTTATAGTTTAGGCAGGAGAATCTCTAAAGTATTTTGAGCGAGACAAAATAGGAGATTTAAGATAAATCCTAGTACGACCTAGTGGGATAAAGTGAACAGTTGGCCTAACTGTTCACCTAAAGTTGTTTAAAGGTATGTCAATTTATAGACATGCATTTAATACGTTGTACTACTTCTACTCAGAAGTTGACACGTATCAACTACTCCCACTAAGGAAGCAACCTCGTACCACTATAAATAGGACAGAGAAAGAAGATAAACACAATCCTTGTGCTTGGATAATTTATCTAAGTTCTTTCTCCCATTAGAACCTTTGAGTCCCTCAGCTCTCCACCAGCGACTCTAAGATTCTCTCATAAACTTGAGTCTCGAATCAAGTTTACTTGTTCTAGGGTTCATTTTTTTTTGTCACTCAACGGGTGTATTCATAGCACTTTGTAATACTTTGTTTATAAAGATTAATAAAGCATTACGTGTTTGAAAAGTAATATATTGTGTTATCTTGTATACGAGACATTGTATCAACAATTGTCATATTTTGGGACTTTCAATTGGTATCAGAGCGGTTTGATTTATAAAACCTTTATAAAACTGTTCTTGTTTTTAAAATCAAGATCCTAATATAACTGATAATATGCCTCCTATACCCCCACCACCCTTTGGTCAAACCAACCAAACAAATACTGGGAACAACACCACCTCAAAATCAAATACTACCATGCCTACACCGACTGTAAGCACTAGTAATAATGATGACGACCTTCCTCAACTTCTTGATGTTCGAGGGAGGTCTCATGTGTCCAATGTCCCAACATTTGATGAAGAAGACTTTCTAGTTAGAAAAGAGAAATTATAATATATGTAGATGGTCTAGAACTTTTCTTGATAGAGATATTAGAAAATAGGCCCTATGTCCCTTTGGCCGTTTCGTCTACCCTTGAGAGACCCATCAAAAAACCTGTTAAATAGTGGTCTCCAGCTAATAGACGTCTGGCGAACCAGGACAAGAGAATTAAAAGTATCATAGTCTCTTGCCTACCCACGAACATAATGAAGTCTATTATCAAATGCAACTCCGCTAAAGAGATGTGGACTGAATTAGTTATAGGTTATGAAGGTCTAGAAGAAACAAAAGAGACCAAAATCCAATCACTCAGACTTAAGTTTAATGCCTTTATAGCATTAGAAAATGAAACTGTGGCTCAGACCTACACAAGACTTAAGATTTTGCTTAATGATCTAGGAAACATTGGTGTTGTCTTACCAAAAGCCGAAATCAATGCTACTTTTGTTAATAGCTTGCATAGGAAATGACTGAGTCGAAACCAAACCTTAAGAGCTAACAATGCCATTAAAAATGATACTCTGGCTCAACTGTTTGGTAGATATAACTATGAAGAAGGGCTAACTGATTTCATTTACAAGTCTGAGACCGATAGGTTTACCACCCATATCTCTGGTTTAAAAGCTCTTGTTGCTAACCATTCTTTTCAGGACACCGACTCTGATATAGAAGAAGATACTCGAAGTAGTCAAGAATTTCTTGATGAGCTGCATGCTGAATTCCATGACAGAGCTCTTCTCGCTGATCAATAGAGATATTATAAGAGATCTGGTAGAGTTGGAGCTGCTAAAGTTGACAAATCCAAAGTGATATGCTACACTTGTGGAAAAGCTGGTCATTTCCAGAAAGACTGTTGGTCAAACAGAACCTCCTCCCCAAGCTTTCCCTCATCCAGCAGTGATCATAACAAGAAGAAGTTTTCTCCATCTCCCTTCAAGCAAACTTCTTGATAAGTATAAAAACACTCATCCTTTTGCCACTTAATTATAATAAAAACCAAGCCAAAACGTGTATTTAATGTCGAAAAAGTCGGAATTATGCGTGGTTTGTGTTTTTGTTATGTTTTAGGACCAAAAGATGAAAAAGGAAGAAAACACGGGCTTTCACGGGCTTTTATAGAAGAAAAATACAAAAGACGAAGTCAAAAGATCAAGAGTGTAAATAGAACGGAAGTCAAAGGCCTATTCTGAAGATTTATCGAAGAAAAAGTCTAAAGACGGAAGTTTAACGAAGTCGAAGAACCAATTCTAATAAAAGAAGAAAATTAGAAGAGGAGTTCATTTCATATCGACAAATCCCGAGACAACCTCGAGAAAGACGAAGAAATTAAAAGACGAAAAGACAAAGAAAGAAAGAGAGATGCATCAACACCTCCCCTCCTCCTATAAATATCCTCTTAATATGTCATTAGGAGGAGTTAGTTAGCTAGTTTTAGATAGATTTATTTTATGCATTAGGAGTAGGTAATTACTTTCTCTCTTTAGCTTTTCTTTAATGTTTTAAGCTTTTTACATTAATCTTGTATTGAATCTTTAATATTAATCTTAATTCAAGCTTTTCATAAATCATTCTCATTCTACCTTTCTTATTTTTAATCTTTTGATTAGATTTCATAATCATGTAGTTTGATTAATCTTTATGTTCTTGTTTTGATTGATGTGTTTGTTTTATTGGGCGTATTGATTTTCATGTGTTTGATCTCTTTAGCTTATTGTGTTTAGTGATTATTGTGTTATTTTATTATTTTTAATTAAGTGCTTTTAATAGTTTATTTTTATAAAAAGTTGATTTTTAATATTTTGATTATTTAGTGTTTTTAAAGTTTTTGATTAGTGGCTTATTAGATTTTTCATAAAATCATTTTGGTTAAACTATTGGTTAAGTGCTTATTATATTTTAGCTTATTTTCATTTTGCTTAAATTTTGTTCTTATCCGGGTTATCTAAACCCTAGTATCCCGAATAGGATGCATACACTGTATTCCGAATAGTAGTAAGTACATCATTCATTCCGAATAGCAAGTGATTTCCAATATTCTGGATTAGTCCCAAATCCCATATTCCGGATTGCTTCACAAGTCCACATTCCGGATTGCCTCAGAATATTGGATTCCGGATAAGAGTTGGCAAACACATTTCATATTGCCTTTGATTTTTGGATTCCGGATAAGGAGCATTATACATTCCAGATTAGTGGTGGAAGCGAGTAATCCGGATAGTGAGAAAACAAGGGATTCCGGATAAGGCCTTGTGATTCCGGATAAGCTACTACAACATTCCGGATTGTGAAAATTTATTGTATTTCGGATTAGATCCGAAAGCCACATTCCGGATAAGGACCTTATTGTGTATTCCGGATTAGGGGGTGACAACCTTTTCCGAATTACATGCAATTTTGTTTATTCCGACTTGTCTTTGATTTTAGTTTCCCGAATTAGTTTTAAATTTTATTTTTCCCGCCATTTTTATTTAAGATTTATTTTCAAAGTGTTTTATCTTAGTTTCATTTTCAAGTTTACTTCTTTTACAAAGTTTTAATTTTTAAAGTTTACATTTTTATTAAGTTTTCAAGTTTACTTCATTTCTTTCAAAGTATTTATTTTTAGATTTGTCTTTTGAAGCTTTCATTTTTATTTAGTTACTCAGCGACATTTCCATCTTTATTTTAAAATAGATAATCACATTTCTTTATTTTCACCAAGAACAACCGAGTCACACATTTAAAACCAAGATCAATTTGAATTGAGTCGAGACCAAACAAACTTTTCAACCTAAGAAAACCTATGTATAACTTCTCACTCTGACTCTGAGGGTAAAAAGGACTACAAGGTCAAATAAAAAGCGCTGAAAGATGAGTTGGTGAAGCTTAATCAAAAGGCTAATGAAGCAGCTAAGAAAAAGGATGGCAAAAAGACAAAGAAAGGTCTCATAGTTGCATCCTTTGATTGGGATGATGAACCTTTTACCTCTGAGGATGAATCCACCACTACTGTTAGAGCCTTTATGGCTGTCGCTGATGAGGAACCAGCTGTTGGTAAAAGTGAAGCAATATCTGGACAATGGGTTGATATCACCATGAAAAAGGTATAGAGATTGCTTACTATGCCTGAAGGTCAAGATAGAGACCATGTCCTTGACTACACCTTGGTTGACCTCCACTTTGTGGAAGAACAAAGAAAAAATTTGTTAAACAAATTTCATAACTTCAAAACCGATTTAAATCTCTGTCAATCTGAGATTACCAATCTTAAACCTTTTGTGAATCTTGCAAATAAACTTTAAAATGAAGTAAGCAGACTCACCTCTGAAAATGAGTATGAAAATGCTGAACTTAGAAGGACCATTGAAAAGTGGAACAATGGTCAATACGCTGTGGAAGACATTGTCGCTGAAAACATTCCGGGGAATGTGGTTCCGGCAATACGGGAAAGGGAAGGTATAAGAAACATATAACAGCGGACAAGGTAAAGTTTATCCCCTCAGAGGATCCGTCTCCTATATCCACCTATATGGATGAGAATGATTCTGAATGGGAGTCAGAGGATTCTAGCCCCCTTCCAGCTTTACCTAAACTTGTTGGAGCTGATCCTTCTGACTCTTTACTTGGCCCAAAGCCCGCCATCAAAGCCTCTGGTACCCCTAACTGATATGAGCAAAACTCATATCAATAAGTCAATAAATCACCATAAAACACATAGAAAATACCTAACTTTTATGCTATTAAGCAGTATTATGTGGTATGTTTTGTGTTTGTGCTTAAATAGGTAACAAGGATACAAATTTGAAGCAAACAAGTGAAATCAAGCTCATTTATGAAAGAAAAGACAAGAGAAGGATCAAAGATGACAAGCCATTTGAAGATAAAGGACCTATCTTGACAATGTTCAAAAGTTGAGGGACTTAAGTGTAATTTTGGAAAAAAGTCAAGATCAAAGTCAAACCTGGTCAACTCTCAAGTCAACCAAGTCAAAGGACTCAAATAATCAATAATGAAGGTCAAAGGACTGAATTTACCAAAGTTCAAGGGTTGAAAGTGACAAATTTACACTAAATTTGGTCTTAATCCGGTTTAACACACAAGGACCAATGGGAGGCCAAGAAAAAGAGTACTTAGATCACCACCTCACCTGCCAGCTGGCCACTAGCCGCCTTTTCATTTAATGCCAAATCAGCACATTGATTCCCACTATCTCTCTTATTAACCAATCACAAGGCGCCATGCAATATTCACATTATCCACTTTTGGATAATGATCCGTGTGACTAGATGAGAACGAATCAAAAGCTTCCACGTGTCATCTTTAACAAAAACGAGCCCCGAACTGATAATAAGCTACAATGAATTTTAGAACAAGTGTTATACATGAAAAGGACTCGCAATCAAGCAAGGAATACATTCCTCATGATCAATTAAGCTGAAAGTCCTTGGATCAAAAACCCCTCTTTGTGTTCTTGAGCCGATTTGTGCAATTAACAAGGATAAGCCACGTGAAGCTCAGAGATTGGACGAAACATGTCATCAACCCCAACTAATCACCATCCTACTCTATAAATACCCTGATGGGCTCTCATTTGTAATGTGTAGCCTAAAGTGTGAAAAACACACACTTCATTTTCCTTTCATTTCTAGTTCTTTCCTTTCAGTTACAACAACTCTTAGGTGTTTGACACACACCTAAGAGTCTGTTAGATAGTTAGTTAAACATTGTAAAAACTTTCCCTCCAATTAATAAAATTCATAATTTAGTTCACTTTAATCTCATTCTCCTTCACTCATTACTGCAATTCTGTTGAACCTGTGTGATTCTTTTGATCTTAATTGATCAAAGGATGCCTTGTTGATGATTTGATGTACTAGTATCTGTTCAAATTCATTTGGAGTTCATAAGAAGTCCATTTTCAGCTATTTTCAGAGTTTGTAGTAGATTGATGGTTGTAGATTGTTTCTGGTGTTGATATGATGATGAGTTTTGGTTGATTAATGGTGTTTAAGTGTTTTCTAGAGAGCTCAGAGGATGCTTCATAGCTAAAAGGTTTCAAAAATCTTGTTTTTTTGTTCCTCTAAACTGTTCTGCATGCTACATTCTTAGTATAAGATCTATGTGATGAATTGATTGTGTGTTTAGCCTGTTTTTAGCATAAGTGTGAAAGTTTGATAGATTATGTAGAATATTGATAAACTATGAATCTATGAAGTGGGTTGAAGATTTCTAGAGAGAGAAACTAGTGAGAGAAAGTGAGAGAGAACTATGTGTTTTTATTCAAATGATAAAAGTAGAATGTCAACAACCAACCCCTTTCCATGGTGGAAAGGGGTATTTATATCCAAGCCACTATTGGGCTTGGGCCGACCCATGACAAGCCCATGGGTCGGTTTCTTACTTAACTAAATAAGTATTCATTAACTACGAGCTATTACAACATTAAATAATATTGTGGAGTGACCGATACTTCTAATATACGTTAAAACGTATTTCTAAAAATCTCCCCCTAAGGGAGGTCACTCCATGTTACAAAGTTCTAAACCTAGCATACTATACTAAGTCTTTGTTCTTCAGCTCGTAGACTTTTCTTCTTTCTTTTTGTTGTGAATATGTTGATTTGATCTTTTAGGCTTTGGCTTGAGAGCATTGTTCTTTTGACCAATCACGTGCGATCTTTGCCTTCTTGTGAATCTTGCCTCCTCGTGACTCTCTTTTTGTTGAATTCTCGAAAGCTTCAGAGTTTGGTACAGCGGAAGACTTCATTTTGCACTTTCTTGAATTTTGCTGAACTTTGATGCAGAAAAACATAAGCATGTGGGAACGACTTCAACAGGTACACCGCAACGCCACCGTCTTCGACTGGTACACATCAACGCCACCGTCTTTAACAGGTACACAGCAACGCCACCGTCTTTAACAGGTACACAGCAACGACACGAATAAAATGGCTTTGACATTTTATTCTAATTCGGTAGCATTTTACCTCCGGTCGGTGAAGACTGTTGGACGATATTAGATATCGTACCCGTGACGGATAGTTTCAATTAAGTAACTTCCTGACAGGATTTCGCGGGTAAACCCGTTCTCTTTATTTGACCGTCCAAAGCTGACTGCGAACATAAAGAGTGAATCATTTGGATTAAAAATCCTTATGATTGAAGCCGTCAATTCATGAAACCTGGAACAAGTGAATTTGAATTAAGATATTCACCATCATTGCTTTCCAGTTGTCACAAACTTGATTCAAATTGAATCTTGCTTGTTACCTACCAAGTGCTGTTTGATGTTCACACTAGAAGGATTTCCACTCGTCACTGTGAACACTAAAGAGTGTCACTCTAAGTGTTCTGGCAAGATCATATGATAATGCGTAGAGGCCTGGAACGAGTTTAAGTTCAATTAAGAATTAAACTACTGTTTCTTTCCAGTTTTTCACAAGATTGGTTCTTAAAGAACCGCACGTGTAACCTACCATGAGCTTGTTTGATGTTGGCTCAAGCAGGATTTCCATCTTCATTGTAATACTTGCGTATTACTCAGATGTTCTAGCAATATTACAAGAATACTGCGTAGGACTCATAAAAATCTCTTACTTTTCACAGTGTGTGAGAAAGCAAGGAATAAATGGAAAGTGTCCTATTGAGACTTTTGATGATCTCGTGGCTCTAGACTCGATAGTGCGTTTTGATTTAGTGAGCGATGGCTGGAGAGGAGTGCCACCTTTTCAATATCAGTCTATTCGGAGTGAATAAACCAATAGATAACGTGTTGATCTCCGTGTGATTAAAACAAATACCTTTTGAGAGATATTTGAGTTAGCTGGGAAGGGTTGTGCATTGCATCACTGGGTCCATGATGTATTTCTTCAATATCGAGAATCATTAACAAAAATGATCTCAATAGCATATGTATTGACCCGGTTTCTGCCTAAAGTTGTAAGGAGGGCTTCTTTCTTTACACCCTTTATCTTTACAATTCTTTTTCATTCTTCAACCCCTTCAATGCTTACCAATACGTCATAACTAGCACCTTGTTGTGATTGTTCCAGTGCTAGCTTAAGTACTTGGTCGACATTCAGCTACGTTCACAATCTTTCTCCAACTTTCCTAGGACTTCTAATTCTATCTAGGGAATTGTCCTTGGGAAGATTCCATCGGCTCTGATGAATCATTGGACTAAACCTATTCCTACCACCCTTTTGTCACCACATTCGTCATGAGTTAAGCGTGTTTTAGGAAAGTATAGTCACCATGAAAAAATCCTTGAAAATCACCTAAGGTACTTGTGATATTGAAATCAAAAGTTTTGTACCTTAGGTGTTTTGTTCATAAAAAACGCTCCCCCTTAACACGTGCTTTACACATATTAAGTTGGATTATCGTTAAGTCTTTTTCATCTTTTAGCCAAGTATCATTTAAGTCTCCTTAATCCCATTTTCTCCCCTTATCCAAAATGTTAACCATTAATATTTGGGATATTGAATGGATTAACCGGTCTTTGGGTAAAAATGAAATCGATGTTTGGCCATAGAACATGTTAATGCTCCCCCTTAAATTAATAAGGGATAGTTGTAGTGCTTTAGTATGATATATTTTGAAAGATTTAGAATCTCGTGAGAAATTCTTGAAAAATTATCATACCTTAACACTACATCAAGCCGTAAAAGCACAATATTCACAAATTTACATATTCACAAATAAAAAACCAATATAAAGTGGACCTGAAATGTACGACCCATTAGATGGATCGTTGCAGTAACTTGTGGTGCACTCCATATGGTCTACCACCAACGAACCTTTCTAAGCTCCTCATCAATCTACGTTCACGGAGATTTTGATCAATCTTCTTGATCACATACTTCGCCATTTGCCGATAACCCTGATGCCAATCCTCAGTCATCTCTGGTAAAGACCCACCCGAATTAAGATTCTCCAACTTTCCTCTGACGTATATGAGAGTCCCATCACTGTACTTATAAAGCTCACCCACCCTCATAAACTTCATTATCCCTCGACTGTTCAAGTAGAAAATCCCGTAACTCGGAACAGAAATGCCGGTTAAGGGACATCTTGTGACATGTTGAGGTAAAACTTGATTCATTGGACGAGTTAGGTTAAGCTTCCTTTGGTAGCTTTCAACTCCCAATTGAAGATCTTCAACTCGTTTCTTGATAACAACGCTTCGTGTGAACATAGGAAGTGCTGTATTCAAGGCAATGATGTCTTCACGAGAAATATGGGTGAGTTGATCCCGGGTCATCATAAGCAACATGTCTTCGATATCCTCAAGGCGAATGATAGAAAAATCTCCCTGCTGGATTATGTATTCTCTGTCATCCTCCCTTTTTAGACGAATCTCCGTCACATGATAATATCCATTCTTGGCTTCAGTTTTCAGTCCCAAAATGCTGGAGATGCGAATATCGGATCTAACGTTGCTTCCTGAATTGGCTAAGCAGCAACCTCTGTACGCCCTTCGGACTCGTTCGTCCCAATGAGATGCACCTATAACAGCATACATATCATAATTACGAGTTACCTTTGGGACCCAGAGTCGGTTTACCTTTTCCTCGATCCAGGGTATTGTCCCACAGTTGGCAGCTTTCAGCAAGGTCAGGGAGGTTGCGTACTTTGATGAACCCTTGAGGATATAATCAAGATCATAGGTGACGAAGAAGTCGAGAGCAATTTGATTATCTTGAGAAGGATCAAGTGGAGGTGGAGCTCTTTCTGATTCATGGAGGCCTGGCCTTTGAACGGTGTTAAGAGCTTTCAGGACCTCGTCAGCATAATACTCGTTCTCCATTCGGCTTAACCTGGTTTTGGCGCGAATTCTTTTATCCTTTAGCGCTCTCTTCACCAAATACGGAGTGACCGAAGACTTATACTCATGAGCCAGAAATGCACACAAGTCAATCGGACTACGGATACGGAGATATAGAACATCTCTGTCAGCGTCTGTGATTGGATCATATTTAGTAGCTGCTGTGATCCAAGCTTGTGGCGGTGCAGTTTCATCAATCTCCAAAGTGTCCGCCCAGTCCCGTATGCTTGACTCGGGAAAAGTAGATTGTGGTTCTTGTGGCAGAGGAGTAGAAACATGAACATCTACTGGTTCTGATTCAGGCATCTCGGCGGTGTCATGAACAGGCGAGTGTGGTGCAAACTCAGGTTCAGTAACTGATTCTGCAATCACAGGAGCAACAAAAGAACTAATAGGATTAGTGGTAACAGGTATAGAAATAGCAACAGATGTACCGGGAATCGATGACGCCGTAGTAGCATTCACATCATGGCGCCACTTGGATCGTCTTGATTCCGTTGAGGTGGATTTTTCTTTTTGTGCAACATCTTTCTGAGACTTGGTACCAGACTTGGATGGTTTCTTTGTGCTGGAAACCTTGTCCCCTGTTTCAGGCTGTTTTCCATCATCATCCTCATCGTCATCCTCGTTGCTTCCCTTAGAACTTTCCTCATTTCGATCACCACCATCACCACCATCATCATCATCATCATCCTCATCATCATCACCATCATCGTCACCATCATCATCATCTCCTTCTTCTTCTTCTTCTTCTTCTTCACCGTCACCCTCTTCTTGTTCACTATCATCCTTTTCCTCCTCAGGCAGAATGTGGTAAGGTACCACACTTCCAAACATTTTGAACAACCGATCATCTTCCATGATAGCTTCATTCAGTGATTTGTAGAGTGTCCGTTGAATCTTAGATTTATCAAAAGATCCAAGTTCCCTCATGCGAGCTTTGAGGATCTTCTTTAATTCAAAATCCGTCAAATCATATGCAATTTTGTAGGCGGATTCGGAAGGATTGGACGACTTAATCATCAAATTTTCAGCTGCGAGTTTCTTCATCTCATCACGCAGTTTTGGCATAAGGGACTCAACGGATTCTTTCACTCTCTCTTCAATAGAAGCTTCAAGTGTTTATTTCTGCTCCTTGTATTTATCCTTCATAGCTTGAAGTCTCGTGATTCGTGCAGCATACTTATCAGCTTCAGCCTACTTAACCTGAGCTAGTTCTTCTGCATGAGCTTTACGTGTCAACTCCATCTGTGCAGCGAACTTAGCAAGCATCTCTTCTTGGGCTTTCTTAGATGCTTCTTCACTTTGAACTCATCTAAGTAGCTCTTGGCGAAGATTATCCATCTCTTTTCTTTGATTATCCGTATGTTTATCCAAGAGTTCTGCCATTACAAATGCAGCCATTGAAGATGATGCAGAGCTACTCTGGGTTGGTTGAAGAGGCTCGGTTGTGACCACAGTACTGAGGATGGGAGTTATTGGAGGTGGAAGGAATGGTGTTGGTATCGGTCGGGTTGGTAAGGGCTGTATTGGTGGAGGTTGAGTTACTAAAGGCTGAGTAGGTACCATGATTGTAAGAGCACTGGAATCCTTTTCAACACTTGCTGAAACAGGGATGGATGTCTCCTTCGAAGTAGAATACCGTTCAGGTGATCCAAACTCATCAATATCCTCTGGCTCCTCGTACTCTTCTTCAATATTTATTTGTGCACCCGAACCACTACCGCCCGTGTCTCTCTTACTCTTTCCAATAGCTATCTTCATTAATTTTCTCTCAGCCTTGTCAAGAGTAGGATCATCAACATCTTCTTCGTCGTGGAGAACTAACTCATCAGCCTTACTCTTTCCTTTCTTAGCCTCAGTCTTCTTCTTCTTGGTTTCGGGTTCAGATAAAGCAGCTGGTTTCTTGCGTTTACCTTTACTCTTGACCGTAGTAGACGAGTCTTCTCCTGTCTGAAGGCTTGCTTTTAGCTTCTTGATTTCTAGTAACAGTAGTTTGTAATCAGTAGAAGCTTTAATTTTATCCGTCAGAAGATAATCGGGAATAGGACCAGGAATAACAGCACCAGATGGTCCTTCATGCCTTAGATCCACAGTGTGATCGGCCTCTTCAGTGTGATGACGACTTGCTGAACGCTTATCAATAGTAACATCATTCTTCATAAAATAATTAATTATAAGCTTGATAAACCGAGGGTAAGGAAAGAAATTAGTCTTCAGCTTCTTGTTTTGGAAGAGTTGAAAGGTAAATTCTTCCCACAACAATAATGCATAATCTGCATTTGAGCCTTTGTACATTCCATGGAAGATGTTCATAATTGGACTACGCACAGCATCATGCCCAGATGTTTTGGGTGTAAGACATCTACTGAGAATACCCAAGATTGCTCTCCAAGGTTGACCTACTTTAGCGGTGGTAAAATCAGACACAACTCGTATGTCAGGACATCCAAGAGCCTCGAACATCTCCATGAGTTCGTCTTTGGTAGGATCCCTCGAAAATGACATACCTTTGGGTGTATCCCGTATTCCAAATATCTTGCGGAAGTCTAAAACTATGAGTGTCTGCTGCTTGTTGTCGAGAGTGAAGGTGATCTTGTTTGAAGTACTTTCCTTGGTAGCCCAGAACTCATACATGTAATCATATGGCACCGAGGTAGTACTCCTTAAAGCATTCTTGAAGTGAGAGTGATCAAGGATTGCTATGGCGACTTTGAATCCATGGTGAGTGGATTTCGAGACTTGCTTCAGCAGGTAATTGTTTGGTATGAACTTGAGGGCTCTTGCTTCGGCAATTGCGGCTGCTCTAGCATCTTGGAGTGCTTGTACTGTTGGATTAGTCATCGTATCTGCTTAAGATAAGACATAAAAGGTTGACGCACAAAATATATATATATATCATTAAGACTTTTAAGCATAACACATTTCAACAAGTAATTTTAACAAGCAAACAACTATCAATCCTTCATTCGGAACTTTTCATCCGGAACTCTTCATTCAGAACTCTTCATCCGGAACTCCTTCATTCGGAACTCTTCATCCGGAACTCCTTCATGCGGAACTCTTCATTCGGAACTCCTTCATGCGGAACTCTTCATTCGAAACTCCTTCATGCGGAACTCTTCATTCGGAAGTTCATTCGGAACTTCTTCATTCGGAAGTTCATCCGGAACTTCTTCATTCGGAAGTTCATCCGGAACTTCTTCATTCGGAAGTTCATCCGGAACTTCTTCATTCGGAAGTTCATCCGGAACTTCTTCATTCGGAAGTTCATCCGGAACTTCTTCATTCGGAAGTTCATCCGGAACTTCTTCATTCGGAAGTTCATCCGGAACTTCTTCATTCGGAAGTTCATTCGGAACTTCTTCATTCGGAAGTTCACTCGGAACTTCTTCATTCGGAAGTTCATCCGGAACTTCTTCATTCGGAAGTTCATCCGGAACTTCTTCATTCGGAAGTTCATCCGGAACTTCTTCATTCGGAAGTTCATTCGGAACTTCTTCATTCGGAAGTTCACTCGGAACTTCTTCATTCGGAAGTTCACTCGGAACTTCTTCATTCGGAAGTTCACTCGGAACTTCTTCATTCGGAAGTTCATCCGGAACTTCTTCATTCGGAAGTTCAAAAGCCTCGTTCATCCGGAAGTTCTAAACGCACCATATTGATGATTATTCTAAGCGCGATTGTGAGTTTTAAGGCATTCTAAGGCAACAAATCATCTTTCTAATGATATTCCGAGTAAAACCCACCTAAAACCCTAATCAATTAAACCTTAATTTAGGCAAACGA
The DNA here is from genome assembly GCA_025667525.1 of Glebionis coronaria. Taxonomy (NCBI): domain Eukaryota; kingdom Viridiplantae; phylum Streptophyta; class Magnoliopsida; order Asterales; family Asteraceae; genus Glebionis; species Glebionis coronaria. The sequence goes on along the minus strand of CM046879.1, from coordinate 247,345,705 downwards.
ACCCTAATTAGATTAACCTTAATTCAAACGAATTAATTAAGTGGATTTAAATGAATTAGGCGAATTAGAAATCAGAGATTTGATGTTTGTACCTTTTTGATCGAATGAAACGGATTGAAATGGATTGAATGATTAAACCACGTTTTTTTTGAAAGCTTGAGTGTGTATATGTGCGTGTTAATGGCGGCCAAAATGAAACAGTGAAGATAGAAACTAGAAAAAGAAAAACGGGGAGGGGATTTGACTAAGTCAAATTTCACAAAATTCACCCGTTGTCACATTTAACCCTATACTTTACTTTTCTTTTCTTTTTTAGTTAATAACTTTGTTTAGGCTAACATGCGTTTCACTTAACACTCGTTAGTCTATCTCATTATAATAATTATTCTAACCCTCACATCCTATTAGCAAATCTCCAAGATCTAAAGCAAGTCCTATCTCATTGAGCGAGCACAAGTTGTATTCTAAAGCAAGACCACTCATAAACCATTTAGCCAATTAATTTTCCTCAAACACTTTTGAAAATCGTTTTGATGACGAAGATGATTTAATATTTTCTCCCCCTTAAATGATGACCCGTTTTCTATTTAAAGAGCTGTAGTCATTGTTTAAAGAGTCAAATATTGATGAAAGCATTTCCAATTAATATCTTGAAAAGATTGATTCGTGGTGGCAATAAGATTTCTCTTATTTTGACAAATTAATGCACTGAGACGTACACTAACTCGTGTTAGACCAAGTTGTAAAGTAAACTTGATCCCTTTGCATGATTTGGCTTGTAAATCATGCCCGAGAAAATTAATTCCCGTTGTGAGCCAACGTTTTCCTAGGAAATACGTGACTTTAATATGAAAACCGGGTTGCAGTCAGAAATAACTACAAGCCATAATGGGCATGTTTTAAAAATGTACAACTTTTATACAGACTCTATTTATGGCGTCGTGTCAATATTGATCGACATTTCTAAAGACGTAAAGATTACCGTACTAAAAGACATGCCCGATTTAAAAAACGAAAAATATTTTTGGTTTTTCTTGATTTTATAATTTTTATGGTTTTTCTAGGTTTTATATTTTTTATGGTTTTTCTTGGTTTTATATTTTTGTATTTTTCTTTTTGTGGTTTATATATATACGATAATATACATGATCACGAACAAAGGATACGCCTGAATAGTTTACCACCACTATTCAGCTGATTCTTCTGCCAATTCTTTGAGAGTCGCTGGAGTGAATGATTTCATGCCAAGCTTGTCGATCAAAAACTCGATTCGTCCTCGATCTAAGGCTTTGGTGAACATATCTGCTAGCTGATACTCAGTGGTGACAAAATACAGCTCGATCACTCCGTTCTCCACCTGCTCTTTAATGAAATGGTAGCGAATGTCTATGTGCTTGGCCCGGGAGTGTTGAACGTAGTTGCAGCAAAGGGCAATGGCGCTCTTGTTGTCACAATACATCGGGATTTTGTTGAATCCCAAACCGTAGTCAGTTAATTGTGATCTCATCCAAAGGACTTGAGCACAACAACCGGACATGGCGATGTATTCAGCTTCCGTGCTAGAAATTGCAGCGCTTTTCTGCCTTTTTGAAGACCAACTGATCAATCTGTCTCCAAGGAGTTGCACAGATCCAGAAGTGCTACGCTTCGTGTCTTGACACCCAGCATGATCGGCATCTGCGTATGATACTAAAGCAATAGAGGAATCTTTCAGATACCATAGACCACGATGAAGTGTTCCTTTGAGATACCGAAAGATCCTTTTAACAACATGTAGGTGCTTTTCGGTAGGCCGAGCCTGATACCGGGCACACATGCATACAGCAAATTGCAAATCAGGCCTGCTAGCAGTCAGATTGTGAAGGGTGCCGATCATCCCATGATAAAGTTTTGGATCGACAATAGTCCCATTCCTATCTTCATCTAACTTGGATTTCTCCACCATTGGAGTGTCCACGGGGTCACAATTTTCAAAGTTATATTTCTTTAAAGATTCTAGAGCATATTTGGATTGATTAATAAAGATGCCTCTGGGATTCTGAGAAATCTGTAATCCTAAGAAAAATGAAATTTTTCCCATCATTGACATCTGAAAGCGTGTGGACATTATCTTCTCAAAGCGTTTTGACAATTCTATGTTAGAGGCAGCAAATATTATATCATCAACATAAATTTGTACCAGTATCATGTCGTTGTCCTCCTTGAGAGTGAATAGAGTGGGGTCCACTTTGCCTTTGGAGAAGCCTTCCGATATGAGATATGTTGAAAGGAGATCGTACCACGCGCGTGGAGCTTGTTTCAACCCATAAAGAGCCTTCTTAAGCTTGTACACATGATTAGGAAACTCCGTGCTAACGAACCCATCCGGCTGACTAACATAGACTCCTTCCCTTAGTTCACCATTCAAAATTGCCGTCTTCACATCCATTTGATAGACGATCATGTTCATATGAGCAGCATACGCAAGGAATAGTCTAATAGCCTCCAATCTGGCAACAGGAGCAAAAGATTCTTCAAAGTCGATACCCAAGGCTTGTTTGTATCCTCTAGCAACCAATCTAGCCTTATTCTTCAAGACTGCAACCATCTCATCAAGTTTAACCTTATAAACCTACAATAAAGTAAGGATGTTAACCTTGTCAGGGAGAGGAACTAATTCCCATACTTCAAGTCTTTGGAATTCATTTAGTTCCTCCTGCATGGCTTCAATCCAAGATGATTGAGTCATAGCCTGTTGCCAATTTTTAGGTTCAACTTCGGAGAGAAATGTATCAAAATAGCAATAGAGTGCACTCTCTTGTAATTGATGGCGTGTAGAGACTGGTCGATCGAGACTTCCAATGACATTCCTAATTGGGTGATCTTTTGTCCATTTGGTGCTATGTTTTTCAATCCGAGGTGGTCTAGAATGAACAATTGAAGGAGCTTCTTCTGAGGTAGACGCGGCTGAAGGATTTTCAGGTATCGGTACACCAAAGAAAGGAAGCTCTTATAGGTGAGCATATTCCAAATCATGATCAATAGAATCCTCTTCAACATAATTAGGCACAAGTAAGGGTGACGATTCAGGTGTAGTTTGAGAATCACTTGGTAAAGGTGCATCCGGTTCAATGTTAATTGAAGATGCATTAGATAAAGCTTCATTTGCTTAAGCAACAACTTCAGGGATTGGAGCTATCACTACAAGTGCTGGAACTTCATCATTTGGGGGATGAAAGAATTCATCAAACAACGGTTGAAACAGTTTATCCCACTCGGGCCTTGTAGGTGGTAAAAATGGTGTAGAAGTAGGATTATTGGGAACTAATCTGGAACTAATAACACCGGTTCCCATCTCATGAAGCGCGGGTTCAGAGCAGCGTTGCTCAGAAGCCATCACTGTCAGCTCATCAAAATCTGCGTCCATAGTTTCTACAATCTTACCAAGACGACGGTTGTAAATTCGGTATTCTTTCTTGGAGGGTGAGTAACCAATGAAAATACCTATATCGGCTTTCGGTTGAAGCTTGCCCAAGTTCTCACTATTAATGTTTGGATAACAAAGAGCACCAAACACATGAAAGAATGAAACATCGGGTTTACGATCATGTAGAAGCTCGTAAGGTGTTTTTCCATGGTGTTTCCGAATGATAGAGCGGTTTTGGGTGAAACATGCAGTAGATATAGCTTCTGCCCACAAGAACAATGGAGCATTCTCATAAATCAACATAGTCCTAGCAGCTTCCATAAGCGTACGATTCCGTCTTTCAACGACACCGTTTTATTGTGGAGTACGTGCAGCGGATGTTTCATGTGAGATACCAACTTCTTCATAGTAAGCACGAAGAGTCTGGTTGACGAACTCTGTTCCATTATCTGTATGAATACGGCGGACAGTAGTATTTAAACGTACCTGAATAAATTTCAGAAAAGTGATGATAGCCTTCGGTGCTTCATCCTTTGTACGTAGAAATCTAACCCATGTAAACCTGGAGAAATCATCCACAATAACAAGAATGAATTTCTTACCGCTCACACTTTCAGTTCTCATTGGCCCATAAAGATCCATATGCAAAAGATGAAGTTTTTCTTGATTGGTATCTTCAGCTTTGGGCTTGTATGATTTCTTGGTACTTTTCCCCCTTGAACACGTGGAACATAAATGGTCCTTGTGAAATTTGAGCTTTGGAAGACCATGAACTAATTCATTTTTAGCCAGATGATTAATAGCATAAAAGTTGAGATGAGATAATCTGCGATGCCATAACCATGACTTGGTCTTAGATGCTTTAGAGAGAAGACATACTGGAGAGGCGGCCATCATGTCTTGTAAGGACAAAGTATAAAGATTTACACCACGAGACCCCTTCAACAAATCTTTTCCTTCCAAGTTGCGGATGAAACAAGTATGTTGTCGAAAAGCAACCTCTAGGTTGGAATCACAAAACTGTCCTACCGAAAATAAATTATGACCAAGACCTTCTACATAGTATACCCTTGAAATCGTAACGTTTCCAATCTAATATTCACCATACCCCATTATCTTTGCAATATGATCATTACCGAATTTAACTGTTCCAAGAAACTTGCTGACGAAATTTCGGAGCCTCGAGCGATCTCCGGTCATATGCTTTGAACAACCGGAGTCCAAATACCAGAGGATGATTTGGACCACCTGAAAATATCACCAGACGAGGACAATGTATAGGTTTCAGAATCTGAATGTTCCTCGTTATTAGCAGGTATAGATTTAATAATCTTAGATTTGCTAACTTTAGGTTTCTTAGATTTCCTAGCCTTCTTCCTAGTTGGTGGTGTAGATTCTAGTTGGCTTAAATCCTGAGGTATTTCTTCACTGATAGGTACTATAGTGGGGGCTGACCTAATTAAAGGGCGCTGTTTCCATACTGTAGTGCTAGTGTTCCTAACTAAAGGACGCTGAGACCTAACCTCAATGGATGCATTCCTAGTTAAAGGGCACATTTTTCCATCTAATGTAAAGGTCCTACCAGTGGGACGCCATTGCCATCCAACTTGGGCACGATTTCTACCAGTTGGCTTCCATTCAAGATCATTCCTAATGGCATTCATTTCATTCACATGATCAATAAGACACAAATCATGACGTTGGGAAAACATACATTCATTACAATTCCAACATTTCAAATTAGAATTCACAAATGGTTTAGGCTTCTGCACAGGCGCAGATCTTTTAGTCTTAACATGATTCTTTTTATTTAAGTCTGAACTGATATTCCTAGTGTGAGCTTCTACTTTCTTCTTGATGGTACTACTAGTGGAGGGCTTGATCTTATCTTTCTTGAGTGGCGATACTTTAGCCTTAGTAGACTCTTTTACTCCTGTAGAAGGCAAAGTGGGAACATTAGCAACAGATTTTAAAGGTGCCTTACTTGATGGTGCCAATGACGGTTTTGCTCCTGGGGTCTTATTGAATGGAGTTACAGCAATGGGTCGATTAGTGAGTAGTGCAGAACCTGGTTTACCTATGTATTGCAAATATGCTAAGCAATATTGATCTCGCTTAATATATTCATGAGCTGAATAAAAGTAACTGTTTGAGGGATCTAACGCATATAAATCATCTAAAATATCCCTAACAAGATCCACATGCTTAATTGCATTCCTCATATAATCATCGTAGGTAACCGGGTTTCTCTTATGGAGCGGGTTCTTATAAAGCACTACTGACTTGGTTGTTGGAGCACTAGAGGACGGTGTAGAGTTGGTAGCTAAGTTATTAACAGCTTCTTGTCGGGTGAGAAGAAGTGTCTCCTTTAACTCGCCCAAAACCATGTTTTTGTCAATGAGCTGGATATTTAAGTCAGAGATTTCCTCACATTTTTGGTTCAATTGTGCAACATAAGATTGTTGATGTGCCGCATTAAAAGCGAAGCATTCTTCTAGTGAACCATAAAGTTTGGATATTCCCTGTCTTGCACGATCTATCTCCCCTAGAATAGACGAAAGTCTAATTTATAAGTCCTGGTTTTTAGACTCTGTAGCCTCTAGTTCCAATTTTAGTGTTTCATTTGATGACACATCTCTCTTTAATCTCATAATCTCTTCCTCTAATGCCTTAACTATTGCAATCATCTTGTCACTCGTCTCAACACTGTTTTCACAACCATTTGTTATGAAAAGATCCTCATTTTGAGTTTGTTGTTTTAATTCTAAAGATATACAATGTTGTTCAAGTTGATTAAAGCGTTTTGAAAGTAAATTGTAAGAATCTTGAAGCTTTAAAAATTCAGAGTTAGATTCGTGACAAGAATGATTATCAAACCTCATTTACAGTATCAGCAACATTTATAGAGAGATCACACACATCATCACATATATTCACAGCATCACAGTTAATCATAGCGGATGTAAGCTCATTCGAATAATTAACATTCACAGTAGTAAGCACATCACACGAAATTACATGGAACAAGAATCGGTCATATTCGGATAAAATCTTTTCCTTTTCAATTAATTGTAGTTCGTAAGCGGTGTCCATTTCATAAAACACTTTTTGAACTTCTACAATTTCAAACTCAAGATTTTCCGAAAGAGATGCAAAATTTCCTTTTAGACTTTCGACAAACGGATTGATCTCATTCTTAAACACCTCGTTCATGTGTTCGAAAGCCCATTCTCCGGCGTTTAGGCCATTTGAAGTCGTACATTCCAAAATGACCTTGTCAAAACTAGAAAAGTATTGATTAATCTCTTCCAAGTTTAACCATACAGTGCTAACAGGTGGAAGATCCTTTGGAATTTCCTTAGGTCCTTCCATTTTGACAAGTGTAGGAAGTGTACTAGGGTTTTCTTCATTTAACATGTAGGTTGGTGCTGTGATGAGATCTTTATCCATATGGAAGCGAATTCTAAAATCCGTTTTTGCAAGCTCCTGATTCATTTTAAAATAATCACACTCGGGATATTTTGCAAAGTTGTATGACCGATTCTCATCAACTAGATCCTTATTTGTACGATCATCAAAAATAACAATCGGGTCTAAGACCAATCCTAATTGGGTTGCATTATAAAGTCTTGGACTATGGATAAAAGCTTGTTTTGCATACCGTGGGTTAGGGGAAGGCCTTTTTGACGTGATAAGTTAAATTCTCTAAACGAAGCATCAAATAAGTGCACTAGTTGAGAGGCAGCGTATTGTCTTAAAAGCAAATAATCTAAACTTCTAATCTTATTAGCCGCATTAATTTCCATTTCATTCTTTTTAGACTCTAGTAACTCAAAATCTGTTTGAATTTTGTGAAAATTAGTGACCACTAACTCTTTTTCTTTAAGTTCGTTAGAAAGATCTGCTCTTAAGGTTTCAATTTCTTGCAAATGACTCATTTGTTTGTTTCGAAAATGATCATATTCGGGATTTGTTAGAACAGTGGACGAAGGAACTAATTCCAAAGTTTGAACCTTTTCGTTGCACAAAGCAAGCTCAGCAGACAAATTCTTATTCTTAGCTAAGGTTTCTAAGAGTGCAGTATTCATTTGGCTAAGTAATGTAGCAGGAACCATGACCAAATCTTGTTGAGCAGGAATATGCGTATGCGAAATGGCTCCCGGTTGTGATTCACTCAAAGTCTGGGGACTCACATTTATATTACTATCATTGATTGTCTCCTCATTTGAAAGACTGACTACCGAAGACTTATTCGGATCAGCACCCTCTTGCCCAACTTGATGTGGTTGAATACTAGTATCAGTGGTATTAGTAAGTACCTCAGATATTTTTTCTGGCCCTAAGCTAGAGATAGTTGCCATAAGAGCTGCCTGTGCAGATTGAAGTTCATCACAGTCTGAATCATACGCATCAAGATCATCTGCTTGGTATGCTGCATTATGTGTGGTGACAACGTCTTGTTCAGCAATCCCTGGATCAGCAAGAAATGCAAGCTCCTCTTCATCAAGTTCCCTTCCTTGTGCCTGAGCGTTTACCAGATAAATCTTCTCTACAAACCATTGACCATCCCTTCTCCTCTTGGGTTTTTTGTAATCCCTGGACATGTGACCTTCTTCCTTACAGTTGTAGCATGTAATCATTCTCAACTTGCCTGTGGAATTAGCCCGTGGAGGAGTGTTGACCATTGGAGCAGGATTGATCGTGCGTGCATTGGTAGTTGATGTAGTAGGTCTCCCCTGATAAGGTTGAATAGGTTGAACCATTACCCTACCATTCTGAATAGTAGCTTGTTGGCGAGAATTGGATGAATTCCTCAACTGATTGTTAGTAGGAGCTGGTCCTCTAAATCCTCGTTTGCTTAAAGTCCTTGTGAGATAAGCAAACATAGTGGCTAACACTTCAACTGGGTAAGTTCCTTGTTTGAATTCAGGAATGGGGACTTCATCATTATCACAATACAGTGCTTGGTCTTGTTGAGCTGCATAAGCACTAGAAGGAATACTCATGTGCTCAGAGTAGCTTGATGGATATGCTGCATTCTCTTGATAAGAAGAATATGAAGACTGAGCATAAGGTGCAATGCTTGCTGGTGAGGTTGTGAAGCATATTGTGATGAAGGTGCATTAAACCGATATTGTTGCTGATGTGAGGTGGGTGGTTGCGGTAGAATCGAATATTGGGGGAAGCTTGGAGTCAGGTACGGTGATGGGTGATAAGCTTGGTGTCCATGATATAAGGAGTGTTGTTGTAGGACAAGCTTGGTTGATTCGCCATCAAAGCTAAATAATCAGGGTACATACCTCGAGGTGAACGGTGCATGATCACGTGTTTCTCATGCTGCTGAAGAAAAGCATAGAGTTGATCCAAATTGCACTTATGAAAATCCCTGGTTAACTTAACATCGGTAATATACTCACCCCATTCAGCTTGAGGTAAAGTATTCAAAAACTTGGTGTTAACCTGGAATGGAGCAATCACGAGATTTTATACATTCAGATCATTCATGAGAGTAGTGAATCTGAAGTAATAGTCGTGAAGCGTTTCCCCTGGGCTGTACGTGAATCTATCAAACAGATCATACAACTGACATTCTGTTTCCTGTTTGGTAAGAGACGTAGCTTGTAGCAACACCTTTAGACGTTCCCATAAATCCTTTGCCACCGTACATTGACTGACCATTCGATAGATGTCATGTGGAAGAGCTTGGAGAATGGTTTGAAGAGTCTTTTCGTCTGCATCGGCAACGAGTTGTTGAGCTGGTGTAAGTTCTTCAAATTCTCGTGGTCGAGTCACATTGTTAACCACGATGGTACCATAATCAAGTGGACCATTAAGAATTGACTTGACCATAAGCCTCCCATATGTCGGTTTTCTCTTAATGTATGACATCATACGGCCTCGCCATGCTTCAAAGACTTCTTTAATGAGCATTGGAGGACGATTATCCGTTCCCGTAATGACGGAAATGTCCGTAAGTGATGTCATCTGAGGCATTAATGAATTCGGATTCATTTTGTTCACTTCAAAGAGACAAAGATTATCGGTTGATCGAGCAGTGAAGTAAAGTTTGTGAGTTGTGTTGAGTTTTTGTTGTAAGAAACCAAGATTAAATCCTCTAAAAAATCGTCGAAAAAACAAGTAAAATATCCCTTGATCCGGAACTTTTGTTGATTCGGAAGTGTTGATTCGGAAGTGTTGATTCGGAAGATTTTGGCTCGGAACTCCTTGATCTGGAACTTTTGGTTCGGAAGATTTGATCCGGAACTTTCCTTGATCCAGAACTTTTGATTCGGAAGAACTGATCCGGAACTTTTCTTGATCTGGAACTTTTGGTTCGGAAGTACTGATTCGGAACTTTCCTTGATCCGGAACTTTTGGTTCGGAACTTTTTGATTCGGAACTTTGTCTTGATCCGGAACTTTCCTTGATCCGGAACTTTCCTTGATCCGGAACTTTTTGATCCGGAACTTTTGTTGATCCGGAACTTTTTGATCTGGAACTTTTTGATCCGGAAATTTTTGGTTCGGAAGTTTACTGGGAAAACAGAAACTTGATTCGTGTACTAGTCGATCAAATAAATGATGAAACAAACCCAGATTTTTACCAAATAACCCAAAACGTTTTGTGATTTCTACAAAAATTAGTAAAAACTAATACTTATCTACTAATCCCAATCACAAAATCACCAAAAACTCCAAGAATCAAGATGGATCTTCTTAAAGAACACTAATACAATCAAAAACTAAATAACAACACAAATCATTACCTTAAATCACCTCATAGCACTTGATACCAAATGTAGAATATTGATAAACTATGAATCTATGAAGTGGGTTGAAGATTTCTAGAGAGAGAAACTAGTGAGAGAAAGTGAGAGAGAACTGTGTGTTTTTATTCAAATGATAAAAGTAGAATGTCAACAACCAACCCCTTTCCATGATGGAAAGGGGTATTTATATCCAAGCCACTATTGGGCTTGGGCCGACCCATGACAAGCCCATGGGTCGGTTTCTTACTTAACTAAATAAGTATTCATTACCTACGAGCTATTACAACATTAAATAATATTGTGGAGTGACCGATACTTCTAATATACGTTAAAACGTATTTCTAACAGATTACTTGTTCAATTGCAGCCTTAATCTTAGTCTTATTTGATTTCATTTGCATTTTCATCAATCATTTGATCATTTGAGTCAATTTGAGCTTTAATCTGTTTTCAAGCTTGTTTTTGGTTCAAACACATTTCATTTCACCTATTGAACAAGTTATAATAAGTGTAAAAACCAGTCTTAGTCTTGTGCTAAGATTCTCTTTGAAAAAGTCCTAATTCAGATTCCTAAGTAGTGTTTGGTTAAAATGATTTTTGGTGATTAGAGTTTGTTAAATATGTTGTTTTGTGTTCATAAACATTTGGTCATATTGTGTAAACATTTTAGTAGTGTTTTGTGGTCAAAATAGTTTTCAAAAAGGCAATTGGTATTGAAAAAAGTACGGGTCAACATTTTTAACTAGATAACCAGTCAAACTTGCTCACTTTGATCATTGTCATACTTTCATTACTGGACCAAATCAGCTCAAACCTGTTTCAAAGTATAGCTTAACATCTGAACTTTCATAGTCTAAGTGGAAATTATACAGTTCAAGCTTTTTAGTTAGAAATCAGCTTTTTAGTCAACTTATGAGCATATGCAAGTTTCTGAGATAAAGTCCAAACTATTTTGTCATATCTCCAATTCCACTACATAAACTTGATGATTTTCTTTCACAAATCAGTTTGCCAATATGTCTTGAGTAGAATTTGAGATTTTCAGCTTTTTGAAATTTTGGTCAACGTCAAATAAGCCAATTTTTGCTTATTCTTGATTCTGGCTTATTTAGTGGACCATTTTCCAAACAAAAAGACATTCCTAGCTTCTTGTTAGTTGATTAATCAGTTTCATCAATAAAATTTGATTGTGGAAGTCTAGATTTCTTATGAGCTTATTCTTGGCTTATTAGAATAAGCTAACTTGTGATTTTCAAGCTTCTAAGCAAATTCCTGTAACAAGCCTAGCTTATTTTCCATTTTAAGCAGTTTAAAGCTTACTAGAGTTAATTTGGTTGAGAAATAAGCCCTATCCAGTTTAATCGAATTGCTTAACCCATTTTGTGTGAAAAGTTCATTTTAATTGCTATATGGTCCTTGGTCTTTACTAGTTGTTGTAATCAGAGTTAATTGTCTACTTTTTAGGGTTTGCAATAATTCAGTCTTTCAAGTTTAAGTTTGTTACATTTTCAGTTAGAAAGTTTGGTAATTTTGTTAAGTTTGTTACTAGTTGTTACAATTTACATATTTGGTCCTTGTAGTTCCTGATTTTTACATTTCAGTCCTTTTACTTACATTCAGTTTACATTTCAAGCAATTTAATTTTTATGCATTAAAAATTTGTACTTTGTGAATAGTAATTGGAACGTGCACTTTGTTTTACGGATACGTAGCCATAATATTTTCCTCTTTTTATGTGTTGATTGAATTAGACATAGAATTCCAAGTATCCTTAACATCCAAGAACAATTAAAAGCTCGATATTTTTAGGCCTTTCAATTTGTCAAGAATCGAGAATAAACGAACTCATAAATACTCAATTTCAAATGGCGTCGCTGTCGGTTCATGACATTACGAGAGACTATTGATTGACGGTTTCGATTGGATTTTGGGATCCGTTCACCTTGTGTTCGTTATTTTTACGTATCATAAATCAAAAACATAAAAAAATCAAAAATATAAAAATATAAAAGAACTAAAAAATAACAAAATCAATTCTTTTCCTAAAGAATTGAACCAAAAAAAATAAAAAATTCAAAAAGCAATCTTTTTCCTAAGAGATTGCAACCAAAAATATATATTATTGGATTTCATCGGTTTTTACGTACATATAGTATTTTCTTTAAAAAACCCAATAAATACAAAAATATTTTTGATATATTATTGTATGTAGATACGTATTCGTATACGAACACCCAATACACATACTTCCATAAGTATTGCTTTTGCAATACACCGTGTTCGGGAGCGTTCCGGTCCTTGACACGTGTCGATCAAATTTAATTAAGCAAGAATAGATAAATACTTCCAATAGGAAAGAATTCGAAGAATAAAAACAACAAAGTGAATAGAAAGGCGACGTGCTATAAAATTCCGTCTAAGGGTTAATAGGTACTTAAGTGCTTCACGCCACCTAACACCCAGTTCACTAGTGCGTATTCTAAGAAGGAGAGCTTGATTGGGGGTCTTGCACCCTAGTATTACTTACGTATACTATACTTTCTTGTGGATATTACTTATTGAAACTCGGAAAGGATAATCCCTTCTTTCCAAAGTCGAACGAAAGCTTCTCTCTCACTCCTTGATTTGAGTTGCATGCTCACCCGCGGGCGTGCGCAAATACCATTTGGTGTACAACCCCTTCATACGAAAAGGAAGAAAAAGAGAAAGAGTAAAAACAACACCGTCCATCAAGCCGATCCCGAGAATCGTGCTTTGAACATCACACAAGAAGCCATGGCCACTGTTGACAATCGACCTTTGATGGAGCGCCTTCAATACAATGTGCAAGGATATGTCGATGCTATTGTTATGCCCGAGATACCCGCAAATTCCTTTGAGCTTAAGACATCTATGATTAGCTTGGTTTCAAACACACCATTTTTGGGGAGACCTAATGATAATCCACACGATCATATCAAGAAGTTTCTATCTCTTTTCAATACCATTAAGTACAATGGAGTTCCCCATGATGCCATTAAGTTGATCTTGATCCAATTTTCCTTAGAGGGCAATGCTAAGTATTGGCTAGATACACAACCACCTAAGAGCATTACTACTTGGGATGACTTTACTAAGAAGTTTTTGAACAAGTTCTTTCCTCCATCTAAGACCACGGCCTTGAGAAACCTAATTATTGGATTTCAACAAAAACCTAGCCAAACCTTTAGTGATGCTTGGGAAGAGTTCAAGGAGTTATTAAGAAAATGCCCAAATCATGGATTCAATGAAGTTCACCAAATCAATACTTTCTACAATGGATTAAGACCACATCATCAAGATTCCCTCAACTCCTCCGGGGTGGGAATATTCTTTCCAAATCCATTCAAGAGGCATAGGGCATTAGTGAGAATAAATTCATGGTGCAAACTAACACACAATTTGATGAGAGAGTCCATGTGGTGCAAGAGAGTGTTACTCCACAAATGGATAAGAGTATCTCTCAAAAGCTTGATACTATCATGAAATTTTGTGAACTCTCTTTGAACAAAAATTCCACCAATGATGTGAATGTCATTGCTATTTCATGTGAGACTTATGGAGGTCCTCATTCTTACTTACAATGTGACAAGGTTCAAGTTTATCAAGTTGAGTGTTATGCTTATCAAGAAGAACATAGAGAGCGTTTCAAACCTAACATCAATCAAAACAATCTCTCTTACAAGTCAAATAACTACCTTGCTCCACCCAGCTTTCCACCCCATCCACCGACCCAAAATCAACCCAATCCTCCTCAATTGCTACAAACAAATCAAGAGCCTAGGCCAAACTACCAAGGGAACAACTATAGAGAACCCAACAACTTTCACAATCAAGGGAATAACTTTCATACACCCAATCAAGGATTTAACCAACCACCTCCACCTCAATATCCAAACCAAGGTTTTTATCAAGTAAATGTGCAACCTAATCCCATGGATTTGATTCTTCAAAATCTTACTTCTTATGAAAGACAAATGAAAGAGGCTCAAGAGGAAAACAACAGAAATTTACTCTTCTACACAACAAAATTATGCATACTCAAAGGCCATAAGAGGCTCTACCTTCAAACACACAAACAAACCCAATGGCTAATGTAAATGCTATCGCAACAAGAAGTGGAAAGACAACTAATGATACTTTACCTCCTACACCTTCTATGTTTGATCCTACTATGGTTAAACCTTGTGACAAGCCTTCAACATCCAACTCACCACCTTCAAGCTTTACAACTTCAACACCTACACCTTCTCATCCTATACCCATTTCTCCTTTACTTTCTAAACCTCCCAATGAAGAAACCAACAAAGAGAAACCTTCCACCACAACAACTACTCAACCTACACCAAAACCTAGCCTTCCTTACCCATCAAGATTGAGAAAGTAGAAATTCAAAAACAAGGATGATATACAAGTCTCTAACTTTTTGAGGATGTTCAAGCAAATTAACATAAACATCTCCTTTGTGGAAGATCTTGCTATATGCCAAAGTTTGCTAAAATGTTCAAAGATCTCCTCTCTAACAAGGAAAAATTGGTGGATTTGCCTAACACATCACTTAATGAGAATTGCTCCGGCGTGTTGCTCAAAACCTTACCTACAAAACTTGGAGATCCGGGGCGATTTTCGATCCCTTGTAATTTTCCCGAGGTGGAAAATTGCATGGCACTAGCGGATCTAGGGGCAAGCATTAATCTCATGCCTTTATCAGTTTGGCAAAAACTTTCTCTTCCCGAGCTCACTCCTACTAGGATGACCCTTGAGTTAGCCAATCGTACCATCGCTTTTCCGGTAGGAATTGCGGAGGATGTGTTTGTAGGTGTGGATAAGTTTACCTTTCTGGCGGACTTTGTAGTGGTTGATTATGATATGGACCCGAGAGTTCCTCTAATTGTTGGTAGACCATTTTTGAGGACGGGTCGTACTCTTATAGAAGTGGCGGAGGGAGAACTAATTATGAGAGTTGAGGATGAGAAAGTGGTGTTTAAGTTAGGAAAAGTGACTAAGAAGTCTCAAGCTTGTGAAACAATTAACATAGTGGATGTTCTTGATGAGGTGTGTGATGAGCATTTCCATGACGCTTGTAAGAATGATAGTAAAGACATGCTTCATGTAGAGACCATTGCCTCAATTGCTCCCTCCTAAACACCTTTTGGAGAGAGTGATTTCCTCTTGGAGGAATTTGAGTCTAACTTCCTTGGTAATGATGATTCTCCCATCAATTGGGAAGAAGACATTCTCACTATCCAAAAGTTTCTCAATGAGGATCCCGTTCCTTCACCTATCCCACAAGAAGTTACCAATGATGATCCATCCATAGTGAAACCTTCCATAGAGAGTCCACCTATCCTTGAACTTAAGGATCTTCCATCACACCTTGAATATTCTTTCTTAGAGGGGAAATACCAATTACCCGTGATCATTGCTAAAGAATTAAAAGAGGATGAGAAGGAAAAACTCATAGAGGTCCTTAAGAAACATAAGCAAGCCATAGCATGGAAAATATCCTACATAAGGGGAATTGATCCAAATTTTTGTACACATAAAATCCTTATGGAGGATGATTACAAACCCGCCATTAAAAGCCAAAGAAGGGTTAACCCTAAAATCCATGAGGTCATTAAAAAGGAAGTTATCAAACTCCTTGATGCGGGCATGATTTACCCCATTTCCGACTCTCCATGGGTTAGCCCGGTACATTGTGTTCCTAAGAAGGGTGGAATCACCGTAGTGCCTAATGAGAACAATGAGCTTATTCCTACTAGACTTGTCACGGATTGGAGAGTTTGTATTGATTATAGGAAGCTCAATGATGCTACTAGGAAAGATCATTTCCCATTGCCTTTCATGGACCAAATGCTTGAACGCTTAGCGAGAAATGAGTACTATTGCTTTCTAGATGGATTCTTGGGTTATTTTCAAATACCCATTGACCCTAAGGATCAAGAAAATACCACATTCACTTGTCCCTATGGTACATTTGCTTATAAGAGAATGCCTTTTGGCTTGTGCCATGCACCGGGGACATTTCAAAGGTGTATGATGGCAATCTTTCATCACATGATTGAGCACACTATGGAAGTTTTCATGGATGATTTATCGGTCTTTGGAGATTCATTCACTTCTTGTCTCTCCTATTTAGAACGTATGCTTAAGAGGTGTCAAGAAACACGTCTTGTTCTTAATTGGGAGAAGTACCATTTCATGGTCAAAGAGGGGATAGTCTTAGGACATAAGATATCTAACAAGGGTTTAGAAGTGGATCATGCTAAAATAGATGTTATTGCTAAGCTTCCCCCACCTACCATGTGAAAGGAGTTAGAAGTTTTTTGGGTCATGCGGGATTCTATAAACGTTTCATACAAGATTTCTCTAAGATAGCAAGACCGATGACCTACCTTTTGGAAAAAGAGGCTCCTTTCATTTTCACCCAAGAGTGTTTAGACTCTTTTGAGATACTTAAGGAAAAGTTGACTAAGGCTCCCGTTTTGGTTTCTCCAAATTGGGATTTGACTTTTAAGCTCATGTATGACGCTAGTGATTATGCCGTGGGGGAAGTGTTAAGACAAAGAGTGAATAAGCATTTTCAACCTATACACTATGCTAGTAAAACCATGACGGGTGCTCAACTTCACTATACCACCACGGAAAAAGAGTAGCTTGCTATAGTCTATGCCTTTGAGAAATTTAGACCCTATCTTGTGCTCTCCAATACCATAGTGTATACGGATCATTCCGCTCTCAAGTACCTCATGACAAAGCAAGATGCTAAGCCTAGACTTTTGAGATGGGTTTTATTACTACAAGAGTTTTCCATTGAGATTCGTGATAAGAAAGGAGCCGAGAATTTAGCGGCGGATCACTTGAGCAGACTTGAGCATCCTTTTCAAGGAGAATTGCCTCATAAGGAAATTAATGAATCCTTTCCATTAGAGAAGCTCATGTCTATCTCTTCTCAAGAGGATGCCACCCCTTGGTTTGTGGATATTACAAACTATCTTATGGGGGATGTGCTAATAGAGGGTCTCACTTCACAACAAAATAAGAAATTTCTTAAGGAAGTGAAATACTACTTTTGGGATGACCCTTACCTCTTAGGGCAATGTGTGGACCAAATCATTAGACGGTGTGTAGATGGTCCTGAGGCATTTAAGATTTTAGAAGCTTGTCATAAGGGACCTACAGGTGGACATTTTGGGCCCAACTATACCACCAAGAAAGTCTTTGATTCGGGTTACTATTGGCCTTCCATATAAAAAGATGCCCAAGAGATGGTGAAATTTTGTGATGTATGTCAAAGACAAGAAAAAATTACTCAATGAGATGAGATGCCACAAAACTTCATTCAAGAGTGTGAGATTTTTGATGTGTGGGGAATAGATTTCATGGGACCTTTTCCATTATCTAAGGGAAATAAGTACATACTCGTAGCCGTGGACTATGTGTCAAAGTGGGTTGAGGCCAAAGCCTTACTTACGAATGATGCTCGAGTTGTAGTGAAATTCTTGAAGAAATTATTTCCTAAATTTGGTGTACCTCGGGCCATCATAAGTGATCGTCAGACTCATTTTTGTAATGATCAATTAACAAGACTCATGAAGAAGTATGGTGTTAACCATAGACTTTCTACCGCGTATCACCCTCAAACCAATGGTCAAACCGAGGTCACAAATCGTGGTTTAAAGAGAATTTTGGAGAGAACGGTGGGAGAGCATCGAGCTTCTTGGTCGGATAAGCTTGATGATGCTTTGTGGGATTTTAGGACGGCTTTTAAGACACAAATTGGTTGTACTCCATATAGGCTTGTGTATGGAAAAGCATGCCACCTTCCATTCGAGTTAGAGCATAAGGCTTCATGTCATGGGCTCTCAAGTGGGCAAACTTTGATTTGAACCAAGCCGGTTCACATAGAAAGGACCAACTCAATGAAATGGATTAATTGAGAGCCAATGCTTATGAGAACTCATTTCTTTACAAGGAAAAGACTAAGCAATTTCATGATGCTAAGATCAAGAACCGTGAGTTCAAAGTTGGAGAGCCGGTTCTCCTCTTTAAGTCAAGGTTGAAACTCTTTGCGTGCAAGCTTAATTCGAGATGGTCCGGTCCATTCATATTGCTCAAGTGTTTCCATATGGAACTATTGAGTTGTCACAACCCAATGTCCCAAATTTCAAAGTGAATGGTCAACGTGTTAAGCACTATTTTAGGGAGGACATTTCCGTGGAAATGGTCCAAGAGATCCCCATTTTCCCCATGAATTAATTCATTGTGGGAATACTCGAGCTAGAGACTCCATAAATCAAGCTTGAATAACTAGGTTTAGAGTTTTAAGACTTAGAGTGTGGTAGAATAGTAATAAGGGTATAGAGTTGAGGATAAGTGTAGGGGAGACCTTCCTTTTGTCTTCATGTTGTTTGTAGGGTTTCTCTCTCATCACGTGCATTGGATCTTATGGAGGAGGCCCTTTAATCTGGTTCACTTTGTTACTATTGTGATCTTTCATAGACACATTGTGCTTAAAAAATGAATTCACTATAGTTGATCTTTCCTTAATTTGGGTTAAACAAAGTCTATTCATTGTCATAAGTGTAGGGGAGTCTATACTCCCATGCTCTTAAACATTAAGGACAATGTTTAGCTTAAGTGTAGGGGGTCTTCTATCGAAGTGACCTTACCTACACTTTGTCATTGACCTTCATGATAACTTGGAAATTAATTTTTCAAACATTATTCAAATTTTTGATCTACTTTGGCCACCAAAAATACGCGTTCATAATTTTTGCATCAATCATTTTTCATTTGCATAACACATTTGCATTGTATATATTCTTCTTTTATTTTTCATCAAAAATATATAAAAAGGAAAAAAATATACTAAAGGATATGGTTTAATAAATTTAGACTTCTTTGACATATTAGGCCCGCCATGGATACTTTGACTCAACCCGAGTTTGCTTATCCAAGAATTCTCTAGCTAGTATCCTTAACCATGTACTCCTTCATTGGTCTATTAGGCTAAGCATCCACGAGTCTCATTTTTTGAGATATTAAATTTGTGGAGAATGTGAGATGATAGAGTTGAAGCAAGTATAAAAGGGCTAGATAAACTTCATGACAATTATTTGTGGCTAAACCCTTCTCTTTCTTTGCCTCTATTTTCTTCGCATGTATATATGTTAATAAATAATCAAGAACGGTTTTAATCGGTTTGTAGTCTCTTATGCATCTTTGACTAATCATTCATGGTTGGTATAACTACGTCTTAATATTCTAAGTTAGAACGTTTTATGTGTACTAGACTTATGTCATGCTTAATACTTAGCGGGTGTTTTTCCTTTTATTCTTTTCAACTTTATTTGTGAGGAATAAAGAAAAATAAGAGCGGCTTGAAAAAAATGAGTGGCTAGAAAAGAAAAAAAAAAGAAAAAAAAGAAAAAGAAAAAATTAATTATACAAGACTCCCAAGAGGGGCAGTGAAGTGTTAATTATAGTGACTATTGAATTCCAATATTACTCTCATAAGGGTTGCGGGGATTTGATAGTTTCTCAAATCCAATATTACCTTGACGGATTGCGGGGTTGATGTGACACCCCGGGTAGGGTCAAAATAAGCGGAAATATCCACGGAGATGTCACTAGGGTGGATTGTAACACCCCCAAATTTATACAACTCAATAAAGCGGAAGACTCGTTGGTGTTACGGGATAGCACATTACTCACATCATAGACAACGCATAAAAATCGCGTCGTTTAATAATAAAGCATTTCCATTCATAAATATCAAAGTTAAATAGGTCCCAAGTCATTGTATTTAATACAGGTTTTACAAAGCATTTGAATGGAAATAAGTATTTAGGTGCGGACCATGAATTCTTGTTGTCTTCCCGAGAATTACCTTCAAGTACCTGAGATAAAACATGTTAAATGAAAAGGTCAGCGATAACGCCGAGTGAATTCATAGAGTTTAATAAATTCCATCAATATAATGTTGGTATAAAATTATTACCAAAAATCATTTCGTACAAATCATTGTAATAGGCCATAAAATAGCCAAGTTCATTTTTATACAAATCCTTATCGAAAATCATAATATAGGCATTTCCCTTAAAAATCATTATACGAACCATTCTCGTTAAAAACATCATACAATACGTTTTATAACGTTGTATAGATTAAATAAAAACCGTTATATGAATATGGTTATATAAAACCAAACCACGAACATAATATCAATAGTATGACCTCGTATTGCTAGTCAGGCAATACATCGTAATTTGGTGCGTATAGCAGTATTTCGTTGATTGGATTATTATAAGCCGCATGACATTGTTACCTTACTACAACAAACAACGGGTAGCTAACCCGATACTCAATTTGCCCATCTAAATTAGCGTGTCGTCACAAAGGTCACGCTATGGAAATCTTCTCATACATAAATTCGCTTACCAATCAATGTGGCACGACGGGGATCAACCGTCAAGGTGCGAACTGGGGTGATCGTCCCCAAATAGTACTATTATATCCATAAGCGTCTACCAAATCCCGGTAGTTCACAATTCATGCTAATGGGACTTTTAGTGACATAACCTAACTTTAATAATCCATTTAATTTCATCTATCGGGTCATTTAATCATTTATCGGGTCATATAATCGGGTCATACAATCATTCGGGTCCAAATCAATAAACAAACAATCGGGACAAATGACGTCCTATTTTATAAAAACTAACATGATATCTCCCTCGCGGGTTTATAAAATATTTCATAAAAACATTTAAAAGAGTGCCAGGCTATGAACTCACGTTGATGTGGGAAGGTAGGTTATCGGCAATTCGGACGTACGGTATGTGCTTCAATCGCGAAAACCTAGACAAATAATACTCGTCTTAGACTCATGTCCAATGAATTTATAAAAATAACAATTATGTATACATATGATGATTATATATATATATGATGATCAAGTGGGTTTACATATTCTTATTTACTCGTTTTAGTGTTTTGTGTCGATAGCTTTTATACTAGTTTACTAGTTTTACCTATTTACATATTTTAAGTCCAATAAACTTATTATAAGTTCTTTAACTTGTATTAATCCATTTTATACTTGTATTATCAGTACTTATACTTTACATGTTGGGTCCAAATGGGTTAAGCCCAATAAATAAATTTATAAGTGTTTTAGCCCATTTTGTTGTATTATTAGTCCAATAATGTTAACGTAGCCCGTTAGTGTCCGTATGTTATATAGTTCGGGTTTTATCGGTTTTTACTTGTTATATATGTTTATATATCAGTATATGAGTTTATAAAAATTTATATTAGACGGGTCCAACCGTCTAAGTTTTATTTAACAAAAACGTTAATTTTACGGTAATAGTCGAAAAAGTCGTAAAAATCATGTTTATAGTTTTATAACTTATAAAACTTATCAAACTACAATTTTTATAAAATGTCCATTTATTTATCCTTATACATATTTATATAAATGTATTATATAAGTTAGTGGGTTTTAATTCACATTTTATACTATTTTTATTTGAGTGCTTATATAATACTATTATACTTTAATTTCCAAAATCTGATTTTTATTTTCATGTTCACCAAAACTGCCATATCTAGAGTTCTATATGGAGATAGAAGCTCAAAATTTTATGACATAAACTACATGATATGTTATCCATTTAAATCTCCTATAGCTACTGTTGAATCAGCCTCTAAGTATTTTCTAAAAATCGTCCAAAACAGTGAACTCAGATTTGTACTCTAAACTTGTTTTGATCATATCTCACTCATTCTAATGATTCCATTGCATGGACAACTCTCACATGTGTACAAGACATATTACTTACTGTATATCCATTAATCTATGCCATTTTTATCAGTTCATCATATGATTCTTTACTGTTTTATACAGCCAACAATTTAAACAAGATTTTAGCCTTGTTTCTTATAGTTTTTCATCTTTTTAAGCATGTTTATCAACACCAAATCCCCACACAATATTTTTATCATCATATATCATCATAAATATATACATTTAAGAAGAAAATACATGATTACATAATCAAAATTAACAAAAGGATGGGGAGAACAATCTTTATACCACCATGATGATGTAGGTTGTGATCAAAACATGGATTTTGATGGAGAAACTTGTGATAAACCAAGACCATATTCAAGACCACCATTCTTCATGAACACCTTGTGGAAAATCAGCCCCAAGACTCCATAGAAACTTCTCCTTGGATGTTAAAACTTGCACCAATCTTCATCTCTTTGGAAGGAGATTAACATATTTAAGTTATAACAATAGTTTGTGGTTAAATTTAGATCAAATGGGGTGTTTTGTGTGAGAGTGGGACGAAATCATAGAGAGGGGAAGAGAGGATTTTGGTTGTTTTTCATGGAGGAAATGAGAGGAAATGGTTTTGTGAAATGGTTTTGGGGAGTTATAAGACAAGTGTCTTAGCTTCCTTGTGAAGTTTTTGACAACACATGGGTTATGTGGCTAAGTCTAGCCATGGGTTTGTGGGGGTGGGGCAAGTGTCCCACTTGTCTCATCCCCATTTAATTACGGGTACTCCTCGATTCTAGTTTCCTCGATTTGCGTGCCCTCGGGTCGTTTTACGAAAAAAAAAATTTATAAATTATGGATCAACGGCACAAAACGAATCTAATAAAAATTGTCTCATCAAAAACGGAGTTCGAAAACGTAAATACGTAATCCTAAGGTTTCCGGTTTAGTCGTAAAGGACGCTAAACTAAAATCGTAAGTCCTAATCTCTTCTCATAAATTTGTGAGTTTATGAACCAACACAAATTTAAATCTCAAGATAATATTCACGGATAAATTTACTTTCTGAAATGTCGGACTGTCACCAAGGACGGTGTATGTAAACGTAAGCACGTAACGTAGAATCCTCCGGTTTAGACGTAGTCGATGCTATTTCAAGACGTAAATCCAAATTTCTTCCCAAAAATAAGTGAGTTCATAATATAACATTAAAATAATATTTGAGAATAAAATATCAACCATAAATTGACGGATTGTCACAGCATTTACCCCTAAACAGGATCTTTGTCCTCAAAGATCATCTTACTACTCGCTTCTTATAGAGTTAAAGCCATGTGGGTATTTCCTCCACATTCGGTCTTTTCTCACAAGTGTAATTCATTACAATACGTGAGTTTCATCAAACATAACTACGGGAATAAGATCAGGCTAAATGTTGCCTTACTTTCTCTATCCATGATGTTCACGGGTTTTTGATGATGCAACTTTTCGCCGATCTAAACTTGACTAAGAAACAATCAGATTTTCACTTGATAGACATTCCATCAAGTTCGATATTCGAATCATAATTCACGCGCTCTTGAAGTCCTAGGGTAGATCCAGCTTATATGCCTTTCAAACCAATCTTTTTACATCATCTCTATGGTCCCATACAACGGGGACTTATATCCCATGATCTTTCAGATCATTTATTCATTTTTCCAAGGTTAAAAATTTTGGCATAACTTCGCTACCCATCTGGCACTTCAAGATCTACATTTCATATTCACATAACTTCCTGCCCACTACCGGTAGTCAATAATCAAATCCTAATTTAAACAATCATTTTAGGTCTCGCAGGTCGAGTATTTTATAAGGTTAGGTTCGCCATCATAGGAAACCTTAAACCTAAAAGACATGTCCAACTCACAATAGGTGTATGTCGGGTGTCCTCGTCCCAACTCCTGCTTAGTGTTTTGTATCGTTACTTTACCTCGTCCCTTCGATTGGGATGGTACACAGTACACTCATCAAGATTCGTTCTCAATGACTTCTGAGCAAATCTCTAGAAATTCGATGCGAATTGAGGATATTGATATAGATGATCGATACAGGCACACAATGTTTACATAACTCTTTTAAATACAAAAGAGTCTATTTCTTCATCAAGAATTTATCATTAACGAGAATGATATTAGCAGATTTCGTTAGTCTGTCGACGATGACCCAAATCGAATCAAATTCAGATGATGACCTTTGCGATAGCTAGACGTTTACTAATGTATGAGGCAATGTCTGCCTTCATAATTTGTCATTAGTAAAACTTCTTCTGATAATGATACATTAAATCAGAAAGGACATGAATAGAATACTTATACTTACAAGATTCCAACATAACTATATCTCAAAATCTCCATTTTTAGGCAACCTCAAGTGGCCTCTAAAACATTTAACGCCACCGGCTTCTCAATTCTAATGGTTCACATTAGCCGCGAACCCCTTTTATTATCTATATTATCCCTTTTTACAAACATTGTTTATTTTTATATCGTTTGGCAATTTATTTTGCACCTTCATTATTAAGGAACATGTCCTAATTGGTTCTTTATCTTTTCTACATAATGTGTCAGTATCTACATTCACCTTCTCCTGATGAAATATACATAACATTACCATATTAATTCAAATTTCTTTCTTCATATCTTCTATGTTTTAGTTTCGTCTCAACTATCATTTTTATCAGTTTTGCTCAGTCCGACGTCTAAAGCGTCGATAATTATTACAAATAATTTAATAATAAATATTAAACTTTATAAAATGTAAACGTAAATTTTCTCAGTTCGTCTAATTATAGAAAAATGTTGAAAATAAATTTGAATTTAATTAACACGATTTTTGTTGATTTATCGGAAATAATTAATAAGATCCGTAAATGTTCGAAAAACCTTCGTTTATTCTTTGGTAAAAATTTTCTTAGTTGAAAAGCAAAAATTGTCGTTTCAAAGTTTAAGTCATGGTTTAACGGTTTCCTCAATCCCTTTTAGGTTGTCTTGAGGTATACACAAACATTTACCCCTAACAGGAGTTTAGTTAAATGATTTGTGTATAAGGGAATAATCCGTTAAAAATCCTTTGTTAAAACATTTGTCAAAACATATTTCCGTTTTCTTTTTGGTAAATCCCAAAGCCTTAATGGTTTCAAATTTTTGAAGAGTCAATATATTCTATTTTCTATTAATCACACGGTCAATTAATGTAAAGGATTAAGTCTTTCATCACATGTTAAATATTCAAGGTACAAGTTTTCACTATTCGACCAATTTAGGGCAGTCTATAACTAATTATTAACTCATTCTTATTCTTATAAATAAACAAATGGTCCTTAATGATCACAAGCATGAATTTATCAAATTACAGCCTACACACGTGATTCACCAAATTTATGAATGCAACATGTGTATTAGTTAATCCGAACGACATCACGGGAAACTCATAATGTTCATTACGAGTTCTGGATGTAGTGATTGGAATAGATAATCTTTTCCGCGGACGCAAAATTAATGATAACCATGACGTAGATCAAATTCCTGAATATACGCTAGAACCTTGTAAATGATCGAACAATCTATCATCTTGGATAGTGGATATAGATTTTTAATCGTCACTTTACCTAGTTCACGGTAATCAGTAAACATAAGGAATGATAACACCATAGCTCTTCATGATGACGATCTCGGTAGAATAAAATCTTTCTCCGACAACTCTCTCAGTTGTACGGTAATTCCTTTAATTAAGATGGTGCTGACGTACAGTGCACAAGCCATAGGTGCAGCACCGGGAATATAATCAATACCAATTTCAACTTGCCTTAATGGCGGAGTCTAGATAAATTTTACCAACAAATACCTCCTAAAGTTTCAGATAACAGAAATATCTTTTAATAAATTCATATTAAGTTCTTTCTAGATTATAATATCTTTGACTAATTCACAACCACTCATGGTATAATTTCAAGTCTAATGCAGGATATGGTCGTCCATCAAGAATTATTTAGATCACTTTTGATAATCAACATCTTATCATTTAGGGGTATTCTACACGAGTTCCCATCAATTAAGACAAGATCGTCATGTCATAATCAATCAATCCATTCTACTGGCACTATTAACTTTCCAGTTTTATTACCGTCGATAAGATGTGAACTTCTCAAAAGACTAATAATAACTCATAATCCTTCACAATTCAAGGATATCTGGATACATAGCTAATATTAAAAGAGTAAGGTTAACGCACAATTTACGCGAGAGAACTTCAAATCAGATACAGACGAAAACATTTAATGAATATGAATATATCCCATGTTTTCATAATTTTAGTACGCATTCGAAAGCTCCTCGGATCGTTACCCAGGTCATTCAAATGAAATCTAATCAAAAGAAATGATAGGAACGTCGATTCATCCAATCGGGTATCAACACTCGGTAATCAGATACTTTTCCAAAGAATCTCACCACGGGAGAATTCGACAAAAAAGAATTGTCAATTGTCAAATAAGACAATTTCCACAGATGAGTAAATTCGACTTAGAAGAATAGATGCTACAAGAACATATGTAGGTGTCCCTAACACTATGTCCCTATTTTCACTTATTGCAGATCTCATAAAATTTAATCTTTCACAATCTTCAAGGAAAATGCAGTGTTTATTCATTAGTTTTATGGTGACTACTAATCAGCCTTGCATGGTCCATTCCAAATTGTATGTAGGCGCGCAACTATATACAATTTCGAGATTAACGATGCAATACTCAGTTCGTCAAAATTTGATCATCATGTTTATAATAAAAACATTTTCATGCTTAATTCTTAAATAAGAATCAAAAATAAATTTACAAAGATTTTCTTTGTTATGAAAACAATTAAGTTTTTCCAAGGTGTTTTATAAAGAACTTCATTTCGATAGTGATTATTTACAAGTCTCACTTTAAATAATTCATGTGGTGATGAAAATCAATTTTTCCCAAGGGATACTATTGTATCTTATAAAAACAATGAGTGATCTGCAAAAGAGTGATGAAAGCTTGTTCACCAAGAACTAACTACAATATGATAGGAAATGAGCTTTAGCCAAATAACCATGAGGTTCATGACCTTGATGGCGCTCAAAAAGAATAATCCACAACGTAACTCAATTCAAGATGAGTACTTGTTCAATGGTTGCATCACTAATGCGAACATTAGGATGAAGCAATAAAAGATAGATAACATCGATACATGTAGAATTTAGCAATCAAAGGTAGTCTTTTCATTAATCACAAACAAGTCAAATTGTACCGTAACACATTACGTGTCACTATGTCATACAATTTCAAAAACTCATCCTACCAACTGATATCTCAGTTAAGTTATGGATTTTAAAAGATACCACAATGAATACTAATCTACAAGAGTTATTAGGTGTTCCACATGTACCAGAAGATCCATCGGTCTCAATTCAGAAGAAGATTTCTTCAATTTATTTCTTAAACACTGGGCATCCTCATTATTGGACAATGGCCTAGGAACAACCCTTAACACGAATCAATAATCAATTAAAACCTTATAATTCAATCACAGGACTTAATGACTTCCTCTTAATAATCTCATATTCCATACGAGTTAAATTTTACTTTATTCAAGTTTCAATCAACTTATACTCAATGTGATATTCTACCTCATTCTCCAATACTTTCAACTTTATTCTTAGACCTTAAAAGGGCAATAAAAGTTTGATACGATCAACACATAATTTCCAATCCTATAGCTCTTACAACAAAAATTATCAAATGAGTCACTAGTATGAAATGACTCGATCATTCAATTAGACTTCTCGGAAAGGTACTAGTGGCATGAGGCTTTTGGGTAATGGTTCCATTGACAGCCTCAAGTGCGACATTCACCCTTTCGATTCTCAAATTTAAGAATTGGGTGACAACGAATCAGATGACATCTTTCTAGGTGGTAACATTTTGTCAAACTCCACTCTATAAGGAAAGATCATCATGAAATCGATATCAGTTTTAATCTCGCCAATTCTTCTTCAATATCACAATCAACTAATATCTACATTTCTACGAATATCAACCATTTTGTTGGAATCATAAATATCCACAACTTGGTTTAGATCTAGGATAGCTAGAATTCCTACGAGGATAGCTTCGATTAATTTACTAGGGGATTTAGGGTTCCTTGTGACATTCTACGTCGTATAAATACCTCGTATAAATATTAAAATAATCATAAAACAATCATGTAATAAAATTACATCATATATATATATATATATATATATATATATATATATATATATATATATATATATATATATATATATATATATATATATATATATATATATATATATATATATATATATATATATATATATAAAATCCAAGTTATATATATATATATATATATTAAAATAAAACTTCTCAGTCTGGCCTTGTCTGTAACTCGGGAATTCTTAGGCACCGTTATAGTCAAAAGATTTTTAGACATTTTGTGAAAAATGTTTATAGTTAAAAGATTTTGAAATATTTTATTCAAAACCTTGGTTTTTAAAAATCTTTCGTTCTCTATAACGAGAGCTCTGGTACCAAACTGTAACACCCCAAAATTTATACAACTCAATACAGCGGAAGACTCGTTGGTGTTACGGGATAGCACATTACTCACATCATAGACAACGCATAAAAATTGCGTCGTTTAATAATAAAGCATTTCCATTCATAAATATCAAAGTTACATAGGTCCCAAGTCATTGTATTTAATACAGGTTTTACAAAGCATTTGAATGGAAATAAGTATTTAGGTGCGGGCCATGAATTCTTTTTGTCTTCCCGAGAATTACCTTCAAGTACCTGAGATAAAACATGTTAAAAGAAAAGGTCAGCGATAACGCCGAGTGAATTCATAGAGTTTAATAAATTCCATCAATATAACGTTGGTATAAAATTATTACCAAAAATCATTTCGTACAAATCATTGTAATAGGCCATAAAATAGCCAAGTTCATTTTTATACAAATCCTTATCGAAAATCATAATATAGGCATTTCCCTTAAAAATCATTATACGAACCGTTGTCGTGAAAAACATCATACAATACGTTTTATAACGTTGTATAGATTAAATAAAAACCGTTATATGAATACGGTTATATAAAACCAAAACACGAACATAGTATCAATAGTATGACCCCGTATTGCTAGTCAGGCAATACATCGTAATTTGGTGCGTATAGCAGTATTTCGTTGATTGGATTATTATAAGCCGCATGACATTGTTACCTTACTACAACAAACAACGGATAGCTAACCCGATACTCAATTTGCCCATCTAAATTAGCGTGTCGTCACAAAGGTCACGCTATGGAAATCTTCTCATACATAAATTCGCTTACCAATCAATGTGGCACGACGGGGATCAACCGTCAATGCGCGAACTGGGGTGATCGTCCCCAAATAGTACTATTATATGCATAAGCGTCTACCAAATCCCGGTAGTTCACAATTCATGCTAATGGGACTTTTAGTGACATAACCTAACTTTAATAATCCATTTAATTTCATCTATCGGGTCATTTAATCATTTATCAGGTCATACAATCGGGTCATACAATCGGGTCATACAATCATTCGGGTCCAAATCAATAAACAAACAATCGGGACAAATGGTGTCCTATTTTATAAAAACTAACATGATATCTCCCTCGCGGGTTTATAAAATATTCCATAAAAACATTTAAAAGAGTGCGAGGCTATGAACTCACGTTGATGTGGGAAGGCAGGTTATCGGCAATTCGGACGTACGGTACGTGCTTCAATCACGGAAACCTAGACAAATAATACTCGTCTTAGACTCACGTCCAATAACTTTATAAAAATAACAATGATGTATACATATGATGATTATATATATATGATGATCAAGTGGGTTTACATATTCTTATTTACTCGTTTTAGTGTTTTGTGTCGATAACTTTTATACTAGTTTACTAGTTTTACCTATTTACATATTTTAAGTCCAATAAACTTATTATAAGTTCTTTAACTTGTATTAATCCATTTTATACTTGTATTATCAGTACTTATACTTTACATGTTGGGCCCAAATGGGTTAAGCCCAATAAATAAGTTTATAAGTGTTTTAGCACATTTTGTTGTATTATTAGTCCAATAATGTTAACGTAGCCCGTTAATGTCCGTATGTTATATAATTCGGGTTTTATCGGTTTTTACTTGTTAGATATGTTTATATATCAGTATATGAGTTTATAAAAATTTATATTAGACGGGTCCAACCGTCTAAATTTTATTTAACAAAAACGTTAATTTTACGGTAATAGCCGAAAAAGTCGTAAAAATCATGTTTATAGTTTTATAACTTATAAAACTTATCAAACTACCAATTTTTATAAAATGTCCATTTATTTATCCTTATACATATTTATAAAAATGTATTATATAAGTTAGTGGGTTTTAATTCACATTTTATAGTATTTTTATTTGAGTGCTTATATAATACTATTAGAGTTCTATATGGAGATAGAAGCTCAAATTTTTATTTTCATGTTCACCAAAACTGCCATATCTAGAGTTCTATATGGAGATAGAAGCTCAAATTTTTATGACATAAACTACATGATATGTTATACATTTAACTCTACTATAGCTACTGTTGAATCAGCTTCTAAGTATTTTCTAAAAATTGTCCAAAACAGTGAACTCAGATATGTACTCTAAACTTGTTTTGATCATATCTCACTCATCCTAATGATTCCATTGCATGGCCAACTCTCACATGTGTACAAGACATATTACTTACTGTATATCCATTTTTATCAGTTCATCATATGATTCTTTACTGTTTTATACAGCCAACAATTTAAACAAGATTTTAGCCTTGTTTCTTATAGTTTTTCATCTTTTTAAGCATGTTTATCAACACCAAATCCCCACACAATATTTTTATCATCATATATCATCATAAATATATACATTTAAGAAGAAAATACATGATTACATAATCAAAATTAACAAAAGGATGGGGAGAACAATCTTTATACCACCATGATGATGTAGGTTGTGATCAAAACATGGATTTTGATGGAGAAACTTGTGATAAACCAAGACCATCTTCAAGACCACCATTCTTCATGAACACCTTGTGGAAAATCATCCCCAAGACTCCATAGAAACTTATCCTTGGATGTTAAAACTTGCACCAATCTTTATCTCTTTGGAAGGAGATTAACATATTTAAGTTATAACAATAGTTTGTGGTTAAATTTAGATCTAATGGGGTGTTTTGTGTGAGAGTGGGACGAAATCATAGAGAGGGGAAGAGAGGATTTTGGTTGTTTTGCATGGAGTAAATGAGAGGAAATAGTTTTGTGAAATGGTTTTGGGGAGTTATAAGACAAGTGTCTTAGCTTCCTTGTGATGTTTTTGACAACACATGGGTTATGTGGCTAAGTCTAGCCATGGGTTTGTGGGGGTGGGGCAAGTGTCCCACTTGTCTCATCCCCATTTAATTACGGGTACTCCTCGATTCTAGTTTCCTCGATTTGCGTGCCCTCGGGTCGTTTTACGAAAAACGTTTTTATAAATTATGGATCAACGGCACAAAACGAATCTAATACAAATTGTCTCATCAAAAACGGAGTTCGAAAACGTAAATACGTAATCCTAAGGTTTCCGGTTTAGTCGTAAAGGACGTTAAACTAAAATCGTAAGTCCTAATCTCTTCTCGTAAATTTGTGAGTTTATGAACCAACACAAATTTAAATCTCAAGATAATATTCACGGATAAATTTACTTTCTGAAATTTCGGACTGTCACCAAGGACGGTGTATGTAAACGTAAGCACGTAACGTAGAATCCTCCGGTTTAGACGTAGTCGATGCTATTTCAAGACGTAAATCCAAATTTCTTCCAAAAAATAAGTGAGTTCATAATATAACATCAAAATAATATTTTCAAATAATATTTGAGAATAAAATATCAACCATAAATTGATGGATTGTCACATGGATCGATAGCATATAGTCCATAGAGCATAAGATAAAAAGTTAGTCAAATCAGATTACATGTTTATTTAAACAAATAAATAAAAATTGTCTTAAACATGGTGAAGAGTGATTGTTTGAGTTTCCCAAATAGAACCCCTGACGAGTCCTACAATGGGATTACTAAGATGCTGGAGACCATGCACACACCACGTACTAACTTCATATTCCTATGAAAAACATACTAAAGGGGGTCAACATAAAGTTGGTGAATTTACATATTTTAACAATTAATTAGTTTGGACATACATTAAGCATAGAAGTGACAATGCACAAAACATTCTCACTAAAATGTAGACAACATTTGTTTATTATTAGAAACTGAAGCTTAACCTCCGTAGTCCTCAACAGATGAGGACGTAGTGTCTTACAAAAAGACACTCATTCCAGTTCCAACATGGTATACGTCTGTTGTCCCGACCAAGGCACAGTGAGCATGACTCACCCAGACGGGGATGGTCAATCCCTAATAGATCTATTTATAACATTCGAACGATTTACAACATTTTAGCAATTTCAATAATAATCAATCATAGTCAAGTTTATACAATCCAGTTGTGTCCATTATGTGTTTGCATATTTCTTTTCCAAAAGGGAAAGTTTTATCAAAAGTTTATATGAGGCTGTAAACTCACCTGGGAGTAGGCAATAGCTGTTTAATATGAATATCCAATTAATGCTCACGCCAAGGTTATGCCTGATCAG
This sequence comes from Glebionis coronaria, assembly GCA_025667525.1. Lineage (NCBI taxonomy): Eukaryota > Viridiplantae > Streptophyta > Magnoliopsida > Asterales > Asteraceae > Glebionis > Glebionis coronaria. The sequence goes on along the minus strand of CM046879.1, from coordinate 247,312,922 downwards.
ATAGTACAGTCTTAATAGATAGTACAAAGAACATATATGTAAGCTTATACAGATTTTAGTCAGTTCATTTATGCTACGGTATTTATCTAAATAACCGTAGTTCAAGTATCATCAATATTCATTTAACTTATCTATATAAGTTTAATTTCTAAGTAAACATAAAATGTTTAAATATTAATATCAGTTAGCATACATGTAATTATAATAATCATTCAACTTACAATTAAGTGTCTTACTTAAGTAGACATATAATGTCTTACTTAAAATATTAATTTACGTTCTCTGTTCAAGTATTATAATCACTCATTTACTATTAAATTTCATTATTAAAGTAAACATAAAGATTTTACTTAATATTAGTTCACGTTCGTAGTTCATGTATTATACTCATTCATTTAAACTTTAATATTAAGTTTCATATTTTAAGTAGGACGTAAGCTGTTCTACTTAAATATTAACATTCAATTTCTATAACGTTCATATAGATTTTATTAAAAGTAAATGAGTTTATGTATGAGTAAAACATATTCATAATTGTTTATACAATTATTTCCTAAAGTAAATATAAATATTTTATAAAAAAAATATAATATTTTATTTAACTTTAAAGTTTCCATAAATTATTTTAATATTTATAAAATAATTTAAACTTAAGAATTTATACCGTAATTCTTATGGTCTAAGTATTTTAGTTATGTTTTATTATAATTAAAATAGATTTTTAAGGTTAGGGCTTGTTAATGTTTCAGAATATGACAAAAATAGTCCCTCTATATTTTTAAACAAGTATAATATTCAGATTTTACATATTTAGTACCTAGGGCTTGTTAAAGTTTCGGATTATGGCATATTTAGTCCCCTAGTTATATCTAGGTTTTGTAACTTTACTAAAATTACAAAACAGCCCCTAGGGCTTCTTTAAGTTTCGGCAAATTACAAGAATAGTCCTTAGGGTTTTAAAATAACAAAATAACTTTTAGAAACTTCCCAAAGTGGTGCCTAGGGTTTAATTTGCCACGGATAGTATTTATTAAACCCTAGACTTTTGGATATTTACATTTTCAGTCCTTGTGTTTACTAGTTTATCAAAACAAGTTTCATAAGTTACGGTTTTAGTCCTCAAGTTTTATAAATTGTCATTTTTGTCCAAAAAGTTTTTATAAGTTATATTTTATTATAAAAACTTTTATTTAACATTCAATGTTTATACGGGCTCATTAAATAGGCTAAACATCTAATGGGCTATTTTAGTGGCTTAAATATATTTCAAGTCCACTAATTTATTTAAATGGGCCTTTAAATCATTTATTGGGCTTAATACATTTTTAAGTCCTTTAATTAGTTAAATGGGCCTAAGTGTAATATTAAGTCCGTTTAAGTTACTAAGATTTATCAAATGGGCTTATTGGGTCCGTTAAGTTTTAGATTAACATTTCATGGACTTAATTAGTCCATTAACATTACTTTATATTTATGTATGTTTTTACTGAGGATATTTTTATAAGCTTATTATGAGCTTATTAATATTTAGTTTTAAATCTAAATAGATGAATAAAACTTAAAATTTGTTTTATATGTTATACCAAATAAGATTTAGGTTTATATAAGGTTACAAGTAAGTCATAGGCCCTAGTAAGAGCTTATATCCCACGGCTAATATTAGTTATAGCTTATTAAGATAAGTCAAGTCTCATTTTAAGGTTGCATGTAATTTATAAGTGCTACAAAAATAGATCTAACTATGTACACATCAAGAAAATAAGTCACAAGTCCAAAATAAGATCTAAACTATGTCTAGACCTAAAAATCAAACATAGATCCATGTACACTCATATATAGCTCATGGCTATATTTTTAGTTCTTGGTATTTCCAAGATGAACACTTTAGCTAGTTTTTAAGTCTTGTCAATATTTACAAAAATACAATCATGATTATCTAGGTTACATGCATGTTCCCAAGGTTACTATCATTCCAAGAAGACAATATATAGCCCACGGCTATATTGTTTTCTCCCAATATTCCCATAAGATCTATAAGCTTATTTCATGTTTATCATGTTAAGTTAACACTTATTACTAGATCTAGGTTGTATAATAACATGCATGTACATCTAACCAATTTAGAGTCATATATAACCCACGGCTACAAATATTCACATAAGTTACTTTGATGATTTTTAATAGTCCATTTAACATGTAACATTTCATATTCCATCATCCAAACCTAACACATAAATCCTATATGTACTATCTATGTATGCCGTGACCTTTAAGGTCATGGTCATCAAGATTTTTAGGTTACACACATTCATTTTATGAGATCTATGACTATTGGTTTAACCATAGTCCCATAAAACAAGATTTGTAACTCATGCAACATTTAGATTTACAAAACATCTCATATGATTTTTAAATCAAGTATAAAACATAGGATTCAAGTTATAGGTTTCTTATTAAAAGATTTTAATTCATGAGAATGATTTTTATAAATATGTTGTGACCTATAATGGTCATGGCTTTATAAATCTTGATTTTTAACATGTTATATACTTGTGTTTTATAGATGTATGATGATGCATGCATGAAGAAATAGAAGATCATGATGTGTATACATTTCTTTCTAAAAAGTTACTAAGGAGGATCTAGATGAACCAAGAGATTAGAGATCTAATCTTGAAGATGGAGAAAACCCTATGTTTAAATCAATCCGTGACCTATAATGGTTCGGCTAGGGCTTGTTTATAGTGGTTCCAAGAGAAATGATGCTACCAAATGATTTGTAATCAAGATGGGACAAAGATTTAGTTTATTTAATGAATCAACTTTTGAGTTTTGTGGCTTATAGCCGAAATATTGAGAGAGAGAGAGAGATGAAGAGAGAAGTGAGGTTGCATGTAGGACAGATGGGAATGTGTGTGTTTTGGCTTAAAGATGAGAGAGGGAAAGAGAATGCAAAAGGCATGATTGCCTTGGTAAGAACACTTGCGCCAAGTGTAGGCTCTTCCATTTCAAAGAAAACCCTTCTTCTTCCACATATGCATGTGTGTACCGTGTAAGGCCATCCAAAGGAGAGGGTGGCCTTGTGTGGACTTGTGTTGGGCTAGAACATAAGGAATACATAACCTTGGCTATTCCAAGAAAGTTTAGGCATGCCTATAATATGCATACACACAAATACGGCCACATACACATGGTGTAGCATATTTTTCAAATTTTTGTTATGTGTTGTTTCATCAAATGTTGGTTATGCATTTTTACTACTTGTTTTATGTACATAGTTTACATAGTCAACTTATTATAACAAGTATGTATGTAAAAATATATGTGCACATTGGACAAGTTCACACATGACCTATAGAAATATAATACATAAGTTTGTGTTCTAAGATTTAATGGGTGAAACTTCATTACATAAAATCATTGTAAAATCATGGATTTTATAGTTGAAGATCCAAGGTCTAAAAAGGCTGAGGATGTAAATTATTGCATGAGTATTATTTTTATTTCTTTAGCGAGTGTGTAGCTACTTATTAATGCATGACATAAGGATCTTACAAATAAGGCGAATGACTTATTATTCTTGAGACGGACTTATATTAATTGTGAGCGGTTTTTCGAGTAATGGATGAGAGGATTACTTAGGATTATAACTGTGCTTCCTTATTTTGAGATTTTACATTTCTTATATTTCACGCTTTAAATAATGACGAATTTGCTCTCAAACAATTTGCTCAAATAATAATCGGTTCCATATATAATTGTCATGAATAAGTTGATGCACTTTTTACTTGTGAATGCAATGATCCCATTTTTAAGCTTGGTATGGGGAATGTGAAACTTGAGGGTGATAAGTGTTCATGGTACCAAAAGCCCTAATCTAAGTCATTGATTTCTTCATGAGTTTTTCCATCAAAACCATTTATGAAAAATCCAAAAATATATAAATAGAATTGTTCTTCTTTGCATTGCATTGTATAAAATCAAAATCATGCATCATATAGTGTAGAGTAATGTAAAAGCATTTCATATTGGACAAGGTGGGTTAATTATGAGAAAAAATGTAAATTTGTGCTTTAAAATATGACATTGCATAAGGTCATGGCAATGATCAAGTGTAAGGGATTTGATATGAGCAAAATCTCATATCAATAAGTCAACAAATCACCCTAAAACACATAGCAAATACCTAAGTTTTGTGCTATTAAGTAGTATTATGTGGTATGTTTTGTGCTTGTGCTTAAGTAGGTAACAAGGATACAAATTTGAAGCAAATAAGTGAAATCAAGCTCATTTATGAAGAAAAGGCAAGAGAAGGATCAAAGATGACAAGCCATTTGAAGATAAAGGACCTATCTTGATAATGTTCAAAAGTTGAGGGACTTAAGTGCAATTTTGGAAAAAAGTCAAGATCAAAGTCAAACCTGGTCAACTCTCAAGTCAACCAGGTCAAAGGACTCAAATAATCAAGAATGAAGGTCAAAGGACTGAATTTGCCAAAGTTTAAGGACTGGAAGTGATAAATTTACACAAAATTTGGTCTTAATCCGGTTTAATACACAAGGACCAATGGGAGGCCAAGAAAAAGAGTACTTGGATCACCACCTCACCTGCCAGCTGGCCACTAGCCGCCTTTTCATTTAATGCCAAATCAGCACAGTGATTCCCACTATCTCTCTTATTAACCAATCACAAGGCGCCATGAAATATTCACATTATCCACTTTTGGATAATGATCCGTGTGACTAGATGAGAACGAATCAAAAGCTACCACGTGTCATCTTCAACAAAAACGAGCCCAGAACTGATAATAAGCTACAATGAATTTCAGAACAAGTGTTATACATGAAAAGGACTCGCAATCAAGCAAGGAATCCATTCCTCATGATCAATTAAGCTGAAAGTCCTTGGATCAAAAACCCCTCTTTGTGTTTTTGAGCCGATTTATGCAATTAACAAGGATAAGCCACGTGTAGCTCAGATTTTGGATGAAACACGTCATCAACCCCAACTAATCATCATCCTACTCTATAAATACCCTGATAGGCTCTCATTTGTAGTGTGTAGCCTAGAGTGTGAAAAAACACACTTCATTTTCTTTTCATTTCTATTTATTTCCTTTCAGTTACAACAACTCTTAGGTGTTTGACACACGCCTAAGAGTCTGTTAGATAGTTAGTTAAACATTGTAACAAACTTTCCCTCCAATTAATAAAATTCATAATTCAGTTCACTTTAATCTCATTCTCCTTCACTCATTACTGCAATTCTGTTGAACTTGTGTGATTCTTTTGATCTTAATTGATATGCCTTGTTGATGATTTAACGTACTAGTAGCTTGTCCAGATTCATTTGGAGTTCATAAGAAGTCCATTTTCAGCTATTTGCAGAGTTTGTAGCAGATTGATGATTGTAGATTGTTTCTGGTGTTGATATGATGATGAGTTTTGGTTGATTACTGGTGTTTAAGTGTTTTCTAGAGAGCTTAGCGCTCCTCTACTCCAACATAGGAGGCTTCATAGCTAAAAGGTTCCAAAAATCCTGTTTCTTTTTCCTCTAAACTGTTCTGCATGCTACATTCTTAGTATAAGATCTATGTGATGAGATGATTGTGTGTTTAGCCTGTTTGTAGCATAAGTGTTATAGTTTGATAGATTACTTGTTCAATTGCAGCCTTAATCTTAGGTTTATTTGATTTCATTTGCATTTCCATTAGTCATTTGATCATTAGAGTCAATTTGAGCTTTAATTTGTTTTCAAGCTTGTTTTTGGTTCAAACACATTTCATTTCACCTATTGAACAAGTTCTAATAAGTGTAAAAACCAGTCTTAGTCTTGTGCTAAGATTCTCTTTGAAAAAATCCTAATTCAGATTCTTAAGTAGTGTTTGGTTAAGATGATTTTTGGTAATTAAAGTTTGTTAAATTTGTTGTTTTGTGTTCATAAACATTTGGTCATATTGTGTAAACATTTTAGTAGAGTTTTGTGGTCAAAATAGTTTTCAAAAAGGCAATTGGTATTGAAAAAAGTATGGGTCAAGATTTTTAACTAGATAACCAGTCAAACTTGATCACTTTGATTCATTGTCATACTTACATTACTGGACCAAATCAGCTCAAACCTGTTTCAAAGTATAGCTTAACATCTGAACTTTCATAGTCTAAGTGGAAATTATACAGTTCAAGGTTTTTAGTTAGAAATCAGCTTTTTAGTCAGCTTATGAGCATATGCAAGTTTCTAAGATAAAGTCCAAACTGTTTTGTCATATCTCCAATTCCACTTCATAAACTTGATGATTTTCTTTCACAAATCAGTTTGCCAATATGTCTTGAGTAGAATTTGAGATTTTTAGCTTTTTGAAATTTTGGTCAATGTTGGTCAAATAAGCCCATTTTTGCTTATTCTTGATTCTGGCTTATACAGTGGACCATTTTCCAAACAAAAAATATTCCTAGCTTCTTGTTAGTTGATTAATCAGTTTCATCGATAAAATTAGATTGTGGAAGTCTAGATTTCTTATGAGCTTATTCTTGGCTTATTAGAATAAGCTAACTCGTGATTTTCAAGCTTTTAAGCAAATTCTTGTTACAAGCCTAGCTTATTTTACATTTTAAGCAGTTTAAAACTTACTAGAGTTAATTTGGTTGAGAAATAAGCCCTATCCAGCTTAATCGAATTGCTTAACCCGTTTTGTGTGAAAAGTTCATTTTAATGCTATATGGTCCTTAGTCTTTACTAGTTGTTGTAATCAGAGTTAATTTTCTACCTTTTAGAGTTTGAAATAATTCAGTCCTTCAAGTTTAAGTTTGTTACATTTTCAATTTGAAAGTTTGGTAATTTTGTTAAGTTTGTTACTAGTTGTTACAATTTACATATTTGGTCCTTGTAGTTCCTGATTTTTACATTTTAGTCCTTTTACTTACATTCAGTTTACATTTCAAGCAATTTACTTTTTATTCATTAAAAATTTGTACTTTGTGAATAGTAATTGGTACGTGCACTTTGTTTTACGGATACATAGCCATAATATTTTCCTCTTTTTACGTGTTGATTGAATTTGACATAGAATTCCAAACATTCTTCACAACCAAGAACAATTAAAAGCTCGATATTTTTAGGCCTTTTAATTTGTCAAGAATCGACAATAAACGAACTCATTAATACTCAATTTCACTAACCATATCACCCCCTACCAGAGCTGCTGAGAAAACCCATAAGAAGGTTTTTATGGCTAAGGAACCTAAAGAAACTAGACCCATTCCTCCGACTGAAGAATATCACCAACCAAGAAACTTCTTCTTACCCTCATGCAAGAAGTTAAAGGTTTGAAAGAACAAATCAAACCTCTAGCTGACAGTCCATCTGTTAGCTCTCATGGTGAAGGGTCTAGTAGTAGGTCTAAGGGGAGAGCCATGTTCAGACCTTGAAAACATTATGGTTTTAAAAATAATTTGTCTGAAAATTGTTCAAAGAAACCCAAATGTATCACATGTGACTCTACTGAACACACCTCCAGAGAAGATGAGCGGATTATTGCTGTCCAAAAGGCCAGACTCAAAATCAGATCTCAAACTCCTCACAAGTCCTCTAGGAGACCAGAAACCAAACTTAGAGACCCTCTAGAGTTTCAGACCCTCTCCTCCTTGCAAGTACCGTGGTTTCCATGATCATCACTCTGATGAGTTTGAACACTATCCGGGATCTGGCATCTGTGGGAGTATGTGTCATGAAACCACAAATTGCAACCAAATAGGGGGGAGAAAGGAACCAAATACGACTCAATGTTGCTGGTTAGCGACAACATGGACCCACTGGAAAAAGGGTTCATCATCAAAACTAATTTGGTTTCATTATATCTATGTAGGTACACTTGAAGAAATCTGTTTGGTATCTGGATAGTGGGTCTCCAGACACATGATAGGGGTTAAACAGTATATGCATAGATATAAAATGGAGTCTGGTCCCAAGCTAGTATTTGGAGATGACTCCTCAGGGGATACTAAAGGATATGGCTCAGTGGACTGTAATGGAATCACCTTCATAAGGGTCGCTTATGTGAATGGACTGAAACACAACTTAATCAGCATTAGTCAACTCTGTGATGCTAGTTTCAAAGTGTTATTCACCAAGATCTAAGGAACAATCTTCAATTAAAACGATGATGTTGTTCTTATTGCACCAGGAAGAAGGGATGTGTATGTTATTGACATGACATCATGTCTAGAAGAAAACAACACCTCTCTCTTTGCCAAAGCCTCTGATAGTGAAAACTGGCTCTGGCATAAGAGACTCTCTCACCTCAACTTCAAAAACATCAACAAACTGGCAAAGAATGATTTAGTTGCTAGACTTCCCTCTCTGACCTTAACCAAAGACAGACCATGCTCAGCCTGTAAAAAAGGTAAGCACCACAGAGCATCGTTCAAAACCAAACAATTATTCTCTATAAATAAGTGCCTCCATCTTCTTCATATGGACTTATTTGGACCAGTAAAACCCCAATCCCTGAATTACAACAAATACACACGATTCATCGTTGATGAATTCTCTAGGTACACTTGGGTATTTTTTCTTCAAAGAAAAAGTAAAGCAGCTGATAGGATCATGTCCTTCATCAGAGAAATAGAGAACCTCAATGACTGCAGAGTTAAGGCTATCAGACGTGATAATGGCACTGTATTCAAAAATCATGCCATGGAAGCCTTCTATGATGAAAAGGGAATTTCATAGAACTTTTTAAACACACGCACCACAGAACAAAATGGTGTCGTTGAAAGAAGGAACAGAACCCTCATAGAGGCTGCCAGGACAATGCTTAACGAATCAAGACTTCCAAAGCAATTTTGGGGTGAAGCTGTATACACAACATGTCACACTCAGAACAGATCCATCATTGTGAAGATACATGGCAAAACAACTTATGAAGTCTATAGGAAGAGGGCCCCTGATGTAAGCTACTTCCATGTCTTTGGTTGCCTTGTTTTCATTAACAACTATAAGGATCATCTGGGTAAATTTGATGAAAATTCAGATGATGAGTTCTTTCTTGGATACTCTCCTACCTCCAAAGAATTCAGAGTATTCAATATCCACAGGCAAGAGCTAGAATAATCTATCGATGCCAACTTTAATGAAGCTGATGCTGTCATCACTCACACAAACTCAGACACTTGTGACATCGACTTCAATGAAGTCAAATCATATCTAGAGGATGATTTCTCAATCCACAAGGAATCATCTCAAATATGTCGCAAGGACATCCCTTATGTTCATGCATTTGATCGCCATTCAATCTCTGATCTTACTATAGAGGTTGTAGTAGCTGAATCACACATTCCACTACCTGTAGTGGAAAATGCTGACCATGACTCTCCAAACTAACAAATGGATGAAGAGATCATGGATGAAGAAATTATATGTGATGAAACACCTTCATGCAATGAACTTATTGTGACTCTTGAACCTACAGAGACTCCTTCTCCTCAATCTAAGTGGAGTAGAAACCAATATATTCTTCTTGTGAATATTCTTGGTGAACCTTGTGAAGGATTCACCACCAGAGGAAAATTAAGATCTCTGGAAACAGCCTCAGCGAATGAATGCCTTTTCGCTAATTTTCTCTCTCCTAAGAATGTTGCTGAAGCCCTGCTTGATGAAGGATGGGTTGTGGCTATGCAAGAGGAGTTGAATCAGATTAAGAGAAACAAGGTTTGAACTCTGGTAAAAGCTCAAGCTGGAAAGCAAGTGGTTGGAACAAAATGGGTCTATAGGAACAAAATGGATGAAGCTGGCATGATTGTTAAAAACAAGGCTAGACTAGATTTTTTGGGCTACAATCAAGCAGAGGGTATTGATTGTGATGAAACCTTTGCACCAGTTTCCAGATTAGAGGCTATCAGAATCTTTCTAGCCTATGCAGCTGATGAGACTACATTTATACATAGTCTCATCATCTAAATCGGGCTTAAAATGCTTAAAAATATCATAAAATACCATAAAATATGCTTGTGTTTTCTCATTGTGTATTTTAGGTACGGATATCGTGAATTCATCAAAATGAAAAAGATTCAAGCAAAAACGAACATGGGAAACGAAGCCACACAAAGAACCGGACCCGAGCAATGAATTTCTAAAGAAGTCCTTGAAGTTTGAATATTTGTCAAGATTGGTCCCTCAAGAATTGAATACTTGTCACTTTATACCCTTTTAAAACTTCAAAATTACAATTGGTTCCCTAAAATATCAATACATTACATGTTTAGTCCTTGGAGAATGCCAAAATTACACAAAAGATCCTTGGTCAAAGTTTGTAAAAGTGAATGTGCCACATTTGACAATTTGGTGAAACTTAATACAAAGGGAATGAAGTGATGATTGTTGAAACTTCATATGACAAACATTGCAAATAGCAGGGGGGTATTATGACATTCTAAAACCCCAAACCCGGTCAATACTGGTCAACAGCCCAGCCAACCCACCGTCACACCACCACAACCCACAAAACATTCTCTCTACCCGGCCCAATAATTAACATACGGTTTATTTATTAAGCATTGGTAAAAAATAGTCAATCTCATGTTAACACGCTAAAACACACATAGACCCACCTACAAACGAATCAAACACCAACTGTTCACCCTTCATCCCCATTTAAACCCTAATTTCATCAAAACCTAAATACTAATTATCAACCTACCAAACTATGTAGATCATTAATTGGTACCAACCTCACTCTAACCCCACCCCAAAAACATATACCCGTGACCTGTGGACCTTCACCATTGGTCCCCTGTACAACTTTGAAGAAGAAAACAAAACCTCAACAGCTCATCAACAACCCACATTTTTTTCTTGGCCACTAAGGAGTTTTTGAACGTCTATGATGCATCAACAATAGCTTTACCTTCTGGAATCATCACATGGCGTCTTTTGACTTGATTTTCAGTTTTAAACAACAAGGGTAGAATTGGCAGATCACCAAGCTAGGGTTTTCATTTTTCTTAGTTTTCTAGACTATTCTATCATGTACTATAAATGAGACGCATGTGTCTAATTTACATTTTGTTCCAGTTTCTTGTAAATTTTGCCAAGTTAATGAATAGTTAAAGTTTTATTCTTTCATAATTACAAGATACTAAGTTCCCATTTACTGTTTTTTTAGTATAATACTTTACTTTTTCTGTCAAGTTTAGTGTAAGGATTATTAAAGAGTTTTCTTGTTTAAACTTTTTGTCAAAAGGCTTTTTAAGACCCAACACATATAAGCTCATTAGATTGTTTGATTGACACTCAAAAAAAGCTAATCAAGCTTATATGAGATGTTACTTTTCTGTTGGTACCATAGATTCATTGTGGTGTTTGGCGTTAAAGATTTGGTCCTAAAAATCTTGATATCATTTTTTTTGTTAATAATAGTCTAAAAAGACCATAACCTCAAGCTAGCTGACAACTAACTTGAGCTTTGAAGCTTTTTGAGGCTTGACTTTGTTTCTTCTTAGTAGTACGATAAAACATATGTTCATTTTCCTTCACTCACTTGGACTGTTGTAGTCCAAGACGTATAAGCCATTTCTTTCTCATAAGCCCAAGGTCGGAAAAGCTCATAAATTTAAGCTGGTGACATCAACATGGTGTATTTGGCCTGAACAAGGTCAAATATGGTAACTGTTTTGAACCCCTTGTTTTTTAGCTAACTTGAAACTATGCTCTATGTGAATTTGTTATTTGGTTATCCATTTGTTAAGTTTCTTGTTTAGATACTATCCTTGAATGATTTTAATTTGTTCATTGTTGGTTTGAAATCATCAAGTTTTATGTTGTAAAAATATTTGAATTTTTTTTTTGTTAACAAATAATTTAAGGTGTGTTAGGATCAAGGGTGTGTGGAGGTCTTGAGTGACAGTCAAGTCTAGATCTTGCCCCTGCACATTTGTTTGTGATGTTTATAAGTGTCTCTAGGTTTTGCTTCAAGTAGTATAATAGATTGCTGAGTTTGTTTAATCTTGTGTCTGTTTTCTACATATAAACAACAAGAACACATTAAGCCTACTTGAAGCTTTGTTTTTGTGCCTCACTTGTTGAAAATTTGTCTACAGTTAGTTTAGGGGTAGATGTAGAGCTACATGATAGTATTGTGGAATTTGGCTTTGTGAATTGATGGATAGGATTGTCTAAATTTGGGCTTGGTGGTCAATTGAATCAGCATAATCATTTATCTGCATTCCTATCACATCAGTAAGCTTAAAGGGCTTGGTTTATTTGTTTTTAGGTTCGAATTTGGGTCCACATATAGTTTTAGGGTAGGTTCAAGTGTAGAACATCTGGTATTAAGATTTTGTAGGGTTTTGTTTGGTTCAAATGTGCTTTAGAAACTCAGTGTAGCCTTAAAAGACCACTAGACTACATTTTTCTTTGTTCTTGTGCTAATATTATGTGATTTGGTGATTATCTATGCTTGTGATTGTTGTTTTTTGTGTTGCTGTGACTCCCCACAACCTAACTGGTTGTGTAACACCCCATTTTGGTAAATGGAATGTCACGCGTGATTATGGCGTGTCATCAAAGCATACATGGATAAATGTATTAAACATTACATGACCATAAAGGAAATACCGGAAACAAACATCGATACCCCAAAGTAAACCTCATCGCACACAAACATAAGTACTGTAAATGAAAAGGACTAAACAATGTCCATGGAAATGAGTATCAAAAGTGTTGATAAAAAAGTTGGATGATCCTTGCTAGACCCGAATTAGTCTTAATTCGGGTTGGCTGGGCTCCGGATCTTGCACCAAGTGAATAGTCTTGCTGAGATCCTGCACACACTAACGCAACACGTGTTAGGCTTACTGTGGGAATGTATCCCACGATTAGACTCTAGCGTGAGAGTAAGTAATCGGTTAGGGTTAAGAATCGGATGTGAGGTTTAGAGTATGGAGAATATCATACCTTTGTGGAACCCTTGGGGGTTCCTTATACAGGCAGTGAAACCCTAATTGGCTCACTGTTTACTTCGGCCCCAAGTATAGGATAACCACAATAATTAGCTTGATTGTTATCTTCTAATTATGGTTAGTGTATATCTTGTACTTTAGGGTGAATCCCAACCCTAATAAGATTGTGATTCTGTCTAACCCTGTACCGGCTGTACTGGGCCGTGGGCCGCACATACTTTATGCGGCCATTGTTCATTCAAGCCCGTAAGCTTAACTGATTAACCCAACCCATTCGTGACGGGCCGGATACGAGTAGTACCCTTGGGCCGGGTACATGACTCGGTTGGGGACTATACGTCATCTTGTCCCCCCGTCTAGTTGTTACATCCGTAGGTGGAATATATAGACTAACAAGATGCCCCCCGGACGTACCAAGGAAAGAATATCTTGAAATGTTGTATTTTTGAAAAACACATTTCGGCCGCACGTGGCAACTTTGTTAGGAAGTTATTCCTATAGTACCCCAGCCACACGTGACGACCGAGACAAATTAAATGAAACATTGAATATGGTCTTACGTATGACCGCATATTCCGACACAATTGACTATTCATCTGTCATTTTGACTGACATAGTGAAAACAGTCAGTACCTCGAGCGACGCGATCTCCTAAGTCAGAAGTGACCTGTGGGTCCCACCTGACTGTTCACTTGCCACTCACTTCCCAACCCTACGATTTAGGTTAGTGGAAGACACGTGTCATGAATCTAACGAACCATTACCAAAGAGGCAACCCTATAAATAGGTTGCCCATACGGCTGTGTGTGACACACAATCTTTTTCTAATTTCTTCCATTAACGCTTTCTTCCTTACCACCATCTTCTTTCGCACGGATCCTCCCTCACACATGTTAGAATACCACGCCTTCATCTTGCTTTAATTAATTGTGGCTCATAGGAACAACCCTACCATCGGATCCGTGCTAAATGTAATGACGGTAGAAAAACTAGGGGAGTTTTACTCTGATTTCTTCATTCCTAGCAACCTTCATCCCTCTCTCCCTGGTGTCGGGGACCTCATAACTGAGGCACCCCAGGGAAAGATTGGCCTATACACTCGTGTTTTTGATGCGGCCAATTACCCCATTCCTTTCACCAGATTCCTCGTAGATTTACTAGGTTACTATGATGTACATATCACCCAGTTACACTGTATAGGCGCATGTAAGATTAGCCAGTTCGAAATCATATGCCGTGCACGAAGCATTTCCCCAACCGTAGAGTTATTTAGGCTGTTTTATACCCCAACTTAGTGAATGGATGGCTTTCCTTTAAGAAACGATCCCCAACCAGCCCCACAGCTCACAATAAAGCCATGGAATCGCTGAAAAACTGGTACGACCACTACTTTTTTATTGACGCAGTAGTTTGGCCAACCGAGTTTGTTTTTAAGCATAGATTACTCCCTGACTTTCCTCCCCGGGCCGGTACATACAACGCCCAGCACGCCCAAGAAATAGATAGGAATACGACAGGGTTTCATAGGAATCTACCAGAGTCATTCCTTTGCCTTCTAGGGATTAGCCGCAACTACTTTGGCCCGTCAAACAGATACCCTTTATTTTGGAGAGGCCGTGGTGAAGGTAGGTATAGTATTCGCACCCTTAAATATATATAAATCCGTTGTCCGTAACTAACGTACTCCTTTGCTTTACAGAAATGAACTTCTTTGGAGTCCTACGCCAGTGAGACCCTAAAACCATACCGGAAGGAGCCCGCCCTAGACGAGAAAACGAGCTACCCCTTCTGGAGCATACCCGAAATGTGACAATCGCCCTGGCGGCCAATCTGATGAGGAGGATACAAAAATTTTGAAGTCCCCCGAAGACTTTGACAACAAGGACGGGGACAATCTGATGCTGGAAAATGAAGTTGGGCCCTCCTCCCCACCTAAGACTGTCACTGATTGTAGTGTTTTACTACTCTTTAGGAAAAGAGCGTAAATAGCGACAAGTATCGAACAAATGACTTTAAGAAAAATCAAGTGTTAATGACCCAATCAAATAAAAAGAGAGAAAGTTCGTTTCCCAAGGAGGTATATGTGTGTGTTCTAACTTGTAGGTATTTGAGATTAATACTTGGAAGAATGGGGATGAAAGGATGAAAAGATGGTTACGTTAAAATTACACTACGACGTAAACGTAAAGCCGTGAAAACTACCCAAATTAAAAATTATACTAAAACCAAAAACAAAATCAATAAAAGATTAAAAGGCTAAAACAAGTCTAAAATAATATAAATAAAGTTAAAAATCCAACAAAGATATTTTAAAACCTTTTATTAATTAAATATTTAATTTTAAATGCTAATTAAAGCCCTAAAATTAAATACAACTAATAAAAATGTCTAAAATGTGATTTTATTGAACTAATACTTAACTTATATTATTAGAAGACTAAAAAGTAATTTCCTAAAAATTAAAAGCTATTAAAACTATTTTTTAAAACTCTAAAAATGATTTAAAATGATTAAAAACTAATTAAACTTAAAATAATTATAAAAATAAATCTAAAAGCTATAAAATTATTCTAAAAATGGGAAAAGGTCCTAATTAATGCTAAAGAACTTAAGAAAAATGAAAAATAAAGAAAAATAAAACTTTGAATTTTTAATAATAAAATAATATTAAAATTATACTAAAAATAAAAAGTTTATAAAATTAATTCTAAAAAATTTCTAAAATCTTAAAATAATCTAACTAAGAGAAAAATGCAAACTAAAGTTCCTAAACCCTTTTTAATAATTTTATAAAATTAATTAAAGTTTATAAAAAACCTTAAAATAATATAAAATTAAAAATTAAAGTTTATAAAACCAAAACCTAATGTAAACCCCAAAATATTATTTTAAAAGCTAAAAATTATTTTTCCTAAAAATTAAAACTCTTTTTTCTATTTTTAATTGAATTAATAAAAACCGGCTATTAAATAAATGCTAAAAAATAATCTAATAAAGGGAAAAATATGAAACCAAGTTGGAAAAATCTCTAAGGCTTATACTTTCCTAAGAAAAATAAAAAGAAACAAATTTGCTTATAGAATAAGCACAAATCCCACGAAATAAGCTACGGCTTTTAATTGTATAAGCTAAAAGAGAAAGGTGTTAAAAGAGTAATGAAATGAAATGAAAACGTAAAAAGGTGTCTAGATCAGTGGTAGTTCCCCTACTCCTCCAGCGAGAGGTCTGGGGTTCGAGTCCTGCTGCGGGCAACCTTTTTGATATCTTTTTCTTTTTTATTTTTTCTTTTTCTAACCAATATGTGACCTTAACAAGCTTCTAAACTTAATCCAATTCACCTTTTTGTCAAGATTAAGCTAAGATATGATCCCAAACGTGGCCAGTTTTCACTTTGAACACAAGCAGGTTTTGCCTTGTGTTTTGCTTGAGGATTTAGCCAAGAGGGCTTGGCTAATGGCTTATTTGTGGATGATTATTGGAACAAAAGGCACCCTTGTGCTTATTGAAGCACAAGGATTCAACAATAGCAAAATAGAAGCACCTTGCACACCAAAAATCACAAAACAATGCACACCCTAGCTCTTTCAAGTTGCTGACACAAAAACAGCAGGTCTGGTGGTATTTTAACTCACTACTTGCACATTAATGAACTTCAAAGCTTCAAATTTGGCACACAATCTCACAAAATGGTGCTTAAGCAATCTGCAAACCTATAATAATCTAAACCCTAACAGTATGCAAGATTCAAGCTTCCAAAACCATGAAAATCAAGCACAAATAGACTTATGCAGATTTTGCTATATGTTTTCCCTTTTTATCTCACACTTTGCTTTCAAAACTTCACCAAATTTACTTACCAACTAATTAGCAACCTATTTCAAGTATTCTAACACCTATTCAAAGCATAAATTTAAACTTCTACCCTACTTAAACCCGTTTCCAAACACCCTTTTATATTTGTTTTCCAACTTTTAACAAACCAAATCAGTTTAAAACTCAATCAATTCAATCCAAATAGCATCAAACATGCATACAAACTCAAATGAACTCAAATCAAACAGCTTTATCAATCAAATAACACTTAAACCAACAAGATCATACAACTTGAGTTTTTCTGAATTTTTCAAAAGGAAAAAGAAAATACCTTAGGGCCTTACATCCAAGGCCCTAGGTGGATGATAAATCCACCTCCAATACCAACTGGGGTTGGTGCAGATCAAATATCAACAACCTTTCACCTGTTTATGACAAATCAAAGAAAAAAAGGCAAAACTCAAGCACAATATGTAAAACTTGTTTTTACTTTCTTTCTTTCTTAAACCTTTCCAAAAACTCTTAAACCTTCTTAACACGTTTTATAAACACTAAATAACCAATCACATTAAACTTCTTAACACAGATTCCTTGAAACAATTTTTCAAGAAAAATCTTAATATCACAAAACCTTTAAATAACTTTGAACCTCAAAATTACTTAACCAAATTAAATATGGAACTCAGTTTCTTAGCTTTCAACACAATACACAACTTTTAACAAACCTAAAAAGGAATTATACTTGTTTAACACAAAAACCAAACTTTTATTTTATTAAAAAGGAATTACAAGTGAGAAGCTAAAAAAAACTGGAACAAGGGATATCCACAGGTTGGATTCTCCTTTTATACTACCTATAGAACATACTAGAAGGCAAAAAATACAAACCCTAATACAGAAAAATCCCAAATTTGCCCTTGACGCGTTTTTGAGATTGAGGTGTCAAATTTGATCTAAACCGTTTGTTTTTGCGTTGTGAGGAAGCAAATAACCTCCACTGTTGATTTGGGACACGTCACCAAACTTGGGGACCAAGTTGTATTGTGATTGGTGGAAAGGGGAATTGGGGGTAGGGTCCACAGTGGTGGGATTGGGGTTTTTAGGTGTGGGTTTTGTTTCTGCGCGTGTGAATTACTCATGTGCAAGAGTAATTGGATTTTAACCCTTGTTTAAGTTGGGTAAAAACTGGAGGTGTAAAAGATGAATAGTAACTTCCTTGATCCGAAATTAGGGGAAACAAAAGTGTTTGGCGCACTTTGTGGGTTTGAATGTTTCAAGTTGACAACTTAAGCCCTTATCCTTTGATATTTTTGGCAATTAATGTTTTCAGCCCACAAAAACGATTTCCTTTGTTAATATCTTTCCACTTTTTGCATTTTTGGCACAACCTTTTGGAAAAAGGTTTCAAAGGACCATTTTTGCCATTTTGAGTAATTTCAAGGGCTGATCTTGGACTATCTTGATTTTCAAAGGTCTTCTTTGTATCTTTGACTTCATGAGGGACCATTTTTGGCAATTTTGATTTGTTGAGGGACTAATCTTGCCATTTCTTCAAAGTTGAAGGACCTTTTTGCAATTTTGACAAACTTAAGGGACCAAACTTGTAATTATTAATATACAAGGGTTTTAAGTGTCATTTCTTCATTCTTGGAGGATCAATCTTGCTTGTCTTCAAGTCTTCAAGGGTATTTGTTGAAAATTCCATGATTAGGGCCCGGTTCATTGTGCGTCTTCGTTTCTCGTGTTCGTTTTTCCTTGTATCTTGTGATCTTTTGTCTTTTTCACGATATCCATACCTAAAATACACAAGTAAACAAACACAAGCATATATATGGTATTTTATGACATTTTTATGCATTTAAAGCCCAAAAAGGACGATGAGATCATGTATAAATGCCATCTCATCACTCCCCCATACTAAGCCATTGCCGTGCCCTCACGCAATGCTAGAATAAAGTATCTAAGCATCACCAAAGTTCAATTTTATTAAACTTTATTGAAGAGTACAAGACTTGCAACAAACTACGATGATGTGTAAAGACATAATGTATGATTTTCATCACCAAAAGGTGACTTTTAGGGTCAAAGAATAGAAACAAGTTAATGTCCCTTAGAGTAAACTTCGTCATCCTTGATTGTCATACATTCCATGCTAAGTGCAAAAACAAGATCATTGTTGGTACAAGTCACAATGCTAACACTACTCATACGTCCAAATTGTGTAATACTTTTTCTCCCCGCAATCCTAGTTATTATAAAAGGAAATGGGTTACTAGCATTTTTTATCTATTTTTCATGGATCACAAGTGATTCATATTGACTTATTTGAGTAGTTATTAGTCCGAAAGCAAAGTAGCACGATTTGATCAATAGTTAGCCGAAGGACAAAATCTTTTAAAACGGCTTCTCGTGTATCTCCTTAAGTTCATATCTTGGCATAACTCGTTTCACGATTTGAGACCTTTCTCGGACCGATATTTGGCATGTACTTCATACTTCAAATCTTGGGAAGACGTTCTTGAAATAATGGTCTTCTCTTCATATATTGGAATTTCTTCACTTGACGTTTTTGAGAGATTCTTCATATAGGACCATGACTTCATCATTTTTCTTCAATCTTTACTTTGGATTTTGATATACAACGATCCGCCTCCTTTTCGGACTTGGATATATTTATCCTCATACCTTGTTAGGGTCTTTTTGGATAGACTTTCTCCATTCTTTAGGGGAGTAATAGCTTTTCGTCGTGTGTCTCGATCCTTCATATTAATTTTGGAATAATGATACTTCACATCATCTTTGTATCTTTAGCAAAAATAGAGCTCCTCATGCCTTGTTAGGGCCTTTTTGGATAATCGCCAATCTTCGCGTCCCGCTTCAATAAGTTATGCCTTGGCTATGAACTCTATTCAACCCCGAGCAACTTTTAAACGATCTTGCGCTAGAGGCTAAGTAACCTTTCAAATCGTACGACCTTACTTATTGCAATTATGATTTATTCCTAATGCATTGATCTTATGGGAAGAAAAAGCCACAATTAAAAACATATGAGTTTTTGAAAGAACACTTTCATGTTCTACGTTTAGCATGATCACTTGTCTAACTCTATCATTTCTCGTTCTTCACTATATAAAGACCTCTAATTAAAGAGACTCGTGAATACTTAGCCATGCAAGTCAAAATTAAGCCAAATTTGGATTAGCTTTCATTAAGACTATATCAAATCAAAGTTTTGGGTTTTCAAGCCACCTATAGGATCTTGCACTTTCTTGGACTTTTTCAAGTTTAGAGAATGCGTTTTATAGTTGCCTTGATAAGTGACTTTCTAGAATCAATTATAGGAACTTGCGAAAAGTTCTTGTTCTTAACTCGAATGAATTAAGACTTTCGCGTTTTAAAGCTCCCTATATAAAAGTCTAGCAAAACTTGAATTGAGCGGGTTAAGGAATGTAAATGGCTCCAAATGCCCATCAAGTCAAAAATTAACTCTTATTCTACCCATCGGAAAATATACATTCGTGTCTTAAAAACACTTATGAAAACTAAGAAAAATTTTAAAATTTGGCCATTTTTAGCCTTATTAGCAAAACAAAACATTGAAAGTTGGAAAACGTGAGGGCGTAGCAAAGCAAGTATCTATTCACCCCCCCATACTAAAAGTAAACATTGTCCTCAATGTTTCGAGTCTAAAGGTGGAGCACCCCCATACTAGAGACGAAAAGTCGAATGCTTAGGATCTAGCATGGAAAGGGTGATCAACAATATATCTAAAGCCGTTTATTAATTATGCTAAAAGATAATTGTTAGAACAATAAAGGATATGTCATGGAATCGTGAAAAACTTCTTCAAACGAACGGTGGAGGCTCACGTAAACAAACACGAGAGTCTTCAATCGTAGATGATGATGATGATCTAGATAACACAATCACAAACAACCACGAGACAACGAGTTGGAAGGGTACAAGTCCCCTTATTAGTGAATATAAAAGATAAGCATGGGATTTCCCCCACGAGGCACCTCGTTTTTTATTACCGAGTCATGAGCTCGACTCGATCCCCTTAAAATGTGAACATTTAGGGAAATTCATGGTATGGTCAATTTTTGGTGGGGCTTACATGATAAACAAGGCCCAAAAAGCAACCGGTAACAAGGACTAAGTCCTTAAATGATGCAAAATACCGGGGTCGAAAATGGCGTTCTCGTTTCTATTGGAAAAACAATTTAACGCCACTTCAACATGTGCCATAAACTCAAAGAGTTTGAAGAAAATAGATGAGAAATAGAAGGGTGAGACAATTGGTAAGACAAACGTTTGAGCTACTCGAGGTAGACTCGCACCAAGCAAATAGATATAGTTTCCATTTATTGCATCGGTGGAAGACCGAGATTTCCCTTTACATGAAATTCCGGGATCGAATATCTCATCCTCGGTGGACAAGGATGAGGGAACATAAGGGGCTTCCCCCATACTAAAACCACACAAAGCATCGTCAAAAGGAGTAGACGAGTTTGTAGCACTCAAAACACGTGGTGATGACGGAGTTAGATTTGTAGAAAAATCAATTAAATCACATTTAAGATCTTTTCCTTTTTTATCTTTTAAACTCTCCTTATGAAAACCCTTTTTGATTATGTCGAAAATATTCGGTGTTTCTAAGACGATGTTAGTTACACTAAAAATTCTCACATTTTGAAACCGTTTTGGTTTTGGTGGTGGCAAGTTCTCAAAACGTTTATCGACGAAGAAAACCTCCCCATCGGGGTCAACATATTCATCATCCGAAAGATCTTCCGTAGAAACCGGCAACTTATCAACACTTTTCAAGAATGAATGTTCGAGATGAGGCGAAGGATTTTCCGATTCAATTATTGATGGTTTCTTCTTTGTAGGCTTTACACTCATAACCTCCACCGGCGGAGGAAATGGTAAATTGTTTTTGGAGACATTTCCTAAAACTCTTGGCGAAAATTCTTTGCAAATGACATTGGTCGAGTCACCATGGTTTAAAGTTGCAATAGAATAGACATGAGAAAGATTGGAGTTTTGTGTTGCATTGATGACAAGTTCTTCCTCATTGAAACGAAGGGTGATTTTTCGAGCATGAACATCGATAAGTGCTCTTGATGTATCCAAAAATGAACGACCCAAAATGAGAGGAACTTTTCGATCGATAGGAATGTCTACAACGATAAAGTCAACGGGATAGTAAAACTTTCCGATTTTAACGAAAACGTCCTCGGCTACTCCACATGCCATGATCGTAGAATGATCGGCCATCTCGATGGACATGTTCGAAGGAGTAAGATCCGGAAGCGAAAGCGATTTGAAGATCTCGAGAGGCATCAAATTAATACTAGCACCAAGATCGGCCAAGGTGTAGCATTCCTCCATATCTTGAATAGCACACGGAATCAAAAATTTACCGGGATCACCGACTTTTTGTGGTATGCGGCTAAGAAAAACCGATGAACAACTAGACGATTGTTGTAACTTTTCTTTGTTGTTTAGCATACTTTTGAAGTTTGCGGCAAATCGGGGCATCATGATAAGAGCGTCGGCAAAACTTATGTTAAAATGCAAATCACGAAACATTTTCATAAATAGCTCAAATTGATAATTGTTCCGTTCTTGTGCCTTTTCTTTGTTTCGTCTTGAAGGGTAGGGTAAAGGTGGTGTGGGTTGGTCATTAGGCAACGGCCTTGGAAACTCGGGTTCCACAATTGGTATTGGTTCAACCGTAGGTGTGGTATGAGCGGTACTTCGTGGGATTGTAATGTGCTCCTTTTCGACCATCACCTCGGGTTCTTTCTCGATTTCCTTCTCCTTAGAAGTACTTGGACGAGAGATTGGTTCCTTGAAAGTTTTACCACTTCGTGTAGCAACAACCTTCAATTCTCCCCTCGGGTTGTTAATGGTATCACTAGGAAGACCACCCGAGGAAGAGGGCTTACACATGATTGCTTCAAACATCTTAGCCATTCGGTCCTCAAATTTTGATTGCCTAGCCTCCGCTTTTAATAACTCTTGCTTAATCTCATGTTGTCCTAATTCCATCTTTTGTTGGTTTTGTTGAAGACGTTGGACATTTCCTTCCATTTTGTTAGCATGAGTTTTAAGTTCATTAGCAAGTTCATTTTTAAGCTCGTTTTTCAACTCGGATCTTAAGCTAATCATCTCACGTTGCATATTATCAAATTTAGCATCATTTGCTTTTGCATAATCCAATAATTCACCTTGCAAATTTTTCGTGTGAGCATTTTGAAAACCTTGTGTAGTGTTTTGAAAATCACGGTTTTGATTTTGATTAGAGATTTGTCCATTCCCACTTTGATAATTCCCTTTGTTGTAATTGCGTGTGTTGCCTTGGTAATTACCTTGGTTGTTGTTTCGATAATTATTAACATTTTGGTTTGGTGGAGCTTTATTTTGGCGGGAACCTTGGCCGTTTTGGTTGTAAGTTCCCGTTGCTACATAAGCACTCGAAGTGTTACCATCCGCGGTAATGCACTCGGAAAGATCATGAGCTCCCCCACAAGATAAACAACTCTTAGCAACCGCTTTAACCGAAGCGGAATTGGAAGCTTCTTGAGCCTTCCAATGGGACATTAGATTAGCAAATCTATCAAAAAACCGATTTTCCTCATTAGCTTCATCATGTAAGGCATTAATGCTACGAGACGATTGTGACGAAGATGACGAACCCATATTGGCAACACTCGGTGTGTTACGAGGGCTATAAACCTTAGATCGATTTTCAATGATTTGTAAAGCCTCATTTGTCGTCTTGCACAAAAAATTACCACCCGCGGCGGCATTCAAATAATCTCGTTCATGATCATTAAGCCCATTATAAAAAGTATCCACTTGATGTAATTCCGAAAAATCATGGTGTGGACATTCATGTAACATCTCTTTAAATCGTTCCCATGCCATTGAAAAACTTTCATTATTTCGTTGCACAAATCGTGAAATCTCATTTTTTAAGTGTGTTGTTTTAGATGGTGGAAAAAACTTGTTCATAAACTTAGAAACGAGATCGGCCCATGTCAAAATCGAATTTGGCGGTTCTTTCTCGAGCCAAATTTTTGCGGGTCCATCCAACGAGTATGGAAACAACATCATCTTAATGGCGTCATGTGGAACATCTTTGAACTTGCTAGTGGCGGTGAGACGGTTGAAATTCCTAATGTGGTAATGCGGGTTGTCTTTCTCGTGACCTCTAAACTTATTTTCTTGCAACATAGACATTAAACCCGTCTTAATTTCGAAATTCTCCGCAAGGATGGCGGGAATCACAATAGCCTCTCCAAAACCCGCGGTGGGTGCTTGTAGCAACTCCATCATAGTACGATTAGCCATGACGACTTCTTGTTCTACAATAGCTTCAACAATTGGAGGTTCTTCAACAATCAACGATCCTTGATTTGCTTGATTTTGAAGACGTTTACGAGCTCGTTTTGCTTGATTACGAGTGATCATAAACTTCACGAAGAATGGGAGGTGAGCAAAGAAGATTCTTTTTGGTTGTTTTGTGGATTTTCAATTTTTTTGTGTTTTTGATGATATTTAATTTTTTTGGATTTTGGTGTATCTTCGTAGACAACAATCTACAAAATCTCTCCTCGAATCAAACTCTTGATTAAAGAAGCCTCAAAGGAATGAAAACGATCACGTGGAGTGAACGCCTTCGAATGACTTTAGAACTTTGGTGAAAACCAAATTGTTCAAGAGGGTTTAATCACAAAGAAAACCAAGCAAATATAGTATACGTATTAATACTTTGGGCGGCAAAACCCTCGATTAGCCTTCAATGTCAAAATACTCACAAGCAAGCGGGGAAACGAGGCGGCGCGAAGCACTTAAGAGCCTTTTTCCTTAGGGTATATTTTATAATACCCGCCTTATACCCACCTTATAGTTTGTATTTTT
The DNA here is from genome assembly GCA_025667525.1 of Glebionis coronaria. Lineage (NCBI taxonomy): Eukaryota > Viridiplantae > Streptophyta > Magnoliopsida > Asterales > Asteraceae > Glebionis > Glebionis coronaria. Next base: position 247,288,224 of record CM046879.1, on the reverse strand, counting down.
CAAAATAGAGCTTCACGAAAGTATTTATCTATTTTTGCCTTTTCTTTTTGTTTGAGATTCAAATACAATAATTAGGAGATCAAATCCCAATTAAGGTTGTGTTTTCACACTTTTGGAGATATTGTATATTGATTGTGATACTTAATACAATATAGTAATATTTATACAAGAAAAACCAAGAAAACCGATAATACGTGTTAAGGGAGTTCCACTTAACACAAATACTTATTATGGATAATATCAAAAACAAAAGCTTCCAAATTAAAGCACAACACACCTCCCCGGCAGCGGCGCCAAAAATGATTGTAGTTATTTGTATACCCTTTTAGGAAAAAGAGCAACAAAATAGCGGAAAGTATCGAACAAATGACTTTAAGAAAAATCAAGTGTTAATGACCCAATCAAATAAAAAGAGAGAAAGTTCGTTTCCCAAGGAGGTATATGTGTGTGTTCTAACTTGTAGGTATTTGAGATTAATACTTGGAAGAATGGGGATGAAAGGATGAAAAGATGGTTACGTTAAAATTACACTACGACGTAAACGTAAAGCCGTGAAAAACTACCCAAATTAAAAATTATACTAAAACCAAAAACAAAATCAATAAAAGATTAAAAGGCTAAAACAAGTCTAAAATAATATAAATAAAGTTAAAAATCCAACAAAGATATTTTAAAACCTTTTATTAATTAAATATTTAATTTTAAATGCTAATTAAAGCCCTAAAATTAAATACAACTAATAAAAATGTCTAAAATGTGATTTTATTGAACTAATACTTAACTTATATTATTAGAAGACTAAAAAGTAATTTCCTAAAAATTAAAAGCTATTAAAACTATTTTTTAAAACTCTAAAAATGATTTAAAATGATTAAAAACTAATTAAACTTAAAATAATTATAAAAATAAATCTAAAAGCTATAAAATTATTCTAAAAATGGGAAAAGGTCCTAATTAATGCTAAAGAACTTAAGAAAAATGAAAAATAAAGAAAAATAAAACTTTGAAATTTTAATAATAAAATAATATTAAAATTATACTAAAAATAAAAAGTTTATAAAATTAATTCTAAAAAATTTCTAAAATCTTAAAATAATCTAACTAAGATAAAAATGCAAACTAAAGTTCCTAAACCCTTTTTAATAATTTTATAAAATTAATTAAAGTTTATAAAAAACCTTAAAATAATATAAAATTAAAAATTAAAGTTTATAAAACCAAAACCTAATGTAAACCCCAAAATATTATTTTAAAAGCTAAAAATTATTTTTCCTAAAAATTAAAACTCTTTTTTCTATTTTTAATTGAATTAATAAAAACCGGCTATTAAATAAATGCTAAAAAATAATCTAATAAAGGGAAAAATATGAAACCAAGTTGGAAAAATCTCTAAGGCTTATACTTTCCTAAGAAAAATAAAAAGAAACAAATTTGCTTATAGAATAAGCACAAATCCCACGAAATAAGCTACGGCTTTTAATTGTATAAGCTAAAAGAGAAAGGTGTTAAAAGAGTAATGAAATGAAATGAAAACGTAAAAAGGTGTCTAGATCAGTGGTAGTTCCCCTACTCCTCCAGCGAGAGGTCTGGGGTTCGAGTCCTGCTGCGGGCAACCTTTTTGCTATTTTTTTCTTTTTTCTTTTTTCTTTTTCTAACCAATATGTGACCTTAACAAGCTTCTAAACTTAATCCAATTCACCTTTTTGTCAAGATTAAGCTAAGATATGATCCCAAACGTGGCCAGTTTTCACTTTGAACACAAGCAGGTTTTGCCTTGTGTTTTGCTTGAGGATTTAGCCAAGAGGGCTTGGCTAATGGCTTATTTGTGGATGATTATTGGAACAAAAGGCACCCTTGTGCTTATTGAAGCACAAGGAGTCAACAATAGCAAAATAGAAGCACCTTGCACACCAAAAATCACAAAACAATGCACACCCTAGCTCTTTCAAGTTGCTGACACAAAAAGAGCAGGTCTGGTGGTATTTTAACTCACTACTTGCACACTAATGAACTTCAAAGCTTCAAATTTGGCACACAATCTCACAAAATGGTGCTTATGCAATCTGCAAACCTATAATAATCTAAACCCTAACAGTATGCAAGATTCAAGCTTCCAAAACCATGAAAATCAAGCACAAATAGACTTATGCAGATTTTGCTATATGTTTTCCCTTTTTATCTCACACTTTGCTTTCAAAACTTCACCAAATTTACTTACCAACTAATTAGCAACCTATTTCAAGTATTCTAACACCTATTCAAAGCATAAATTAAAACTTCTACCCTGCTTAAACCCGTTTCCAAACACCCTTTTATATTTGTTTTCCAACTTTTAACAAACCAAATCAGTTTAAAACTCAATCAATTCAATCCAAATAGCATCAAACATGCATACAAACTCAAATGAACTCAAATCAAACAGCTTTATCAATCAAATAACACTTAAACCAACAAGATCATACAACTTGAGTTTTTCTGAATTTTTCAAAAGGAAAAAGAAAATACCTTAGGGCCTTACATCCAAGGCCCTAGTGGATGATAAATCCACCTCCAATACCAACTGGGGTTGGTGCAGATCAAATATCAACAACCTTTCACCTGTTTATGACAAATCAAAGAAAAAAAGGCAAAACTCAAGCACAATATGTAAAACTTGTTTTTACTTTCTTTCTTTCTTAAACCTTTCCAAAAACTCTTAAACCTTCTTAACACGTTTTATAAACACTAAATAACCAATCACATTAAACTTCTTAACACAGATTCCTTGAAACAATTTTTCAAGAAAAATCTTAATATCACAAAACCTTTAAATAACTTTGAACCTCAAAATTACTTAACCAAATTAAATATGGAACTCAGTTTCTTAGCTTTCAACACAATACACAACTTTTAACAAACCTAAAAAGGAATTATACTTGTTTAACACAAAAACCAAACTTTTATTTTATTAAAAAGGAATTACAAGTGAGAAGCTAAAAAAAACTGGAACAAGGGATATCCACAGGTTGGATTCTCCTTTTATACTACCTATAGAACATACTAGAAGGCAAAAAATACAAACCCTAATACAGAAAAATCCCAAATTTGCCCTTGACGCGTTTTTGAGATTGAGGTGTCAAATTTGATCTAAACCGTTTGTTTTTGCGTTGTGAGGAAGCAAATAACCTCCACTGTTGATTTGGGACACGTCACCAAACTTGGGGACCAAGTTGTATTGTGATTGGTGGAAAGGGGAATTGGGGGTAGGGTCCACAGTGGTGGGATTGGGGTTTTTAGGTGTGGGTTTTGTTTCTGCGCGTGTGAATTACTCATGTGCAAGAGTAATTGGATTTTAACCCTTGTTTAAGTTGGGTAAAAACTGGAGGTGTAAAAGATGAATAGTAACTTCCTTGATCCGAAATTAGGGGAAACAAAAGTGTTTGGCGCACTTTGTGGGTTTGAATGTTTCTAGTTGACAACTTAAGCCCTTATCCTTTGATATTTTTGGCAATTAATGTTTTCAGCCCACAAAAACGATTTCCTTTGTTAATATCTTTCCACTTTTTGCATTTTTGGCACAACCTTTTGGAAAAAGGTTTCAAAGGACCATTTTTGCCATTTTGAGTAATTTCAAGGGCTGATCTTGGACTATCTTGATTTTCAAAGGTCTTCTTTGTATCTTTGACTTCATGAGGGACCATTTTTGGCAATTTTGATTTGTTGAGGGACTAATCTTGCCATTTCTTCAAAGTTGAAGGACCTTTTTGCAATTTTGACAAACTTAAGGGACCAAACTTGTAATTATTAATATACAAGGGTTTTAAGTGTCATTTCTTCATTCTTGGAGGATCAATCTTGCTTGTCTTCAAGTCTTCAAGGGTATTTGTTGAAAATTCCATGATTAGGGCCCGGTTCATTGTGCGTCTTCGTTTCTCGTGTTCGTTTTTCCTTGTATCTTGTGATCTTTTGTCTTTTTCACGATATCCATACCTAAAATACACAAGTAAACAAACACAAGCATATATATGGTATTTTATGACATTTTTATGCATTTAAAGCCCAAAAAGGACGATGAGATCATGTATAAATGCCATCTCATCAGCCACCCATGCCCATGAGGAGGAGCAGGGTGATAACATAGAGAGAACTACCTCTAGCCTCCGCCAAATGCTGGGCGATGATGAGGAGGAGGTGCAACGAGTAGAAGAAGAGGAAGAGGAAGAACCTCAACCTGTCCCCAAGCGTACTCGTAGAAAGAATAGCCGGGTAAGGAGAGCTACCGAGGCCGTGATATGGGAACATAATGCTCCCGCAAAGAGACTGCGCGAGGACCACCCCCTCCATCAATCTGGGGAAAGCACCAACCAAGCTTCAGAAACGGCGCAAGGTGCTCCTATAGTTCAGGACGTGCCGCTACCAGTTGTGGAGCCGGTCACTCAGGTGCCTCCCACTACGTCAGAGCTAGAGAAACCAACATGTAAGTCCTCCGCACATGCTTGTCATTACTTCTCTTTTCCAAGAAAAAGGTACGTCCTTCTGTAATAATATTAATGTGTATGCTAATGTTTGTTTCAGTGTTGACCAAGCTCGTGCCGCACCTGTCCAAGGGACGAGGAAAGGGAAAGAGCCTGCCCTACACACAGCAACGACCAAATCTGGCCCGACCTTTGAGGAAGGTACCCCCACGGCTTCACAAGATATTCCAGTGTCCGGCTCCCCCAAACACTTTAACCCCGAGTGGAAGACAACCACTACTTCTAGGATGAAGGACGCGGAAGAATGCCCGGACTACCTGAACCACTGTATACCACCCGACCTAGTAAAGGTCATAAACTCATTAAGTCATCCAGACTTAGTAGATGAATACAACTGGGCCTTGGTGCATCAGGTGGCTATGGGCACTTCCATGCAGGTAAGATTTGAGGCCGCACTAGATCATGTTGAATCTCTAAAGAGGAAGAACGGTCGGAGGGAGAAAATGACTGAAGACAATGAATCCCATATTGCAGCCCTCCATTCCCAACTCTCCACCGCTGAAGCCACCATCAAAGAACAAGCCGCACATGCAAATGCCCATGACAAACGTGTTACCTAGCTTGAAGCCCAACTTGAGAATGCAATAGCTAAGGTATGTATCCGTATAGAATCACACCCACGTCCACATTATGCATTATTCTAACCTTAAGGTATCACATGCAGTGGCCGTGGCAGAAGCTTTGGCGAAGACCTCCACTGACCAAGTATCCACCCTCTTGAAGGAGCTTGAAGAAGCGCATGCATTGGTCCAAGGCGGGGAGATGCTGAAAGAAGAGCTTGCCAAAGAAAGGGCCGCGCTGGAACAGTTGATGGAGGCTTCCACGCAAAAGGATATAGAGCTGAACGCCCTAAACACAGACCGTGATGAAGTGCTGTACCCCCAGCTACTAGCAGCCATTGCCGGCCGCAGGTGGATGGTGGGTCATGGGGAACGCCTAGCCCTTACGAAAGTGTTGGAGGCCCCTCAATTCGTGCAGCAATTTGTAGATCTTGTATCAGATGGAATCGACGACGGCCGTCATGAGAGTATGGTTATGGCCACAGAGTTGATAAGTAAGAAGCAAAATTTTACTAAACATGCCTACTTTAACCCTGGTCCGCAGAGAAGATGACCGCGTCCATGGCTGCTATGCGGGATCTAGAGTACCCATTCTTGGCTGAGCTCGAGTCTACGAAGGATGCGTCCAACAAGGAGATCATGGAGAAGCTAAGCCTAGGTGCATTCTCGCAAGGCGAGGGACACTCCCGGACTCACTTCACACCCTCCTAATGACTGGTTTTTACTAAGTATCAAAATTCGTTGTTCCAAGTCTTTTCGAATTGATTTCCTGTTTAAAGTGTGACTCAGTTGTTTTCGGTAAAAATAATATTTTTGGTTTTGGTAAAATAAACTTGTAAGCCTTTAAAATAAATGACGGTAATTAAAACTAAAACTAGTTGAAACGTAAACGGTGCAATATTTAAAACTTTAAAAGTAAATGACGAGAAATTAAATGACGTAAAATTAAAACTTAACGAAAAGTAAATTGACAATCAAATAAAAATGCAAAACGAAATTAAAATAGACTAAAAACAAAACGAGTAATATTGTCACTTTTACTAAAACAAAATATTAAAACAAAACAAAACAACCAATTGGAGTACACCTGATCGGAATCCAATCGGAATCCGATCGGAATGTACCCCATCGGAAAGTGTGATCGGAAAGAAACAAGACTCACCATCGGAATATGTGAACATGATGAAATCGGAATAAGTAACAAACGAATCCAGTCGGAATGTTGGAATTAAGAAGCAATCGGAATGTTTGACAAGGTGCCCAATCGGAATGTAAAAAGATCCATCCGTCGGAATGTCTAACGAACACGTCCAATCGGAATAACAAAAATTGAGCTAGACTGGAATGGGATAAAACCACCACAATCGGAATACACAAAAACTCTTTTCCGATCAACGGATCGGAATAAGGTCCTTTGGTCGGAATGTTCAATCGGAAAGGGGTTTACCCTTTCTGATAGTATCTACTCGAAATTAAGCATAGTTTTAAGCTATTAGAGATAAGCTAAAACCAAATCTTGATCGAATATATGATAAGCCAAACAAGTAAGCACAAACAACAACTTATCAAAACTTAAATAAGCAAACTTTTACTTCAAACTTTAAAAAGACGAAACCTTTTTAAGAAAACTTTTAAAAAATTAAATAAGCTAAATACAAATTAAGCCAATAAGCATGTCAAGCTCAAAGCTTAATCCATATAAAAACTCATGGATGAATAGAAAGATGAACTTTTTAAGCACGAAAACATCAAGATCAACACGGATCAAATATATTTTGCACCAAAAGTAAACTAGAAACAAGAAAGGAAGATGAGAGATTAACAAGAAAAGTAAAGATTCAAGAACAATAATAGAAAACTTACTTGGAAATTAAAAGGAATTAAAAGGTGCGATACAAGGGAAATTAAAGTGCAAGAAATTAAATTGTGCAAAGTATAAAAATGGTGGAAGAGATGGGTTGTCAATCCACCCAACCACCTGAAAATGAATACATAATTATCTATATATAGGGAGATTAGGGAGGAGCTTAGGAAGCTTCCTCCCTCTTTCTTCTTTTCCTTAATTGCAAGCTTAGGCCCTTGACCTTCTTAATCCTTTGTTAATCTTCTTAATACTTGGACTTAAATGACTTTGTCTCGGTATTTCTTTGAACTCGTCTTGAATTTTCTTCATAAATAAGACTCAAGTTCTTCGGCTTTTAGTAAACTTCCGTCTTTTGAAATTTTCTTCGATAAATCTTCCGAATTGGTCTTGGACTTCCGTTCTTTTTGTACTTTTGATCTTTCGACTTCGTCTTTTGTCTTTTTCTTTGATAAAAGCCCGTGAAATCCCGTGTTTTCTCCACTTTTCACCTTTTCGTCCTAAATCATAACAAAAACACAAACCACGCATAATTCTGATATAAATGACATAAAATACACGTTTTGGCTCGGTTATTATTGTAATTAAGTGGTAAAAAGAATGGGTGTTTTCACACCTATCAAATCCCCTACACTTAACCATTGCAATGTCCTCATGCAATGCATTAGTTACAAAGCAAGTTTAGATTTTTCGTCATAATTAATCCACGTTGGCCTTTATTAACAAGATAGATAATTATAAACATACAAAGTAAAGAAATCAAAAACATACCTTTGGGTTTTGGAAATGTCGTGAATTATCATCATCCTCAAGTTTTCACTTTCTCCAAACCAAGCTTAAAAACGAGATCATTGTTATTATAAGTTAGCAAACTAACACGAACTCATGTGGGCCAATTATTCACTTAGACTCCCTTATTCCTAGGTGTATCTCTTATATTTTATTGTTGTCTTGAATGATCATGAGGATGCATTGTTGACTTATTTCGATAGTTTATTAGGCTGAAAATAAAGTGAACGATTTAATCAATAGTTAGCTAAAGGACAAAATCTTTTAAAACTGCTTCTCGGGACCTCATAAAGTTCATATCTTGGCATAACTCGCTTCGCGATTTGAGACCTTTCTCGGACCGGTATTTGGCAGTGACTTCATACTTCAAACCTTGAGAGACGTTCATGAAATTATGGTCTTCTCTTCATAATAGGAATTTCTTTACTTGAAGTTTTGGGAGATTCATACTTGGACCATGACTTCTTCATTTTTTCTCCAATCTTTATTTTGGACTTTGGTATACAACGATCCGCCTCCTTTTATGACTTGGATCTATTTATCCTCATACCTTGCTAGGGTCTTTTCGGATACACTTCTCCATGACTTTTGGGGAGTTTTTGCTTTTCTTCGTGTGTCTCGATCCTTCATATTGATTTTCGATAAATGATTCTTCACATCACTTTGGATCTATAGCAACAAAATATAGCCCTCATGTCTTGTTAGGACCTTTTTGGACTCGCCAATCTTCGCATCCCACTTCAATAAGTTATGCCTTGGCTATGAACTCTAATCCATACCGACCAACTTTTAAACGATCTTGGGCTAGAAGCTAAGTAACTTTTCAAATCGTACAACCTTATTTATTGCAGATAAATTTATTAACAAGCGAAGGGAGAATAGGCTTATAATTAACTCACATAAATTCACGAAAGAATACCAAACTTATAATTGACTCTATCATCTCTCGTCCTCCACAGTTTAAAATCTCAAGGAATAAGACTCGTGGATGCATAGCCTATTAAATCAAAGTTTTGGGTTTTCGAGTCATCTATAGGATCTTGCAAATTCTTAGACTTTTTCAAGTTTAGAAATCGCATTTTAAAGTTCCCTTGATAAACGACTCTCTAGAATCAATTATAGGAACTTGCGAAAAGTTCTTGTTCTTAACCCGTGAGAGTTACGACTTTTGCATTTTATAGCTCCCTATATAAAAGCCTAGCAAAACTTGACTTAAACACGTTAAGGATACTAGCTAGAGTAAACTTAGATAAGTAAACTCGGGTTGAGTCAAAATATTCACGACTTTGAAAAAATTTTAAAACCACTTTATTGAAAATTTATTCTAGCAAGTAAAGAAAATAACCAAAACAAAGGAAAATACAACTATAAAACTAGGCCAAAATAGATAAAAAATTTTGAAAAATGTCGAAAAATCAAATTTTCCGGTTAAAATGAGGGAAAATTCATGGAAAAGACCACTTAACTTCGATAGAAGTCCCCCATACACTTAATATAAACATTGTCCTCAATGTTTAAGCATGTGGAAGTAAACTTCCCTACACTTAGGACATTGTGCACTTTGTTTAAATCTCGCTAAGGAAGAGACAACTAAAGAGATTCCTATTTAATATTGAGAAATATAAAATAGTGAATCGAAAAGAGTTTAGGATAGAACCGAGAAATCGGGAACACGGAATCATGGTTCGTCAAAAGTCATCAAGAGTGTGTCTTTGAAACTCTAATCCCTGTACATGATAAGAAAGAAAACAAGAAACTCCACGGGGCTCCCCCTACACTTATGGTAAAGATAGATAGATAATTGGGTTGCCTCCCAAAAAGCGCTTGTTTATATTAACCGAGTCACGAGCCTGACTCGTCCCCAAATTAAATGGTCCATGGGGAAGCCTCGAATGTGATACCGGGAACAAAGAACTTGTCCTTGTTCCCGGTTGAAATCAACAAAGGAGAGGCGGGGGGATAAGTCTTGTATGGAAGAAAGGTCCTTTCAACATACAAAAATTATGTGAAATCAAGATCCACGGGAGGTGAGGTGGGTAAAGTAAGCACATTGTCCTCCCCCAAAGATAATGGATACTAAGCAAGCGGCAAAGCCGTATTGTTATCAATCATAGCATAATCAATATCACCTCCCGGGTCAATGCACTCATCCTCCGTGATGGTCTCTAACGGAGTGGATGAAAGGTGCTCGGGAGGGGGACTTGGGATAATACCTTCCTGCAGCAAATTATCAAAAATAATGTCTCCCTCCGTGTCATAATCATCAATACCTGGAGGGATGGAGTGGATAACGATTTCTTCCAGCAATGGGTCATTATCTTTAACGGGAGGAATATATGGAGGTAAAGACTTGGAAAGAGAAGGAGAAGTCAACTCTTCGATTTGAGCAATAAGAAGGTGCACTTTTCGTAATCTATCGCGAAGAAGCACGTCTTCCACCTCATCCACAAGATCAAGTTCATCGGTGAACTTCACGTAAGCCGGAGAGAATAAATCGTCATCACCCGTATCTCCCGGTGGAGATTGAGAAATTTCAAAAGTGAAATTCTCATAGCGGAGAGAAGAATCGTCATCACTAGGATCGACCTCGTCCGTAAGAGAAACGTCGTCCTCAGGCTCCATAGCAGGTAAGTCACAAACCTCATCATCCAATACCTTGTCGAGACCAACATCACTAAGCGCATTCAACGAATCTAGATCCTTAGATGCAGTAGGAACATCGAGAGTAGGAGCAGCAACTTCAAAAGATTGGTTGAAAGTGTAGACATCATCGTCATCGTCATCATCATAATAGATGGGACGAGTCCAGTTAGAAGTGACGTAGTCAACTAACTCTTCCTTGATAACCTCCACATCTTTAAGAAGCTCATGTAGCAACTTTTGTTGTTCATCGCCCCGAGTATGTTCAATTTCACCAATTCTATCCCACGCTGTAATTAAACATTTTGGTGTAGAAAAGAAGGGAAAACGACTAAATTGGCTCAAAAAGGTGTCGGTGGTTTTCAAGGTTTCGTCCACATCAAGCAACAGTTGCCTTTCCTGATGCAAGTCAACTCGGAGTTGAGCTAGACCTTCTAGAATATGGTTCAAAGAAGTGAGTTGTTGGTTAAGACTAATTTGCTGAGAGGATTGTTGATTGAGGGTGTGATGTGGGGGCTCAAAGTGTTGAAAACCTGAATTATAGCATGGTTGTGGCTCATAGTAGTTCATCGGTTGAGAAGAATTAGAAACCGGGTTTGGTTCATAATAATCCATTGGTGAAGAAAACTGAGGACATGGATTTTGCTCATAATAATTCATTGGTTGACAATAAGAAGTATCGTGAGGACCCCCACAGTTGTTGCAAAACAGTTGAGGAGAAAGACTGGGTGCGTCTTGTGGATAGCTATTATCATAGTCATAATTGTACCCCGGTTCTTGCCCGTGATCATACGGGTCTTGAACCGGGCACGAAACATGCCAATGAGAACCGCTTCCACAATAGATGCACGGGGGAACAGGAGGTGGATTCAAAAAGGACTAATTAACCGAGTTGCACAAGGGACAAAATCCTAGTTGTGTGTTGTCGATATCGTTTCCGCACCGTTCACATGTACACCATTGACAAGAGTCGTTCCCGTATAATCGTCTCCCACACCCGACGCAATGGACATAAGAATCCAAAAAGAAAAATAGATAAGCAAGAAGAATATTTTAGTTGCAAAACTTTGAAAAAGAAATGCTTTCTATGATTTTTCAAATGTTTTTGGATTTTTGAAAATTTTTGGACACGAAAAATAACGTTCACGAGTGAACGGATCCCAAAAGCCAACGCGTCTCTCACAAAAAACCGTAGATCTTAACGAAAAGAGCCGGCAGCGACACCATTTTAATGACTGGTTTTTACTAAGTATCAAAATTCGTTGTTCCAAGTCTTTTCGAATTGATTTCCGGTTTAAAGTGTGACTCAGTTGTTTTCGGTAAAAATAATACTTTTGGTTTTGGTAAAATAAACTTGCAAGACTTTAAAATAAATGACGGTAATTAAAACTAAAACTAGTTGAAACATAAACAGTGCAATATTTAAAACTTTAAAAGTAAATGACGAGAAATTAAATGAGGTAAAATTAAAACTTAATGAAAAGTAAATTGACAATCAAATAAAAATGCAAAACGAAATTAAAATAGACTAAAAACAAAACGAGTAAAATTGTCACTTTTACTAAAACAAAATATTAAAACAAAACAAAACAACCAATTGGAGTACACCTGATCGGAATCCGATCGGAATGTACCCCATCGGAAAGTGTGATCGGAAAGAAACAAGACTCACCATCAGAATATGTGAAGAGGATGAAATCGGAATAAGTAACAAACTAATCCAGTCGGAATGTTGGAATTAAGAAGCAATCAGAATGTTTGACAAGGTGCCCAATCGGAATGTAAAATGATCCACCCGTCGGAATGTCTAACGAACACGTCCAATCGGAATAACAAAAATTAAGCTAGATCGGAATGGGATAAAACCACCACAATCGGAATACACTAAAACCCTTTTCCGATCAACAGATCGGAATAAGGTCCTTTGGTCGGAATGTTCAATCGGAAAGGGGTTTACCCTTTTCGATGGTATCTACTCAAAATTAAGCAAAGTTTTAAGCTATTAGAGATAAGCTAAAACTAAATCTTGATCGAATATATGATAAGCCAAACAAGTAAGCACAAACAACAACTTATCAAAACTTAAATAAGCAAACTTTTAATTCAAACTTTAAAAAGACGAAACCTTTTTAAGAAAAATTTTAAAAAAGTAAATAAGCTAAATACAAATTAAGCCAATAAGCATGTCAAGCTCAAAGCTTAATCCATATAAAAAATCATGGATGAATAAAAAGATGAACTTTTTAAGCACGAAAACATCAAGATCAACACGGATCAAATATATTTCGCACCAAAAGTAAACTAGAAACAAGAAAGGAAGATGAGAGATTAAACAAGAAAAGTAAAGATTCAAGAACAATAATAGAAAACTTACTTGGAAATTAAAAGGAATTAAAAGGTGCGATACAAGGGAAATTAAAGTGCAAGAAATTAAATTGTGCAAAGTATAAAAATGGTGGAAGAGATGGGTTGTCAATCCACCCAACCACCTGAAAATGAATACATAATTATCTATATATAGGGAGATTAGGGAGGAGCTTAGGAAGCTTCCTCCCTCTTTCTTCTTTTCCTTAATTGCAAGCTTAGGTCCTTGATCTTATTAATCCTTTGTTAATCTTCTTAATACTTGGACTTAAATGACTTTGTCTCGGGATTTCTTTGAGCTCGTCTTGAATTTTCTTCATAAATAAGACTCGAATTCTTCGGCTTTTAGTAAACTTCCGTCTTTTGACATTTTATTCGATAAATCTTCTGAATTGGTCTTGGACTTCCGTTCTTTTTGCACTTTTGATCTTTCGACTTCGTCTTTTGTCTTTTTCTTTGATAAAAGCCCGTGAAATCCCGTGTTTTCTCCACTTTTCACCTTTTCGTCCTACATCACAACAAAAACACAAACCACGCATAATTCTGACATAAATGACATAAAATACACGTTTTGGCTCGGTTATTATTGTAATTAAGTGGTAAAAAGGATGGGTGTTTTCACACCTATCACCTCCCCCAGCCAACTCACTCTTCCTATTTACGAGGACGTCACTAGGATCGTAGTTGGTGAGCAATTATTAAGTGAAGTGTTGGAAGTGAACGCAGCTCGGGCTCTGAATAAGAAAAACCATGGTGAAGCATTGCCTCGATTAGCTGAAGAGCAGAGGGAGATTGGGAAGTTCCTCCACCCAATGTAGGGCGTTCCTTTATTAATGTAATTTCTGAACAATTTGGTTTGTAACAAATATTCGTCCGTGGATGTCCACGACACTTTTATCTTTTGTAACATTATCTGAACACTTAGAATATCATGTTTATGAGTCCGTGGTAGTCACGAGAATTTTGATTGTTGGAAACTTACTTATATTCTTTAGACATTATATATCTATATCGCATGACATGTCATGTCTTACCTAGAATAAAACTAAGTCTATATTTTACTAGACGTGCAGCGTGTGTCTTTACCATGTCCGGCACTATGTAAGTGAGGCATGTGGAAACTTTATTACAACGTCTTGTAAATAAGGTGTCTAGTAAGGATACATGATCCGCGTCACTGGGGTTACATCCCTCTTATGCGACGAGTTGAATTATTAGGTTCACTTAATCCTCTTACCCCGCCTGGGAGTGAATAGTACATGTACGGTTTGAATGAATGCATATGAATGGCATATTATAATAAAGAAATCTAAAAGACACAAGACAATAATTTGCACAAGAACGAGCCGTGGAGCTAGCTAGGCACCACAACATTTTATTAGAACGTTTACGATTTTTTGACAAAAATGAAAATCCTAAGAAAAATAGAACTTAGAAAGCATGAAAAAAAATACATGGATCTTCATTGAAGTTGACCACTACGAAGCATCCATGCGGAGGCCGTAGCCTTTTCAGAGGTAGCATCTTTTAAGGTTGCAAATATTCCATGTACGATTAATACAAGGGCTTTTACAGCAAGTATACAATATTTATCGTCCGATCTCTTCGAATTGAATTCCGGTTCAAAGTGTGACTCAATTGTTCTTGGTGGATAAAGAAAGTGGTTTGGTTATCTATTTTAATCTAAAAGCAAGTATGAAAATTGTTGTTGAGTAAAATAACAGAATTAAAGATTAAACTAAAATAACGAGTTAAAAATAAATGCTTGAAAACTTTAAGACAAGATTAGAAAAATACTTGAAAACTTAATGAATCTAAAACTTGAAAACATTGCAAAAACAAGAAATTAAGTCCGTCGGAATCCCTGGTCGGAATCCCGTCGGAATACAGTTGATCGGAAATATTAATCGGAATGTCTAAAAAATGCTTCAATCAGAATGTCTTGAAATCAAGCTATCGGAATAAGACAAAATCACTCCAATCGGAATATCAAATAAGTCATGCAGTCGAAATGTAAGAAAGGAATCCAGATCGGAATACTTTGCAAGATATTCACCTCGGAATGTCAAAGAATCCCCACAATCAGAATATTAAACCCTAATTCGATCAGGGTGATCGGAATGATGGTGCAGTAATCGGAATGCTTAGTCGGAAAAGGGTTTACCCTTTTCCGATTACCTTGTGATTCGAATATAAGCCAAGTTATAAGCTATGTTTGATAAGCTCACACCAAGACTTAACCAAATCAGTATTGAAACAAACTAAATAAGCACGAGTAACAACTTGTCTAAACTTTAAATAAGCAATCTTTTAAATCAAACCATAAAAAGATGAAACTTTTTAAGAAAACTTTAAAAAATTAAATAAGATAAACATACAAATAAGGCAATAAGCACGAAGATCTTAAAGCTTAACCGTTTGAAAGCTTATGTAGGAATGAAAAGATTAACTTTTTAAGCACGAAAACAACAAGATCAACACGGATCATAAATATTTCGCACCAAAAGTAAACTAAAATCAAGAAAGGTAGAAAGAGATTAATGAACAAAAATCTTAACTTGATCTTGATTAATGAAATCAAAAATACAAAAAGGTTTAAACTTGAAAGATTAAAAGAAAGAAAAGATGAAAACTTAGTGAGAGAAAGTTTGGAACTTTCTCTCTTTAAAAACTAGAAAGGAAAAATGAAAAATTAAAACTAGCTAACTCCCCTCCTAATGTGATTAGGAGGGTATTTATAGGGAAAATGGGAAGTGCATGTGTGGTGTGCTTCCTTCTTTCTTTTCTTCTCGACTCGATTTAATTCTTTTGTCTTTTCTCGACGTCGTCTCGGGATTTGAACTTGTCTTAATAACTTTCTTCTTTAATTTAGACTTGAGTTCTTCGATTCATTAAACTTTCGTCTTTAGACTTTTTCTTCGATAATTCTTCAGAATAGGTCTTGGACATCCGTTCTTTAAGCACTCTTGATCTCTTGACTTCGTCTTTTCTCGTTTTCTTCGATAAAAGCCCGTGAAAGCCCGTGTTTTCTTCCTTTTTCATCTTTTGGTCCTAAAACACAATAAAAACACAAACCACGCATAGTTCCAACTTTTACGACATAAAATACACGTTTTGGTCTTGTTAATATTGGAAATAAGTGGTAAAAGGATAAGTGTTTTCACACTTATTAAATCCCCTACACTTGACCATTGCAATGCCCTCATGCAATGCATTAATTTTAAAGCACGGTTTACATTTTCCATCATAAATAACCCACCTTGGCCTTTATTAAATACTAAACATAAAAAGATAGAAACAAGTAAAGAAATCAAAGACTTACATTGGGTTTTGCCATGAACGTTTATCATCCTCAAGTTTCACGTTCCCCATACCAAGCTTAAAAACGAGATCATTGTTATTATAAGTTAGCAAACTAACACGAATTCATGTTGGCCAATTATTCACTTAGACTCCCTTATTCCTAGGTGTATCTCTTATATTTTATTTTTAATTTTTAATTTTTTATTTTTTTGTCTTGAATGATCACGAGGATGCATTGTTTGACTTATTTCGATAGTTATTTAGGCTGAAAATCAAGTGAACGATTTAATCAATAGTTAGCTAAAGGACAAAAACTTTTAAAACTGCTTCTCGGGACCTCATAAAGTTCATATCTTAGCATAACTCGCTTCACGATTTGAGACCTTTCTCGGACCGATACTTGGCAGTGAATTCATACTTCAAATCTTGAGAGACGTTCATGAAATAATGGTCTTCTCTTCATAATAGGATTTTCTTCTCTTGAAGTTTTGAGAGATTCTTCATGCTTGGACCACGACTTCTTCATTTTTCTCCAATCTTTATTTTGTACTTTGATATACAACGATCCGCCTCCTTTTAGGACTTGGATCTATTTATCCTCATACCTTGTTAGGGCCTTTTTGGATAGATTTATCCATGATCTTTTGGGGAGTTTTTGCTTTTCGTCGTGTGTCTCGATCCTTCATATTGATTTCCGATAAATGATTCTTCACATCACTTTTGGATCTTTAGCAACAAAATGTAGCCCTCGTGCCTTGTTAGGGCCTTTTCGGACTCGCCAATCTTCACATCCCGCTTCAATAAGTTATGCCTTGGCTATGAACTCTAATTAATACCGAGCAACTTTTAAACGATCTTGGGCTAGAAGCTAAGTAACTTTTCAAATCGTACAACCTTATTTATTGCAGATAAATTTATTAACAAGCGATGGGAGAATAGGCTCATAATTAACTCACATAAATTCACGAAAGAATACCAAACTTATAATTGACTCTATCATCTCTCGTCCTCCACAATTTAAAATCTCAAGGAATGTGACTCGTGGATGCTTAGCCTATTAAATCAAAGTTTTGGGTTTTCGAGTCATCTATAGGATCTTGCAAATTCTTAGACTTTTTCAAGTTTAGAAATCGCATTTTAAAGTTCCCTTGATAAACAACTCTCTAGGATCAATTATAGGAACTTGCGAAAAGTTCTTGTTCTTAACCCGTGAGAGTTAAGACTTTCGCGTTTTAAAGTTCCCTATATAAAAGCCTAGCAAAACTTGACTTAAACACGTTAAGGATACTAGCTAGAGTAAACTTAGGTAAGTAAACTCGGGTTGAGTCAAAATATTCACGACTTTGAAAAATTTAAAACCACTTTATTAAAAAATTTGAAAAATGTCGAAAAATCAAATTTTCCGGTTAAAATGAGGACAAATTCATGGAAAAGACCACTTACTTCGATAGAAGTCCCCCCTACACTTGATATAAACATTGTCCTCAATGTTTAAGCATGTGGGAGTAAACTCCCCTACACTTAGGACATTGTGCACGTTGTTTAAATCTTGCTAAGGAAAGGACAACAATAGTGATTTCAATGTGAACATATAAGATATGAAATATTGAATCACGAGATTTTAGGATAGAACCGGGAAGACGGGTACACGGGATCACGGTTCGTCAAAAGTCATCAAGGTGCACTTTGAAGCTTGAATCCCTGCACAAAATAAGAAACAAGACAACAAACACATACGGGGCTCCCCCTACACTTATTATGAAAACGATAAAGGATAGATCACGGGTTGCCTCCCGAGAAGCGCTTGTTTTTTATAACCGAGTCACGAGCCTGACTCGACCCAAAATTAGTTCATGGGAAACATGGTGAGGGATGGTATCATCTCATGAGTGATGTCCTCACCAAAGTACAGCTTCAAACACTAGCCATTCACCTTGAAATTGGGCCTATTTGGCTGAGAAAGCTCAATGGTGCCATATGGAAAGACTTTGGTGACGGTGAATGGACCAGACCAGCGGCTCTTCAACTTGCCAGAGAAGATCTTTAACTGAGAGTTAAAGAGTAAAACCTGATCACCAACGTGGAACTCTCGGTTCTTAATCCTTGCGTCATGGATGATCTTGGTCTTCTCCTTGTAGATCAGTGAGTTCTCGTAAGCTTCATTCCTTAGTTCGTTGAGCTCGTTGAGTTGAATCTTGCGAAGATCACCGGCTTTGTTGATGTCGAAGTTAGCCCACTTCAAGGCCCAGTATGCCTTATGTTCCAGCTCGATAGGGAGGTGTCATGCTTTCCCGTACACAAGACGATAAGGTGTACAACCAATCGGCGTCTTATATGCGGTACGGAAAGCCCACAAAGCATCATCTAACTTATCGGCCCACGCGGCACGATGCTCTCCCACAGTACGTTCCAGAATTTGCTTCAATCCATGGTTGGAGATCTCGGCTTGCCCTTTGGTTTGGGGATGATAAGCGATGGAAAGACGATGATTAACACCATACTTAGCCATGACTCTTGCAAATTGATCATTGCAAAAATGAGTCTCGCGGTCACTGATTATAGCACGAGGAACACCGAATCGAGCAAACAGCTGCTTCAAAAAGTTAACAACCACCCTCGCATCGTTCGTAGGGAGAGCCTTAACTTCAACCCATTTGGAAACGTAGTCAACGGCTACGAGGATGTACTTGTTCCCTTAGATGGTGGAAATGGCCCCATAAAGTCGATACCCCAGACATCAAAGATTTCACATTCTTGTATGAAATTTTGAGGCATCTCATCTTTATGTGTGATCTTGCCTTGTCTTTGGCAAGCATCATAATGTTTAACCATGTCGTGAGCGTCACGATAAATGGTGGGCCAATAAAATCGAGAGTCGAATACTTTCTTCGCGGTGTAATTGGGACCAAAGTGACCACCGGTGGGTCCTTTATGGCAAACATCAAGGATTTGTACCGCTGCCGGCCCATCAACACATCGACGAATGACAAGATCTGCACATTGTTTGAAAAGGTAAGGGTCGTCCCAGAAATAGTGTTCAATGTCTTTAAATAACTTTTTCTTTTGTTGGGACGTTAACCCTTCCTTGAGAATTCCACCCTCTAAGTAGTTTGCAATGTCCGCAAACCACGGGGTGTCATCAAGATTGGAGTTGATAGACATTAAGGCCTCAAGGGGAAAAGAGTCATTGATCTCTTGATTCAGATGATCCCCTTGATTAGGATCCTCAAGTCTACTTAGATGATCCGCGGCTAGGTTTTCGGCTCCCTTCTTGTCATGAATTTCAATGTTGAATTCTTGAAGGAGCAAAACCCAACGAAGAAGTCTTGGCTTAGAATATTGCTTAGTCAACAAGTACTTCAACGCGGAATGATCGATATACACGATGGTGGTAGAAAGGACAAGATAGGGGCGGAAGTTTTCAACAGCATACACTACAGCTAAAAGCTCTTTTTCGGTACTGGTATAATACAATTGAGCCCCCGTCATTGTCTTGCTAGCATAATGGATTGGTTGGAAGTGTTTGTTCACTCTTTAGCCCAAAACCGCTCCAATAGCAAAGTCGCTAGCATCACACATCAACTCAAAAGGTAGCTCCCAATTAGGGGTAACCAAGACCGGTCCCTTAGTTAGCTTATCCTTAAGAAGATTGAAGGATTCAAGACACTCTTTGGAAAAGATGAAAGGAGTATCTTTTTCCAAGAGGTGGGTCATCGGGCGAGCGATTTTAGAAAAATCTTAAATGAATCGACGATAGAAGCCCGCATGACCGAGGAAACTTCTCACACCCTTCACGGTTGAAGGTGGAGGCAATTTTGCAATAACATCGACTTTAGCACGGTCCACTTCAAGACCGGCTTTGGAGATTTTGTGTCCTAGCACGATTCCTTCTTTTACCATGAAATGGCATTTTTCCCAATTTAGAACAAGGCGAGTGTCATCACACCGCTTAAGCATGCGTTCCAAATTGGCAAGGCAAGAAGAGAAAGAATCACCATAAACCGAGAAATCATCCATGAAGACTTCCATAGTTTCTTCAACCATGTCATGGAAGATAGCCATCGTACACCTTTGAAATGTCTCAGGAGCATTGCATAAACCGAAAGGCATTCTTTTGTAGGCAAATGTTCCATAAGGACAAGTGAATGTGGTTTTCTCTTGGTCTTTGGGATCGATGGGAATTTGAAAATACCCGGAGAAACCGTCTAAAAAGTAGTAATAGTCATTACCCGCTAGACGTTCAAGCATTTGGTCCATGAAAGGAAGGGGAAAATGATCCTTTCTCGTAGCATCATTGAGTTTGCGATAGTCTATAGAAACTCTCCACCCTGTAACGAGACGAGTAGGAATCAACTCGTTGTTTTCATTGGGAACAACGGTGATTCCACCTTTCTTAGGTACACAATGAACGGGACTAACCCACGGTGAATCCGAGATAGGATAGATCATGCCCGCATCAAGAAGTTTGATAACCTCTTTTTTGATAACGTCATGGATCTTAGGATTCACCCTTCGTTGGCTTTGAATAGTGGGTTTAAAGTCGTCCTCCATGAGAATTTTGTGTGTGCAGAAGTGAGGATCAATTCCACGAATATCGGAGATTTTCCATGCAATAGCTTTCTTGTGATTCTTCAACACGGCGATAAGTCGGGATTTTTCTTCCTCTTTCAAGTCCTTAGCGATGATGACGGGTGACTTCTTTTTGTCTTCAAGGAAAACGTACTCGAGATGAGACGGTAGGTCCTTAAGCTCTAAATCCGAAGGATTTTTGATGGAAGGCATAGTCAAATTCGGTTCATCGATAGAGATATCCTTAGGAGATGGTGGAGAAGTATAGTCCTCATTGAGAACTTTCTCAATGGTACGAATGTATTCATCCCAATTGGAGGGAGAATCGTCATATTTTAAGTCCACATCTCCCAAAGTTGCTTCAAATTCTTTCAAGATGAAATCACTTTCTCCAAATGGAGTCAGTGATGGAGCAATAGAGGCAACGGTCTCAACAGTGTGTAGAGAAGAAGAACCACTTATACAAGCGTCTTTGAAATGTTCTTCACAAGCCTCATCAAGAACGTCAATAAAATTAACACTCTCGTTTTCCGAAGGCTGTTTAGAAAGTTTACCCATGTTGAAGACGATTTTATCGTCACCAACTCTCATGATTAATTCGCCCGCGACTACATCAATGAGAGTGCGACCGGTCCTCAGGAATGTACGTCCAACGATTAATGGAACACGGGGGTCCATCTCGTAGTCAACGACAACAAAACCCGCCGGAAAGGTGAATTTGTCGAGGCCGACGAAGACGTCTTCGGCTATCCCCACTGGATAAGCAACCGTACAGTTAGCTAATTACAAAGTCATTCGTGTGGGGACTAGCTTGGGGAGAGATAATTGCTTCCAAACACTTAATGGCATTAAGTTAATACTAGCACCTAGATCGGCTAGGGCCATGCAATTCTCTACTCCTGGGAAGTTGCAAGGAATCAAGAAACGACCCGGATCACCAAGTTTGGTTGGTAATTTCCTTAAGAGCACTGCGGAGCAATTCTCATTAAGTTGGGTCTGAGCAATGTCAAGAAGCTTCTCTTTCTCACTAAGAAGATCTTTAAACATCTTCGCATATTTAGGCATGTGAGTGAGAGCCTCAGCAAAGGAGATATTGAAATTCAGTTGTTTAAACATTTTAAGAAAGTTTGAAACCTGAATATCATCCTTGTTCTTCAATTTCTCTTTCCGCAACCTCGAAGGATAAGGTATATTGGGTGGAGATGAAGGCTTTGGGATAGAATTCGCACTCACATCCTTGGGTGGTGGAGGGGTAGAAGTAGAAGTTGGAGGAATAGAAGATGGAGGATTTGGAGAAGGAGACTCGTTTTCCTTTGTCACAATCATCAGTGTAGGTGTAGGAAGCTCGGGTTCCTTTAAACCTTTTCCACTGCGAGTGGTGATTGCTTTCATCTCCCCTCTTGGATTAGCAACGGTGTTACTCAGAAGAGAACCCGATCCAGAGGCTTGATTACTTGGGAAGAAACTAGCCATCATGTTCCTCAAGTCATTCGTTTGACATGCAAAAGTGTTTCGCATATCAGCTCGAAGATCATTCCCTTGCTTCACCATATCTGCTTTCAAGTTGAGCATTTCCCGCTGAAGATTTTGCACGATCACATCATTAGTCCTCATGTAGGTTTCAACATCTTGGTGTAATGCGGTGGGTTGGTTGGGAGGAGGAGCATGGTATACGGGTGGTTGATAAGCAGATTGTTGGTAAACTTGGTTGTTTCTTTGAGGTGGATATGGGTTTCTTTGGTTTTGATATGGAGTTGGAGCACGTGGTTGGTTTTGATTGTTGCGATTGAGGTTGTTTGGGTTTTGTGGGGGAAAACCGGGTGGTGAAAGATATTTGTTTGAGCGATAGCTGAGCAGATTGCGGTCACCTTGAGGACGTGCTTGATAGCTTCCTGTAGCATAGGTACCGTTGGCGGCATACACATTTTCCGGATTGTCATGAGTCGAAGGACAATCGGTGTATGAGTGAGTCCCCCGCATATATCACAAGATTGAGTCATAGCATTAGCTTCGGCAGTGATAGCTTTGGTATTATTGGCGGCTTGGAGAGCAAGTGATTCAACAAGTGAAGTAAGCTTATCAAGTCTCTTGTCGCTCTCATTAGTGCTAGCACTAGCCACATTGGTCCGAACACTCTTGGTTTGCACTCTAGACTTGTTCTCAATAATATCCCAAGCGGCATTAGAAGACTTAACCAAAAGATTACCCCCCGAGGTACTATTTAGTGAATCTTGGTCATTCATGCTTAAACCATTGTAAAAATTATTAATTTGGTGCACTTTGGTAAAACCATGTTGTGGGCACTTTCTTAAAAGTTCTTTAAAACGGTCCCAAGATTCACAAAAAGTCTCATCGTACTTTTGTTCAAAAGTATTGATTTCATTCCGTAAAGCGGTAGTACGAGAGGGTGGGAAAAAGTAATTTATGAATTTGGTCTCTAAGTCCGTCCACGTAAGAATACTTTGTGGCGGTTCCTTATCAAGCCAATGCCGGGCATGTCCCTCTAAGGAGAAAGGAAAAAGTTACAAGCGAATTACCTCTTGTGAAACCCCATTGAATTTGACCGTATTCATGAGTTGAAGGAACCTTTTGATGTGGTCATGAGGATCATCAATGGTACGTCCCAAGAATGGTTGAGCAGAGACCATTTGAATAAAGCCGGATTTGAGCTCAAAGTTGTTGGCTCCAATCGCGGGTATGACAATAGCATCGTGGTTGCCCTCTACATGTGCTTGCAAAAGCTCGATCATAGGACGATTGTCCGGTAGAGGTTCATTGTTGTTATTATTCATGTTGTTTTGAGGTGGATTATTATTATTGTTGTGTACACCGACCATGTCTAAGTTATCGAGAGTCTCGGGCTCGGGATAATACGTTGATCGAGTGCGCATACACCTGCAAAAGAACTAACAAAGCAGAAATATTTTTGGTTTTTTATGTTTTTTAATTTTTTTGTATTTTTGAAAATTTTATATTTTTTAGGATTTTTGAAAATTTGAAAGCAAGGAAAATAACGTTCAATGATGAATGGATCCCAAAATCCAACGCGTCTCTCACTAAAAACCGCTAATCTTAACGAAAAGAGCCGGCAGCGGCACCATTTAATACAAGGGCTTTTACACCAAGTATACAATCTTTATCGTCTGATCTCTTCGAATTGATTTCCGGTTCAAAGTGTGACTCAATTG
The DNA here is from genome assembly GCA_025667525.1 of Glebionis coronaria. NCBI lineage: Eukaryota > Viridiplantae > Streptophyta > Magnoliopsida > Asterales > Asteraceae > Glebionis > Glebionis coronaria. The sequence continues at coordinate 247,264,436 of CM046879.1, read as the reverse complement.
TTCTTGGTGGATAAAGAAAGTGGTTTGGTTATCTATTTTAATCTAAAAGCAAGTATGAAAATTGTCCTTAAGTAAAATAAGAGAATTAAAGATTAAACTAAAATAACGAGTTAAAAATAAATGCTTGAGAACTTTAAGACAAGATTAGAAAAATACTTGAAAACTTAATGAATCTAAAACTTGAAAACTTTGCAAAAACAAGAAATTAAGTCCGTCGGAATCCCTGGTCGGAATCCCGTCGGAATACAATGGATCGTAAAGATTAATCGGAATGTCTAAAAAATGTTTCAATCGGAATGTTTTGAAATCAAGCTATCGGAATAAGACAAAATCACTCCAATCGGAATATCAAATAAGTCATGCAGTCGGAATGTAAGAAAGGATTCCAGATCGGAATACTTTGCAAGATACTCACGTCGGAATGTCAAAGAATCCCCACAATCGGAATATTAAACCCTAATCCGATCAGGGTGATCGGAATGATGGTGCAGTAATCGGAATGCTTAATCGGAAAAAGGTTTACCCTTTTCCGATTACCTTGTGATTCGAATATAAGCCAAGTTATAAGCTATGTTTGATAAGCTCACACTAAGACTTAACCAAATCAGTATTGAAACAAACTAAATAAGCACGAGTAACAACTTTTCCAAACTTTAAATAAGCAATCTTTTAAATCAAACCATAAAAAGTTGAAACTTTTTAAGAAAACTTTAAAAAGTAAATAAGCTAAACATACAAATAAGCCAATAAGCACGAAGATCTTAAAGCTTAACCGTTTGAAAGCTTATGTAGGAATGAAAAGATTAACTTTTTAAGCACGAAAACATCAAGATCAACACGGATCATAAATATTTCACACCAAAAGTAAACTAAAATCAAGAAAGGTAGAAAGAGATTAATGAACAAAAAGCTTAACTTGAACTTGATTAATGAAATCAAAAATACAAAAAGGTTTAAACTTGAAAGATTAAAAGAAAGAAAAGATGAAAACTTAGTGAGAGAAAGTTTGGAACTTTCTCTCTCTAAAAACTAGAAACGAAAAATGAAAAATTATAACTAGCTATCTCCCCTCCTAATGTGATTAGGAGGGTATTTATAGGGAAAATGGGAAGTGCATGTGTGGTGTGCTTCCTTCTTTCTTTTCTTCTCGACTCGATTTAATTCTTTTGTCTTTTCTCGACGTCGTCTCAGGATTTGAACTTGTCTTAATAATTTTCTTCTTTAATTTAGACTTGAGTTCTTCGACTTCATTAAACTTCCGTCTTTAGAATTTTTCTTCGATAATTCTTCAGAATAGGTCTTGGACATCCGTTCTTTAAGCACTCTTGATCTCTTGACTTCGTCTTTTCTCGTTTTCTTCGATAAAAGCCCGTGAAAGACCGTGTTTTCTTCCTTTTTCATCTTTTGGTCCTAAAACACAATAAAAACACAAACCACGCATAATTCCGACTTATACGACATAAAATACACGTTTTGGTCTTGTTAATATTGGAAATAAGTTGTAAAAGGATAAGTGTTTTCACACTTATTAACGATCTAAGTCACGGCCATTCATATCACGCAACTTGTACGCGCCTAGCCCCAAATCTTCCGTGACCTCATATAGCCCTTCCCACTTTGACCCAGCTTCCCTGTATTCTCCGCGCGACTTGCCTTGTTAGCATGATAAACAAAATCCCCCGGTTGGAAGGAAACATCTTTGACTTTGGAATCGTAATAGGCTTTCATACGTTCCTTAGACTTGGCCTCATTGATGGCTGCTATCTCTCGTTTCTCCTCTAACAAGTCTAGATTGACCCGGAGATGCTCATCGTTCGTGATGACGTTAACCTCCATAGTACGGATTGTCGGCATCCCAATCTCTGCTGGAATAACGGCCTCGGTTCCGTAGGCCAGCGCGAATGGAGTGTCCCCATTGGATGTTTTGATCATTGTCCTATGTACCCATAGGACATGCGGTAGTTTATCTACCCATTTAGCCCTTCGTTCATCCAGGCGTGCTTTAATACGTTCACCCAAGCTTCTGTTTGCCCGATGTACAAGACCATTAGTCTGTGGGTGCTTAACTGACGCGAAACTCTGTGTGATGTTCAACGCCACACACCAATCCTTGAATGGATTACCCGCGAACTGTTTTTCGTTATCCGAAATAATCTCACCCGGCAAACCAAAAAGACAGACAATATTTTCCCAAACAAACCTTTTTACCTGCTTGCCCGTAATCGATTTCACCGCCTTAGCTTCTATCCAGCGTGTAAAATAGTCCATTGCGACGATCAAGAACTTAACACCTCCTGCCGCCACAGGAAAAGGCCCTGCAATATCGATCCCCTACTTATAGAATGGCAACGGGGATGTGATGGGTGTTAGTTCCTGTTGCGGATGTCGTGGTACTCGTCTGTGCACTTGGCAATCACTGCACTTGCGAATCATGTCTCGTACATCCCGATGCATAGTAGGCCAATAGTACCCTGTGCGTAAAGCTCGTGCTACTACAGATTTGGGGCCTGCATGCATGCCGCATGACCCTTCATGTATTTCACTAATCACATAGCTAGCCTGGCGTCGCCCGAAGCATCGTAACCACGGCTGTAGGAAGGAACGCTTGTACAGGATACCTTCTCGAAGTTCGAAGTGCTGTGACTTCCTCTTTATACGCCGTGTCGCCTTATCGTCGTCTGGAAGGGTTTCATCAGTTAGGTAGCTGATGATCAGGGTCATCCATGTAGGTCCCTCTTCTTTAACTATGGCTGCGACTTCCCCTCCTGTAATGGATTTTTCCTTGAGTATTTCCACCAATACTTGCTTGGATAGATGGGCGAAGCTTGTAGACGCAATTTTGCTAAGAGCATCCGCCTTCTTGTTTTCACCTCTTGGTACCTGTTTGCTAGAAAACTTCCCAAAAGTGGCTATGAGTGACTTGACCTTCTCCAATTATTGGATCATTTTGTCCTCCTTGGCTATGTAACCTCCTAGGATGTGATTCGCGACAAGCCGTGAGTCCACGTAGGCCTCAAGGTTGCGGACTCCCATCCTAGCGGTGATTTTTAAACCCGCAATCAATGCTTCGTATTCCGCGTCATTGTTCATGGCTATAAACTCAAAACGTAAGGCGTAGGTGAATTCCATTCCTTCCGGATTCGTGAGAATAAGGCCGGCTCCTGATCCCTCCGTGCACGAGGATCAGTCAGTAAACAAAACCCATGGTTCCGCTGGAATTTCCTCCTGTTGTACCACTTGTTCGTCCTCCTTTGGCTTCTTAATTAGGAAGTCTGCCAAGATTTGGCCCTTGACCGTTGTCCTTGGTCTATAGGAGATGTTATATTCTCCTATTAGAACGCTCCACTTCTGTAGCCTCTTGGCCACATCTGGCTTAGAGATGATTTGTTTTATTGGTTGATCAGTGATACCACAATTGGGTCCGCCTGGAAGTACCAGCGCAACCTTTTCGCGGCGTATACCAACGATAAAACCAACTTCTCCATAGAGGAATACTTCAGATCCGGTCCTTGCAATGCTCTACTTATAAAGTAGACTAGAGTCTGGACTGAGTCTTGGTCGGTCACAAGGACTGCACTTATTGCTCCGTACGTAGCGGATAGGTACATGATGAGCTCCTCCTTCGGTCGCGGTGCCACTAGAATAGGAAGAGCCGCGAGATGCTGTTTAAGCTGCCCGAAGGCTTCCTCTGCTTCTTTTGTCCAGCGAAAGTCTCCTTTTTCAAGCACTTCTTGAGTGTTTTGAATAGAGGTAGTGATTTCTCTACAGACTTCGATAAGAACCTATTTAGCCCGGCCAACTTTCCATTTAGCGATTGTACCTCCTTGAGTGTCCAAGGGGATGGTAACTGTATCACCGCGTCCGTCTTCTCTGGACAAGGCTTGATGCCGTTTGGATTTATCATATACCCAAGGAACATCCCTTCGGTTGCCCCAAACGTGCACTATTTTGGATTTAGTTTCATGTTGATTTTCCTCAACGTGTGAAACGTCTCTTGTATATCACGGAGGAGTGCTTCCTCCGTATGACTCTTGATGACTAGATCGTCAACATAGACCTCAAGGTTGCGGCCTATCTGGGAGTCGAAGGCTTTATCAACAAGTCGCTGATATGTAGCTCCGACGTTCTTTAGTCCGAACGACATTTTTGTGTAACAATACACGCCATGACTGGTGTGAAACGTCGTCATCTCCTCATCTTCTTCCGCCATCTAGATTTGATGGTATCCTTTGTACGCATCTAAAAAACACTTGAAAGGGTATCCACATAAGGATTCTACCTTCGAATAAATTTCTGGTAGCGGATAGCAGTCTTGCGGACAAGCTTTGTTCAAGTCTGTGAAATACACGCACATGTGTCAGCTCTCGTCATCCTTCTTGACCATGACTGGTTAGATAACCACTCGTGGTAGTATACCTCGCGCATAATTCCTGCGTATACTAATTTCCGTACCTCATCCAGTATGACCTGGTTGTGTTCCGGTGCTTGACCACGCTTCTTTTGTTTAACAGGAGGATATCCCTGGCGGATTTGAAGTTTTTGTTCTACTATCAAACGCGACACACCTATCATGTGCTTGGGCTCCTATGCGAATATATCAAGGTTCGCTTTTAGGAGAGAGCACATGGCCCTCTTCCCGTTATCCGATAACGTTCCCCCTATGGCCACCTCTTTCTCCGGGTAGTCAGGGTGGATTACCACCTTCCAATTTGGGGGTGGTGATCCTTCCTTGATGGGAACAGGCTGGACTGGTGTTGTTACTGCGTGGCATTCAGATGCCGGCACAAATGAGTTATAAATTGTAACAATTCCCCCTTATACTGGGAACTTAATCATACCATGAGCCGTGGATGGGACGACCCGTATGGCTAAGATCCCTGGTCTTTCGATAATACCATTATACGGGGAATGTGAACGTATCATCATAAAGTTCATCCACATCGTGGTGGAATGTTCTTTATCCCCAATGGTCACCAACAGACGTAGCTATCCTATTGGCCAGATAGTATCTCCACTGAAGCCAATGAGCGGCGACGTGGCCGACACTGATTGGCTCTTTATCTCTGGTCGTAGTTGTACGAAACAGTGCTCGTAGATAACTTCTGCCGATGATCCCCCGTCCACGTACATAAGACGAATGTTGTGTGTTCAAATACTTACCTCAATCGTGAGAGGTGCATCAGCTACGTTGCTTGCCGTAATGGGAGGAAATGAGATTTCTCCACCGCGTGAAATTTTTTGACTAATTTTCTACTTTCTACGGTACTGCCATGATTGGATCATATATATAGTCGAAGGCTTGTCCTTTTGGGGATCCTTCTTATCATGCTTTTTGTTATCCTTCCCATCCTTCCAGTCCTTGACCAGATGTTTGAGTTTGCCTGATTTGATCAGTGACTCAATGTGCTTCTTGAGCTGGATGCATTCCTCCGTGTCGTGGCCCTTGTCGTTGTGGAATTCGCAGAAGCGATTTCCTTGACGGCGGTCCACCGGAGTCGTCATTGGGGGAGGCCTTGGGAAGTTCGCCCCTTCTGCCAACAAGATTTCCTGGTAAGTCATCTTTAGAGGGGTGAATTTTTCATCTGACCGCCCTCCTTATTCTGACTCTTGTAGTCCGAGCCCCTTCCATTGCCTTGGTTGCTTTGGCACCCTGATTGCCTCTTGGGATGGTCGTTCGATCGATAGCTATGGTTTCCCTTTGTAGGATATGCCGCGGCTACCGTGGTTTCCCCTTCTACAAAGTTTCTGACCCTTTCCATGAGGTCGTCATACTTCTCCGGTCGCTTGTCATTGAGGCGCCTAATTAATTCCTTGTCCTTTATGGCATGCATATAATCAGAAATTTTAGGAGCTCGGGCATTGTCTTTGTGCGCGTGCACTCTTCATTAAAATGTTCCGTGAAATCCTCCATAGATTCTCCGGGCCGTTTCTTGACAGTTTCCAATGAGACTGGATCTCTATTATACTTCTTTCGCTGAGTATAATTGTTTTTTAACGCAGTACGCAACTCACTGAAGCTATCAATGCTTCGGGGAGAAAGCCCCTCAAACCAGTCACGGGCGTTGCCAATCAAGGTCGAATTGAAGATCTGGCACCATATAGGCATTGGCCATCGTTCGATCTTTGCCTGTGTGTCAAATATCTTTAGGTGATCATCCGGATCACCAGATCCATCATAGGTTTTGACGCATGTTGCCATGCGGCGCTTCTTATCCTCGGAGTAGTTCCGTATGCGGAGGGTGAAGGGATCCTCCCTAGGATCACAACATGGATGGGAGAGGTCTTCCCCCTCTACATCACGATAGTAAGGGCCATCGTAGTATCCCTCGTCATCCGATGGTGGTGGAGGAGTATACCTAGGTCGGCGACGCTTGGGGGGATGGTCATCCGAATCCGACCCCGAGGGGCCGGGAGAAGGGGGCGGTGCTCCACTTCTCGGCTGAGGACCCCTTTTGTAAGAAGAGGTAGGAGCCTTCTTCCCACTGTTCACCCTATCCCAAACGCTGGTGCGGCGATTGTTCCATGTTGATTCCAACACCAGGCGTTCGGCAGAGTCGTCGGACCTATCTCCTTCCTCACGAGATTGTAGTAATTCCTACATAACGCGATCCGCTATGCGATCGAACACATTCCAGGGTCGCGAGTTTTCCTCAAGGGGGTTTCGATCCTGTGGGCGCGCCTTCCTCTTCTTTTGAGTTTGAGAAGAGGCTTCGGATACGGCCCTACAAAAGTTCAGCCTAGATTGGAGGTTCCTACCTAGGCTTAACCTTGAAGCGATTCCCGGGAAGATCCTATCAAAGTTCTTCGTGAGAACAGCAGCGAGGTCTTCGTCACTAAGTGGTTCCACTTCTACTTCTTCCACGATTGATGGCATGCGTGGCTCCTTGTTAGTGGCATTAGGAGCACTCCCTAGATCAGGGTTGTCCATATTCATGGTTGGTGGTGGGGTATTAGCGGACGTGCCTGTCCCACCCAAAGACTAAAAAACGTTTCGGTTATTTGGTCCGCCTGTTTGGTTGCCAGGGGACTGGGTGGGGATGAGTATCCCATCCCCTGTGGACTTCCGATTCGCCGGATTCGTGTTCCTAGGATTCCCTGGCGGATGTCCCTTCGTCAATGAAAGAGATCGAGATGAAATTTGTTCTAGCTTAGTGTTTGGGTCCCACAGATGGCGCCAACTTGTTGATACAAAAGTTGGATGATCATTGCTAGACCCGAATTAGGCTTAATTCGGGTTGGCTGGGCTCCGACTCTTGCACCAAGTGAATAGTCTTGTTGAGATCCTACACACTAAAGCAACACACGTTAGGCTTACCGTGGGAATGTATCCCACGATTAGACTCCAGCGTGAGTGTAAGTAATCGGTTAGGGTTAAGAATCAGATGTGAGGTTTAGAGTATGGAGAATATCATACCTTTGTGGAACCCTTGGGGGTTCCTTATATAGGCAGTGAAACCCTAATGGGCTCACTGTTTACTTCGGCCCCAAGTATAGGATAACCACCATAATTAACTTGATTGTTATCTTCTAATTATGGTTAGTGTATATCTTGTACTTTAGGGTGAATCCCAACCCTAATAAGATTGTGATTCTGTCTAACCATGTCCCGGCTGTACAGGGCCGTGGGTCGTACACACTTTATGTGGCCGTTATTCCTTCAAGCCCGTAAGCTTAACTGATTAACCGAACCCATTCGTGATGGGCCGGATACGGGTAGTACCCTTGGGCCGGCTCCATGACCCGGCTGAGGACTATACGTCATCAAAAAGTATGAAGAAATGCATAAAGCACTGAAGGCTAGGAAGCTTCCAATCCATATGCACGTACGCTTAAAGTCTACGAGCGTCCTTGAGTACCTGCCGTTTTGGGAACATGAAAGCAAAAACGGCTGAGCATAACGCTCAGTGCACGGATATACAAGCATAAAATGAATAACATAAGCATATACAACATATAGGTCATGAAATAAGTTAGTAAAACTGGTTTTATAGTTTGAAAAGCCATATGTTTATCTTATAAAAACTGTTTAACATGTTTACCATTAGCCAATATAGGTCATGAAATATCACCGTGCATGAATACTTGGAGGGGTGACCTCGTCATGCAATTAGAGGGGCTGCCTCTAATTAATGTAAGTTTGGGTACGAGGGATCAGCTCCTTGTGAAGGATGCAAGGAAAACACCACATTCACATGAATAATCTGTAAAAACATGTAACCTAGAATGCACCTATACGCCCCACATGATAACTTAATAATATGGCCAGCTGAAAGGGACGCCACGAGCTATCACTCCGCCGTGGTGAAGTCATAACACTGGTGCCTCCAGTGTTATGGTTATGGTACCTCCATAACTAGGTGAAACTGGTCATGCATGTATATGGCTTAGGCATTTAATTAAACATAAGCAATTCAAAACATATAAAACATATACTGGGAAAACAGTTGGCTGCATACGGGGAATCCTAATAAGGAAATAATGTCCATACTTAAAGGACGGAGAATCCGTACCTTGTAATAACCCGAACTTTAAAATCAACATATAGACCGAGTTCTAATACTATTTCTAATATTCGGACCAATATTTATTAATCGGCTTTTATTTGTCATGATCATTTTTCTGAATAATATTGAGTTCTCGGCTAACCGGTAAGGTTAAGGCCTTAACGCATCGAAAACGTAACTTTTATTATTTATCGGCAAAATATACGTCCGTCATCGACCGTGAATATTTTAGTTATGATATAGAAATATTTTCTATTGTCTTCGTTTTAATTTCTCATTTTACGAACATTCTTCGTAATTTTAATTTACGTTAAGCCTTTTTATCGCCATTCATTTATGCGACACGTTAACACTTATCGAATTGTAAGCCCTCATTTATTTATAAAAATATCAATGTTGTCTGAATGTAAACGTTTTTATCCTATATTAAGCGTTTATTTTTCGTGTTTAACATGTATCTCTTTAAATCACGCAACGTTAAAAATATCGGACTTCGATAATACCCGATTTTAAAATTTCGGGACAAGCTTTATATAAAACTCGCCCCTTTTCACCGTTGATATAAGCGGACAAGATAAAGTTGTTGTTGGTAACATTTCCTTCCATCTTATCTATAAATAGAACACATTGCATACAATTATGCATATGTTACTATAAACAACTCATTTGAAAGTAATAAAAATTATTTTCATCTTACCCTATCCTCTCATTTCTGCCGTGACCAAGATCCCACAAACAACCATCTTTGTTTATTTTTCTAGCAATAACTTATACAAGGTGAAAGGTTTGAAGTTTCTTATAAAGATTTGTTGTTGGTTTATCAAATAACATCACCACCTTCATCTTTCAAGTATACTTTGAGGCTGATATTAAAGATGGGTTTTGTAATGTTCTTGCTCATGGGTCTAAACAATATTTGGGTGGTTGGATCATTGATTTTGAAGCAAGAGTTGAGTGGCTCATTTCTTATGGTGCTTATATCATCATCTTTGTAAGGGATTTATTATCACCTTCTTTGTTAATTTTAATTGAATATTTATTTTTTAATCATATATTTATTATTTTGATACTGATAATAAATATTATAATTTAATTGGGTTTATGGACATTGTATATGAATTTTGTTTACATAAAAATCGAGCTAGACAAGCCCTAAGTAAGTTGTGATAATTTTGATTATAAATTAGCGTAAAAAACGTGACCACTACGGGAAATCAGTAGGTATTGGACACTCAACAAAAATATAGGAGGATAGCCTTGTGTTTTGTGGTGATTTGGCCGGGTCTCTTGTCTCGTGACGATACCCGATGAATTAGATATGGTCGAAATGATAAAAAGTGTAAAATCTGAACATGCTGAATAAACGGACTGATTACTCTTACACTAACTCAGAATCATTAAAAAAGGTAAAACTATGGGATGTAGATAAATTTATAAAGAAATAGAATCAATTGGATAGTCCACCAGTTCCTTACGGTTTGGAAATGACGGCCGAAACGGTGAGAACGAGATTGGCAGAAAAAAACAGCCAACTCTTCTAAGTGATAAACTGGGTAAATGAGCTATGATAAATATAAATTAGGGGCAATTAAACTTATAATAAGTAAACTAAATAAGTTAAGAATGACTTTGGTTAAAATAACTCATCTATCTTATTTACGGTTTAAGAGAAACGGTCTAATTAACGAGACATGTCGGGTAGATGGTAAGAATTGGGTTATATTTAATTAACGTAAAACGTGATGATTTTTATAAACACCGAAATGGTATGGGTTGCTGTTTAGTAAATATACTCTTTTGTTTATTGATAACTAGAATACCCGAGACTCAACCATCGTGGATATTAAGTTGACATCGTTATGAGGCGTTTTAGAACCCGTAATGCATATAAAGTGGATTTGGGCCAGAAAAGCCCAACTCACACTTATAATGGCTATTGGGCCATTGTTGGGCCTGAGATATATGTTTAGAGTATAATACTGAGATTTAAATGGACAAAAGTCACAATAACTTGTAATGGGCCACTAATGGGATTTAATAGGCTTAACGGTCATAATGAGACTTTATATGGTAGATTGTCACCAAAAGTCTGATGAAAAGTTTTACAAAACTTATGCAATGTCCAAACCTACTAAAATGAACTATTTACATATATGTATGATTTATTTCCTGTCTCGAGCCTAAGATGCGTCTCGTCATTTTAGGTCTCATTCGGTCATATGTTGACCGTTAGGCATCTTGCTCTTGATCAACGAGCGATTGGTATCTCGTGAAGTCGTGTATCGACTATTGGATATTTGTTCCTTGATCTACGCGTGATAGCTTTATCAGGTGAGTTCATAGCCTCACTTTTACTGCTTTATATGTGTTTATAAACCCGCGAGGTGGAATACATGCTCTTGGTAAATAAGCATATGTGTTGTATCCTTTTGAAAGGATACATGATTGTGAATAAACATTCGTTGTTGGAATATATGCTTTGAACAAATACAAGTTGTTGTTAATAAACGTAAAGCCGTTTGATTGAATGCTTTTGGAAAATGAACACAAGCGTTGATTTTATAGGTAATGAGCCACAATTAGTAAGGCTAAGTTGCTTATTGCCAGTGAAAAGTCCCTACAAATCGTGAACCGTTAACTAACTATGATGGGTAGGCGCTCGTACAGACGAATGGATCCATTGGGAATGATGACCCCCACCCAGGCAGGTCACACCTGTGAGTTGGAGGCTCAGCTGGGTGTGTTGTACGTGAAGTATGAGGTATTTGGCAAGATATCTGACTAGGGCAAATTTATTGATTAAGGCAACGGTGTCATGAGCTTAGCGTAATAGTGTGGAATATTGATATTGTATGTGTTACAATATCGCCAGTGGATGAGATTCTTGTGTTCAAAAGCTTTATGGTTTATTTAAAAACCCATTATTGTTTATGAAAAACCTATGAATTCACTCAACCGTTGTGTTGACATGTTAGCATGTATTCTCAGATGTGTAGGTTTAAGAGCAGTTGGAGCATGGAGCCGCGCAGGATAAAGTAAATGTAAAACAAACAATTTCCATTCGATACATTTGACAAATCTTTATTTTTTCTTAAGGTTTGTATAAATTGGTGGGACCTCTTTTTTAGTTAACTCTGATTTAATAAAATTATCGAATGGTTTATTTTATAAAACGTCTCTTTTGAGGTCGTTTTCTATGACTGTGTGTGATGTGCTATAAAGTAACGCCCAATATTGATATTCCGCTACCTTGTGAAATTGGGGGTGTTACATACCTTGTGTCCAGTGAACGAAGAAGACGAACGGAAGAGAGTCCTACTTCGATATCACTAATGCTACATATATAATATACGTGTATAAGTATTCTGATTACTGGGTACGTAACTGGTTCTATATCATGTCTTAGCTTGTTTTATATATTCATGTCATGTTTTACAGATTTTATCGTTATGCTGTGTTTATCATGTATTCTGTCTATTCTGATTAAGTATTACTTGTATTTCTTGTATTATTATACTTGTGTGTAATAATAAGTAACTTTCTAAAAATAGCAGGTTTCCTAAAATAGAAGGTTTCCAAAAATAGAAAGTTTCCAAAAATAGAAAGTTTCCAAAATTAGAATAGCAGCCTAAAATAAATAAGTTTCTAAAAGTAGAAAGTTTCCATAAATAGATTAGCTGCTTAAAAAACAAGTTTCTAAAAATAGAAAGTTTCCATAATTAGAAATAAGCTAGATTATTAAGCTAATAATATAATCTTAAGTTTTACTGATCAAATCTATTAAGTCATGATTAATAGTATAGTTTATTAATTAATACATGTAAATCAAATACACTATATATTATAAGATTTAATTAAATATAGCATGATTAATTAAATAAAAGTTTAAATAATACTTAGGTTAAAACATGTATTAATATTTATTATTAATATAACCTAAGTCATGGACATTAACTAATTATATGTCTTGCTTTAATAATTAAATAATTACTTTAGTCTAAATTAAATCATAAAATACTTAGGTTAAAATCATGTATTATTACTAATAATAATTAACCTAAGTCATGACCAAATTAAATTAATTACATAGCATGTTAAATTAATTTAATTAATCATTAAAAATAATTAACTTGTAAAAATAATTAACTTGTAAAAAAAATAAGTCATGAACCGAACCCGTGTTTTAAATCTAAACATGTCGTGAACCGGTCCGTGAAACCCCTTGAACCGGACCAAACAAACACACCCTTAACAGTGGCGAACCGGCTTGGCCGGTTGCCACTGTTTTTGTAAAGGTGCAATCGGCTTAAGCCGGTGCCCCTTGGTCCTTGGCTAGCCGCCGCCCATGCAGCGTTCCTCTTGCTTGTTCCTATTAGCCACCGGCTTATGCCGGTGGTGCTTGTTGTTTTCAGCCGAGACCCCCAAACCACAACGCCACCTCGACATGCGTCGGGGTCGCTTTCTTTGCCTGCGGTCGAGACACCAAACCACACCGAGACCTTGAGGTCTCGGTTGGTGGTGACCACACAACCACCAAGAGCTTCGGCTCTCGGTTTCCACGCGTCGGCCGAACCAAACACCCCTAAACCACCATGATTTTAACCCCGTGATTTAATTAACATGTTTATTTAATAGTTTTTAATAAACCCTTGATTCATGTGTTCTAGATCTAACAAATAACTAAAAAGAAAAAGGTTTAAGGTTTACCGAATGCGTGAAGCAAAAAGAGAATGATAACACGAATGATCTTGCAAGAATTGGATCACCAAAAATTAACACCCCTTCTTGTGTGTTTATACCTGACGGCCAAGAGGGAGACAACGTGTAAAACCCGCATGCTTTTACCATGAATAGTACCCTTACGATCGTACGTACATGATTAGAACTTTCCTTTATAGCATGTTTACGTTTCACGAACAAGAATTACAAGTATTACGTATGTGTTATAACACGATAAGTATTTATTACGTATTAAGACACGATAATTAATTCAATAATAATTATAATCACGAACATACGAAGATGAAATCATGAACGTAAATTAATCACGGGCCTAGTATTACGTATGTATGTATATTTATTACAATCACGAATAAATATATTAAGTCACGAATGATAACTAATTAAATCACGTAAAACATGAACACGAGAACACACTTATAATTTAGACACGGAAAACATTCGGGTTACCCTCTTGTGGGCCCCCTACCCGTGGCTACAACAAGAAACATGGGACAAGCCCATGCAAATTTTACTAACAAGGAATTAAGGGAAAAGTTATTTTCATAATAACTAAATATTGAAAACAAGAAACCCTAAAAATCTTTTCTCCTTTCTCCTTGTCTTGTCCGCCGGGTATACACACACCAAAGGGGTGTTTTTGTTTATTTTTGGTGTGCGATTATTGCAAGGATCGTTGTGTGTTCATCCTCCTTTGATTTACGTGATCGGTATAACTCAAATCTCTTTTCTTTTTATGTTTATGATTTATAAATCACAAGAAATCATGAATGTTTTTAATAACAAATTAAAAACAAGTTTACACATGTAATTAATCATGGGGTGAAACTAAATAATGGTTAAGGGGTGTTTGTTTTGTGGCCAACGCAAGAACCGAGCCCCAAGGTCTCGGCTTGATTTTTCTCGCACCAACCGAGACCTCAAGGTCTCGGTTTTGTGTCTTGTTGTCTCGGCAGCAGCAAGAAAGGGAGACCCCGACCTCGGTCGGGGCATGGTGGTGCTCGGGTAGGCCACGACAGCAAGGGGAAAACCGGCTAACCGGTGGAACCCTTGGCTAGCCGGCGGCTAGTTGACCAAGGGTACATTTGGGTCGGTTCCCGGGTTAAAACACGTGTCCGGTTCACACATGTTAGATTAAAACACTGTTCAGTCCATGAGTTATTTTTACAAGATTAATTATATGTACAAGTTTATTTTTTTTTCAAGACTTAAATTAAATTAATTAAAAACATGAACATGATTAATTTAATTTACATGACTTAGGTTATTAATATAATTATTAGTACATGAATTTTTAACCTAAGTTTTTATCATTTAATTAGACTATATGATTAATTAATTATTAAAATCATGACTTATAATTAATTAATTTACATGACTTAGGTTATATTATTAATAGATAATAATACATGTTTTAACCTAAGTATTTTACCTTTATTTAATTAAACCATGTTATATTTAATTAAATACTTTAACCTATAGTTTATTTAATTCACATGAAATAATTAATAAACTATACTATTTAATTACATGACTTAGAATATTAATTAGTAAACACTTAAGCTTATATAATTAGCTTAATAATCCAGCTTATTGCTATTTATAGAAATTTTCTATTTTTAGAAACTTGTTTAATTAAGGCAGCTAATCTATTTATAGAAACTTCCTATTTTTAGAAACTTATCTATTTTAAACAGTAAATCTATTTTTGGAAAATTTCTATTTTTGGAAACTTTCTATTTTTGGAAACCTTTTATTTTTGGAAACTTTCTATTTTTTTAAACTTTCTATTTTTGGAAACCTGCTATTTTTAGAAAGTTACTTATTATTACACAACAAGTATAATAATACATGAAATACAAGAAATACTTAAACATAATAGACAAAATACATGATAAACACAGTATAAAGCTTGAATCAGTAAAACATGACATGAACATATAAAACAAGCTAAGACATGATATAAAACTAGTTACGTACTCAGTAATCTGATACTTGTACACGTATGTATTTATGTAGCATTAGTGATACCGAAGTAGGACTCTCTTCCGTTCGTCTTCTTCGTTCACTGGACATAAGGTACGGATTCTCCGTCCTTCAGTATGGACATTCTTCCTTATTAGGATTTTCTGTATGCAGCCAACTGTTTTCCCCAGTATATGTTTTATATATTTATGAATTGCTTATGTTTAATTAGAATACCTAAAGCCATATACATGCATGACCAGTTTCACCTAGTTATGGAGGTACCATAACCATAACAATAGAGGCACCAGTGTTATGACTTCACCACGGCGGAGTGATATCTCGTGGCGTCCCTTTCAGCTTTTGGCCATTTATTATTATCAGGTGGGGCGTATGGGTGCATCCTAGGTTACATGTTTTCAGCAGATTATTCAGTGTTAATGTGGTGTGTGCCTTGCATCCTTCACAAGGAGCTGATCCCTCCTACCCAAGACCAGTATATTAAATTAGAGGCAGCCCCTCTAGTTTGCATGGCGAGGTCACCCCTCCAAGTATTCATGCACGTTGATATTTCATGAACTAAATTGGTTAAGGGTAAACATGTTAAACATTTTTTACAAGATAAACATAAGGCTTTTCAAACTATAAAACCAGTTTTACTAAGTTATAACCAGGTTATCCAGAACTTAGTCTTTTCCGCTGCTTCATGCTTATATGCTTATATTATTCATGCTATACTTGTATATCCGTGCACTAAGCGTTATGCTCAGCCGTTTTCCTTTTCATGTTCCGAAAACGACAGGTACTCAGGGACGCTCGTAGACTTTAAGCGTACGTGCATATGGATTGGAAGCTTTCTAGCCTTCTTTACTTTATGCATTTCTTTATACTTTGATACTCATTTCCATGGACATTGTTTAGTTCTTTCATTTACAATACTTATGTTTGTGTGTGATGACTTGTACTTTTGGGATACCGATGTTTGATTCTGGTATTTCCTTTATGGTCATGTAATGTTTAGACATTTATCCTTGTATGCTTTGTTGACACGCCATAATCACGCGTGACATTCCATTTATCAAAATGGGGTGTTACAATTATGGTATCAGAGCCAAGGCTTCGACCTATAGGCTCTCAAAACACGACATGTGATTAGTGGGTAGTCACTATGGTCTTCCTAGAACTGACAGTCGGTTTTCATGCATTCATCATTTTCATCCATACATATATATGTCATTGTCGCAGGTTTATGACTAAGTAATGGTTGGTACAGGACTGGCCCTATTTAGTCGCATGTGTTTTATCGAAACTTTTAAAATTAGGACCGACCCATAGGCGTCCCCTCGCTATGTCTTTTGTTTTGAGTGAACTGGCCATAGGTGTTCACTCTCGCGCATACAAAAGTTTTCATAAAACTACATCATGCATTCATGTACTAGTTTTTCCTACATAAAATGTTTCCCATGATTTATTGGTATAAATTTTTTTCATGTATATAGTTTATGTTTTGATCAGTTTAATCATGCATTTTATGTTATACTGTCAGATGGCAAATACATACAATATCCGAGAGATGGTTGAAGTTGCCAATGCAAACTTGCAAGACATCCTTCATCAGAATGACAACTATCCTCCCCCACCTCGCATCTTTCCCACGGAAGGAAGGAATAGGCTCATGAGAGAATACTAAACCATTAGACAGCGACCTGAGGAAAACAACAATGATTTCATGCAGCGTTTCCTTCGGTTCGCCGGTGTCCTGAGAGCAACCGCATGCACTACTGAAGAGCAGGCACAACATTTTCGTTGGGCTCTTTCTCCAAGGATTGCCAATAACTTAGAAGGTGCTCCGTTAAACACGGTAGCACAAGTGGCCGATGCAGCACGTAAGCTGGAGATGCTACAGGAAAGAGATGAGTTCGGGGAAGCAGAGAGACCCGATAAGAGGTAAACATTCATATTCGAACGGTGGCCAATCCGTATTCTTTCAGTATATGTCAATATTTCATCTCTTTAAATTGTATCTTCCAGGCGGAAGACTGGGGACCGGTCTCACCCGGCTACTCAGCAACAGCCTAATCAGCCCAAGGTAAACGGTTAGACTCACGACCGTTCTGCTACAGATAAGCGTGGCGGTAATGATAATTACTGTAACAACGCTGGACAGTCCAAAAACAGCAGGTCCTTATACTTACGCTTTTTCTTATGGTTACATGTTATAACTCTTAATTCTAACACACTAGCAAATCTTCTACCAGGAACCATGGTAACGGAAGGGACCAGAACCAGAGCGGTTCACAGCCTAACCGTCCAGCTATCACTGGTATTCAATCTTACGATTATCCGCATTGTCCTTTGTACCCTATTATCATGTCTCGTGTATAGTGTTTTTATCAGGTTCTCAGCCAGTCAGAACACCTGCTGGAGTATATACTCATCCTCTTTGATCTACTTGCCACCATAGGCACCCAGGGCCATTTCGCCGTGAGAACGACGCATGCTACAAGTGTGGTCTTCCTGGCCACCGCATGAAGGATTGCCTCAAGGGCGAGATGGAGGGTACATCGAGACATGCTTGAGCATGTAACGTGTAACCAGAACCTACCGACTTATCCATTAAAACATGTAACGTGTAACCATGACCTACCGACTCATCCATTGAGTATGTAACGTGTAACCATAACCTACCGACTCATCAATTGAACATGTAACGTCTAACCATAACCTACCAACTCATCCATTGAACATGTAACGTGTAACCATGACCTACCGACTCATCCATTGAACATGTAATGTGTAACCATGACCTACCGACTCATCCATTGAACATGAACGTGTAACCATAACCTACCGACTCATCCATTGAACATGTAACGTTTAACCATGACCTACCGACTCATCCATTGAACATGTAACGTGTAACCATGACCTACCGACTCATCCATTGAACAGGTAACGTGTAACCATGACCTATCGCCTCATCAATTGAACATGTAAAGTGTAACCATAACCTAACGACTCATGCATTGAACATCTAACATGTAACCATAACCTACCGACTCATCCATTGAACATGTAACATGTAACCATAACCTACCGACTCATCCATTGAACATGTAATGTGTAACCATGACCTGCCGACTCATCCATAGAACATGTAACGTGTAACCATGACCTACCGACTCATCCATTGAATATGTAACGTGTAACCATGACCTACCAACTCATCCATTGATCATGTAACGTGTAAACATGACCTACAGACTCATCTTTTGAACATGTAACGTGTAACCATGACCTACCGATTCATCTATTAAACATGTAGTCTGTAACCATAACCTACTGACTCATCTATTGAACATCTAACGTGTACCCATAACCTATCGACTCATCCATTGAACATCTAGCGTGTAACCATAACCTACCGACTCATCAATTGAACATGTAACGTGTAACCATAACCTACCGACTCGTCCATTGAACATGTAACTTGTAACCATGACCTACCGACTCATCCATTGAACATGTAACGTGTAACCATGACCTACCGACTCATCTATTGAACATATATGTTTAACCATGACCTACCGACTCATCCATTGAACATGTAACGTGTAACCATCACCTACCAACTCATCCATTGATCATGTAACGTGTAAACATGACCTACCGACTCATCTATTGAACATGTAACGTGTAACCATGACCTACCGATTCATCCATTAAACATTTAATGTGTAACCATAACCTACCGACTCATCCATTGAACATCTAACGTGTAACCATAACCTACCAACTCATTCATTGAACATCTAACGTGTAACCATAACTGTAACACCCCATTTTGGAAATGGAATATTACGCATAATCATGGCGTGTCATCAAAGCATACAAGGATAAATGTCTAAGCATTATTCAACCATAAAAGGGAAATACCGGAATCAAACATCGGTACCCCAAAGTAAAGCTCATCACACACAAACATAAATACTGTAAAAGGAAAGGACGAAACAATGTCCATAGCAACTGTATTAAAGTAAAGGAAATGCATAAAGTAAAGAAAGACAGTAAAGCTTCCAGTCCATATGCACCTACGTTAGAGATCTACGAGCGTCCCTGAGTACCTGCCGTTTTGGGAACATGAAAAGGAAAACGGCTGAGCAAGACGCTCAGTGCACGGATGTACAATAAAGCATGAAATAGGATAAGCATGTAACATATAACAGCGGAAGACTAAGTTCTGAGTAAACTGGTTAAGTATTAAGAAAACTGGTTTTATAGTTTGAAAAGCCTTATGTTTATCTTGTGAAAACTGTTTTAACATATATATACCATAGCCCATATAGGTCATGAAAAGGTCACGTGCATGAATACTTGGAGGGGTGACCTCATCATGCTGATTAGAGGGGATGCCTCTAATCAATATACTGGTTTGGGTAGGAGGGATCAACTCCTTGTGAAGGGTGCAAGGCACACACCACATTCACCATGATAAACTGAAATAAAACATGTAACTAGGATGCACCCATACGCCCCACATGATATAATAATATGGCCAAAACTGAAAGGGACGCCACGAGCAATCACTCCGCCGTGGGGAAGTCATAACATCGGTGCCTCTAATGCTATGGTTATGGTACCTCCATAACTAGGTGAAACTGGTCATGCTTGTATATGGCTATAGATTATGCTAATTAAACATAAGCAGTTCAAAACAATAAAAACAAATACTGGGGAAAACAGTTGGCTGCATACGGGGAAATCCTAATAAGGAAAGAATGTCCATACTGAAAGGACGGGAATCCGTACCTCAAGTCCAGTGAATGAACGGAAGAAAGACTCCTACTTCTGGATCACTAACGCTACATGAATACACACGTGTATAAGTATCGATTCACTGATTACGTACGGGGTTTTATGTCTCATTTTAGCTGATTTGGTATGTTTTAGGTCATGGTTCACTGTTTAAAGCCTTAAACTGTGTTTATCTTGTATTCTGATTTATCTGATTAAGTATTACTGGTGTTTCATGTATTAATATACTTACTGTATAATAATAAGTAACTTTCCAAAAATAGCAGGTTTCCAAAAATAGAAAGTTTCCAAAAATAGAAAGTTTCCAAAAATAGAAAGTTTCCAAAAATAGAAAGTTTCCAAAAATAGAAAGTTACCAAAAATAGAAAGTTTCCAAAAATAGAAAGTTTCCAAAAATAGAAAGTTTCCAAAAATAGAAAGTTTCCAAAAATAGAATTTACTGCTTAAAATAGATTAGTTTCTAAAAATAGAAAGTTTCCAAAAATAGATCAGCTGCCTTAATTAAATAAGTTTCCATATATAGAAGGTTCCAATGATTAGATTAGCTGCCTGAAATAGATAGATTTCCATATATAGAAGGTTTCCATAATTAGATTAGTTGCCTTATTAAATTAAGTTTCTATAAATAGAAGTTTCCATAATTAGAATTAAGCTGGTTACATAAGCTAACATATAAGTCTAAGTGTTATAAGCTTATTTCTTAAGTCATATGATATAGTGTATAGTTTAGTTATTATTTCATGTATTTTAATTAAACTATAGGTTAAGCATTTTAATTAAAGTATAACATGTATTAATTAAAATGGAATAAAATACTTAGGTTAAAAATGTGTATTATTATGTATTAATAACATAACCTAAGTCATGTCTAAATTAATTAATTATAGGCATGTTTTAAATAATTAATTAATTACAACTTATAACATAAAATACTTAGGTTAAATTAATGTCATGTTAAACTAATAATTAAAATAACCTAAGTCATGATTTAATTAATATTTCATGTTATTAATTAATTATATCCTAAGTTCATAATTCATAAAAATTAACATGTAGCATAAATCATGATTTAACCAACGAACCATGAATCGGGCATGAAATCGACACCGTACCCCGAGCCAAGCTCGGGGCACGTGTGCCTCCTTGCTGCCGTGGGTCCCACATGAGCCAACCAAGACCTAAAATGGTCTTGGTGGTGGCGGCAATAAGCAAACCAAACCCCCCTCGGGTTTGTTTGCTAGGCGGCCAAAAACAAACACCCCTTTTAAATCATTCTTTGATTTTAATTAATACCAAAACATGTTAGATCAATGATTAATTACCATGTTTTAATAAAAAAAATAATAACATGTTCATGAAAATAATCAAAGATTAACAGAATTAAAAAGAATTAAAAAGAAGGGTTAGAAAGGTATACCACTATGTAGCTTGGAAAAAGGATGAACAAACACTGATTATAGCAATAGTTTTTGAGATCAAATCAACCAATCACCCTCCTATGGTGATGTTAAGGTGGCGGCACAAAGAGGAGAAAAGGAGGAGGAGAAAAACTCTTTTTAGGGTTTTTGTTTATTTTCTTGTAAAAGTGAAATGAAATGAAAAGTTACATAACCCCCCTTTACTTGTAAAAGTCCATGGGCTTAGCCCATTTCTTGTGGTTGTGCCGTGGGTATGGGGTCCCCACATGGGGTACCCGTACCTTTCTCGTGTCCCGATGTTTCGTGTTCGTTCGTGGTTAAACGTGTTCGTGTCTGAAGCGTTTCTGTTTATTTTATCATGTAGTTACCGTAATCTTAACGCTCGTAATTATATTATATGTATTTACGTAAGTATTCTAATTTGTATTTTAAATGGTGATCATGATTTAATTATGTTCACGTGATATATTTATTAACTGTTTATCATGAGTTCGTACGTAATCGATACTTGTCATGTCATACACGTATGCACTTGCTTGATTATTAGCACATGAATGTGATCAATACTAAATGAGGTAAGTTTTAATCTAGGACGTACGATCTTAAGGGCACTATTCATGGTAAAAGCATGCGGGTTTTACAATTCTTCCCCCCTAAAAAGAATAATTCGTCCCCGAATTATAGATAAATTAAGCTGAAAAGAAGTAACATACCCGAACTCAAAATATGAAGTGAGGGTAAGAAGCCCGGATAGACTCCTCTGTTTCCCAAGTGGCTTCCCGCTCGGTATGGTCCCTCCAAAGAATTTTGACGAATGGAATCGTCTTCCTTCTCATGACTCGTTCTTGCCTGTCGAGTACTCGTTCGGGTTCTTCTATAAAAGTGAGATCTTCACGTATCTGTTCCAGTGGATACTGAACCATGTGAAGGGGATGATAATTGTACCCTCTGAGTAAGGACACATGGAACACGTTATGGACGTGCGAAAGCTGAGGAGGTAACGCCAATCGGTAAGATACTTCGCCGATTCGTTCAACGATATCAAATGGTCCGATGAACCGAGGACTGAGTTTCCCTTTGATCCCGAAGCGTTTAACACCACGTGCCGGCGAAACCTTGAGGAAGACGTGATCTCCCACATTAAAATGTATGTCCCTACGATGCTTATCGGCGTAACTCTTCTGACGTGACCGTGCTTCTTGCAACTTCTGTTTAGCTACCTCAATCTTCTCATTGGTCATTTCTATAATCTCTGGTCCTTCGAGTGTTCGCTCTCCCACTTGATCCCAGCAAGTTGGAGTGCGACACTTTCTGCCATACAACATTTCGAAAGGAGCACATTTGATACTTGCGTGCCAGCTGTTGTTGTATGCAAACTCGACTAAACAGATGTAATCATCCCAATCGCCTGTCCATTCCAACGCACACGACCTTAACATATCTTCCAATGTCTGAATTGTTCGCTCTGACTGTCCGTCCGTTTGAGGATGAAAGGCCGTACTCAGCTTAAGTTGTGTACCCCAAGCTTTTTGCAGACCTTTCCAGAATCGCGACGTGAAACGAGGATCTCTGTCTGAGACGATGCTGGAGGGAGTGCCGTGGAGTCTCATGATCTCCCTTCTGTAAGTATCTGCGAGTTTACTTACCGGATCTTCCTTGCGTATCGGTAAGAAATGAGCTGATTTGGTGAGTCGATCAACAATGACCCAAATAGCATCGTGCTTCTTCTTGGTAGGCGGAAGACCGGTAACAAAATCCATGGTGATTTTGTCCCACTTCCACTCTGGAATCTCCAACGGTTGAAGGAGACCGCCCGATCGCTGATGTTCAATCTTAACCTGCTGGCAGGTAAGACATTTGGAGACATATGTGGCTACATCCTGTTTCATACCACTCCACCAAAAGTGCTGTCTGATGTCATGGTACATTTTTGTCGACCCAGGATGTATAGAAAATGGGGAGCTGTGAGCTTCAGCTAACAATGCTTCCCGGAGTTCTGGATTGTCAGGAACACAAAGTCTCGTGCCCTGTCAAACGATACTGTCTGCGTCCATTCTGAATTCTGTCTGCTTCTCCAAATTCTGAATTATCGCCCAAATCTCTCCATCATCCTTCTGCGCTTCCTTAATCCTAGTCAGTAACTCAGGTTCTACTCTAAGATTCGCCCAGTATCCGTGCTGCCCACGTACCATGATTTCGATGTCTAGTCGCTCAAAGTCTCTTATGTTTTGTTCCTCGATCACAATGCCGTTTATCATTCCGGACTTTCTGCTGAGTGCATCTGCTACTACATTAGCCTTCCCGGGATGATACTGTAGGTTAATATCATAATCCTTCAACAGTTCCAACCATCTCCTTTGTCTCATGTTCAATTCTCGCTGTGTGAAGATATACTTCAAGCTCTTGTGATCCGTGAAAATGTCGCATGATTCTCCGTATAAGTAATGCCTCCATATCTTCAATGCGAACACCACTGCAGCAAGTTCCAGGTCATGCGTAGGGTAGTTTTCTTCATAGGGCTTAAGCTGCCGTTAAGCATACGCGATCACTTTCCCATGTTGCATGAGAACACAGCCCAGTCCCTTCCCCGATGCATCGCTATAGATCTGAAATCCACCTGTACCAGATGGGAGAGTAAGAATAGGTGCAGATACTAACTTCTGCTTTAGGTCTTCGAAGCTCTTCTCTCGTTCTTCCGTCCAGACGAATTTCTCTCCTTTTCGCATCAGTTTGGTGAGAGGCAATGCCAGGCGGGAAAAGTTCTCCACGAATCTTCGATAATATCCAGCTAATCCTAAGAAACTGCGGACTTCTGTCGCTGATGTTGGTCTTGGCCATTTAGTGATAGCCTCAACCTTCGCTGGGTCCATAGTGATCCCTTCTGCTGATACAATGTGACCTAAGAATGCCACCTTGTTTAACCAGAACTCACACTTGGAGAATTTCGCATACAGCTGATTTTGACGAAGAATCTGTAGTACAGTACGGAGATGATCTTCGTGTTCCTCCGTGGACTTTGAGAAAATCAAGATGTCATCGATGAATACAATGACAAATTTATCAAGGAATTCATGAAAGATTCTGTTCATCAGATCCATGAAGACTGCTGGAGCGTTAGTCAGGCCGAATGGCATGACCACAAACTCATAATGGCCATAGCGGGTACGAAAAGCAGTCTTGGCAATATCCTGCTCTTTAACCCTTAGCTGATGGTAGCCTGACCTTAGATCGATCTTTGAGAAGTGTTTGGCTCCTTGAAGTTGGTCAAACAGATCGTCTATACGTGGCAGTGGATATCTATTGCGGATGGTAATCTTATTAAGTTCACGGTAGTCAATGCAAAGTCGCATGCTGCCGTCCTTCTTCTTAACGAACAATACCGGTGCGCCCCATGGAGATGCGCTTGGTCTAATAAACCCTCGTTCAAGAAGTTCCTGCAGTTGGTCCTTCAGTTCTTTTAGCTCTATGGGAGCCATACGATACGGAGCCTTCGAGATTGGCTCGGCTCCTGGAACAAGGTCGATGTTGAACTCCACTTCTCTTGCAGGTGGTATGCCTGGAAGTTCAGTTGGGAAAACGTCTTGAAATTCCGAAACTACTGGTTGATCCTGAATCGATGGGGATTCAGCATCCATGTCATGAACCGTAGCTAGATAACCTTCGCAGCCATGTGACAGTAATGCACGTGCTTGCAAGGTAGATATGACTTGTACAGACCGTCCAGGTATGAACCCGTTATGGATGTACTCTGGTGCATTAATGTCGCCGAAGATCACCCGATATGAGTGGCAGTCTATGGTAGCATGGTGCTTGGATAGCCAGTCCATGCCGAGAATCAGATCGAATTCAATCATGTCCAGGGGAAGTGCATCTACTGCACGAACTCTATCGTCAAACTCTAGAGGAAGACTCTTGTATACATGAGTTATTAATACAGAGTCCCTCAAAGGCGTGGAAATGGTAAGCCTATTTTCTAATGGCAAGGGAAGTGTCCTGATGTTCTTGGCATAAGTAGTGGAAATAACTGAATGAGTGGCACCCGTGTCGAAAAGAACACATGCAGCCTGGCCGTACATATACAAAATTCCAGTAATGGTACCTGTAGATTTGTTTGCCTGATCGCGCGATGTCGTGTAGACACGCCCAGTGGTAGGAGGCGGTTTAGTATCAGCATGACCCGAAGTACCCTCCATTTCACCCTTACGGCAATCTCTCATACGATGGCCAGGGAGGCCGTACTTGTAGCACGCGTCGGAATCACGACGACATGGGCCAGGGTGTCTGCGATGGCAAGTATTGCAAAGAGGATGAGTGAATCCTCCAACAGGAGTCCTTGCTTGCTGAGGGTCTGCTGATGACAAAACGTGTTAAGAATAAAGTATATGCACGAGTATAGGACGTAAGCGTCATAAGATGTTTACCAGTGTTAGCTGATCGGTTAGGCTGAGAACCCCTGTGGTTCTGGTCCCTTCCGTTACCGTGGTTCCTGGTAGAGATTAATATAGTGTCAGCATGAGAGATATAACATGAAATCATAAGAAGATGCGTAAATAGTAGGACCTGCTGTTGTTGGAGTGTCCCGCATTGTTACGGTAATTATCATTACCGTTGCGCCTTTCCACAACAGAACGGTCGTTAGTGTGACCGTTTCCTTTGGGCTGATTAGGCTGCTGCTGAGTAGCCGGCTGAGACCGGTCCCCAGTTTTCTGCCTGGAAGATACAGTTTAAGAGATGATTATAGAACATATAATGATAGGATGCGATCTGGTTATCGATAGAACACGAAATGTTTTACCTCTTGTCGGGTCTTTCAGCTTCCCCGAACTCATCGCGTTCCTGCAACATCTCAAGCTTCCTTGCTGCGTCGGCCACTTGTGCTACTGTATTGAACGTAGCACATACCAAATTGTTCGCGACCGAGGTGCGAAGTGCCCACCTAAAGTGGTGTGCCTGCTCCTCAGGAGTACCAGCTGCTGCTCCCAGAAAACCAGCCAAGCGAAGAAAGCGCTGCATGAATTCGTTGCTATTTCGCCCGCTCTCTGACGTATCCCATGGTATTCTCGCTTAAGTTTGTCCTGCTCTGCCTTAGGAAAGAACTGTTCCATCACTCTCTCCTTGAATTGGGCCCATGTCAAACTAGCGACCCATTCATCACCTCCTTCTGACTGCGTCAAAGCTAGCCACCAGTTGAGTACATCGCCTTCAAACCGGTAGCATGCCAATCTCGCCTTGAAGGCGGGGTCACATCCCATAGCATTGAAGATTTTCTAAATGTGAGTCAGCCAGCTTTCAGCATCGCTGGGGCTATCAGTCTTTTCAAAAGCTCTAGGACGGAGCTTGTTAAATCTTTCCAACCATACCGCTAGTGTCACTGGGGGAGGAGGAGGAGGAGGTGCCTGATTCTGCTGCTGCTGATTGTTGGCAGCTTGGACTTCAGCACGAATGTCGTTCCTCAGTTGAGGAAGTAAGGCTTGCATGGCAGCCTGAATTGCAGCATTGAGCTGCTCTTGCTCGCGTGTGAGAACCATCTGACAGTATAACATAAACATATGATTAACAGTTCCAACATAAAATAAAAAAAAAATTTATACCAAAAATTTCATGAGAAAAATTTTATGCAAGAAAATCTTTGTATGAATGCATGATGCAGTTTTATGAAAACTTTTGATGCTCGAGAGTGAACGCCTCCGGTCAGTTCACTCAAAATAAAAGACATATCGAGGGGACGCCTATGGGTCGGTCCCAAATCTAAAAGTTTCGATAAAACACATGCGACTAAATAGGGCCAGTCCTGTACCAACCATTACTTAGTCAAAAACCTTGTAACAATGACATGTATATGTATGCTTAAAAATGATGAATGCATGAAAACAACTGTCAGTTCTAGGAAGACCGTAGTGACTACCCACTAATCACAGGTCATATTTGAGAGCCTACAGGTCGAAACCTTGGCTCTGATACCATAATTGTAACACCCCATTTTGGAAATGGAATATTACGCATAATCATGGCGTGTCATCAAAGCATACAAGGATAAATGTCTAAGCATTATTCAACCATAAAAGGGAAATACCGGAATCAAACATCGGTACCCCAAAGTAAAGCTCATCACACACAAACATATATACTGTAAAAGGAAAGGACGAAACAATGTCCATAGCAACTGTATTAAAGTAAAGGAAATGCATAAAGTAAAGAAAGACAGTAAAGCTTCCAGTCCATATGCACCTACGTTAGAGATCTACGAGCGTCCCTGAGTACCTGCCGTTTTGGGAACATGAAAAGGAAAACGGCTGAGCAAGACGCTCAGTGCACGGATGTACAATAAAGCATGAAATAGGATAAGCATGTAACATATAACAGCGGAAGACTAAGTTCTGAGTAAACTGGTTAAGTATTAAGAAAACTGGTTTTATAGTTTGAAAAGCCTTATGTTTATCTTGTGAAAACTGTTTTAACATATATATACCATAGCCCATATAGGTCATGAAAAGGTCACGTGCATGAATACTTGGAGGGGTGACCTCATCATGCTGATTAGAGGGGATGCCTCTAATCAATATACTGGTTTGGGTAGGAGGGATCAACTCCTTGTGAAGGGTGCAAGGCACACACCACATTCACCATGATAAATTGAAATAAAACATGTAACTAGGATGCACCCATACGCCCCACATGATATAATAATATGGCCAAAACTGAAAGGGACGCCACGAGCAATCACTCCGCCGTGGGGAAGTCATAACATCGGTGCCTCTAATGCTATGGTTATGGTACCTCCATAACTAGGTGAAACTGGTCATGCTTGTATATGGCTATAGATTATGCTAATTAAACATAAGCAGTTCAAAACAATAAAAACAAATACTAGGGAAAACAGTTGGCTGCATACGGGGAAATCCTAATAAGGAAAGAATGTCCATACTGAAAGGACGGGAATCCGTACCTCAAGTCCAGTGAATGAACGGAAGAAAGACTCCTACTTCTGGATCACTAACGCTATATGAATACACACGTGTATAAGTATCGATTCACTGATTATGTACGGGGTTTTATGTCTCATTTTAGCTGATTTGGTATGTTTTAGGTCATGGTTCACTGTTTAAAGCCTTAAACTGTGTTTATCTTGTATTCTGATTTATCTGATTAAGTATTACTGGTGTTTCATGTATTAATATACTTACTATATAATAATAAGTAACTTTCCAAAAATAGTAGGTTTCCAAAAATAGAAAGTTTCCAAAAATAGAAAGTTTCCAAAAATAGAAAGTTTCCAAAAATAGAAAGTTTCCAAAAATAGAAAGTTACCAAAAATAGAAAGTTTCCAAAAATAGAAAGTTTCCAAAAATAGAAAGTTTCCAAAAATAGAAAGTTTCCAAAAATAGAATTTACTGCTTAAAATAGATTAGTTTCTAAAAATAGAAAGTTTCCAAAAATAGATTAGCTGCCTTAATTAAATAAGTTTCCATATATAGAAGGTTTCCATGATTAGATTAGCTGCCTGAAATAGATAGATTTCCATATATAGAAGGTTTCCATAATTAGATTAGTTGCCTTATTTAATTAAGTTTCTATAAATAGAAGTTTCCATAATTAGAATTAAGCTGGTTACATAAGCTAACATATAAGTCTAAGTGTTATAAGCTTATTTCTTAAGTCATATGATATAGTGTATAGTTTAATTATTATTTCATGTATTTTAATTAAACTATAGGTTAAGCATTTTAATTAAAGTATAACATGTATTAATTAAAATGGAATAAAATACTTAGGTTAAAAATGTGTATTATTATGTATTAATAACATAACCTAAGTCATGTCTAAATTAATTAATTATAGGCATGTTTTAAATAATTAATTAATTATAACTTATAACATAAAATACTTAGGTTAAATTAATGTCATGTTAAACTAATAATTAAAATAACCTAAGTCATGATTTAATTAATATTTCATGTTATTAATTAATTATATCCTAAGTTCATAATTCATAAAAATTAACATGTAGCATAAATCATGATTTAACCAACGAACCATGAATCGGGCATGAAATCGACACCGTACCCCGAGCCAAGCTCGGGGCACGTGTGCCTCCTTGCTGCCGTGGGTCCCACATGAGCCAACCAAGACCTAAAATGGTCTTGGTGGTGGCGGCAATAAGCAAACCAAACCCCCCTCGGGTTTGTTTGCTAGGCGGCCAAAAACAAACACCCCTTTTAAATAATTCTTTGATTTTAATTAATACCAAAACATGTTAGATCAATGATTAATTACCATGTTTTAATAAAAAAAATAATAACATGTTCATGAAAATAATCAAAGATTAACAGAATTAAAAAGAATTAAAAAGAAGGGTTAGAAAGGTATACCACTATGTAGCTTGGAAAAAGGATGAACAAACACTGATTATAGCAATAGTTTTTGAGATCAAAATCAACCAATCACCCTCCTATTGTGATGTTAAGGTGGCGGCACAAAGAGGAGAAAAGGAGGAGGAGAAAAACTCTTTTTAGGGTTTTTGTTTATTTTCTTGTAAAAGTGAAATGAAATGAAAAGTTACATAACCCCCCTTTACTTGTAAAAGTCCATGGGCTTAGCCCATTTCTTGTGGTTGTGCCGTGGGTATGGGGGCCCCACATGGGGTACCCGTACCTTTCTCGTGTCCCGATGTTTCGTGTTCGTTCGTGGTTAAACGTGTTCGTGTCTGAAGCGTTTCTGTTTATTTTATCATGTAGTTACCGTAATCTTAACGCTCGTAATTATATTATATGTATTTACGTAAGTATTCTAATTTGTATTTTAAATGGTGATCATGATTTAATTATGTTCACGTGATATATTTATTAACTGTTTATCATGAGTTCGTACGTAATCGATACTTGTCATGTCATACACGTATGCACTTGCTTGATTATTAGCACATGAATGTGATCAATACTAAATGA
This sequence comes from Glebionis coronaria, assembly GCA_025667525.1. Taxonomy (NCBI): domain Eukaryota; kingdom Viridiplantae; phylum Streptophyta; class Magnoliopsida; order Asterales; family Asteraceae; genus Glebionis; species Glebionis coronaria. Next base: position 247,234,049 of record CM046879.1, on the reverse strand, counting down.
GGTAAGTTTTAATCTAGGACGTACGATCTTAAGGGCACTATTCATGGTAAAAGCATGCGGGTTTTACAATAACCTACTGACTCGTCCATTGAACATGTAACGTGTAACCATAACCTATCGACTCATCCATTAAATATGTAACGTGTAACCATGACCTACCGACTCATCCATTGAAAATGTAACATGTAACCATGACCTATTGACTCATCCATTGAACATGTAACGTGTAACCATAACCTACCGACTCATCCATTGAACATGTAACATGTAACCATAACCTACCGACTCATCAATTAAACATGTAACGTGTAACCATGACCTACCGACTCATCCATTGAACATGTAACGTGTAACCTTAACCTACTGACTCATCCATTGAACATGTAACGTGTAACCATAACCTACCGACTCATCCATTGAACATGTAACGTGTAACCATAACCTAACGACTCATCCATTGAACATGTAACGTGTAACCATAACCTACCGACTCATCCATTGAACGTGTAACTTGAAACCAAGACCTACCGACTCATCCATTGAAAATGTAACGTGTAACCATGACCTATTGACTCATCCATTGAACATGTAACGTGTAACCATGACCTACCGACTCATCCATTGAACATGTAACATGTAACCATAGCCTACCGACTCATCAATTAAACATGTAACGTGTAACCATGACCTACCGACTCATCCATTGAACATGTAACGTGTAACCTTAACCTACTGGCTCATCCATTGAACATGTAACGTGTAAGCATAACCTACTGACTCATCCATTGAACATGTAACGTGTAACCATAACCTACCGACTCATCCATTGAACATGTAACGTGTAACCATAGCCTACCGACTCATCCATTGAACGTGTAACTTGAAACCAAGACCTACCGACTCATCCATTGAACATGTAACGTGTAACCATGACCTACCAACTCATCTACTGAAACATGTAATGTGCATGACCTACCGACTCATCCATTGAACATGGAACGTGTAACCATGACCTACCGACTCATCCATTGAACATGTAACGTGTAACATAACCTACCAAATCATCCATTGAACAAGTAACGTGTAACCATAACCTACCGACTCCTCCATTAAGTGTAACCATGACCTACCGACTCATCCATTGAACATGTAACGTGCAACCATGACCTACCGACTCATCCATTGAACATGTAACGTGTAACCATGACCTACAGACTCATCAATTGCACATGTGAAGTGTAACCATGACCTACCGACTCATCCATAGAACATGTAACGATCAACCATAACCTACCGACTCATCCAATGAACATGTAACGTGTAACCATAACCTACTGACTCATCAATTGAACATTTAACGTGTAACAATAACATACTGACTCATCTGTTGAACATGTAACATGTAACCATAACCTACCGACTCATCCATTAAACATGTAACGTGTAACCGTGACCTACCGACTCATCCATTAAAACATGTAACGTGTAACCATGACCTACCCACTCATCCATTGAGTATGTAACGTGTAACCATAACCTACCGACTTATCCATTGAACATGTAACGTGTAACCAGAACCTACGACTCATCCATTTAAACATGTAACGTGTAACCATGACCAACCGACTCATCCATTTAACATGTAACATGTAACCATAGCCTACCGAGTCATCAATTAAACATGTAACGTGTAACCATGACCTACCGACTCATCCATTGAACATGTAACGTGTAACCTTAACCTACTGACTCATCTATTGAACATGTAACATGTAACCATAACCTACTGACTTATCCAGTGAACATGTAACGTGTAACCATAACCTACCGACTCATCCATTGAACATGTAACGTGTAACCATAACCTACCGACTCATCCATTGAACGTGTAACTTGAAACCAATACCTACCGACTCATCCATTGAACATGTAACGTGTAACCATGACCTACCGACTCATCTACTGAACATGTAATGTGCATGACCTACCGACTCATCCTTTGAACATGCAACGTGTAACCATGACCTACCGATTCATCCATTGAACATGTAACGTGTAACATAACCTACCAAATCATCCATTGAACAAGTAACGTGTAACCATAACCTACCGACTCTTCCATTGAGTGTAATCATGACCTACCGACTCATCCATTGAACATGTAACGTGTAACCATGACCTACCGACTCATCCATTAAACATGTAACGTGTAACCATGACCTACAGACTCATCCATTGCACATGTGAAGTGTAACCATGACCTACCGACTCAACCATTGAACATGTAACGTTCAACCATAACCTTCCGACTCATCCAATGAACATGTAACCTGTAACCATAACCTACCGACTCATCCATTAAACATTTAACGTGTAACGATAACATACTGACTCATCTGTTGAACATGTAACATGTAACCATAACCTACCGACTCATCCATTGAACATGTAACGTGTAACCGTGACCTACCGACTCATCCATTAAAACATGTAACGTGTAACCATGACCTACCCACTCATCCATTGAGTATGTAACGTGTAAACATAACCTACCGACTTATCCATTGAACATGTAACGTGTAACCAGAACCTACCGACTCATCCATTTAAACATGTAACGTGTAACCATGACCTACCGACTCATCCATTGAACATGTAACATGTAACCATGGCCTACCGAATCATCAATTAAACATGTAACGTGTAACCATGACCTACCGACTCATCCATTGAACATGTAACGTGTAACCTTAACCTACTGACTCATCCATTGAACATGTAACGTGTAACCATAACGTACTGACTCATCCATTGAACATGTAACGTGTAACCATAACCTACCGACTCATCCATTGAACATGTAACGTGTAACCATAACCTACCGACTCATCCATTGAACGTGTAACTTGAAACCAAGACCTACCGACTCATCCATTGAACATGTAACGTGTAACCATGACCTACCGACTCATCTACTGAACATGTAATGTGCATGACCTACCGACTCATCCATTGAACATGAAACGTGTAACCATGACCTACCGACTCATCCATTGAACATGTAACGTGTAACATAACCTACCAAATCATCCATTGAACAAGTAACGTGTAACCATAACCTACCGACTCCTCCATTGAGTGTAACCATGACCTACCGACTCATCCATTGAACATGTAACGTGTAACCATGACCTACCGACTCATCCATTGATCATGTAACGTGTAACCATGACCTACAGACTCATCCATTTCACATGTGAAGTGTAACCATGACCTACCGACTCATCCATTGAACATGTAACGATCAACCATAACCTACCGACTCATCCAATGAACATGTAACGTGTAACCATAACCTACTGACTCATCAATTGAACATTTAACGTGTAACAATAACATTCTGACTCATCTGTTGAACATGTAACATGTAACCATAACCTACCGACTCATCCATTAAACATGTAACGTGTAACCGTGACCTACCGACTCATCCATTAAAACATGTAACGTGTAACCATGACCTACCCACTCATCCATTGAGTATGTAACGTGTAACCATAACCTACCGACTTATCCATTGAACATGTAACGTGTAACCAGAACCTACCGACTCATCCATTTAAACATGTAACGTGTAACCATGACCAACCGACTCATCCATTGAACATGTAACATGTAACCATAGCCTACCGAGTCATCAATTAAACATGTAACGTGTAACCATGACCTACCGACTCATCCATTGAACATGTAACGTGTAACCTTAACCTACTGACTCATCCATTGAACATGTAACATGTAACCATAACCTACTGACTCATCCATTGAACATGTAACGTGTAACCATAACCTACCGACTCATCCATTGAACATGTAACGTGTAACCATAACCTACCGACTCATCCATTGAACGTGTAACTTGAAACCAATACCTACTGACTCATCCATTGAACATGTAACGTGTAACCATGACCTATCGACTCATCTACTGAACATGTAATGTGCATGACCTACCGACTCATCCTTTGAACATGCAACGTGTAACCATGACCTACCGACTCATCCATTGAACATGTAACGTGTAACATAACCTACCAAATCATCCATTGAACAAGTAACGTGTAACCATAAACTACCGACTCCTCCATTGAGTGTAATCATGACCTACCGACTCATCCATTGAACATGTAACGTGTAACCATGACCTACCGACTCATCCATTAAACATGTAACGTGTAACCATGACCTACAGACTCATCCATTGCACATGTGAAGTGTAACCATGACCTACCGACTCAACCATTGAACATGTAACGTTCAACCATAACCTACCGACTCATCCAATGAACATGTAACCTGTAACCATAACCTACCGACTCATCCATTAAACATTTAACGTGTAACGATAACATACTGACTCATCTGTTGAACATGTAACATGTAACCATAACCTACCGACTCATCCATTGAACATGTAACGTGTAACCGTGACCTACCGACTCATCCATTAAAACATGTAACGTGTAACCATGACCTACCCACTCATCCATTGAGTATGTAACGTGTAAACATAACCTACCGACTTATCCATTGAACATGTAACGTGTAACCAGAACCTACCGACTCATCCATTTAAACATGTAACGTGTAACCATGACCTACCGACTCATCCATTGAACATGTAACATGTAACCATGGCCTACCGACTCATCAATTAAACATGTAACGTGTAACCATGACCTACCGACTCATCCATTGAACATGTAACGTGTAACCTTAACCTACTGACTCATCCATTGAACATGTAACGTGTAACCATAACGTACTGACTCATCCATTGAACATGTAACGTGTAACCATAACCTACCGACTCATCCATTGAACATGTAACGTGTAACCATAACCTACCGACTCATCCATTGAACGTGTAACTTGAAACCAAGACCTACCGACTCATCCATTGAACATGTAACGTGTAACCATGACCTACCGACTCATCTACTGAACATGTAATGTGCATGACCTACCGACTCATCCATTGAACATGAAACGTGTAACCATGACCTACCGACTCATCCATTGAACATGTAACGTGTAACATAACCTACCAAATCATCTATTGAACAAGTAACGTGTAACCATAACCTACCGACTCCTCCATTGAGTGTAACCATGACCTACCGACTCATCCATTGAACATGTAACGTGTAACCATGACCTACCGACTCATCAATTGAACATGTAACGTGTAACCATGACCTACAGACTCATCCATTTCACATGTGAAGTGTAACCATGACCTACCGACTCATCCATTGAACATGTAACGTTCAACCATAACCTACCGACTCATCCATTGAACATGTAACCTGTAACCATAACCTACCGACTCATCCATTGAACATTTAATGTGTAACAATAACATACTGACTCATCTGTTTAACATGTAACATGTAACCATAACCTACCGACTCATCCATTGAACATGTAATGTGTAACCGTGACCTACCGACTCATCCATTAAAACATGTAACGTGTAACCATGACCTACCCACTCATCCATTGAGTATGTAACGTGCAACCATAACCTACCGACTTATCCATTGAACATGTAACGTGTAACCAGAACCTACCGACTCATCCATTTAAACATGTAACGTGTAACCATGACCTACCGACTCATCCAATGAGTATGTAACGTGTAACCATGTGACAATCCGTCACTTTCAGGCCGTTATTTTAATCTCGACTATTACGTATTACGTGTTTACTTTAATGAAAAATTAAAATTTATCGACTAACCGAGAAGGTTTTGACTTGAAACTAGCGTAAAAATGTCGATTAGATGAAAACCGACAAGGAATATGTTAGGTATCGATATTATATTCTCAAATAATCATGAAAATGATTTTTATTATATTTAATCTTTATTTCTCGTGTTTTACGTTTTAATGAATGACGATAACTATTAGTGATCGCGATACCGACGGATGCCCAAAAATTTACGTTTTATTACCGATTGTCTCGATATTTTATATTTTCGACGTTTTTGATTTAATTGCGTTTTAAGTCGTGTCGAAGCTTTGTTATTATATTTTCAAGCGTTTTAACTTTCGAAAAGTATTTTTACGAAACCCGAGCCCCGTAAATATTTTTAAAATTTACAATTTACATTTTCTACCTTGTAAACTATTCAATTGCATTTGTACCAAAACTATGCCTAAATAACAAAATATACCCTACCTTTGGACTATTTAAACAAATTCCACTAACTATTTTATATTATAAGTTAATTTTTTATAAAAAAATCACACAATCTCTCTCTTTTCTTCCATTTTTTCCGTCCACCTCCCCTCCCTAATACATCAATTTGTTTAATTTTTACTTTGAATCTTCCAAATCCATTTCAAGACCCATCTTGGAAATTTGATAAGCTTCATATTGGTATAAATTTTACTTACATGCATTTACTTTAATTTTTTTTTCAAGATTTTGGTGAAGAACATGTGTTTGATCCATTTCTATGGTTATATTTGTTGTTAATATTATTATATTAGTAGTGGGTTCTTGTTGCATGCAAGGTTTTTATTTATTTAATTTTTGTTAGACTGAATTTGAGGTTGTTAGGAGTTAGTTAAACATGTTATGGTAATATTAGGATTATAATATGAATATGTAAATTGTTGAAATGGGTCAAAATGGTGTTTTGGTATGATTTTTAGATGGTCAATTTTAGGCAGTAACTCTAAGGACATTTTTGAAATACTTACTGTAATAAACATGGTAAACTAATAATATAGGGTCGTAGAGAATTTCGTTAGCTTCGATTTGAGCTAAAGTAGAGCTCCTAACTCATTACGAGCGAAAAGTTATGCTAGTTTTAGTATTCGTGTACCGGGAGACGAGTGTCGGCACAATCCGAAAATTGTTGTCAATATTTGGATCGAATATCGGGGACTATAAAATGAGTTTTAAAAATGTTCAAGGACTGTTGTAAGTTGCTAAACCTCAGGTCATGAGTCTATTTTCAAACCCGAGTGTCGGTTTTGCAAACGGAATTGTTTAGATAAGTCAAAATGGTTTTACAAGTCAAAGGCGTAAAACTGTCCGGTTTTTATAACACGAAGGTGTGTCGGGCAGAAGGTCTTAGAAGTAATATTTTTGAATGAAACTTAAACTGAGTCTTATTCATATTATGTGTGAGTTTGTCACCAAGTTTCGTCAAAATCGGACAAGTCTAGATAGGTTAGATTGGTGTGTACATTTGGAGTGTACATGCTGATTGGTATTCTGGACACGTAGTTCAATACTTGTATGGCGTGAGTTGAGTATTCACTATTGGACATGGTGACTTACTCAAGTGTTAAGTCATTATATAAATTACTTAGTTACTGGTCCGAGGAAAGTAAAAATGATAGTTTGACTTGCGTTGAATTGGCGTCTTATGACGGGTCAATGTCGAGAGTGCATGATATTTTGATATTGCTAGGTTCAATTATGTCTCGATATCCTCTCGAATTGATCTCGGTTCTAAGTGGAATGATTGTTCTTGGTTACTAAAAAGGGGGTTTGGATTTTTAATCTACTAAAGGTTTAAATGCACGGAAATGTAAACTTAAATTTAAAAGCAATTAAATTAATAACAATTAATAAAAACTTGAATTAAAATTAAAATAAAAATAAAGAAACAGTAAAACAGTAACACAGTAACACTTAAAGAAAATTGATTCGGAAGTCACCTTGATTCGGAACTTTCATGCGGAAGTTGGTTCGGAAGTATTTACTCGGAAGTTCATCCGGAACATTTATGGAAAATTGATTCGAAACTTAGAAAAATCCTTCACTCGGAACTTTGATTCGGAAGTTAACTCGGAAGTTCGTTTGGAACTTTCTTCGGAAGTTGATTCGGAAGATTTAAAAGGAAGTTTATTCGGAACTTTTCAAAAACACATTCATTCGGAACTTTAAACTCATCCGGAACTTTTAGTTCATTCGGAAGATTTGTTCATTCGGAAGATTTTTGTGTTCATTCGGAACTTTTGTGTTCATCCGGAAGTTTTGTTCATCCGGAACCTGGGAACACTCAAGAATATAAACTTATACCGAAGAACAAGGAAAACGACTTTAATCCAAAATCAAGCTAAATTAGCAAAAAGGTTTTACCAAATTAACCACAAATCATCTACCAACTACAAGGATCAAATCCCAATCACAAAAACACAAATGCAACAACTTTTTAAAATCAAACCTCAACCAATCAAGAACTTAAGAACTTGAAATAAAAGATGATGATGAACAAGATGAAATGGAAAGATTAAACAAGAACTTGTATTGATGATTAATGTTGAACAAAATAAAACAAAGATTAAAATTACAAGATTTGAAAAACAAAGATCAAAATCACCAAACACCCTAGTGGTGTTGGTGATACCTACGAAACAGAAAGAGAGAAAAAGATGGGGAAAATAAAAACTAAAAAACTGGATGCAAAGTGTGTGTGGGGAACCCTTTATATAGGTGTTCCCTTTGGTTGGTGAGTGGGCTTTCTCCCGTTCTTCTTGTCTTCTCGTCTTTTCAGAAAAGTTGACGTTTTCAATTCTGATTCGAGATTTGTTGTCGATTAAATTCAACTCGTCATTTAATTTCTTCGTTTAATAGACTTGAGTTTCTTCGACTTTTGTAAATCTTCCATCTTTGGTCCTTTTCTTTGATAAATCTTTGAATAGGCCCAGTGACTTCAAATCTTTTGCATCTCTTGGACAATAGACTTTATCTTGAGTCTTTTTCTTCGGTAAGACCCGTGCAATCCCATGTTTTCTTCAATATTCATCCGGTTGGCTCTGAAAACACAATAAACACAAAAACCACGCATAATTCCAAACAAATGATATTAAATACACGTTTTGGTCTCGTTTTAGCCAGAATTAAGTGGTAAAAGGATGGGTGTTTACACACCTATCAAATCCCCTACACTTAACCGTTGTCATGCCCTCATGCAATGCTTAGTGATAAAGCAATTTTACACTTTCCTCATAATTAATCAACCTTGGCCTTATTCAAATACTACTAAACAAAAATTAAAGTACTAAAAGAAATTAAACTTTAAAGGAAACAAAAGGATGGAAATAACTTGCAAAGAAACCAATGACTTACATTAGGGCTTTGGTGCTGCGAAGATTTATCACCCTCAAGTTTCACGTTCCCCAAACTAAGCTTAAAAACGAGATCATTGTTATTATAAGTTAGTAAATCAAACACTTACACACATGGCTTAATTAAATGCTTAAACTCCCTTATTCCTAGGTGTATCTCTTATATTTTATTTTTTTGTCTTAGAATGATCATGAAGATGCATTTTTGGACTTATTTCGATAGTTTATTTAGGCTGAAAGCAAAGTAGGACGATTTGATCAATAGTTAGCTAAAGGACAAAATCTCTTAAAACTGCTTCTCGGGATATCAAAAAGTTCATATCTTGGCATAACTCGGTTCACGATTTGAGACCTTTCTCGGGCCGATATTTGGCATGTACTTCACACTTCATATCTTGAGAGTCGTGCTTGAGATAATGGTCTTCTCATCGTTAATAGAGTTTCTTCACTTGGAGACTTTTGAGGGGTACTCCAACTTTGTTGACCACGACTTCATGAATATTTCTTCAATCTCTATTTGGGATTTTGAGATACAACGATCCGCCTCCTTTTCGGACTTGGATCTATTTATCCTCATACCTTGTTAGGGTCTTTTCGGATAGACTTCTCCATGATCTTTATGGGAGTTGATTGCTTTTCGTCGTGAGTCTTGATCCTTCATATTGACTTTGGGAATAATGCTTTTCACATCACTTTGGATCTTTAGCAATAAAATGGAATCCGCATGCCTTGTTAGGGCCTTTTCGGACTCGCCAATCTTCGCGCCCCGCTTCATAAGTTATGCCTTGGCTATGAACTCTTATCATTACCGAGCAACTTTTAAACGATCTTGGGCTAGAAGCTAAGGTGGTGTTTGTTTCATTAAGATGCTTTGGGTCTGAGTCTGACTACCACCTCTTATTGGTAAGAGGCGGTCACAAAATCTGAATCTGTATGAGATAACATTGTTTGTTTTTTACAAATGTCTGAATTGTTTTTAATTATATGGAGTATCACTCTATTTATAGTCTATAATAGCAAAATTCATATTATTTCAACATAAATTCTTATAATTTCTACCTGTGACTAAATACAACTACTATAAAGATTCTTATATTTGATGGCCCAAGCCCACTACATACTTTGACCCATATAATTTGATACTACAAAGTACAAAGTACAACCTAAAAGTAGATCACTGTCTTCATAAAAATAAAGCAGCCGTCATCCTCAACTCATCGTATTTTCATGTTTCTGATCACTCTAAAAATACAAGCAAGTTGTCACTCAAAAATGATAAACAAATCCAAACCACAAAAGAATATCAGTGATCCTTATTGTTCTATGTATTCTTTAATCTTGAATAACACAAGGGCACATCTAAGATCTTGATAACAAGATCTCGGGTAAGGTTTTGTTGTTGTTTTATGTTCAAAACCAGTGATGGTTTTGTAGGTTTAAAGAGTTTTGAGGGTTTTTTTGGCTATGTTAGCATGGTTAAGATTCAATCAGACATGATCACCAACTCTGACTAAAGTCAGATGTTTATGATGTTATCGCGTCTGACTCGAAAAAAAAACAAACAAGCATAACGTCTGACCGCGTCTGACTGGTCAGACGTCAGAGGCAGTCAGACTTTTTTTTCCAAAAACAAACACAGCCTAAGTAACTTTTCAAATCGTACGACCTTACTTATTGCAGATAAATTATAAGCAAATGATGGGAGAATAGGCAAATAATTACACCAAGTGAGTTTGCGCAAGAATACCGACTTATAATTGACTCTATCATTTCTCGTCCTCCACAATTTAAAATCTCAAGTAATGAGACTCGTGGACACTTAACCGAATAAACCAATTAAGGTCTACATGGTTAAGGATACTAGTTAGAATAAACTTGGATAAGTCTATTCGGGTTGAGTCAAAATAAACGCAACGGGCCTAATATGTCAAAGACTTCTAAACTAGCTACACCACTTTATTAAAATTTGACTTTATTGCGGGATATATACATATGAAAGCAACGATAAAAATTTAAAAATTACGACTAAATGGCCAAAGTTAATAAAAAATTTGAAAAATGTTGAAAAATAGGATTTTCCGGTTAAATGAAGGCATTTTCATGGAAAAGTCCACTTAAAACTTTGATAGAAGTCCCCCCTACACTTAAGATGAACATTGTCCTCAATGTTTAAGCATGTGGGAAAAGTCTCCCCTACACTTATGACATTGTGCACGTTGGTTAACTCAAGTTAAGGAAGAGACGACTAAAGTGATCAATTTCAAATGTGAGTATGAAGAAAATTGAATCACGATAGTTGAGAGATAGAACCGGATGTCGGATAACACGGGAGCACGGTTCTTCAAAGATTCCAAGAGTGTACTTATCCCTGTAATCACATCACCACACAAATACAAAGAACCTATAGAGGTCCCCTACACTTAGGAGGTTAAAACATAAAAGGATAGATACTTGGGCTGCCTCCCGAGGAGCGCTTGTTTTTGATAACCGAGTCACGAGCCTGACTCGACCCAAAATTAGTTCATGGGGAACGTGGTGAGGGATGGAATCACCTCCAGAGAGGTGTCCTCACCAAAGTACAACTTCACTCGTTGCCCATTCACCTTAAAATTAGGTCCATTAGGTTGAGCGAGCTCGAGAGTACCATATGGAAAAATTTGGGCAATGGTGAATGGGCCGGACCAACGAGATTTCAGCTTGCCCGAGAAGATTTTCAACCGAGAGTTAAAGAGTAAGACTTTGTCTCCAACATGGAACTCTCGGTTCTTAATCTTAGAGTCGTGAATGAGCTTAGTCCTTTCCTTATAGATCAAAGAATTTTCATAAGCCTCATTCCGGAGTTCATTTAGCTCATTGAGTTGGATCATGCGTAGGTCACCGACTTTGTTGATATCAAAATTAGCCCACTTCAAGGCCCAGTAAGCCTTGTGCTCCAACTCAATGGGGAGGTGGCACGCTTTCCCGTACACGAGACGATATGGTGTACAACCAATCGGAGTCTTGTATGCGGTACGTAAAGCCTACAAAGCATCATCAAGTTTATCAGCCCATGAGGCACGATGCTCTCCCACGGTCCTTTCAAGAAATTACTTTAGTCCTTGGTTGGATATTTCAGCCTGGCCATTAGTTTGTGGGTGGTAGGCTGTGGAAAGAAGATGATTTACACCGTACTTAGCCATGACTCTTGCGAATTGGTCATTGCAATAATGAGTCCCACGATCACTAATAATGGCACGAGGCACACCGAATCTAGCAAAAAGACATTTCAAAAAGTTACAAACTACCCTTGCGTCATTAGTAGGTAAAGCTTTGGCTTCAACCCATTTGGAGACGTAGTCAACGGCTACAAGGATGTATTTGTTTCCTTTAGAAGAAGGGAATGGCCCCATAAAGTCGATACCCCAAACATCAAAGATTTCACATTCTTGAATGAAATTCTGAGGCATCTCGTCTTTATATGTGATCGTGCCTTGTTTTTGGCAAACATCACAGCGTTTAACCATATTGTGAGCGTCACGATATATGGAGGGCCAATAAAATCCCGAATCAAACACTTTTTTGGCGGTGGAGTTGGGACCAAAGTGACCACCGGTGGGTCCTTTGTGGCAAGCATCAAGGATTTCCAAAGCTGCCGGTCCATCAAGACATCGACGAATAATCAAGTCGGCACATTGTTTGAATAGGTAAGGGTCATCCCAAAAGTAAGTCTTAATGTCGTTGAAGAACTTTTTCTTTTGTTGGGACGTCAACCCTTCCTTGAGAATTCCACCCGCCATGTAGTTTGCAAAGTCTGCAAACCACGGGGTTTCATCAGAATTCGAATTTATAGACATTAAGGTCTCCAAGGGAAAAGAATCATTGATTTCTTTGTTCGGATGATCCCCTTGGTAAGGATCCTCAAGTCTGCTGAGATGATCCGCGGCTAGGTTTTCAGCTCCTTTTTTATCGCGAATTTCGATTTTAAATTCTTGGAGTAGCAAAACCCAGCGAAGAAGTCTTGGTTTGGAATCTTGCTTTGTCAACAAGTACTTCAACACGGAATGATCGGTGTAAACGATTGTGGTGGAAAGGACAAGATAGGGGCGAAATTTTTCAAAGGCATAGACAACAGCTAAAAGCTCTTTTTCGGTTGTCGTGTAATGCAATTGAGCCCCAGTCATTGTCTTGCTAGCGTAATGGATCGGTTGGAAGTGTTTGTTCACTCTTTGTCCCAGAACCGCTCCAATAGCAAAATCACTAGCATCGCACATCAACTCGAAGGGAAGCTCCCAATTAGGGGTAACCAAGACGGGTGCCTTAGTTAGCTTATCGTTAAGCGAGTTGAAGGCTTCAAGACACTCTTTGGAAAAGATAAAAGGAGTATCTTTTTCCAAGAGGTGGGTCATCGGACGAGCGATTTGAGAAAAATCTTTGATGAATCGACGGTAGAAGCCCGCATGACCCATAAAACTTCTCACACCCTTCACAGTTGAAGGTGGATGCAACTTAGCGATAACATCGACTTTAGCACGGTCTACTTCAAGACCGGCTTTCGAGATCTTGTGTCCTAGCACGATGCCTTCTTTTACCATAAAATGGCATTTTTCCCAATTCAGAACAAGGCGAGTGTCTTCGCACCGCTTAAGCATACGTTCCAAATTGGCAAGGCAAGAAGAGAAGGAATCCCCGAAGATCGAGAAATCATCCATGAAGACTTCCATGGTTTGTTCAACCATGTCATGGAAGATAGCTAACATGCACCTTTGGAAAGTCCCGGGGGCATTGCATAAGCCAAAAGGCATTCTTTTGTAAGCAAAAGTGCCATAGGGACAAGTGAATGTTGTCTTCTCTTGATCTTGGGGATCGATGGGTATTTGGAAATAACCCGAGAAACCATCAAGAAAGTAGTAATATTCATTACCCGCTAAACGTTCAAGCATTTGGTCCATAAAAGGTAGAGGGAAATGATCCTTTCTCGTGGCATCATTGAGTTTGCGGTAGTCCATACAAACTCTCCACCCAGTAAGGAGATGAGTGGAAATCAACTCGTTGTGTTCATTGGGAACAACGGTTATTCCGCCCTTCTTGGGCACACAATGGATTGGACTAACCCATGGTGAATCCGAAATAGGGTAAATCATACCCGCATCAAGAAGTTTGATAACCTCTGTTTTGATGACTTCATGGATTTTTGGATTCACCCTTCGTTGGCTTTGAATTGTGGGCTTAAAGTCGTCCTCCATGAGAATTTTGTGTGTGCAGAAGTGAGGATCAATTCCGCGAATATCAGAAATTTTCCAAGCAATCGCCTTTTTGTGATCCTTAAGCACGGCGATGAGGCGAGATTTTTCTTCTTCCTTCAAGTCCTTCGCGATAATGAAGGGCGACTTCTTCTCTTCTTCAAGGAACACATACTCGAGATGTGGCGGCAACTCCTTAAGTTCTAAATCCGGAGGATTTTTGACGGGAGGCGTATTCAAAGTCGGAGTATCGATAGCAATGACCGAGGGAGATGGAGGAGAAGGATTGTCTTCGTTGAGAAGGTTGTCAAAGAAATTCATGTCTTCATCCCTATCAGTGGGAGAATCATTAGTAGCTAAATTCACATCTCCCATGGTGTCTTCAAGATTGTTCCAAAACAAATCATTTTCTCCAAATAGAGACAGTGATGAATCAATAGAGGCAGCGGTTTCAACATTGGGAAGAGAGGTATGAATACTTTTACAAGCATCTTTGAAGTGTTCTTCACAAGCCTCATCCAGAACGTCAATAAAATTAACACTCTCGTATGAATAAGGTTGTTTAGACAACTTTCCCATGTTGAAGACGATTTTATCATCACCCACTCTCATGATAAGCTCACCGGCTTCAACATCGATGAGAGTGCGACCGGTCCTCAGGAATGGACGACCCACGATTAAGGGAACACGAGGGTCCATCTCGTAGTCGACGACGACAAAATCAGTAGGAAAAGTGAATTTGTCGACTCCTACAAAGACGTCTTCGGCTATCCCTACTGGATAAGCAACCGTACGATTAGCTAATTCCAAAGTCATTTTGGTGGGGACTAGCTCAGGGAGAGATAATTGCTTCCAGACGCTTAGAGGCATTAGATTAATACTGGCACCTAGATCGGCTAGGGCCATGCAATTCTCTACTCTCGGGAAATTGCAAGGGATTAAGAAACGACCCGGATCACCAAGCTTGGTTGGCAATTTCCTTAAGAGCACTGCAGAGCAATTCTCATTAAGTTGGGTGTTGGCAATATCGAGAAGCTTTTCCTTGTCGCTCAGAAGATCTTTAAACATTTTCGCGTACTTAGGCATGTGAGCGAGAGCCTCAGCGAAGGAGATGTTGAAATTCAATTGTTTGAACATTTTAAGAAAGTTCAAAACCTGAATATCGTCCTTGATTTTGAGCTTCTCTTTCCTCAACCTAGATGGATAAGGTATATTGGAAGAAGAGGAAGGCTTTGGGAGAATAGGATCACTCACATCCTTGGGTGGAGGAGGGGTCGAAGTAAGAGGCGGAAAATTTGGGGAAGGATAAGGATGAGGAATAGGAGCAGGTGACTCGTTCTCCTTAGTCACAATCACCGGTGGAGGTATAGGAAGCTCGGGTTCCTTGGTACCTTTGCCACTGCGAGTGGTGATTGCTTTCATCTCCCCTCTTGGATTCGTAACGGTGTTACTCAGAAGAGTACCCGAAGAAGAGGGTTGATTACCTTGGAAGAAACTAGCCATCATGTTCTTCAAGTCATTTGTTTGGCTATCCAACGTGTTTCTTATATCAGCTCTCAAATCGTTTCCTTGCTTGACCAGGTCTGCTTTCAGGTTGAGCACTTCTCTCTGAAGATTTCCCACTATCACATCGTTAGTCCTCATATAAGTTTCCACTTCTTGGTGAAGAGCGGTGGGTTGGTTGGGAGGAGCATTGTATGCGGGTGGTTGATAAGCAGGTTGCTGGTAGACTTGGTTGTTTCGTTGAGGTGGTTGTTGCTGCTTGTGAGGAGGGATGTATGGTGTACGAGGTTGTTGTTGTTGTTGAGGAGGGCGATTGAGGTTTTGTTGTTGGTTTGGGTTGTTTGGAGGAAAACCGGGTGGTGAGAGGTAGTTGTTGGAGCGGTAGCTAAGCAAATTATGGTCACCTTGAGGTCTAGCTTGATAAGCAGGTTGAGGATAGGTGCCATATGTTGCATTCACATTCTCAGCAGGGTAGTCTTGGGTGGCGGTACAAGTGGTGTAAGAGTGAGGACCCCCGCATATCTCGCATGGTTGGCTAATAGCATTGACTTGAGCGTTTTTGGCGTTGCTGCTGTTGGTGTTGTTAACGGTGTGGGTAACAAGCGATTCAAGAAGCACAGTGTTTTTGTCCAGTCGCTTGTCGCTGTCACTAGTGCTAGCACTAGCGACATTGGTCCGAACACTCTTGGTTTGCACACGAGATTTATTCTCAATGATGTCCCAAGCAGCATTGGAAGTCTTAGCCAAAAGATTACCCCCCGAGGCACTGTTTAGTGAATCTTGGTCACTCATGTTTAAACCATTGTAGAAAGTATTAATTTGATGTACTTTGGTAAAACCATGTTGTGGGCATTTTCTTAAAAGATCTTTAAAACGATCCCAAGATTCACTGAACGACTCATCGTACTTTTGTTCAAAATTTATGATTTCATTCCGCAAAGCGGTAGTACGAGAGGGTGGGAAAAAATAATTGATAAACTTGGTTTCCAAATCCGTCCACGAGAGAATACTCTGTGGCGGTTCCTTAGCAAGCCAATGCCGGGCTTGTCCCTCTAAAGAAAAGGGAAAAAGTTGTAACCGGATTACCTCTTATGGAACATAATTTAATTTGACCGTGTTGGTGAGTTGTAAGAATCTCTTGATATGGTCATGTGGGTCATCAATGGTACGCCCCAAGAACGGTTGAGCAGAGACCATCTGGATAAAGCCTGATTTTAGCTTAAAGTTGTTAGCTGCAATCGCTGGTATAACAATTGGATCAGTGTTGCCATCTACATGAGCTTGCAGCAGTTCAATCATCAGGCGATTATCCGGTAGAGGCTCATTGTTGTTGTTATTATTCATGTTGTTGAAAGGCGGGTTGTTGTTGTTATTATTATTGTTTGGAGGTGGTATGTTGTTGTTGTTTTGTACACCGGCCATGTCTAAGTGATCGAGAGGCTCGGGCTCTTGATAAGACGTGGATCGAGTGCGCATACACTTGCAAAAGAACTAACAAGAGAAAAACAAAGCAAAAATATTTTTGGTTTTTATGTTTTTTTTTTTTTTACTTTTTAGGATTTTTTGAAAATTTTATATTTTTTTTGTGTTTTTGAAAGTTTATATGAAAAATTAACGTTCACGGGGAACGGATCCCAAAATCCAAGTTCTCACAAAAAACTTTTGATATTAACGAGAAGAGCCGGCAGCGGCGCCATTTGATATTTTGATTTTGCTAGGTTCAATTATGTCTCTCGATATCCTCTCGAATTGATCTCGGTTCTAAGTGGAATGATTGTTCTTGGTTACTAAAAAGGGGGTTTGGATTTTTAATCTACTAAAGGTTTAAATGCACGAAAATGTAAACTTAAATTTAAAAGCAATTAAATTAATAACAATTAATAAAAACTTGAATTAAAGTAAAATAAAAATAAAGAAACAGTAAAACAGTAACATAGTAACACTTAAAGAAAATTGATTCGGAAGTCACCTTGATTCGGAACTTTCATGCGGAAGTTGGTTCGGAAGTATTTACTCGGAAGTTCATCCGGAACTTTTATTCGGAAGATTTGTTCATTCGGAAGATTTTTGTGTTCATTCGGAACTTTTGTGTTCATCCGGAAGTTTTGTTCATCCGGAACCTGGGAACACTCAAGAACAGAAACTTATACCGAAGAACAAGGAAAACGACTTTAATCCAAAATCAAGCTAAATAAGCAAAAAGGTTTTACCAAATTAACTATAAATCATCTACCAACTACAAGGATCAAATCACAATCACAAAAACACAAATTCAACAACTTTTTAAAATCAAAACTCAACCAATCAAGAACTTAAGAACTTGAAATAAAAGATGATGATGAACAAGATGAAATGGAAAGATTAAACAAGAACTTGTATTGATGATTAATGTTGAACAAAATAAAACAAAGATTAAAATTACAAGATTTGAAAAACAAAGATCAAAATCACCAAACACCCTAGTGGTGTTGGTGATACCTACGAAACAGAAAGAGAGAAAAATATGGGGAAAAGAAAAACTAAAAAACTGGATGCAAAGTGTGTGAGGGGAACCCTTTATATAGGTGTTCCCTTTGGTTGGTGAGTCGGCTTTCTCCCGTTCTTCTTGTCTTCTCGTCTTTTCAGAAAAGTTGACGTTTTCGATTCTGATTCGGGATTTGTTGTCGATTAAATTCAACTCGTCTTTTAATTTCTTCGTTTAATAGACTTGAGTTTCTTCGACTTTAGTAAATCTTCCATCTTTGGTCCTTTTCTTTGATAAATCTTTGAATAGGCCCAGTGACTTCAAATCTTTTGCATCTCTTGGACAATAGACTTTATCTTGAGTCTTTTTCTTCGGTAAGACCCGTGCAATCCCATGTTTTCTTCAATATTCATCCGGTTGGCTCTGAAAACACAATAAACATAAAAACCACGCATAATTCCAAACAAATAATATTAAATACGCGTTTTGGTCTCGTTTTAGCCAGAATTAAGTGGTAAAAGGATGGGTGTTTACACACCTATCAAATCCCCTACACTTAACCATTTTCATGCCCTCATGCAATGCTTAGTGATAAAGCAATTTTACACTTTCCTCATAATTAATCAACCTTGGCCTTATTCAAATACTACTAAACAAAAATTAAAGTACTAAAAGAAATTAAACTTTAAAGGAAACAAAAGGATGGAAATAACTTGCAAAGAAACCAATGACTTACATTAGGGTTTTGGTGCTGCGAAGATTTATCACCCTCAAGTTTCACGTTCCCCAAACTAAGCTTAAAAACGAGATCATTGTTATTATAAGTTAGTAAATCAAACACTTACACACATGGCTTAATTAAATGCTTAAACTCCCTTATTCCTAGGTGTATCTCTTATATTTTATTTTTTTGTCTTAGAATGATCATGAAGATGCATTTTTGGACTTATTTCGATAGTTTATTTAGGCTGAAAGCAAAGTAGGACTATTTGATCAATAGTTAGCTAAAGGACAAAATCTCTTAAAACTGCTTCTCGGGATATCAAAAAGTTCATATCTTGGCATAACTCGGTTCACGATTTGAGACCTTTCTCGGGCCGATATTTGGCATGTACTTCACACTTCATATCTTGAGAGTCGTGCTTGAGATAATGGTCTTCTCATCGTTAATAGAGTTTCTTCACTTGGAGACTTTTGAGGGGTACTCCAACTTTGTTGACCACGACTTCATGATTATTTCTTCAATCTCTATTTGGGATTTTGAGATACAACGATCCGCCTCCTTTTCGGACTTGGATCTATTTATCCTCATACCTTGTTAGGGTCTTTTCGGATAGACTTCTCCATGATCTTTATGGGAGTTGATTGCTTTTCGTCGTGAGTCTTGATCCTTCATATTGACTTTGGGATTAATGCTTTTCACATCACTTTGGATCTTTAGCAATAAAATGGAATCCTCATGCCTTGTTAGGGCCTTTTCGGACTCGCCAATCTTCGCGCCCCGCTTCATAAGTTATGCCTTGGCTATGAACTCTTATCATTACCGAGCAACTTTTAAACGATCTTGGGCTAGAAGCTAAGTAACTTTTCAAATCGTACGACCTTACTTATTGCAGATAAATTATAAGCAAATGATGGGAGAATAGGTAAATAATTACAACAAGTGAGTTTGCGCAAGAATACCGACTTATAATTGACTTTATCATTTCTCGTCCTCCACAATTTAAAATCTCAAGTAATGAGACTCGTGGACACTTAGCCGAATATACCAATTATGGTCTACATGGTTAAGTATACTAGTTAGAATAAACTTGGATAAGTCTATTCGGGTTGAGTCAAAATAAACGCAACGGGCCTAATATGTCAAAGACTTCTAAACTAGCTACACCACTTTATTAAAATTTGACTTTATTGCGGGATATATACATATGAAAGCAACGATAAAAATTTAAAAATTACGACTAAATGGACAAAGTTAATAAAAAATTTGAAAAATGTTGAAAAATAGGATTTTCCGGTTAAATGAAGGCATTTTCATGGAAAAGTCCACTTAATACATTGATAGAAGTCCCCCCTACACTTAAGATAAACATTTTCCTCAATGTTTAAGCATGTGGGAAAAGTCTCCCCTACACTTATGACATTGTGCACGTTGGTTAACTCAAGTTAAGGAAGAGACGACTAAAGTGATCAATTTCAAATGTGAGTATGAAGAAAATTGAATCACGATAGTTGAGAGATAGAACCGGATGTCGGATAACACGGGAGCACGGTTCTTCAAAGATTCCAAGAGTGTACTTATCCCTGTAATCACATCACCACACAAATACAAAGAACCTATAGAGGTCCCCCCTACACTTAGGAGGTTAAAACATAAAAGGATAGATACTCGGGCTGCCTCCCGAGGAGCGCTTGTTTTTGATAACCGAGTCACGAGCCTGACTCGACCCAAAATTAGTTCATAGGGAACGTGGTGAGGGATGGAATCACCTCCTGAGAGGTGTCCTCACCAAAGTACAACTTCACTCGTTGCCCATTCACCTTAAAATTAGGTCCATTAGGTTGAGCGAGCTCGAGAGTACCATATGGAAAAATTTGGGCAATGGTGAATGGGCCGGACCAACGAGATTTCAGCTTGCCCGAGAAGATTTTCAACCGAGAGTTAAAGAGTAAGACTTTGTCTCCAACATGGAACTCTCGGTTCTTAATCTTAGAGTCGTGAATGAGCTTAGTCCTTTCCTTATAGATCAAAGAATTTTCATAAGCCTCATTCCGGAGTTCATTTAGCTCATTGAGTTGGATCTTGCGTAGGTCACCGGCTTTGTTGATATCAAAATTAGCCCATTTCAAGGCCCAGTAAGCCTTGTGCTCCAACTCAATGGGGAGGTGGCACGCTTTCCCGTACACGAGACGATATGGTGTACAACCAATCGGAGTCTTGTATGCGGTACGGAAAGCCCACAAAGCATCATCATGTTTATCAGCCCATGAGGCACGATGCTCTCCCACGGTCCTTTCAAGAAATCGCTTTAATCCTCGGTTGGATATTTTAGCCTGGCCATTAGTTTGTGGGTGGTAGGCTGTGGAAAGACGATGATTTACACCGTACTTAGCCATGACTCTTGCGAATTGGTCATTGTAAAAATGAGTCCCACGATCACTAATAGTGTCACGAGGCACACCGAATCTAGCAAAAATAGATTTCAAAAAGTTACAAACCACCCTTGCGTCATTAGTAGGTAAAGCTTTGGCTTCAACCCATTTGGAGACGTAGTCAACGGCTACAAGGATGTATTTGTTTCCTTTAGAAGAAGGGAATGGTCCCATAAAGTCGATACCCCAAACATTAAAGATTTCACATTCTTGAATGAAATTATGAGGCATCTCGTCTTTATGTGTGATCGTGCCTTGTTTTTGGCAAACATCACAGCGTTTAACCATATTGTGAGCGTCACGATATATGGAGGGCCAATAAAATCCCGAATCAAACACTTTTTTGGCGGTGGAGTTGGGACCAAAGTGACCACCGGTGGGTCCTTTGTGGCAAGCATCAAGGATTTCCAAAGCTGCCGGTCCATCAACACATCGACGAATAATCAAGTCGGCACATTGTTTGAATAGGTAAGGGTCATCCCAAAAGTAAGTCTTAATGTCGTTGAAGAACTTTTTCTTTTGTTGGGACGTCAACCCTTCCTTGAGAATTCCACCCGCCAAGTAGTTTGCAAAGTCTGCAAACCACGGGGTTTCATCAGAATTCGAATTTATAGACATTAAGGTCTCCAAGGGAAAAGAATTTGTTCGGATGATCCCCTTGGTAAGGATCCTCAAGTCTGCTGAGATGACCCGCGGCTAGGTTTTCAGCTCCTTTTTTATCGCGAATTTCGATTTTAAATTCTTGGAGTAGCAAAACCCAGCGAAGAAGTCTTGGTTTGGAATCTTGCTTTGTCAACAAGTACTTCAACGCGGAATGATCGGTGTAAACGATTGTGGTGGAAAGGACAAGATAGGGGCGAAATTTTTCAAAGGCATAGACAACAGCTAAAAGCTCTTTTTCGGTTGTCGTGTAATGCAATTGAGCCCCAGTCATTGTCTTGCTCGCGTAATGGATCGGTTGGAAGTGTTTGTTCACTCTTTGTCCCAGAACCGCTCCAATAGCAAAATCACTAGCATCGCACATCAACTCGAAGGGAAGCTCCCAATTAGGGGTAACCAAGACGGGTGCCTTAGTTAGCTTATCCTTAAGCGAGTTGAAGGCTTCAAGACACTCTTTGGAAAAGATAAAAGGAGTATCTTTTTCAAAGAGGTGGGTCATCGGGCGAGCGATTTGAGAAAAATCTTTGATGAATCGACGGTAGAAGCCCGCATGACCCAGAAAACTTCTCACACCCTTCACGGTTGAAGGTGGAGGCAACTTAGCGATAACATCGACTTTAGCACGGTCTACTTCAAGACGGGCTTTCGAGATCTTGTGTCCTATCACGATGCCTTCTTTTACCATAAAATGGCATTTTTCCTAATTCAGAACAAGGCGAGTGTCTTCACACCGCTTAAGCATACGTTCCAAATTCGCAAGGCAAGAAGAGAAGGAATCCCCGAAGACCGAGAAATCATCCATGAAGACTTCCATGGTTTGTTCAACCATGTCATGGAAGATAGCTAACATGCACCTTTGGAAAGTCCCGGGGGCATTGCATAAGCCAAAAGGCATTCTTTTGTAAGCAAAAGTGCCATAGGGACAAGTGAATGTTGTCTTCTCTTGATCTTGGGGATCGATGGGTATTTGGAAATAACCCAAGAAACCATCAAGAAACCAGTAATATTCATTACCCGCTAAACGTTCAAGCATTTGGTCCATAAAAGGTAGAGGGAAATGATCCTTTCTCGTGGCATCATTGGGTTTGCGGTAGTCTATACAAACTCTCCACCCAGTAAGGAGATGAGCGGAAATCAACTCGTTGTGTTCATTGGGAACAACGATTATTCCGCCCTTCTTGGGCACACAATGGATTGGACTAACCCATGGTGAATCCAAAATAGGGTAAATCATACCCGCATCAAGAAGTTTGATAACCTCTGTTTTGATGACTTCATGGATTTTTGGATTCACCCTTCGTTGGCTTTGAATTGTGGGCTTAAAGTCGTCCTCCATGATAATTTTGTGTGTGCAGAAGTGAGGATCAATTCCGCGAATATCAGAAATTTTCCAAGCAATCGCCTTTTTGTGATATTTAAGCACGGCGATGAGGCGAGATTTTTCTTCTTCCTTCAAGTCCTTCGCGATAATGAAGGGCGACTTCTTCTCTTCTTCAAGGAACACATACTCGAGATGTGGCGGCAACTCCTTAAGTTCTAAATCCGGAGGATTTTCGACGAGAGGCGTATTCAAAGTCGGAGTATCGATAGCAATGACCGTGGGAGATGGAGGAGAAGGATTGTCTTCGTTGAGAAGGTTGTCAAAGAAATGCATGTCTTCATCCCCATCGGTGAGAGAATCATTAGAAGCTAAATTCACATCTCCCATGGTGTCTTCAAGATTGTTCCAAAACAAATCACTTTCTCCAAATAGAGACAGTGATGAATCAATAGAGGCAACGGTTTCAACATTGGGAAGAGAGGTATGAATACTTTTACAAGCATCTTTGAAGTGTTCTTCACA
Source organism: Glebionis coronaria (assembly GCA_025667525.1). Taxonomy (NCBI): domain Eukaryota; kingdom Viridiplantae; phylum Streptophyta; class Magnoliopsida; order Asterales; family Asteraceae; genus Glebionis; species Glebionis coronaria. The sequence goes on along the minus strand of CM046879.1, from coordinate 247,210,055 downwards.
AGCCTCATCCAGAACGTCAATACAATTAACACTCTCGTATGAATAAGGTTGTTTAGACAACTTTCCCATGTTGAAGACGATTTTATCGTCACCCACTCTCATGATAAGCTCACCGGCTTCAACATCGATGAGAGTGCGACCGGTCCTCAGGAATGGACGACCCACGATCAAGGGAACACGAGGGTCCATCTCGTAGTCGACGACGAAAAAATCAGCAGGAAAATTGAATTTGTCGACTCCTACAAAGACGTCTTCGGCTATCCCCACTGGATAAGCAACCGTACGATAAGCTAATTCTAAAGTCATTTTGGTGGGGACTAGCTCAGGGAGAGATAATTGCTTCCAGACGCTTAGAGGCATTAGATTAATACTGGCACCTAGATCGGCTAGGGCCATGCAATTCTCTACTCCCGGGAAATTGCAAGGGATTAAGAAACGACCCGGATCACCAAGCTTGGTTGGCAATTTCCTTAAGAGCACTGCAGAGCAATTCTCATTAAGTTGGGTGTTGGCAATATCGAGAAGCTTTTCCTTGTCGCTTAGAAGATCTTTAAACATTTTCGCGTACTTAGGCATGTGAGCGAGAGCCTCAGCGAAGGAGATGTTGAAATTCAATTGTTTGAACATTTTAAGAAAGTTCAAAACCTGAATATCGTCCTTGCTTTTGAGCTTCTCTTTCCTCAACCTAGATGGATAAGGTATATTGGAAGAAGAGGAAGGCTTTGGGAGAATAGGATCACTCACATCCTTGGGTGGAGGAGGGGTAGAAGTAAGAGGCGGAGAATTTGGGGAAGGATAAGGATGAGGAATAGGAGCAGGTGACTCGTTCTCCTTAGTCACAATCACCGGTGGAGGTATAGGAAGCTCGGGTTCCTTGGTACCTTTGCCACTGCGAGTGGTGATTGCTTTCATCTCCCCTCTTGGATTCGTAACGGTGTTACTCGGAAGAGTACCCGAAGAAGAGGGTTGATTACCTTGGAAGAAACTAGCCATCATGTTCTTCAAGTCATTTGTTTGGCTATCCAACGTGTTTCTTATATCAGCTCTCAAATCGTTTCCTTGCTTGACCAGGTCTGCTTTCAGGTTGAGCACTTCTCTCTGAAGATTTCCCACTATCACATCGTTAGTCCTCATATAAGTTTCCACTTCTTGGTGAAGAGCGGTGGGTTGGTTGGGAGGAGCATTGTATGCGGGTGGTTGATAAGCAGGTTGCTGGTAGACTTGGTTGTTTCGTTGAGGTGGTTGTTGCTGCTTGTGAGGAGGGATGTATGGTGTACGAGGTTGTTGTTGTTGTTGAGGAGGGCGATTGAGGTTTTGTTTTTGGTTTGGGTTGTTTGGAGGAAAACCGGGTAATGAGAGGTAGTTGTTGGAGCGGTAGCTAAGCAAATTATGGTCACCTTGAGGTCTAGCTTGATAAGCAGGCTGAGGATAGGTGCCATATGCTGCATTCACATTCTCAGCAGGGTAGTCTTGGGTGGCGGTACAAGTGGTGTAAGAGTGAGGACCCCCGCATATCTCGCATGGTTGGCTAAAAGCATTGACTTGAGCATTTTTGGCGTTGCTGTTGTTGGTGTTGTTAACGGTGTGGGTAACAAGCGATTCAAGAAGCACAGTGTTTTTGTCCAGTCGCTTGTCGCTGTCACTAGTGCTAGCACTAGCGACATTGGTCCGAACACTCTTGGTTTGCACACGAGATTTATTCTCAATGATGTCCCAAGCAGCATTGGATGTCTTAGCCAAAAGATTACCCCCGAGGCACTGTTTAGTGAATCTTGGTCACTCATGTTTAAACCATTGTAGAAAGTATTAATTTGATGTACTTTGGTAAAACCATGTTGTGGGCATTTTCTTAAAAGATCTTTAAAACGATCCCAAGATTCACTGAACGACTCATCGTACTTTTGTTCAAAATTTATGATTTCATTCCGCAAAGCGGTAGTACGAGAGGGTGGGAAAAAATAATTGATAAACTTGGTTTCCAAATCCGTCCACGAGAGAATACTCTGTGGCGGTTCCTTAGCAAGCCAATGCCGGGCTTGTCCCTCTAAAGAAAAGGGAAAAAGTTGTAACCGGATTACCTCTTGTGGAACACAATTTAATTTGACCGTGTTGGTGAGTTGCAAGAATCTCTTGATGTGGTCATGTGGGTCATCAATGGTACGCCCCAAGAACGGTTGAGCAGAGACCATCTGGATAAAGCCTGATTTTAGCTCAAAGTTGTTAGCTGCAATCGCTGGTATAACAATTGGATCAGTGTTGCCATCTACATGAGCTTGCAGCAGTTCAATCATCGGGCGATTATCTGGTAGAGGCTCATTGTTGTTGTTATTATTCATGTTGTTGAAAGGCGGGTTGTTGTTGTTATTATTATTGTTTGGAGGTGGTATGTTGTTGTTGTTTTGTACACCGGCCATGTCTAAGTGATCGAGAGGCTCGGGCTCTTGATAAGACGTGGATCGAGTGCGCATACACCTGCAAAAGAACTAACAAGAGAAAAACAAAGCAAAAATATTTTTGGTTTTTATGTTTTTTTTTTTTTTTTTTTTTACTTTTTAGGATTTTTTGAAAATTTTATATTTTTTTTGTGTTTTTGAAAGTTTATATGAAAAATTAACGTTCACGGGGAACGGATCCCAAAATCCAAGTTCTCACAAAAAACTTTTGATCTTAACGAGAAGAGCCGGCAGCGGCGCCATTTGATATTTTGATTTTGCTAGGTTCAATTATGTCTCTCGATATCCTCTCGAATTGATCTCGGTTCTAAGTGGAATGATTGTTCTTGGTTACTAAAAAGGGGGTTTGGATTTTTAATCTACTAAAGGTTTAAATGCACGAAAATGTAAACTTAAATTTAAAAGCAATTAAATTAATAACAATTAATAAAAACTTGAATTAAAATAAAAATAAAAATAAAGAAACAGTAAAACAGTAACATAGTAACACTTAAAGAAAATTGATTCGGAAGTCACCTTGATTTGGAACTTTCATGCGGAAGTTGGTTCGGAAGTATTTACTCGGAAGTTCATCCGGAACTTTTATGGAAAATTGATTCGGAACTTAGAAAAATCCTTCACTCGGAACTTTGATTCGGAAGTTAACTCGGAAGTTCGTTCGGAACTTTCTTCGGAAGTTGATTCGGAAGATTTAAAAGGAAGTTTATTCGGAACTTTTCAAAAACACATTCATTCGGAACTTTAAACTCATCCGGAACTTTTAGTTCATTCGGAAGATTTGTTCATTCGGAAGATTTTTGTGTTCATTTGGAACTTTTGTGTTCATCCGGAAGTTTTGTTCATCCGGAACCTGGGAACACTCAAGAACAGAAACTTATACCGAAGAACAAGGAAAACGACTTTAATCCAAAATCAAGCTAAATAAGCAAAAAGGTTTTACCAAATTAACCACAAATCATCTACCAACTACAAGGATCAAATCCCAATCACAAAAACACAAATTCAACAACTTTTTAAAATCAAAACTCAACCAATCAAGAACTTAAGAACTTGAAATAAAAGATGATGATGAACAAGATGAAATGGAAAGATTAAACAAGAACTTGTATTGATGATTAATGTTGAACAAAATAAAACAAAGATTAAAATTACAAGATTTGAAAAACAAAGATCAAAATCACCAAACACCCTAGTGGTGTTGGTGATACCTACGAAACAGAAAGAGAGAAAAAGATGGGGAAAAGAAAAACTAAAAAACTGGATGCAAAGTGTGTGAGGGGAACCCTTTATATAGGTGTTCCCTTTGGTTGGTGAGTGGGCTTTCTCCCGTTCTTCTTGTCTTCTCGTCTTTTCAGAAAAGTTGACGTTTTCGATTCTGATTCGGTATTTGTTGTCGATTAAATTCAACTCGTCTTTTAATTTCTTCGTTTAATAGACTTGAGTTTCTTCGACTTTTGTAAATCTTCCATCTTTGGTCCTTTTCTTCAATAAATCTTTGAATAGGCCCAGTGACTTCAAATCTTTTGCATCTCTTGGACAATAGACTTTATCTTGAGTCTTTTTCTTCGGTAAGACCCGTGCAATCCCATGTTTTCTTCAATATTCATCCGGTTGGCTCTGAAAACACACTAAACACAAGAACCACGCATAATTCCAAACAAATGATATTAAATACGCGTTTTGGTCTCGTTTTAGCCAGAATTAAGTGGTAAAAGGATGGGTGTTTACACACCTATCAGTGCAAGTTTTTAAATGAATAGTGTTGAATAAAAGGGTATAGAAGTACACTTATATTGTTAATTTTTTGGGATTTTCGTGGTTATATGAAATTGAGTTTCGTATTATTTAAGTATTATTTATACTTGAGTCGTTTATTAACGAACGCGCCTTATTTGGTAGGTTGCGGTCTTCGTGTTTAACTGGCATCACAAATCGTCGGCGATCGTCACATTACTACTATCGTACCAAGGTGAGTCTATAGCCTCGCTTTAACATGTTTATTTGTTTTATAAAACCCGCGAGGGGTATAACATGCTCGTTTTATTAAAATAAAGGGGTACAACGAGAAGTTGTGGAAACCCTTATTATTGGAAAGCATTTATTATAAATGAAGGGTACAACGAGAAGTTGTGGTAAACCCTCTTTCTTTTAAAAATTGAACACAAAGGACCCGATTGTATGCTTAGATGAAAGTTGTTATACAAGTTTGTTTAGCCTGAAAAGACCCATGAATCGTGAATTGTTAATCGAAAGGAACGCTAATACTATGGATAGATCTATCGGGGTGACACCCAGTCCGGTCGCGACTAGCTATCGCGTGGTGTTGTGATGCACCAGTAATGAAACATCGGATGCAATTGTATAAGAGAAATATACGCACTTGGCTAGGTGTGTTGGGCTGAAATAATACATGTTAACGTTCAATTTCACGAGACTTATGAAATAACAACGATAATTATGTCTGATCCACATGATTGTCAACCACGGAAGGTTTATTCAGAATACTTGTGTTCGTTTATTTATTTTAAATTCTATAGATTCACTCAGCATTTTTGTTGACTTTATAGCATGTTTTATCTTAGGTCCATGAAGAAGGCACTCAAGGAAGGCGGTTTCGTGCAACTTGCTTAATTAAAAATGAATTGGTCCGCTTTTCTAAACTATGTTCATTCAAAGAAACTTTTATCGTTGGTTGGTTGTGTAAACCTTAAAACTATTTGGGACCGTGTGTGAACTATTTTATCTTTAAACAAATGAATGGATGTATGTTTTATTTAAACGACTCATTTTGAGGCGTTTTCTATGATATTGAGGTTGAACCATGATAGTAACACCCAATAACCCTTCCGCTGCTATGACCCGAAATTTAGGGTGTTACAAACCACAACCTACCGACTCATCAATTGAACATGTAACGTGTAACCATAACCTACCGACTCATCCATTGAACATGTAACGTGTAACCATGACCTACCGACTCAACCATTGAACATGTAACGTGTAACCATGACCTGCCGACTCATCCATTGATCATGTAACGTGTAAACATGACCTACCGACTCATCTATTGAACATGTAACGTGTGACCATGACCTACCGATTCATCCATTAAACATGTAACGTGTAACCATAACCTACCGACTCATCCATTGAACATCTAACGTGTAAACATAACCTACCAACTCGATCATTGAACATCTAACGTGTTACCATAACCTACTGACTCATCCATTGAACATGTAACGTGTAACCATAACCTACCGACTCATCCATTGAACATGTAACGTGTAACCATGACCTACCGACTCATCCATTGAACATGTAACGTATAACCATGACCTATTGACTCATCCATTGAACATGTAACGTGTAACCCTGACCTACCAACTCATCCATTGAACATGTAACATGTAACCATAGCCTACCAACTCATCAATTAAACATGTAACGTGTAACCATGACCTAGCAACTCATCCATTGAACATGTAACGTGTAACCTCAACCTACTGACTCATCCATTGAACATGTAACGTGTAACCATAACCTACCGACTCATCCATTGAACATGTATCGTGTAACCATAACCTACCGACTCATCCATTGTACATGTAATGTGTAACCATAACCTACCGACTCATCCATTGAACGTGTAACTTGAAACCAAGACCTACCGACTCATCTACTGAACATGTAATGTGCATAACCTACCGACTCATCCATTAAACATGCAACGTGTAACCATGACCTACCGACTCATCCATTAAACATGTAACGTGTAACCATAACCTACTGAATCATCCAATGAACATGTAACGTGTAACCATAACCTACCGACTCCTCCATTGAGTGTAACCATGACCTACCGACTCATCCATTGCACATGTAACGTGTAACCATGACCTACTGACTCATCCATTGAACATGTAACGTGTAACCATGACCTACATACTCATCCATTGAACATGTAAAGTGTAACCATGACCTACCGACCCATCCATTGAACATGTAACGTTCAACCATGACCTACCGACTGATCCATTGAACATGTAACCTGTAACCATAAACTACCGACTAATCCATTGAACATTTAACGTATAACAATAACCTACCGACTCATCTGTTGGACATGTAACATGTAACCATAACCTACCGACTCATCCATTGAACATGTAATGTGACATACCGACTCATCCATTAAAACATGTAACGTGTAACCATGACCTACCGACTCATCCATTGAGTATGTAACATGTAACCTTAACCTACCGACTTATCCATTGAACATGTAACGTGTAACCAGAACCTACCGACTTATCCATTAAAACATGTAACGTGTACCCATGACCTACCGACTCATCCATTGAGTATGTAACGTGTAACCACAACCTACCGACTCATCAATTAAACATGTAACGTGTAACCATAACCTACCGACTCATCCATTGAACATGTAACGTGTAACCATGACCTACCGACTCATCCATTGAACATGTAACGTGTAACCATGACCTACCGACTCATCCATTGAACATGAACGTGTAACCATAACCTACCGACCATTGAACATGTAACGTGTAACCATGACCTACCGACTCATCCATTGAACATGTAACGTGTAACCATGACCTACCGACTCATCCATTGAACATGTAACGTATAACCATGACCTATTGACTCATCCATTGAACATGTAACGTGTAACCCTGACCTACCAACTCATCCATTGAACATGTAACATGTAACCATAGCCTACCAACTCATCAATTAAACATGTAACGTGTAACCATGACCTAGCAACTCATCCATTGAACATGTAACGTGTAACCTCAACCTACTGACTCATCCATTGAACATGTAACGTGTAACCATAACCTACCGACTCATCCATTGAACATGTATCGTGTAACCATAACCTACCGACTCATCCATTGTACATGTAATGTGTAACCATAACCTACCGACTCATCCATTGAACGTGTAACTTGAAACCAAGACCTACCGACTCATCTACTGAACATGTAATGTGCATAACCTACCGACTCATCCATTAAACATGCAACGTGTAACCATGACCTACCGACTCATCCATTAAACATGTAACGTGTAACCATAACCTACTGAATCATCCAATGAACATGTAACGTGTAACCATAACCTACCGACTCCTCCATTGAGTGTAACCATGACCTACCGACTCATCCATTGCACATGTAGCGTGTAACCATGACCTACTGACTCATCCATTGAACATGTAACGCGTAACCATGACCGACAGACTCATCCATTGAACATGTAAATTGTAACCATGACCTACCGACCCATCCATTGAACATGTAACGTTCAACCATGACCTACCGACTGATCCATTGAACATGTAACCTGTAACCATAAACTACCGACTAATCCATTGAACATTTAACGTATAACAATAACCTACCGACTCATCTGTTGGACATGTAACATGTAACCATAACCTACCGACTCATCCATTGAACATGTAATGTGACATACCGACTCATCCATTAAAACATGTAACGTGTAACCATGACCTACTCACTCATCCATTGAGTATGTAACATGTAACCTTAACCTACCGACTTATCCATTGAACATGTAACGTGTAACCAGAACCTACCGACTTATCCATTAAAACATGTAACGTGTAACCATGACCTACCGACTCATCCATTGAGTATGTAACGTGTAACCACAACCTACCGACTCATCAATTAAACATGTAACGTGTAACCATAACCTACCGACTCATCCATTGAACATGTAACGTGTAACCATGACCTACCGACTCATCCATTGAACATGTAACGTGTAACCATGACCTACCGACTCATCCATTGAACATGAACGTGTAACCATAACCTACCGACTCATCCATTGAACATGTAACGTGTAACCATGACCTACCGACTCATCCATTGAACATGTAACATGTAACCATGACCTACCGACTCATCCATTGAACATGTAACGTGTAACCATGACCTATCGACTCATCAATTGAACATGTAAAGTGTAACCATAACCTACCGAATCATGCATTGAACATCTAACATGTAACCATAACCTACCGACTCATCCATTGAACATGTAATGTGTAACCAGACCTGCCGACTCATCCATTAAACATGTAACGTGTAACCATGACCTATCGACTCATCCATTGAACATGTAACGTGTAACCATGACCTACCAACTCATCCATTGATCATGTAACGTGTAAACATGACCTAACGACTCATCTATTGAACATGTAACGTGTAACCATGACCTACTGACTCATCCATTGAACATGTGACGTGTAACCATAACCTACCGACTCATCTATTGAACATGTAACGTGTAACCATGACCTACCGACTCATCCATTGAACATGTAACATGTAACCATAACCTAGTGACTCATCCATTGAACATGTAACGTTTAACCATGACCTACCGACTCATCCATTGAACATGTAACATGTAACCATAACCTACCGACTCATCAACTAAACATGTAACGTGTAACCATGACCTACCGACTCATCCAATGAACATGTAACATGTAGCCTTAACCTACCGATTCATCCATTAAACATGTAATGTGTAACCATAACCTACCGACACATACATTGAACATATAACGTGTAACCATAACCTACCGACTCATCCATTGAGTGTAACCATGACCTAGCGACTCATCCATTGAACATGTAACGTGTAACCATGACCTACCGACTCATCCATTGAATATGTAACGGGTAACCACAACCTACCGACTCATAAATTGAACATGTAACGTGTAACCATAACCTACCGACTCATCCATTGAACATGTAACGTGTAACCATGACCTACCGACTCATCCATTGAACTTGTAACGTGTAACCATGACCTACCGACTCATCCATTGAACATGTAACGTGTAACCATGACCTACCGACTCATCCATTGAACATGAACGTGTAACCATAACCTACCGTCTTATCCATTGTACATGTAATGTGTAACCATGACCTGCCGACTCGTCCATTGAACATGTAACGTGTAACCATGACCTACCGACTCATCCATTGAACATGTAACGTGTAACCATGACCTACCAACTCATCAATTGATCATGTAACGTGTAAACATGACCTACCGACTCATCTATTGAACATCTAACCTGTACCCATAACCTATCGACTCATCCATTGAACATCTAACGTGTAACCATAACCTACCGACTCATCTATTGAAATCTAACGTGTACCCATAACCTATCGACTCATCCATTGAACATCTAACGCGTAACCATAACCTACCGACTCATCCACTGAACATGTAACGTGTAACCATAACCTACCGACTCGTTCATTGAATATGTAACGTGTAACCATGACCTACCGACTCATCCATTGAACATGTAACATGTAACCATAACCTAGTGACTCATCCATTGAACATGTAACGTGTAACCATGACCTACCGACTCATCCATTGAACATGTAACATGTAACCATAACCTACCGACTCATCAACTAAACATGTAACGTGTAACCATGACCTACCGACTCATCCATTGAACATGTAACGTGTAACCTTAACCTAACAATTCATCCATTAAACATGTAACGTGTAACCATAACCTACTGAATCATCCATTGAACATGTAACGTGTAACCATAACCTACCGACTCATCCATTTAGTGTAACCGTGACCTAACGACTCATCCATTGAACATGTAACGTGTAACCATGACCTACCGACTCATCTACTGAACATGTAATGTGCATAACCTACCGACTCATCCATTAAACATGCTACGTGTAACCATGACCTACCGACTCATCTATTAAACATGTAACGTGTAACCATAACCTACCGAATCATCCATTGAACATGTAACGTGTAACCATAACCTACCGACTCCTCCATTGAGTGTAACCATGACCTACCGACTCATCCATTGCACATGTAACGTGTAACCATGACCTACCGACTCATCCATTGAACATGTAACGTGTAACCATGACCTACAGACTCATCCATTGAACATGTAAAGTGTAACCATGACCTACCGACCCATCCATTGAACATGTAACGTTCAACCATGACCTACCGACTCATCCATTGAACATGTAACCTGTAACCATAACCTACCGACTCATCCATTGAACATTTAACGTGTAACAATAACCTACCGACTCATCTGTTGGACATGTAACATGTAACCATAACCTACCGACTCATCCATTGAACATGTAATGTGGCCTACCGACTCATCCATTAAAACATGTAACGTGTAACCATGACCTACGACTCATCCATTGAGTATGTAACATGTAACCTTAACCTACCGACTTATCTATTGAACATGTATCGTGTAACCAGAACCTACCGACTTATCAATTAAAACATGTAACGTGTAACCATGACCTACCGACTCATCCATTGAGTATGTAACGTGTAACCACAACCTACCGACTCATCAATTAAACATGTAACGTGTAACCATAACCTACCGACTCATCCATTGAACATGTAACGTGTAACCATGACCTACCGACTCATCCATTGAACATGTAACGTGTAACCATGACCTACCGACTCATCCATTGGACATGAACGTGTAACCATAACCTACCGACTCATCCATTGAACATGTAACGTGTAACCATGACCTACCGACTCATCCATTAAACATATAACGTGTAACCATAACCTACCGACTCATCCATTGAGTGTAACCATGACCTAGCGACTCATCCATTGAACATGTAACGTGCAACCATGACCTACCGACTCATCCATTGAATATGTAATGGGTAACCACAACCTACCGACTCATAAATTGAACATGTAACGTGTACCCATAACCTACCGACTCATCCATTGAACATGTAACGTGTAACCATGACCTACCGACTCATTCATTGAACTTGTAACGTGTAACCATGACCTACCGACTCATCCATTGAACATGTAACATGTAACCATGACCTACCGACTCATCCATTGAACATGAACGTGTAACCATAACCTACCGTCTCATCCATTGTATATGTAATGTGTAACCATGACCTGCTGACTCGTCCATTGAACATGTAACGTGTAACCATGACCTACCGACTCATCCATTGAACATGTAACGTGTAACCATGACCTACCAACTCATCAATTGATCATGTAACGTGTAAACATGACCTACCGACTCATCTATTGAACATGTAACGTGTAACCATGACCTACCGATTCATCCATTAAACATGTAATCTGTAACCATAACCTACCGACTCATCTATTGAAATCTAACGTGTACCCATAACCTATCGACTCATCCATTGAACATCTAACGCGTAACCATAACCTACCGACTCATCCACTGAACATGTAACGTGTAACCATAACCTACCGACTCGTTCATTGAATATGTAACGTGTAACCATGACCTACCGACTCATCCATTGAACATGTAACGTGTAACCATGACCTAGTGACTCATCCATTGAACATGTAACGTGTAACCATGACCTACCGACTCATCCATTGAACATGTAACATGTAACCATAACCTACCGACTCATCAACTAAACATGTAACGTGTAACCATGACCTACCGACTCATCCATTGAACATTTAACGTGTAACCTTAACCTAACAATTCATCCATTAAACATGTAACGTGTAACCATAACCTACTGAATCATCCATTGAACATGTAACGTGTAACCATAACCTACCGACTCATCCATTGAGTGTAACCGTGACCTAACGACTCATCCATTGAACATGTAACGTGTAACCATGACCTACCGACTCATCCACTGAACATGTAATGTGCATAACCTACCGACTCATCCATTAAACATGCTACGTGTAACCATGACCTACCGACTCATCCATTAAACATGTAACGTGTAACCATAACCTACCGAATCATCCATTGAACATGTAACGTGTAACCATAACCTACCGACTCCTCTATTGAGTGTAACCATGACCTACCGACTCATCCATTGCACATGTAACGTGTAACCATGACCTACCGACTCATCCATTGAACATGTAACGTGTAACCATGACCTACAGACTCATCCATTGAACATGTAAAGTGTAACCATGACCTACCGACCAATCCATTGAACATGTAACGTTCAACCATGACCTACCGACTCATCCATTGAACATGTAACCTGTAACCATAACCTACCGACTCATCCATTGAACATTTAACGTGTAACAATAACCTACCGACTCATCTGTTGGACATGTAACATGTAACCATAACCTACCGACTCATCCATTGAACATGTAATGTGACCTACCGACTCATCCATTAAAACATGTAACGTGTAACCATGACCTACCGACTAATCCATTGAGTATGTAACATGTAACCTTAACCTACCGACTTATCCATTGAACATGTAACGTGTAACCAGAACCTACCGACTTATCCATTAAAACATGTAACGTGTAACCATGACCTACCGACTCATCCATTGAGTATGTAACGTGTAACCACAACCTACCGACTCATCAATTAAACATGTAACGTGTAACCATAACCTACCGACTCATCCATTGAACATGTAACGTGTAACCATGACCTACCGACTCATCCATTGAACATGTAACGTGTAACCATGACCTACCGACTCATCCATTGAACATGAACGTGTAACCATAACCTACCGACTCATCCATTGAACATGTAACGTGTAACCATGACCTACCGACTCATCCATTGAACATATAACGTGTAACCATAACCTACCGACTCATCCATTGAGTGTAACCATGACCTAGCGACTCATCCATTGAACATGTAACGTGCAACCATGACCTACCGACTCATCCATTGAATATGTAATGGGTAACCACAACCTACCGACTCATAAATTGAACATGTAACGTGTACCCATAACCTACCGACTCATCCATTGAACATGTAACGTGTAACCATGACCTACCGACTCATTCATTGAACTTGTAACATGTAACCATGACCTACCGACTCATCCATTGAACATGTAACGTGTAACCATGACCTACCGACTCATCCATTGAACATGAACGTGTAACCATAACCTACCGTCTCATCCATTGTATATGTAATGTGTAACCATGACCTGCTGACTCGTCCATTGAACATGTAACGTGTAACCATGACCTACCGACTCATCCATTGAACATGTAACGTGTAACCATGACCTACCAACTCATCAATTGATCATGTAACGTGTAAACATGACCTACCGACTCATCTATTGAACATGTAACGTGTAACCATGACCTACCGATTCATCCATTAAACATGTAATCTGTAACCATAACCTACCGACTCATCTATTGAAATCTAACGTGTACCCATAACCTATCGACTCATCCATTGAACATCTAACGCGTAACCATAACCTACCGACTCATCCACTGAACATGTAACGTGTAACCATAACCTACCGACTCGTTCATTGAATATGTAACGTGTAACCATGACCTACCGACTCATCCATTGAACATGTAACGTGTAACCATGACCTAGTGACTCATCCATTGAACATGTAACGTGTAACCATGACCTACCGACTCATCCATTGAACATGTAACATGTAACCATAACCTACCGACTCATCAACTAAACATGTAACGTGTAACCATGACCTACCGACTCATCCATTGAACATTTAACGTGTAACCTTAACCTAACAATTCATCCATTAAACATGTAACGTGTAACCATAACCTACTGAATCATCCATTGAACATGTAACGTGTAACCATAACCTACCGACTCATCCATTGAGTGTAACCGTGACCTAACGACTCATCCATTGAACATGTAACGTGTAACCATGACCTACCGACTCATCCACTGAACATGTAATGTGCATAACCTACCGACTCATCCATTAAACATGCTACGTGTAACCATGACCTACCGACTCATCCATTAAACATGTAACGTGTAACCATAACCTACCGAATCATCCATTGAACATGTAACGTGTAACCATAACCTACCGACTCCTCTATTGAGTGTAACCATGACCTACCGACTCATCCATTGCACATGTAACGTGTAACCATGACCTACCGACTCATCCATTGAACATGTAACGTGTAACCATGACCTACAGACTCATCCATTGAACATGTAAAGTGTAACCATGACCTACCGACCCATCCATTGAACATGTAACGTTCAACCATGACCTACCGACTCATCCATTGAACATGTAACCTGTAACCATAACCTACCGACTCATCCATTGAACATTTAACGTGTAACAATAACCTACCGACTCATCTGTTGGACATGTAACATGTAACCATAACCTACCGACTCATCCATTGAACATGTAATGTGACCTACCGACTCATCCATTAAAACATGTAACGTGTAACCATGACCTACCGACTAATCCATTGAGTATGTAACATGTAACCTTAACCTACCGACTTATCCATTGAACATGTAACGTGTAACCAGAACCTACCGACTTATCCATTAAAACATGTAACGTGTAACCATGACCTACCGACTCATCCATTGAGTATGTAACGTGTAACCACAACCTACCGACTCATCAATTAAACATGTAACGTGTAACCATAACCTATCGACTCATCCATTGAACATGTAACGTGTAACCATGACCTACCGACTCATCCATTGAACATGTAACGTGTAACCATGACCTACCGACTCATCCATTGAACATGAACGTGTAACCATAACCTACCGACTCATCCATTGAACATGTAACGTGTAACCATGACCTACCGACTCATCTATTGAACATGTAACGTGTAACCATGACCTACCGACTCATCCATTGAACATGTAACGTGTAACCATGACCTACCGACTCATCCATTGAACATGGAATGTGTAACCATGACCTGCCGACTCATCCATTAAACATGTAACGTGTAACCATGACCTACCGACTCATCCATTGAACATGTAACGTGTAACCATGACCTACCAACTCATCCATTGATCATGTAACGTGTAAACATGACCTAACGACTCATCTATTGAACATGTAACGTGTAACCATGACCTACCGATTCATCCATTAAACATGTAATCTGTAACCATAACCTACCGACTCATCTATTGAACATCTAACCTGTACCCATAACCTATCGACTCATCCATTGAACATCTAACGTGTAACCATAACCTACCGACTCATCCATTGAACATGTGACGTGTAACCATAACCTACCGACTCATCCATTGAACATGTAACGTGTAACCATGACCTACCAACTCATCCATTGAACATGTAACATGTAACCATAACATAGTGACTCATCCATTGAACATGTAACGTTTAACCATGACCTACCGACTCATCCATTGAACATGTAACATGTAACCATAACCTACCGACTCATCAACTAAACATTTAACGTGTAACCATGACCTACCGACTCATCCAATGAACATGTAACATGTAACCTTAACCTACTGATTCACCCATTAAACATGTAACGTGTAACCATAACCTACCGACTCATCCATTGAACATGTAACGTGTAACCATAACCTACCGACTCATCCATTGAGTGTAACCATGACCTAGTGACTCATCCATTAAACATGTAACGTGTAACCATGACCTACCGACTCATCCATTGAGTATGTAACGGGTAACCACAACCTACCGACTCATAAATTGAACATGTAACGTGTAACCATAACCTACCGACTCATCCATTGAACATGTAACGTGTAACCATGACCTACCGACTCATCCATTAAACATGTAACGTGTAACCATGACCTACCGACTCATCCATTGAACATGTAACGTGTAACCATGACCTACCGACTCATCCATTGAACATGAACGTGTAACCATAACCTACCGACTCATCCATTGTACATGTAATGTGTAACCATGACCTGCCGACTCGTCCATTGAACATGTAACGTGTAACCATGACCTACCGACTTATCCATTGAACATGTAACATGTAACCATGACCTACTAACTCATCAATTGATCATGTAACGTGTAAACATGACCTACCGACTCATCTATTGAACATGTAACGTGTAACCATGACCTACCGATCCATCCATTAAACATGTAATCTGTAACCATAACCTACCGACTCATCTATTGAAATCTAACGTGTACCCATAACCTATCGACTCATCCATTGAACATCTAACGCGTAACCATAACCTACCGACTCATCCACTGAACATGTAACGTGTAACCATAACCTACCGACTCGTCCATTGATTATGTAACGTGTAACCATGACCTACCGACTAATCCATTGAACTTGTAACGTGTAACCATGACCTAGTGACTCATCCATTGAACATGTAACGTGTAACCATGACCTATCGACTCATCCATTGAACATGTAACATGTAACCATAACCTACCGACTCATCAACTAAACATGTAACGTGTAACCATGACCTACCGACTCATCCATTGAACATGTAACGTGTAACCTTAACCTACCAATTCATCCATTAAACATGTAACGTGTAACCATAACCTACCGACTCATCCATTGAACATGTAACGTGTAACCATAACCTACCGACTCATCTATTAAGTGTAACCGTGACCTAGCGACTCATCCATTGAACATGTAACGTGTAACCATGACCTATCGACTCATCCATTGAACATGTAACGTGTAACAATGACCAACCGACTCATCCATTGAACATGTAACGTGTAACCATGACCTACCGACTCATCCATTGAACATGTAACGTGTAACCATAACTTACCGACTCATTCATTGAACACGTAACGTGTAACCATAACCTACCGACTCATCCATTTAACATTTAACGTGTAACAATAACCTACCGACTCATCCGTTGAACATGTAACATGTAACCATAACCTACCGACTCATCCATTAAACATTTAACGTGTAATCGTGACCTACCGACTCATCCATTAAAACATGTGTCTTGTAACCGTAACCTACCGACTCATCCATTGAACATGCAACGTGTAACCATGACCTACCGACTCATCCATTGAACATGTAACATGTAACCATGACCTACCGACTCATCCATTGAACATTTAACGTGTAACAATGCCCTACCGACTCATCCATTGAACATGTAACGTGTAACCATAACCTACCGACTCATCCATTAAACATGTAACGTGTAACCATGACCTACCGACTCATCCATTAAACATGTAACGTGTAACCATGACCTACCGACTCATCCATTGAACATGTAACGTGTAACCATGACCTACCGACTCATCCATTGAATATGTAATGTGCAACCATAACCTACCGACTCATCCGTTGATCATCTAACATGTAACCATAACCTGTTGACTCATCCATTGAACATGTAACGTGTAACCATAACTTACCGACTCATCCATTGAACGTGTAATGTGTAACCGTGACCTGCCGACTCATCCATTGAACATGTAACGTGTAACCATGACCTACCGACTCATCCATTGAACATGTAACATGTGACCATGACATACCAACTCATCCATTGATCATGTAACGTGTAAACATGACCCTCCGACTCATCTATTGAACATGTAACGTGTAACCATGACCTACTGATTCATCCATTAATCATGTAATCTGTAACCATAACCTACCGACTCATCCATTGAACATCTTATGTGTACCCATAACCTATCGACTCATCCATTGAACATCTAACGTGTAACCATGACCTACTGACTCATCCATTGAACATGTAACGTGTAACCATGACCTACTGACTCATCCATTGAACATGTAACGTGTAACCATGACCTACTGACTCATCCATTGAACATGTAACGTGTAACCATGACCTACCGACTCATCCATTGAACATGTAACATGTAACCATAAACTACCGACTCATCAATTAAACATGTAACGTGTAACCATGACCTACCGACTCATCCATTGAACATGTAACGTGTAACCTTAACCTATCGATTCATCCATTGAACATGTAACGTGTAACCATAACCTACCGACTCATCAAGTGAACATGTAACGTGTAACCATAACCCACCGACTCATCCATTGAACATGTAACGTGTAACCATAACCTACCGACTCATCCATTGAACATGTAACTTGTAACCATGACCTACCAACTCATCCATTGAACATGTAACGTGTAACCATGACCTACCGACTCATCTACTAAACATCTAATGTGCATGACCTACCGACGTATCCATTGAACATGTAACGTGTAACCATGATCTACCGACACATCCATTGAACATGTAACGTGTAACCATGACCTACCGACTCATCCATTGAATATGTAATGTGCAACGATAACCTACCGACTCATCCGTTGATCATCTAACATGTAACCATAACCTGTCGACTCATCCATTGAACATGTAACGTGTAACCACAACTTACCGACTCATCCATTGAACGTGTAATGTGTAACCGTGACCTGCCGACTCATCCACTGAACATGTAACGTGTAACCATGACCTACCGACTCATCCATTGAACATGTAATGTGTGACCATGACATACCAACTCATCCATTGATCATGTAACGTGTAAACATGACCCTCCGACTCATCTATTGAACATGTAACGTGTAACCATGACCTACTGATTCATCCATTAATCATGTAATTTGTAACCATAACCTACCGACTCATCCATTGAACATCTTATGTGTACCCATAACCTATCGACTCATCCATTGAACATCTAACATGTAACCATAACCTACCGACTCATCCATTGAACATGTAACATGTAACCATAACCTACTGACTCATCCATTGAACATGTAACGTGTAACCATGACCTACTGACTCATCCATTGAACATGTAACGTGTAACCATGACCTACCGACTCATCCATTGAACATGTAACGTGTAACCATGACCTACCGACTCATCCATTGAACATGTAACATGTAACCATAAACTACCGACTCATTAATTAAACATGTAACGTGTAACCATGACCTACCGACTCATCCATTGAACATGTAACATGTAACCTTAACCTATCGATTCATCCATTGAACATGTAACGTGTAACCATAACCTACCGACTCATCCAGTGAACATGTAACGTGTAACCATAACCTACCGACTCATCCATTGAACATGTAACGTGTAACCATAACCTACCAACTCATCCATTGAACATGTAACGTGTAACCATGACCTACCGACTCATCCACTGAACATCTAATGTGCATGACCTACCAACGTATCCATTGAAAATGAAACGTGTAACCATGACCTACCGACTCATCCATTGAACATGTAACGTGTAACCATAACCTACCAAATCATCCATTGAACATGTGACGTGTAACCATAACCTACTGACTCCTCCATTGAGTGTAACCATGACCTACCGACTCATCCATTGAACATGTAACGTGTAACCATGACCCAACGACTCATCCATTGAACATGTAACGTGTAACCATGACCTACCGACTCATCCATTGAACATGTAACGTGAAACCATGACCTACCGACTCATCCATTGAACATGTAATGTGTAACCATAACCTACCGACTCATCCATTGAACATGTAACATGTAACCATAACCTACCGACTCATCCATTGAACATTTAACGTGTAACAATAAACTACCGACTCATCCATTGAACGTGTACCATTTAACCGTAACCTACCGACTCATCCGTTGAACATGTAACGTGTAACCCTGACCTACCGACTCATCCATTAAAACATGTAACGTGTAACCATGACCCACCGACTCATACATTGAGTATGTAACGTGTAACCATAACCTACCGACTCATCCATTAAAACATGTAACGTGTAACCATGACCTACTGACTCATCCATTGAGTATGTAACGTGTAACCATAACCTACCGACTTATCCATTGAACATGTAACGTGTAACCATGACCTACCGACTCATCCATTGAACATGTAACGTGTAACCATGACCTACCGACTCATCCATTGAACATGTAACATGTAACCATAAACTACCGACTCATTAATTAAACATGTAACGTGTAACCATGACCTACCGACTCATCCATTGAACATGTAACATGTAACCTTAACCTATCGATTCATCCATTGAACATGTAACGTGTAACCATAACCTACCGACTCATCCAGTGAACATGTAACGTGTAACCATAACCTACCGACTCATCCATTGAACATGTAACGTGTAACCATAACCTACCAACTCATCCATTGAACATGTAACGTGTAACCATGACCTACCGACTCATCCACTGAACATCTAATGTGCATGACCTACCAACGTATCCATTGAAAATGCAACGTGTAACCATGACCTACCGACTCATCCATTGAACATGTAACGTGTAACCATAACCTACCAAATCATCCATTGAACATGTGACGTGTAACCATAACCTACCGACTCCTCCATTGAGTGTAACCATGACCTACCGACTCATCCATTGAACATGTAACGTGTAACCATGACCCAACGACTCATCCATTGAACATGTAACGTGTAACCATGACCTACCGACTCATCCATTGAACATGTAACGTGAAACCATGACCTACCGACTCATCCATTGAACATGTAATGTGTAACCATAACCTACCGACTCATCCATTGAACATGTAACATGTAACCATAACCTACCGACTCATCCATTGAACATTTAACGTGTAACAATAAACTACCGACTCATCCATTGAACGTGTACCATTTAACCGTAACCTACCGACTCATCCGTTGAACATGTAACGTGTAACCCTGACCTACCGACTCATCCATTAAAACATGTAACGTGTAACCATGACCCACCGACTCATACATTGAGTATGTAACGTGTAACCATAACCTACCGACTCATCCATTAAAACTTGTAACGTGTAACCATGACCTACTGACTCATCCATTGAGTATGTAACGTGTAACCATAACCTACCGACTTATCCATTGAACATGTAACATATAACCAGAACATACCGACTCATCCATTGAACATGTAATGTGTAACCATAACCTACCGACTCATGTAACCATAACCTACCGACTCATCCATTGAACATGTAACGTGTAACCATGACCTACCGACTCATCCACTGAACATGTAACGTGTAATCATGACCTACCGACTCATCCATTGAACATGTAACATCGAACCATGACCTTCCGATACATCCGATGAACATATAACGTGTAACCCTGACCTACTGACTCATCTATTGAACATGTAACGTGTAACCATGACCTACCGACTCATCCATTGAACATGTAACGTGTAACCATAACCTACCGAATCATCCATTGAACATCTAACATGTAACCATAACCTACAGACTCATCCATTGAACATACAACGTGTAACCATAACCTACCGACTCATCCATTGAACATGTAACGTGTACCATGACCTGTCGACTCATCCATTGAATATGTAACGTGTAACCATGACCTACTGACTCATCCATTGAACATGTAACGTGTAACCATGACCTACCGACTCATCCATTGAACATGTAACGTGTAACCATAACCTACCGACTCATCCATTGAACATGTAACGTGTAACCATAACCTACCGACTCATCCATTGAACATTTAACGTGCAACAATAACCTACCGACTCATCCATTGAACATGTACCATGTAACCGTAACCTACCGACTCATCCATTGAACATGTAATGTGTAACCATAACCTACCGACTCATCCATTGAACATGTAACATGTAACCATAACCTACCGACTCATCCATTGAACATTTAACGTGTAACAATAAACTACCGACTCATCCATTGAACGTGTACCATTTAACCGTAACCTACCGACTCATCCGTTGAACATGTAACGTGTAACCCTGACCTACCGACTCATCCATTAAAACATGTAACGTGTAACCATGACCCACCGACTCATACATTGAGTATGTAACGTGTAACCATAACCTACCGACTCATCCATTAAAACATGTAACGTGTAACCATGACCTACTGACTCATCCATTGAGTATGTAACGTGTAACCATAACCTACCGACTTATCCATTGAACATGTAACATATAACCAGAACATACCGACTCATCCATTGAACATGTAACGTGTAACCATAACCTACCGACTCATCCATTGAACATGTAACGTGTAACCATGACCTACCGACTCATCCACTGAACATGTAACGTGTAACCATGACCTACCGACTCATCCATTGAACATGTAACATCGAACCATGACCTTCCGATACATCCGTTGAACATATAACGTGTAACCCTGACCTACTGACTCATCTATTGAACATGTAACGTGTAACCATGACCTACCGACTCATCCATTGAACATGTAACGTGTAACCATAACCTACCGAATCATCCATTGAACATCTAACATGTAACCATAACCTATAGACTCATCCATTGAACATACAACGTGTAACCATAACCTACCGACTCATCCATTGAACATGTAACGTGTATCATGACCTGTCGACTCATCCATTGAATATGTAACGTGTAACCATGACCTACTGACTCATCCATTGAGTGTAACCATGACCTACCGACTCATCCATTGAACATGTAACGTGTAACCATAACCTACCAAATCATCCATTGAACATGTAACGTGTAACCATAACCTACTGACTCCTCCATTGAGTGTAACCATGACCTACCGACTCATCCATTGAACATGTAACGTGTAACCATGACCCAACGACTCATCCATTGAACATGTAACGTGTAACCATGACCTACCGACTCATCCATTGAACATGTAACGTGAAACCATGACCTATCGACTCATCCATTGAACATGTAATGTGTAACCATAACCTACCGACTCATCCATTGAACATGTAACATGTAACCATAACCTACCGACTCATCCATTGAACATTTAACGTGTAACAATAAACTACCGACTCATCCATTGAACGTGTACCATTTAACCGTAACCTACCGACTCATCCGTTGAACATGTAACGTGTAACCCTGACCTACCGACTCATCCATTAAAACATGTAACGTGTAACCATGACCCACCGACTCATACATTGAGTATGTAACGTGTAACCATAACCTACCGACTCATCCATTAAAACATGTAACGTGTAACCATGACCTACTGACTCATCCATTGAGTATGTAACGTGTAACCATAACCTACCGACTTATCCATTGAACATGTAACATATAACCAGAACATACCGACTCATCCATTGAACATGTAACGTGTAACCATAACCTACCGACTCATGTAACCATAACCTACCGACTCATCCATTGAACATGTAACGTGTAACCATGACCTACCGACTCATCCACTGAACATGTAACGTGTAACCATGACCTACCGACTCATCCATTGAACATGTAACATCGAACCATGACCTTCCGATACATCCGTTGAACATATAACGTGTAACCCTGACCTACTGACTCATCTATTGAACATGTAACGTGTAACCATGACCTACCGACTCATCCATTGAACATGTAACGTGTAACCATAACCTACCGAATCGTCCATTGAACATCTAACATGTAACCATAACCTACAGACTCATCCATTGAACATACAACGTGTAACCATAACCTACCGACTCATCCATTGAACATGTAACGTGTACCATGACCTGTCGACTCATCCATTGAATATGTAACGTGTAACCATGACCTACTGACTCATCCATTGAACATGTAACGTGTAACCATAACCTACCGACTCATCCATTGAACATGTAACGTGTAACCATAACCTACCGACTCATCCATTGAACATTTAACGTGCAACAATAACCTACCGACTCATCCATTGAACATGTACCATGTAACCGTAACCTACCGACTCATCCATTGAACATGTAATGTGTAACCATAACCTACCGACTCATCCATTGAACATGTAACATGTAACCATAACCTACCGACTCATCCATTGAACATTTAACGTGTAACAATAAACTACCGACTCATCCATTGAACGTGTACCATTTAACCGTAACCTACCGACTCATCCGTTGAACATGTAACGTGTAACCCTGACCTACCGACTCATCCATTAAAACATGTAACGTGTAACCATGACCCACCGACTCATACATTGAGTATGTAACGTGTAACCATAACCTACCGACTCATCCATTAAAACATGTAACGTGTAACCATGACCTACTGACTCATCCATTGAGTATGTAACGTGTAACCATAACCTACCGACTTATCCATTGAACATGTAACATATAACCAGAACATACCGACTCATCCATTGAACATGTAACGTGTAACCATAACCTACCGACTCATCCATTGAACATGTAACGTGTAACCATGACCTACCGACTCATCCACTGAACATGTAACGTGTAACCATGACCTACCGACTCATCCATTGAACATGTAACATCGAACCATGACCTTCCGATACATCCGTTGAACATATAACGTGTAACCCTGACCTACTGACTCATCTATTGAACATGTAACGTGTAACCATGACCTACCGACTCATCCATTGAACATGTAACGTGTAACCATAACCTACCGAATCATCCATTGAACATCTAACATGTAACCATAACCTACAGACTCATCCATTGAACATACAACGTGTAACCATAACCTACCGACTCATCCATTGAACATGTAACGTGTATCATGACCTGTCGACTCATCCATTGAATATGTAACGTGTAACCATGACCTACTGACTCATCCATTGAGTGTAACCATGACCTACCGACTCATCCATTGAACATGTAACGTGTAACCATAACCTACCAAATCATCCATTGAACATGTAACGTGTAACCATAACCTACTGACTCCTCCATTGAGTGTAACCATGACCTACCGACTCATCCATTGAACATGTAACGTGTAACCATGACCCAACGACTCATCCATTGAACATGTAACGTGTAACCATGACCTACCGACTCATCCATTGAACATGTAACGTGAAACCATGACCTACCGACTCATCCATTGAACATGTAATGTGTAACCATAACCTACCGACTCATCCATTGAACATGTAACATGTAACCATAACCTACCGACTCATCCATTGAACATTTAACGTGTAACAATAAACTACCGACTCATCCATTGAACGTGTACCATTTAACCGTAACCTACCGACTCATCCGTTGAACATGTAACGTGTAACCCTGACCTACCGACTCATCCATTAAAACATGTAACGTGTAACCATGACCCACCGACTCATACATTGAGTATGTAACGTGTAACCATAACCTACCTACTCATCCATTAAAACATGTAACGTGTAACCATGACCTACTGACTCATCCATTGAGTATGTAACGTGTAACCATAACCTACCGACTTATCCATTGAACATGTAACATATAACCAGAACATACCGACTCATCCATTGAACATGTAACGTGTAACCATAACCTACCGACTCATGTAACCATAACCTACCGACTCATCCATTGAACATGTAACGTGTAACCATGACCTACCGACTCATCCACTGAACATGTAACGTGTAACCATGACCTACCGACTCATCCATTGAACATGTAACATCGAACCATGACCTTCCGATACATCCGTTGAACATATAACGTGTAACCCTGACCTACTGACTCATCTATTGAACATGTAACGTGTAACCATGACCTACCGACTCATCCATTGAACATGTAACGTGTAACCATAACCTACCGAATCGTCCATTGAACATCTAACATGTAACCATAACCTACAGACTCATCCATTGAACATACAACGTGTAACCATAACCTACTGACTCATCCATTGAACATGTAACGTGTACCATGACCTG
This sequence comes from Glebionis coronaria, assembly GCA_025667525.1. NCBI lineage: Eukaryota > Viridiplantae > Streptophyta > Magnoliopsida > Asterales > Asteraceae > Glebionis > Glebionis coronaria. The sequence goes on along the minus strand of CM046879.1, from coordinate 247,183,813 downwards.
TCGACTCATCCATTGAATATGTAACGTGTAACCATGACCTACTGACTCATCCATTGAACATGTAACGTGTAACCATGACCTACCGACTCATCCATTGAACATGTAACGTGTAACCATAACCTACCGACTCATCCATTGAACATGTAACGTGTAACCATAACCTACCGACTCATCCATTGAACATTTAACGTGCAACAATAACCTACCGACTCATCCATTGAACATGTACCATGTAACCGTAACCTACCGACTCATCCATTGAACATGTAATGTGTAACCATAACCTACCGACTCATCCATTGAACATGTAACATGTAACCATAACCTACCGACTCATCCATTGAACATTTAACGTGTAACAATAAACTACCGACTCATCCATTGAACGTGTACCATTTAACCGTAACCTACCGACTCATCCATTGAACATGTAACGTGTAACCCTGACCTACCGACTCATCCATTAAAACATGTAACGTGTAACCATGACCCACCGACTCATACATTGAGTATGTAACGTGTAACCATAACCTACCGACTCATCCATTAAAACATGTAACGTGTAACCATGACCTACTGACTCATCCATTGAGTATGTAACGTGTAACCATAACCTACCGACTTATCCATTGAACATGTAACATATAACCAGAACATACCGACTCATCCATTGAACATGTAACGTGTAACCATAACCTACCGACTCATCCATTGAACATGTAACGTGTAACCATGACCTACCGACTCATCCACTGAACATGTAACGTGTAACCATGACCTACCGACTCATCCATTGAACATGTAACATCGAACCATGACCTTCCGATACATCCGTTGAACATATAACGTGTAACCCTGACCTACTGACTCATCTATTGAACATGTAACGTGTAACCATGACCTACCGACTCATCCATTGAACATGTAACGTGTAACCATAACCTACCGAATCATCCATTGAACATCTAACATGTAACCATAACCTACAAACTCATCCATTGAACATACAACGTGTAACCATAACCTACCGACTCATCCATTAAACATGTAACGTGTACCATGACCTGTCGACTCATCCATTGAATATGTAACGTGTAACCATGACCTACTGACTCATCCATTGAACATGTAACGTGTAACCATGACCTACCGACTCATCCATTGAACATGTAACGTGTAACCATAACCTACCGACTCATCCATTGAACATGTAACGTGTAACCATAACCTACCGACTCATCCATTGAACATTTAACGTGCAACAATAACCTACCGACTCATCCATTGAACATGTACCATGTAACCGTAACCTACCGACTCATCCATTGAACATGTAACGTGTAACCTTGACCTACCGACTCAACTATTAAAACATGTAACGTGTAACCATGACCCACCGACTCATCCATTGAGTATGTAACGTGTAACCATAACCTACCGACTCATCCATTAAAACATGTAACGTGTAACCATTACCTAGTGACTCATCCATTGAGTATGTAACGTGTAACCATAACCTAACGACTTATCCATTGAACATGTAACGTATAACAAGAACCTACCGACTCATCTATTGAACATGTAACGTGTAACCATAACCTACCGACTCATCCATTGAACATGTAATGTGTAACCATAACCTACCGACTCATCCATTGAACATGTAACGTGTAACCATGACCTACCGACTCATCTATTGAACATGTAACATGTAACCATGACCTTCCGATACATCCATTGAACATATAACGTGTAACCATGACCTACCGACTCATCCATTGAACATGTAACGTGTAACCATGACCTACCGACTCATCCATTGAACATGTAACGTGTAACCATAACCTACCGAATCATCCATTGAACATCTAACATGTAACCATAACCTACAAACTCATCCATTGAACATGTAACGTGTAACCATAACCTACCGACTCATCCATTGAACATGTAACGTGTACCATGACCTGTCGACTCATCCATTGAACATGTAACGTGTAACCATGACCTACCGACTCATCCATTGAACATGTAACGTGTAACCATGACCTACCAACTCATCCATTGATCATGTAACGTGTAAACATGACCTACCGACTCATCTATTGAACATGTAACGTGTAACCATGACCTACCGATTCATCCATTAAACATGTAATCTGTAACTATAACCTACCGACTCATCCATTGAACATCTAACGTGTACCCATAACCTATCGACTCATCCATTGAAAATCTAACGTGTAACCATAACCTACCGACTCATCCATTGAACAAGTAACGTGTAACCATAATCTACTGACTCATCCATTGAACATGTAACGTGTAACCATGACCTACCGACTCATCCATTGAACATGTAACGTGTATCCATGACCTACTGACTCATCTATTGAACATGTAATGTGTAACCATGACCTACCGACTCATCCATTGAACATGTAACATGTAACCATAACCTACCGACTCATCAATTAAACATGTAACGTGTAACCATGACCTACCGAATCATCCATTGTACATCTAACGTGGAACCTTAACCTACCGACTCATCCATTAAACATGTAATCTGTAACTATAACCTACCGACTCATCCATTAAAACATGTAACGTGTAACCATGACCTAGTGACTCATCCATTGAGTATGTAACGTGTAACCATAACCTAACGACTTATCCATTGAACATGTAACGTATAACAAGAACCTACCGACTCATCTATTGAATATGTAACGTGTAACCATAACCTACCGACTCATCCATTGAACATGTAATGTGTAACCATAACCTACCGACTCATCCATTGAACATGTAACGTGTAACCATGACCTACCGATTCATCTATTGAACATGTAACATGTAACCATGACCTTCCGATACATCCATTGAACATATAACGTGTAACCATGACCTACCGACTCATCCATTGAACATGTAACGTGTAACCATGACCTACCGACTCATCCATTGAACATGTAACGTGTAACCATAACCTACCGAATCATCCATTGAACATCTAACATGTAACCATAACCTACAAACTCATCCATTGAACATGCAACGTGTAACCATAACCTACCGACTCATCCATTGAACATGTAACGTGTACCATGACCTGTCGACTCATCCATTGAACATGTAACGTGTAACCATGACCTACCGACTCATCCATTGAACATGTAACGTGTAACCATGACCTACCAACTCATCCATTGATCATGTAACGTGTAAACATGACCTACCGACTCATCTATTGAACATGTAACGTGTAACCATGACCTACCGATTCATCCATTAAACATGTAATCTGTAACTATAACCTACCGACTCATCCATTGAACATCTAACGTGTACCCATAACCTATCGACTCATCCATTGAAAATCTAACGTGTAACCATAACCTACCGACTCATCCATTGAACAAGTAACGTGTAACCATAACCTACTGACTCATCCATTGAACATGTAACGTGTAACCATGACCTATCGACTCATCCATTGAACATGTAACGTGTATCCATGACCTACTGACTCATCTATTGAACATGTAATGTGTAACCATGACCTACCGACTCATCCATTGAACATGTAACATGTAACCATAACCTACCGACTCATCAATTAAACATGTAACGTGTAACCATGACCTACCGAATCATCCATTGTACATCTAACGTGTAACCTTAACCTACCGACTCATCTATTAAACATGTAATCTGTAACTATAACCTACCGACTCATCCATTGAACATCTAACGTGTACCCATAACCTATCGACTCATCCATTGAAAATCTAACGTGTAACCATAACCTACCGACTCATCCATTGAACAAGTAACGTGTAACCATAACCTACCGACTCATCCATTGAACATGTAACGTGTAACCATGACCTACCGACTCATCCATTGAATATGTAACGTGTATCCATGACCTACTGACTCATCTATTGAACATGTAATGTGTAACCATGACCTACCGACTCATCCATTGAACATGTAACATGTAACCATAACCTACCGACTCATCAATTAAACATGTAACGTGTAACCATGACCTACCGAATCATCCATTGTACATCTAACGTGTAACCTTAACCTACCGACTTATCCTATGAACATGTAACGTATAAACATAACCTACCGACTCATCCATTGAACATGTAACGTGTAACCATAACCTACCGACTCATCCATTGAACATGTAACGTGTAACCATAACCTACCGACTCATCCATTGAACATGTAACTTGTAACCATGACCTACCGACTCATCCATTGAACATGTAACGTGTAACCATGACCTACCAACTCATCCACTTAACATCTAACATGCATGACCTACCGACTCATCCATTGAACATGCAACCTGTAACCATGACCTACCGACTCATCCATTGAACATGTAACGTATAACCATAACCTACCGAATCTTCCATTGAACATTTAACGTGAACCATAAATGATGTAATATTTTTACTACCCATTAGGAAAAGAGCGTAAAAGTGGCAAGTATTAAGTGTCGATTTAGGAAAACCAAGCACTAATGACCAAATTAAGTTCAAGTTCGTTTCCCATGGAGGCAAGTATGTTGTGTAACAATTGATTAATGATTGTGATAATGTTTATGAAGAAAGAAAGATAGAAAAGAGATTAGAAAAGAATGACGGTTAAGATTATGAATTAAAATAAGACGAAGTCGTGTACGTAAAACCGTAAAAAGTGACTACTTTAAAAAATTAACCTAAAAATTCCTAGAAAATTGAAATAAATCAAAAAAATGTAACTAGAGTTTACAGTTAATTAAAAATCACTCAGGCCTTTTAGTTAATTAAATATTAATTTTTAATGCTAATTAAAGCCCAAAAAATAAATTTAATTAACAAAAACCCTAAAATGAGATTTTTTAACTTGTAAACCTCTAAAATGACTTAAATAATTTAAGAACTATTTTTGAAAATTTTTAAAATTAATAAAACTATTTAAAAATAATTAAAAACTATAAAAACTTAAAATAATTCTAAAAATTAATCTAATGACACTAAAATTAATCTAAAAATTTTTAAATTCCTAACTTAATGTATTTGAACTAGGAAAAAATAAAAGCTTGCAAAAATCTAAAATTTAATTTTTAATAATAAAATATTAATAAAAATTTAAAATTTATAAAAATTTCTAAAAAATTGCAAACTAGTTTATTTTAACCTAAATAACACAAAAATGAACTTCAAATTACCTAAGTACCCCTAATGGGCCTTAAAATGGGAGAAAAACCCAAACAGTCTACTTAATGGGCTTAATTTAGGCCCAATAAGCAAAAGTGATCCGATTAAGCCCAAAACTTCCTACTTGACTCAAAGTTTGATTTTAAGCACAAAACTCTGAAGGCCCAAAAGCTGAAAATGTGCTTATCACAGCTTAATAAGTCAACAACTTATTCTTAATGGGCTTTTGGGCCCATTAAGCCATAAGCTAATGCCATAAGCTCTAATTCGACACACAAGCTTCTTTTGGGATACTTAAGAGATCTGTGAAAAGAAATTTTGAAAAAGCCCAAGAAATAAGCCTGAAATAAGCAAAAGCTCTCTTCACAAAACGACAAAATAATCGTTTTTGAGTTCTAGGCTACCACAAGTGCTTATTCAAGTTACAAAAGGTTTTAAATGACTTAATTAAGCATAATAATCAAAAAGTTTTCCAATAAGCACACTGAATAAGCTAGAATAAGCAAATAAGCACTTATGTAAAAGTCAAACTGTTTAGTTTTCTAGTCAAACTTAAAAGTCAAACCCTAATATGCTCCAGTTTAGTTCAATGGGTCAAATAAGGAAGATCTATCACAAAAAATAAGTTGTTGTAAGTCTGGATAAGCCAAAATGGCTTATGAATAAACTGTTGATCAAATAACACTAGCAGTGGCTAGTTTCAGGGGTCAGGAGTTCCCACTGATTAACTTTCTTGACTTTTTGTCTTATGTGACTTTTTGTTGGATTCAAGTTAAGCAAACGCACCCAAGTAATCAGTGGATCACAAGGAGTCAATAACAATAATAAAATCACAAATTCACCAAGCCAATTAGTACAGTTTAATCAAAACATCCACAGACATGCACCAGACATGAACACAAGCAGTTATGAACTTAATAAGAAGATTTAGCAAGAATAAGCCAACCAAATTGAACCAAATGCAGACAACAGCTTATATTAATTCAAATGAACATAAATAAACAGGTTTCTTGCAATGATTCAAAGTTCAGACCAAGATTCAAGCCAATGAAAGTTACTGATGAACGAGAACAAGTAGATTTGATACTTTGCTGATATACTTGACCACAAGACCAGATTCAAACCATAAAATCTTCTTAACAGGTTATATAAACTTTGTTTAATCACTTGTTACCCCTAAGCATGCATACAATCTATATGTTTCAAAAATCTTAGGTCAAAACAAGCTGATTTCAACTTTTTATAGCACAATTAAGATTTTGATGTTCAAAAGCCAAGAACTTGCAGTAATTAGCATACAACCAAGTATTTATCAGATTCCAACCCAAATAACCAACAAACAATAACTCAAATCTAATTTGTAAACTTAAACAGGTTAACCCAAACACCCCTTAACTTTTTCAATCCAAGATTTAACAAAGTAAGTGTGTGATGCAATGTTACCCAAGCCCAATCTAACACAATAACATCAATATTATGCAGTATCAAGCAATTTTAAGCCACAAGAACAACAAGTATAACAGCAGAACACAAAATCATCAAAAATCAAGACTTTTATCAGATTTTGGGTAAAGGGGCTCAAACCTCATGAATGTACATCCACACTCATGAATTTTTGAGCTAATGTGCCTAGCAAAACAAGGCACAAGCTTCCACAACAACCCTGCTAAGATTCTACAAGGTTAGAGCACAATTCATATAAAACATAAAGATGAAAAATCTTGATTAATGCAACATTTGTACCCACTTCTTATTTATTCCTAAACCACAAGCTCCCAACACCTTGATAATCTTCTTATCAGGGTGTATAGATCACTTGTAATCCAAAAAATTCAAGAATGTAACAAAGACTTAGCAAAATATCAAGTTTGTGAGAAAACTTGGCAATTTCTTGCACAAGGTTTAAAAACAGGTTTTAAGATTCAAACAACACAAACATATATCAATAGCAAGCAATGAATTAAGTTGGCACTTAGAATTCATCACACAATATCAAACACATTTCATTAAGATTGAACAAGGATTTACAGATTTGTTGACCAAAGGAAAACCAAGAGCAGGGCTAAATGTTACAATCTTAATGCCTTATATATGCTACATGAGTTCTAGGAAAGTAATAAAAATGTAAACCCTAATGTGTAGAAGTCCCAATTTTCCCTTGAGGGTTTTGAAAATCTGCATATCATGTGAAATTATCTTGGTAGTATATGTGAGGTGTAAAGGTTGGAATTTGATCAAGGGTCCCAAGTGAGCTTAAGTTTGAAGCAAGGTTGTGGGGCGTTGGATGGCTGGGATATTTTGGCAGTTTCTTCAAAAACGTGTGTGGGGTGGTTTATCATGTGAGCTTGGAGATGATGAGGTGTCAAAGTTAAGGTGTGGATTATGATTATGGCCACCTTAATCTTAAATCTGGAAGGTTTGGGGGTTTAATTTTTGCTTAATCAAAAACCCCTAATCTTATGTTCTTGGTGAACAGTATAGGTTTTGATCCAGATTTTAGTTTAAATATGTGTTAGGCGCGTGTTTTAACTTAATATTAATTAAGTTAACGGTTTAGGGTGAGTGGGATGTGAGGTAGCAAAAGGGAGAGGTGTGATTGGTTAGTGGGATTTGGTGGGTGAGGTGGCAGGCTGTGGTTGGTCTAGGTAAGGTTTATGTCTGCCCAAGTTTAACCCTCATTATTTCCTTCCTTCTTTATATGTTGTTAAATAGCATGAAATCCGAATCCCTTTGTTATTGAACTTTCATTCTTTAGACTTTTGCCCCAAAACTTTTACAAAAGTACTTTCACGGGTATTTCTTGCTAATTCATGATTCTTGAAGGGCTGTTTTGGCATTTTATTCAAAGTTTATGGTCTTGACTTGTATGATTGACTTCTTGGAGGAATAATATTGACAAGTATTCATATTTGAGGGACCATTCTTGCAAATTCTTCAAAGTGGAGGGCCCTTTTTGTAAATTTGACAAACTTTAAGGACCAATCTTGTAATTATGAATAAACAAGGGTTTAAAGTGTCAATTCTTCAATATTGGAGGACCCTTCTTGTACAATCTTCATTTCTTCAAGGGTTATTCTTGAAAAATCTCCATTAGGTCTTGGTTCATTGTGCGGCTTCGTTTCCCGTGTTGGTTTTTGCTTGTTTCTTGTGTCTTTTGTCATTTTCTTAGTATCCGTGCCTAAAATACACATGTAACAAACAGAAGCATATATTTGGCATATTTCATGATATTTTATGCATTTTAAGCCTATTTTGGACGATGAGACTATGTATAAAATCAGTCTCATCACTCCCCCATACTAAACCATTGTTGTGCCCTCACGCAATGTAATACAAGGAGTTTACCTTGTAAGAAAACGTTATCGTCCGATCTTTTCGAATTGACTATTGGTTCAAAGTGCGACTCAATTGTTCTTGGTGGAAATGAAAATGGTTTGGTTTTTTTATCTATTTTACACTAATAGCAAGTGAATGTAAATGTCGTTAAGTAAAGTAGAAGTTTAAAGATTATACTAAAATAACGAGTTAAAAATAAATGCTTGAAAATTTAATGGCAATATAAGAAAAATACTTGAACACTAAATAAAACTAACACTTGGAAACTTTTGTAGAAACATGAACTCATCCAATCGGAATATGCTAAAAGTGAGTGATCGGAATAATGGGAAAGGCACTAATCAGAATGTAATAAACGACTACTGATCGGAATGATGTAAACGGTGCAATCGGAATGTGGGAAACAAGCCCCAATCGGAATGTTGCCAAATCCCTCAATCGGAATATCTCAGAAATAATGCCGATCGGAATACTGGGGAAAGTACTAATCAGAATGTTTAGAAAAACATCCGATCGGAATGTAACCAATATCACACAATCGGAATATGCTCAAAACCCTAATCCGGTCACTACGATCGGAATAATGGGTGCTAATCAGAAAACAGAAACCCTTTTCCGATTTGGAGATCGGAAAGAGGGGAATGGGGTCTTGGTCGGAATGTAACGATCGGAAAGGGGTTTAGACCCTTTCCGATTTATGAGGGATTCGAAATAAGCCAAGCAATAAGCTATTATGATAAGCTTATCACCAAAACCAGAACGAATCAATAATGAAACGGATCAAATAAGCACTAATAACAACTTATCCAAACTTAAAATAAACAAACTTTTAAATCAAACCATAAAAATATGAAGTTTTAAAGAAAACTTTTAAAAAGTGAATAAGGTAAACATATAAATAAGCCAATAAGCACAAGAATCTTAAAGCTTAATCGAATGAAAGCTTATGTAGGACAAAAAGATTAACTTTTTAAGCACGAAATCATTAAGAACAACACGGATCAAATGAAATTCGCACCAAAATCAATCTAAAAATCAATGAAAGGTAGAATGAGATGAAAGATTAAAAGCTTAACTATAACTTGATTAATGAAATCAACAATACAAAAATGTTTAATCTTGAAAGATTAAAGGAAAGAAAGATGAAACTTAGTGAGAGAAAGTGGAGAACTTTCTCTCTCTACAAACTAGAAAGAAAAGTGAAAAAATGAAAACTAAAACTAAAAACTAACCACCCTCCTAATGTGTATTAGGAGGGTATTTAAAGGAAATGGAAGGAGTGCATGTGTTGCATCTTCTTTCTTTCTTTATGTCTTCTCGACTCGATTTAATTCTTTGTCTTTTCTCAACGTCGTCTCGGGATTTGAACTTGTCTTGATAATTTTCTTCTTTAATTTAGACTTGAGTTCTTCGACTTCATTAAACTTCCGTCTTTAGACTTTTTCTTCGATAAATCTTCAGAATAGGCCTTGGACTTCCGTTCTTTTTGCACTCTTGATCTTTTGACTTCGTCTTTTCCTGTTTTCTTCGATAAAAGCCCGTGAAAGCCCGTGTTTTCTTCCTTTTTCATCTTTTGGTCCTAAAACACAATAAAAACACAAACCACGCACAATTCCGACTTTTAAGACATAAATCACACGTTTTGGTCTTGTTATTATTGGAAATAAGTGGTAAAAGGATAAGTGTTTTCACACTTATTAAATCCCCTACACTTGACCATTACAATGCCCTCATGCAATGCATTAATTTTAAAGCATGGTTTACATTTTCCATCATAACTAACCTACCTTGGCCTTTATTAAATACTAAACATAAAAAGATAAAAACAAGTAAAGAAATTAAAGACTTACATTGAGTTTTGAAAGCCATGAACGTTTATCATCCTCATGTTTCACGTTCCCCATACCAAGCTTAAAGACGAGATCATTGTTATTATAAGTTAGCAGACTAACACGAATTCATGTGGGCCAATTATTTACATAGACTCCCTTATTCCTAGGTGTATCTCTTATATTTTATTTTTGTCTTGAATGATCACGAGGATGCATTGTTTGACTTATTTCGATAGTTATTTAGGCCGAAAATAAAGTGAACGATTTAATCAATAGTTAGCTAAAGGACAAAATCTTTTAAAACTGCTTCTCGGGACCTCATAAAGTTCATATCTTTGCATAAATCGCTTCGCGATTTGAGACCATTCTCGGACCGATATTTGGCAGTGACTTCACACTTCAAATCTTTGAGAGACGTTCTTGAAATTATGGTCTTCTCTTCATAATAGGAATTTCTTCACTTGAAGTTTTGAGAGATTCTTCATCTTTGGACCACGACTTCTTCATTTTTCTCCAATCTATATTTTTAACTTTGATATACAACGATCCGCCTCCTTGTAGGACTTGGATCTATTTATCCTCATACCTTGTTAGGGCCTTTTTGGATAGACTTCTCCATGATCTTTAGGGTAGTATTTGCTTTTCGTCGTGTGTCTCGATCCTTCATATTGATTTTTGATAAATGTTTCTTCACATCACTTTTGGATCTTTAGCAACAAAATGTAGCCCTCATGCCTTGTTAGGGCCTTTTCGGACTCGCCAATCTTCGCATCCCGCTTCAATAAGTTATGACTTGGCTATGAACTCTAATCTGTACTGATCAACTTTTAAACGATCTTGGGCTAGAAGCTAAGTAACCTTTTAAATCGTACAACCTTATTTATTGCAGATAAATTTATTAACAAGCGAAGGGAGAATAGGCTTATAATTAACTCACATAAATTCACGAAAGAATACCAAACTTATAATTGACTCTATCATCTCTCGTCCTCCACAGTTTAAAATCTCAAGGAATGAGACTCGTGGATGCTTAGCCTATTAAATCAAAGTTTTGGGTTTTCGAGTCAGCTATTGGATCTTGCAAATTCTTAGACTTTTTCATGTTTAGAAATCGCATTTTAAAGTTCCCTTGCTAAACAACTCTCTAGGATCAATTATAGGAACTTGCGAAAAGTTCTTGTTCTTAACCCGTGAGAGTTAAGACTTTCGCGTTTTATAGCTCCCTATATAAAAGCCTAGCAAAACTTGACTTAAACACGTTAAGGATACTAGCTAGAGTAAACTTAGATAAGTAAACTCGGGTTGAGTCAAAATGTTCACGACTAAGAAAAATTTAAAACCACTTTACTGAAAATTTATTCTAGCAATGGAAAGGAAATAAACATAATAAAGGAAAATACAACTATACAACTAGGCCAAAATAGATTAAAAATTTTGAAAAATGTCGAAAAATAAAATTTTCCGGTTAAAATGAGGGCAAATTCATGGAAAAGACCACTTACTTCGATAGAAGTCCCCCCTACACTTGAGATAAACATTGTCCTCAATGTTTAAGCATGTGGGAGTAAACTCCCCTACACTTAGGACATTGTGCACTTTGTTTAAATCTTGCTAAGAAAAGGACACCTATATTGAATTCAATGTGAACATATAAGATATGAAATATTGAATCACAAGAGTTTAGGATAGAACCGGGAAGATGGGAACATGGTATCACGGTTCGTCAAAAGTCATTAAGATGCTCTTTGAAGCTTTTAATCCCTGCACAGCACAAGAAACAAGACAACAAACATATACGGGGCTCCCCCTACACTTATTATGAAAGCAGTAAAGGATAGAGCACGGGTTGCCTCCCGAGAAGCGCTTGTTTTTGTTCACCGAGTCACGAGCCTGACTTGACCCAAATTTAGTTCATGGGAAACATGGTGAGAGATGGAATCATCTCATGAGAGATGTCCTCACCAAAGTACAGCTTCAAACGCTGGCCATTCACCTTGAAATTGGGCCCATTTGGCTGAGAAAGCTCAATGGTCCCATATGGAAAGACTTTGGCGACGGTGAATGGACCAGACCAGTGGCTCTTCAACTTGCCCGAGAAGATCTTCAACCGAGAGTTAAAAAGTAAGACTTGATCACCAACATGGAACTCTCGGTTCTTAATTCTAGCATCGTGGATGATCTTGGTCTTCTCCTTTAGCTCGTTTAGTTGAAACTTGCGATGATCACCGGCTTTGTTGATGTCGAAATTAGCCCACTTCAAGGCCCAGTACGCCTTGTGTTCCTGCTCGATAGGGAGGTAGCATGCTTTCCCGTACACAAGACGATAAGGTGTACAACCGATCGGGGTCTTGTAAGCACTACGGAAAGACCACAGAGCATCATCTAACTTATCGGCCCACGCGGCACGATGCTCTCCCACAGTACGCTCCAAAATTCTCTTTAGTCCGCGGTTGGAAATCTCGGCTTGACCGTTGGTTTGGGGATGATAAGCGGTGGAAAGACGGTGATTGACACCGTACTTAGCCATGACTCTTGCAAATTGATCATTGCAAAAATGAGTCCCGCGGTCACTGATAATAGCACGAGGAACACCGAATCGAGAAAAGAGCTGCTTCAAAAAGTTCACAACCACCCTCGCATCGTTCGTTGGGAGAGCCTTAGCTTCAACCTATTTAGAAACGTAATCAACTACGACGAGGATGTACTTGTTCCCTTTAGATGATGGAAATGGCCCCATAAAGTCGATGCCCCATACATCAAAGATTTCACATTCTTGTATGAAATTTTGAGGCATCTCATCTTTATGTGTGATCTTGCCTTGTCTTTGGAAAGCATCACAATGTTTAACCATATCGTGAGCGTCACGAGAGATGGTGGGCCAATAGAATCCAGAGTCGAATACTTTCTTCGCGGTGTAATTAGGACCAAAGTGACCACCGGTGGGTCCTTTATGGCAAGCGTCAAGGATTTGTACCGCTGTCGGCCAATCAACACATCGACGAATAATCAGATCCGCACATTGTTTGAAAAGGTAAGGGTCGTCCCAGAAATAATGTTCAATATCCTTAAAGAACTTTTTCTTTTGTTGGGACGTGAGCCCTTCCTTGAGAATCCCACCCGCTAAGTAGTTTGCAATGTCCGCAAACCACGGGGTGTCATCGAGATTAGAATTGATAGACATTAAGGCCTCAAGGGGAAAAGAGTCATTGATCTCTTTGTTCGGATGATCCCCTTTATAAGGATCCTCAAGTCTACTGAGATGATCTGCGGCTAGGTTTTCGGCTCCCTTCTTATCACGAATTTCAATGTTGAATTTTTGAAGGAGCAAAACCCAACGAAGAAGTCTTGGCTTAGAATCTTACTTAGTCATCAAGTACTTCAACGCGGAATGATTGATATACACGATGGTGGTAGAAAGGACAAGATAGGGGCGAAATTTTTCAAAAGCATAGACAACAGCTAAAAGCTCTTTTTCGGTTGTCGTATAATGCAATTGATCCCCTGTCATTGTCTTGCTAGCATAGTGGATTGGTTGGAAGTGTTTATTCACTCTTTGGCCCAAAACCGCTCCAATAGCAAAGTCGATAGCATCACACATCAACTCAAAAGGTAGCTCCCAATTAGGGGTAACCAAGACCGGTGCCTTAGTTAGCTTATCCTTAAGAAGATTGAAGGATGCAAGACACTCTATGGAAAAGATGAAAGGAGTATCTTTTTCCAAGAGGTGGGTCATCGGGCGAGCGATTTTAGAAAAATCTTAGATGAATCGACGATAGAAGCCCGCATGACCGAGGAAACTTATCACACCCTTCACGGTTGAAGGTGGAGGCAATTTAGCAATAACATCGACTTTAGCACGGTCCACTTCAAGACCGACTTTGGAGATTTTGTGTCCTAGCACGATGCCCTCTTTTACCATGAAATGGCATTTTTCCTAATTTAGAACAAGGCGAGTGTCTTCACACCGCTTAAGCATACGTTCTAAATTGGCAAGGCAAGCGGAGAAAGAATCGCCATAAACCGAGAAATCATCCATGAAGACTTCCATAGTTTCTTCAACCATGTCATGGAAGATAGCCATCATACACCTTTGGAATGTCCCAGAAGCATTGCATAAACCGAAAGGCATGCGTTTGTAAGCAAATGTTCCGTAGGGACAAGTGAATGTGGTTTTCTCTTGGTTTTTGGGATCGATGGGAATTTGGAAATACCCGGAGAAAGCGTCTAAGAAGCAGTAATAGTCATTACCCGCTAGACGTTCAAGCATTTGGTCCATGAAAGGAAGGGGAAAATGATCCTTTCTCGTAGCATCATTGAGTTTGCGGTAGTCTATACAAACTCTCCACCCTGTAACGAGACGAGTAGGAATCAACTCGTTGTTTTCATTGGGAACAACGGTGATTCCGCCCTTCTTAGGCACACAATGGACGGGACTAACCCACGGTGAATCCGAGATAGGATAGATCATTCCCGCATCAAGAAGTTTGATAACCTCTTTTTTGATTACGTCATGGATCTTAGGATTCACCCTTCTTTGGCTTTGAATAGTGGGTTTGAAGTCGTCCTCCATGAGAATTTTGTGTGTGCAGAAGTGAGGATCAATTCCACGAATATCGGAGATCTTCCAAGCAATCGCTTTCTTGTGATTTTTCAACACGGCGATAAGTCTGGATTTTTCTTCATCTTTCAGGTCCTTTGCGATGATAACCGGTAACGTCTTGTTGTCTTCAAGGAAAACGTACTCGAGATGAGACGGAAGATCCTTAAGCTCTAAATCCGGAGGATTTTCGATGGACGGCGTAGTCAACTTCGGCTCATCGGTAGAGATATCCTTAGGAGATGGTGTAGAAGTTTGGTCCTCATTGAGAAGTTTCTCAATGGTACGAATGTCTTCATCCCAATCGGTGGGAGAACCATCATACTTAAGATCGAGAGGACCCAAGCTAGCTTCAAAATCATCCAAGTCACTTTCTCCAAAAGAAGTCAATGACGGAGCAATTGAGGCAACGGTCTCAACATTGGGTAGAGAAGAAGAACCACTTTTACAAGCGTCTTTGAAATGTTCTTCACAAGCCTCATCAAGAACATCAATGAAATTAACACTCTCGTTTTCCGAAGGCTGCTTAGAAAGTTTACCCATGTTGAAGACGATTTTATCGTCACCAACTCTCATGATTAATTCGCCAGCGGCTACATCAATGAGAGTGCGACCGGTCCTCAGAAATGGACGTCCAACGATTAATGGAACGCGGGGATCCATCTCGTAGTCAACGACAACAAAATCCGCCGGGAAGGTGAATTTGTCGACACCAACGAAGACGTCTTCGGCTATACCCACTGGATAAGCAACCGTACGGTTAGCTAATTCCAAAGTCATTCGTCTGGGGACTAGCTCGGGGAGAGATAATTGCTTCCAAACACTTAATGGCATTAAGTTAATACTGGCACCTAGATCGGCTAGGGCCATGCAATTCTCTACTCCCGGGAAGTTGCAAGGAATCAAGAAACGACCCGGATCACCAAGTTTGGTGGGCAATTTCCTTAAGAGCACTGCGGAGCAGTTCTCATTAAGTTGGGTCTGAGCAATATCGAGAAGTTTCTCCTTATCACTGAGAAGATCTTTAAACATTTTAGCGTATTTGGGCATGTGAGCGAGAGCCTCAGCAAAGGAGATATTGAAATTCAGTTGTTTGAACATTTTAAGGAAGTTCGAAACCTGGATATCATCCTTGTTCTTCAATTTCTCTTTCCTCAACCTCGAAGGTTAAGGTATATTGGGTTGAGATGAAGTCTTTGGGATAGAATTATCACTCACATCCTTGGGTGGAGGAGGGTTAGAAGTAGAAGGTGGTGGAATAGGAGATTTAGAAGTTGGAGGAATAGAAGATGGAGGATTCGGAGAAGGAGACTCGTTTTCCTTTGTCACAATCACCGGTGTAGGTGTAGGAAGCTCGGGTTCCTTTAAACCTTTTCCACTGCGAGTGGTGATTGCTTTCATCTCCCCTCTTGGATTAGCAACGGTGTTACTCGGAAGAGAACCCGATCCAGAGGTTTGATTACTAGGGAAGAAACTAGCCATCATATTCCTCAAGTCATTCGTTTGACTTGACAAAGTGTTTCGCATATCAGCTCGAAGATCGTTTCCTTGCTTAACCATATCTGCTTTCATGTTGGCCATTTCCCGCTGAAGATTTTGCACGATCACATCGTTAGTCCTCATGTAGGTTTCAACATCTTGGTGTAAGGTTGTTTGTTGGTTGAGAGGAGGAGCATGGTAGGCGGGTGGTTGATAAGCAGGTTGTTGGTAAACTTGGTTGTTTCTTTGAGGTGGATATGGGTTTCTTTGGTTTTGATATTGATTTGGAGTTGGAGCACGTGGTTGGTTTTGATTGTTGCGATTGAGGTTGTTTGGGTTTTGTGGCAGAAAACCTGGAGGTGAAAGAAAGTTGTTTGAGCGATAGCTGAGCAAGTTGCGGTCACCTTGAGGACGTGCTTGATAGCTTCCTGTAGCATAGGTACCGTTGCCGGCATACACATTTTCCGGATTGTCGTGAGTCGAAGGACAATCGCTGTATGAGTGAGATCCCCCGCATATATCATAAGAATGGCTCAAAACATTAGCTTGGACATTGAATTTTTTGGCATTGTTGGCAGTTTGTAAATAAAGTGATTCCACAAGCGAAGTAAGCTTATCTATTCTTTTGTCGGCATCACTAGTACTAGCACTTGCTACATTAGTTCTAACACTCTTGGTTTGTACTCTAGATTTGTTCTCAATAATATCCCAAGCAGCATTAGGAGACTTTACCAAAATATTACCCCCCGAAGCACTGTTTAGTGAATCTTGGTCGTTCATGCTTAAACCATTGTAAAAAGTACTGATTTGATGTACTTTTGTTATACTATGTTGTAGACACTTTCTTAAAAGTTCCTTAAAACGGTCCCAAGATTCACTAAAAGACTCACCGTACTTTTGTTCAAAGGTAATAATTTCATTCCGCAAGGCGGTAGTACGTGAGGGTGGAAAAAAGTAATTGATAAACTTGGTCTCTAAATCCGTCCACGTAAGAATACTTTGTGGCGGTTCCTTATCAAGCCAATTACGGGTTTGTCCCTCTAAGGAGAAAGGAAAAAGTTGCAAGCGAATCACTTCTTGTGATACCCCATTGTACTTAACCGTATTGGTAAGCTGAAGAAACCTTTTAATGTGGTCATGGGGATCATCAAGTGAGCGGCCCAAGAAGGGTTGAGCAGAGACCATTTAGATAAAGCCAGATTTGAGTTCAAAGTTGTTGGCTCCAATCTCAGGGATAACAATTGCATCGGTGTTGCCTTCTACGTGCGATTGCAAAAGCTCGACCATTGGTTGATTGACCATGGTGACAATTGGTTGAGTAATGACTTCGGCTTGAGCTACTCTCTTCTTACGAGCACGAGTACGCATGCACACCTACAAAAGGATTAGAAAAATAGAAAGGAAATATTTTTGGTTTTAATGGATTTTTAATTTTTTTTGTGTTTTTGAAGATTTTATATTTTTTAGGATTTTTGAAATTTTTAAAGCAAGGAAAATAACGTTCAAAGATGAATGGATCCCAAAATCCAATGCGTCTCTCACTAAAAACCTTTAATCTTAACGAAAAGAGCCGGCAGCGGCGCCATTTAATACAAGGAGTTTACCTTGTAAGAAAACGTTATCGTCCGATCTTTTTGAATTGACTATTGGTTCAAAGTGCAACTCAATTTTTCTTGGTGGAAATGAAAATGGTTTGGTTTTTTATCTATTTTACACTAATAGCAAGTGAATGTAAATGTCGTTAAGTAAAGTAGAAGTTTAAAGATTATACTAAAATAACGAGATAAAAATAAATGCTTGAAAATTTAAAGGCAATATAAGAAAAATACTTGAACACTAAATAAAACTAACACTTGGAAACTTTTGTAGAAACATGAACTCATCCAATCGGAATATGTTAAAAGTGAGTGATCGGAATAATGGGAAAAGGCACTAAGATCGGAATGATGTAAATGGTGCAATCGGAATGTGGGAAACAAGCCCCAATCGAAATGTTGCCAAATCCCCCAATCGGAATATCTCAGAAATAATGCAGATCGGAATACTGGGGAAAGTACTAATCGGAATGTTTAGAAAAACATCCGATCGGAATGTAACCAATATCACACAATCGGAATATGCCCAAAACCCTAATCCGATCACTACGATCGGAATAATGGGTGCTAATCGGAAAACAGAAACCCTTTTTCGATTTGGAGATCGGAAAGAGGGGAATGGGGTGTTGGTCGGAATGTAGCAATCGGAAAGGGGTTTAGACACTTTCCGATTTATGAGGGATTCGAA
The DNA here is from genome assembly GCA_025667525.1 of Glebionis coronaria. NCBI lineage: Eukaryota > Viridiplantae > Streptophyta > Magnoliopsida > Asterales > Asteraceae > Glebionis > Glebionis coronaria. The sequence continues at coordinate 247,165,061 of CM046879.1, read as the reverse complement.
ATAAGCCAAGCAATAAGCTATTATGATAAGCTTATCACCAAAACTAGAACGAATCAATAATGAAACAGATCAAATACGCACTAATAACAATTTATCCAAACTTAAAATAAACAAACTTTTAAATCAAACCATAAAAATATGAACTTTTAAAAAAAACTTTTAAAAAGTGAATAAGCTAAACATGTAAATAAGCCAATAAGCACAAGAATCTTAAAGCTTAATCGAATGAAAGCTTATGTAGGACAAAAAGATTAACTTTTTAAGCACGAAATCATTAAGAACAACACGGATCAAATGAAATTCGCACCAAAATCAATCTAAAAATCAAAGAAAGGTAGATGAAAGATTAAAAGCTTAACTATAACTTGATTAATGAAATCAACAATACACAAATGTTTAATCTTGAAAGATTAAAGGAAAGAAAGATGAAACTTAGTGAGAGAAAGTGGAGAACTTTCTCTCTCTAAAAACTAGAAAGAAAAGTGAAAAAATGAAAACTAAAACTAAAAACTAACCACCCTCCTAATGTGTATTAGGAGGGTATTTATAGGAAAATGGAAGGAGTGCATGTGTTGCATCTTCCTTTCTTTACGTCTTCTCGACTCGATTTAATTCTTTGTCTTTTCTCGACGTCGTCTCAGGATTTGAACTTGTCTTGATAATTTTCTTCTTTAATTTAGACTTGAGTTCTTCGACTTCATTAAACTTCCGTCTTTAGACTTTTTCTTCGATAAATCTTCAGAATAGGCCTTGGACTTCCGTTCTTTTTGCACTCTTGATCTTTTGACTTCGTCTTTTCCCGTTTTCTTCGATAAAAGCCCGTGAAAGCCCGTGTTTTCTTCCTTTTTCATCTTTTGGTCCTAAAACACAATAAAAACACAAACCACGCATAATTCCGAATTTTACAACATAAATCACACGTTTTGGTCTTGTTATTATTGGAAATAAGTGGTAAAAGGATAAGTGTTTTCATACTTATTACAATGCTAGGATAAAGTATCGTAGCACCTCCAAAATTCATTTTTATGCATGTTTATTGAATGATAAACTAGATACACTACTACTCTTGCTACTACTTGCGTTTTAGACATAATGTATGATTTTCATCGCAAAATGGGACGTTTAGGTTCATAAAATAAGAACACGTGAATGCTTCGTTCGAAATAATTTCGTCGTCCTCGATTTCCACCCCAATTCCATGCTAAGCGTGCAACGAGATCATTGTCATTATAAGTTAGTAATGCTAACACTACTCATATGCCCTAATCACGTACTTAGACTCCCATAATCCTAAGTTGTATCTCTTATATTTTATTTTTGTCTTGAATGTTTAGGAGGATACATTTTTTACTTATGCGATAATAGAGATTTAGGTATAAAAATAGAGTCATAACGGTATAACCAAGACCAACGATTTAATAACCCCCACTAATAGACAACGATGTTAAAAAATTAAGTCAACAAGAAGGATCGATAAACACGATTTTATAACGGTTTTGAACATGAGACTTATTACCAAGACTTTTATACGCCCCCTAAAGGATCGGCCTTATTATCATAGGTTTACCTCCAGTTTTTATTCAACTTCGCCATGAAGCTTTTATTATGACTTCGGTCTTGCCTTGCCTTTTATTTAACCTTGCCATGAGGTATTTATTATGGCCAAAGACATATATCCTTACGCTAAAAGCAAATTTTGGATCTTTAAAGCTTCAAAGATTAAGGCATAATTCACTTTCAATTTCGCATAGATTTTTCGGCCTTGTGAGCTTCAAATTGTTTGCTTGATTTAGGTGAGCACTTGAAATCTTATTATTGGGTGAAGTTTTCGATTATTCGGGTTGCCAATACTTCAAAACCGTGACGCTGGTGATACCTTAATGTCTTCCAATTTAATTACATGGAAGCTACAAGAAAAGACTAGAAACCAACAATCAAGACTAAACCGCTAAGCCAATACTTATTAAGCAAAATTTATATACAAGAGAAGGGAGAATAAGCAAACAACGAGAACAAATGAGTTTTTGAAAGAATAGAAGTACTCTAGGTTTAGCATAGTAACTTATAATTAACTCTATCATTTCTCGTCCTCATTTAAGAGACTTAGCCTAATGTAAAGTTAAGGAATCGAAGCTAAGTGCTAAACACGCACGATCGAGTAAAAAATTACTCTTATTCTTGCCATCGGAAAACCTACATTCGTGTCTTCAAACACTTATAAAACATGAGAAAAGTTTTAAAATTTGGCCATTTTTAGCCTTATTTTGCAACAAAACGATAAACAAAAAGATAAACTTTGGAAAGGGGTGAAGGTTTGGCATGGCAAGTATCTATTCACCCCCCATACTAAAGTTAAACATTGTCCTCAATGTTTCGAGTCTAAGGGTAGGAAACCCCCATACTAGAGACGTATTCGAATGCTTAATCTAGCATGGAAAGGGTGTAACCGTTAAATTTAAAGCCGTTTATGAAGTGTGCTATAAACCTAAGGTTAGAACATATAAGGATATATCATGGATATTGAGAAATTATTCAAATCAAACGATCGAGTGCTACCATAAAACGAACACGAGAGGCTCCAATCGTGAAGATCATGATCTTCTAAAAACCACATATCACAAACAACTACGAAACAAAGGTTGGAAGGGCACAAATCCCCTCACGTTACTACATTAGAAAGCGATAATATGTACATGGGATAAGCATGGGACTCCCCCACGAGGCACCTCGTTTTTGATTACCAAGTCATGAGCTCGACACGATCCCCTCAATACTAATTATCATTGGGGAAGGTTATTTGGTCGAGGTAGTTCAAGGATGGAACTTCCCCGCCAAAGTAGTGCTTCAACTTATGTCCATTCACCTTGAAATTGGGGCCATAATTTTGAGCTAGCTCGACGGTCCCATAAGGAAAAACTTGGGTAACGGTGAATGGTCCGGACCAACGGGATTTCAACTTGCCGAAAAATATTTCCAAACGTGAGTTAAAAAGCAACACTTGATCTCCAATGTTAAAAACCCGGTTTTTAATTTTTGAGTCATGAAACATTTTAGTTTTTTCCTTGTAAATTAATGAATTTTCATAAGCAATGTCTCCCAATTCATCTAATTCATTCAATTGCATTTTCCGGTGTTTTCCCCACGGTCTCAATATCATCATTACAATGCTTAAGGGCCCAATAAGCTTTGTGTTTAAGTTCAATTGGGAAGTGAAAATTCTTCCCATACACAAGCTTATAAGGAGTGCACCCGATGGGCGTCTTATGAGCGGTCCGAAAGGCCCATAAAGCGTCGTCCAACTTATCCGACCAATATTTTCGGTTCTCTCCAATCGATCTCTCCAAGATCCTCTTCAATGTTCGGTTTGAAACCTCGAATTGCCCACTCGTTTGTGGGTGATAAGCCCTAGAAAGACGATGTGTAACCCCATATTTCCTTGGGACCCTTTCGAATTGGTCGTTATACAAATGGGTTCCACGATCGCATATGATCGCACAAGAGGTTCCAAACCGAGAAAACAAGCTTTTCAAAAACTTGACTACCACAGGAGCATCATTCGTGGGCAAAGCCTTAGCTTCCACCCACTTAGATAGGTAGTCAATGACGACAAGGATGTACTTATTACCACGAGATGATGGGAACGACCCCATAAAATCAATTCCCCAAACGTCAAAGATCTCACACACTTGGATGATATTTTGTGGCATTTCATCGTTTTGTGAGGCTTTTCCTTGTCGTTGGCATGAGTCACATGACTTCACAAGTGCATGTGAATCTCGGTAAATAGTAGGCCAAAAGAAACCGGCATCAAAGACCTTTGATTGTGGTAAAATACGACCTTTAGGAAAAGGTGCGTAAAAGCGGTAAGTATTAAGTGATGATTTAGGAAAATCAAGCACTAATGACCCTTATGATGTGAAATTTCGTTTCCCAAGGAGGTATATGTGTGTGAAAAACTTGTTAAATGTTTGAGATTAATAATTGGTTTAGAAGGGGATGAGAAAAGAAGATGACGAAGACGTGAAAATTATTACTACGACGACAAAACGTAAAATCGTAAAAACTACAAAAATAAAAATTAATTCTACAAATTACCAAAAATTCACCAAAAATCAAAATAAATAAGCTAAGAGTTTACCAACGATCAAAACTTTTCCAAACCTTTTAAATAATTAAATATTCAATTTTAAATGCTAATTAAAGCCCTAAAAATCAATTAAATTATCAAAAAGCCCAAATAAAGATTTTTCAATTAGTAAACCTCTAAAATGACCTAAAAAGATTAAAAACTATTTTTAGAAATTTTTAAGCTAATAAAAACTATTTAAAATGATTTAAAAACTAATAAAACTTAAAATAATTATAAAAGTTAATCTAAAAGTGATAAAATTATTCTAAAAGTTGCAAAATTCCTATTTTAATGTAATTAAGCTAAGAAAAATGTAAAAAGTTTAAAAATGTGAAATTTGAAAAATAATAATAAAATAATATTAAAAATCCAAAAATTATAAAATATTCTAAAAACTTGCAAACTAGTCTATTTTAACCTAAATAAACAGAAAATCAAAGTGAAATGACCAGAATACCCCTATTGGGCCCTCAAATGGGCCAAAACCAAAATCAGTCAACTCAAATGGGCTTTTTAGCACAAAAAGAAAAACTTGGCCCAATTGACTTGGAAAAGCCCAATCTGACTCAAAATTTGATTCTAAACACAAAACTCTAAAGGCCCAAAAGCTGAAAGTGAGCTTATCACAGCTTATTATGCAAACAGCTTATCCTTATTGGGCTTTTTAGCCCATTAAGCAATAAGCTAATGCCATAAGCTCTAATTTGACACACAACCTTCTTTCGGGATGCTTAAGAGATCTGTAAAAAGAAACTTTGAAAAAGCACACTCAATAAGCCAGAAATAAGCAAAGTAATATTTCACTAAAAGACAAAATAGTCGTTTTTGAGAAAAAAGGCACCTCAGGACTTGATTCAACTTGCAAAATGTCAGAAATGAACTAAATAAGCCAAAACAATCAACAAAATTCCAATAAGAAAAACCAATAAGCCAGAATAAGCCAATAAGCACTTATGTAAATGTCAATTAAGTTAGTTTTCTAGTCAAACCCTAAAGTCAACCCACCAAATGCTCCAGTATGAACAAATGGGTCAAATAATGAGCACCTATCACAAAATCCAAGTTGTTGCTGGTTAAAATAAGCTATTATAGCTTATTGATAAGCTGAAACCCAATTAACACTAGCAGTGGCAACTTTCAGTAGGAACTGGTTCCCACTGCTTTGACTATTTGACCAAGCTTTTTAGAGAGATTTAGTTGGATTCAATTGGAAACAAAGGCACCCTTGTGATCATTGAATCACAAGGAGTCAATAGCAACAAGAAAATCCAAATTTGGTTCACACAATAAGCCAGAATCAATCAAACAGTCACCAGATGATGCACATACATGGAAGATAAGCAGTAATGAACAAATAAGCAGATTAAGCCTGAATAAGCCAACCAAACTCAGCAGGATGCATACACAAGCTATATAAACTATGAATAAACACAAATAAACTTAAATCAAACACTGAATCAAAGTAAATAACAAGATCATAGCATAAAAAGTTACTGATGAACAAAGTGCATATGCAGAAACCTAATTGCTGATCTATTTGACACTAGATCCAATTTCAGGCACTCAAATCTCTTCTCCTGGTGTAATTAACCTAGATTTAACGCTTGTTAACCCTAGTATATGATTAGATCTAGGTGTCCTCAAAATCCTAGCCAATTTTACCAAGTAACAAAGATTTTATACCCTTTTTATGAATCAAGGTGTTTCAAACCACAAATATTGCAGCAATATGACCAAGTATACCAGATAAGCATGTACCAACAGATAGCAACACAAAACTAACACTCAAAACACCACAAATCCAGATTATGCAGTTGACCCAAACACCCCTTAAAAACCTGTTTTCACAAATTTTCAAAGGATTATCTAGTTTCAAACCACAAATCAAACTAACAACACCTCATAAACATTAAACAACTCCAAATGAACAATACAAGACACTCTTTGGAAAAGATGAAAGGAGTATCTTTTTCCAAGATGTGGGTCATCGGGCGAGCGATTTTAGAAAAATCTTAGATGAATCGACGATAGAAGCCCGCATGACCGAGGAAACTTATCACACCCTTCACGGTTGAAGGTGGAGGAAATTTAGCAATAACATCGACTTTAGCACGGTCCACTTCAAGACCGACTTTGGAGATTTTGTGTCCTAGCACGATGCCCTCTTTTACCATGAAATGGAATTTTTCCTAATTTAGAACAAGGCGAGTGTCTTCACACCGCTTAAGCATACGTTCTAAATTGGCAAGGCAAGCGGAGAAAGAATCGCCATAAACCGAGAAATCATCCATGAAGACTTCCATAGTTTCGTCAACCATGTCATGGAAGATAGCCATCATACACCTTTGGAATGTCCCAGGAGCATTGCATAGACCGAAAGGCATGCGTTTGTAAGCAAATGTTCCATAGGGACAAGTGAATGTGGTTTTCTCTTGGTTTTTGGGATCGATGGGAATTTGGAAATACCCGGAGAAACCGTCTAAGAAGCAGTAATAGTCATTACCCGCTAGACGTTCAAGCATTTGGTCCATGAAAGGAAGGGGAAAATGATCCTTTCTCGTAGCATCATTGAGTTTGCGGTAGTCTATACAAACTCTCCACCCTGTAACGAGACGAGTAGGAATCAACTCGTTGTTTTCATTGGGAACAACGGTGATTCCGACCTTCTTAGGCACACAATGGACGGGCTTAACCCACGGTGAATCCGAGATAGGATAGATCATTCCCGCATCAAGAAGTTTTATAACCTCTTTTTTGATTACGTCATGGATCTTAGGATTCACCCTTCTTTGGCTTTGAATAGTGGGTTTGAAGTCGTCCTCCATGAGAATTTTGTGTGTGCAGAAGTGAGGATCAATTCCACGAATATCGGAGATCTTCCAAGCAATCGCTTTCTTGTGATTCTTCAACACGGCGATAAGTCAGGATTTTTCTTCATCTTTCAGGTCCTTTGCGATGATAACCGGTAACGTCTTGTTGTCTTCAAGGAAAACGTACTCGAGATGAGACAGAAGATCCTTAAGCTCTAAATCCGGAGGATTTTCGATGGACGGCGTAGTCAACTTCGGCTCATCGGTAGAGATATCCTTAGGAGATGGTGTAGAAGTTTGGTCCTCATTGAGAAGTTTCTCAATGGTACGAATGTATTCATCCCAATCGGTGGGAGAAACATCATACTTAAGATCGAGAGGACCCAAGCTAGCTTCAAAATCATCCAAGTCACTTTCTCCAAAAGGAGTCAATGACGGAGCAATTGAGGCAACGGTCTCAACATTGGGTAGAGAAGAAGAACCACTTTTACAAGCGTCTTTGAAATGTTCTTCACAAGCCTCATCAAGAACATCAATGAAATTAACACTCTCGTTTTCCGAAGGCTGCTTAGAAAGTTTACCCATGTTGAAGACGATTTTATCGTCACCAACTCTCATGATTAATTCGCCAGCGGCTACATCAATGAGAGTGCGACCGGTCCTCAGAAATGGACGTCCAACGATTAATGGAACACGGGGATCCATCTCGTAGTCAACGACAACAAAATCCGCCGGGAAGGTGAATTTGTCGACACCAACGAAGACATCTTCGGCTATACCCACTGGATAAGCAACCGTATGGTTAGCTAATTCCAAAGTCATTCGTCTGGGGACTAGCTCGGGGAGAGATAATTGCTTCCAAACACTTAATGGCATTAAGTTAATACTGGCACCTAGATCGGCTAGGGCCATGCAATTCTCTACTCCCGGGAAGTTGCAAGGAATCAAGAAACGACCCGGATCACCAAGTTTGGTGGGCAATTTCCTTAAGAGCACTGCGGAGCAGTTCTCATTAAGTTGGGTCTGAGAAATATCGAGAAGTTTCTCCTTATCACTGAGAAGATATTTAAACATTTTAGCGTATTTGGGCATGTGAGCGAGAGCCTCAGCAAAGGAGATATTGAAATTCAGTTGTTTGAACATTTTAAGGAAGTTCGAAACCTGGATATCATCCTTGTTCTTCAATTTCTCTTTCCTCAACCTCGAAGGATAAGGTATATTGGGTTGAGATGAAGGCTTTGGGATAGAATTCTCACCCACATCCTTGGGTGGAGGAGGGGTAGAAGTAGAAGGTGGTGGAATAGGAGATGTAGAAGTTGGAGGAATAGAAGATGGAGGATTCGGAGAAGGAGACTCGTTTTCCTTTGTCAAAATCACCGGTGTAGGTGTAGGAAGCTCGGGTTCCTTTAAACCTTTTCCTCTACGAGTGGTGATTGCTTTCATCTCCTCTCTTGGATTAGCAACGGTGTTACTCGGAAGAGAACCCGATCCAGAGGTTTGATTACTAGGGAAGAAACTAGCCATCATATTCCTCAAGTCATTCGTTTGACTTGCCAAAGTGTTTCGCATATCAGCTCGAAGATCGTTTCCTTGCTTAACCATATCTGCTTTCATGTTGGCCATTTCACGCTGAAGATTTTGCACGATCACATCGTTAGTCCTCATGTAGGTTTCAACATATTGGTGTAAGGCTGTTTGTTGGTTGAGAGGAGGAGCATGGTAGGCGGGTGGTTGATAAGCAGGTTGTTGGTAAACTTGGTTGTTTCTTTGAGGTGGATATGGGTTTCTTTGGTTTTGATATTGATTTGGAGTTGGAGCACGTGGTTGGTTTTGATTGTTGCGATTGAGGTTGTTTGGGTTTTGTGGGAGAAAACCTGGAGGTGAAAGAAAGTTGTTTGAGCGATAGCTGAGCAAGTTACGGTCACCTTGAGGACGTGCTTGATAGCTTCCTGTAGCATAGGTACCGTTGCCGGCATACACATTTTCCGGATTGTCGTGAGTCAAAGGACAATCGGTGTATGAGTGAGATCCCCCGCATATATCACAAGAATGGCTCAAAACATTAGCTTGGACATTGAATTGTTTGGCATTGTTGGCAATTTGTAAAGCAAGTGATTCCACAAGCGAAGTAAGCTTATCTATTCTTTTGTCGGCATCACTAGTACTAGCACTTGCTACATTAATTCTAACACTCTTGGTTTGTACTCTAGATTTGTTCTCAATAATATCCCAAGCAGCATTAGAAGACTTAACCAAAATATTACCCCCTGAAGCACTGTTTTGTGAATCTTGGTCGTTCATGCTTAAACCATTGTAAAAAGTACTGATTTGATGTACTTTTGTTATACTATGTTGTAGACACTTTCTTAAAAGTTCCTTAAAACGGTCCCAAGATTCACTAAAAGACTCACCGTACTTTTGTTCAAAGGTAATAATTTCATTCCGCAAGGCGGTAGTACGTGAGGGTGAAAAAAAGTAATTGATAAACTTGGTCTCTAAATCCGTCCACGTAAGAATACTTTGTGGCGGTTCCTTATCAAGCCAATTACGGGTTTGTGCCTCTAAGGAGAAAGGAAAAAGTTGCAAGCGAATCACTTCTTGTGATACCCCATTGTACTTAACCGTATTGGTAAGCTGAAGAAACCTTTTAATGTGGTCATGAGGATCATCAAGTGAGCGGCCCAAGAAGGGTTGAGCAGAGACCATTTAGATAAAGCCAGATTTGAGTTCAAAGTTGTTGGCTCCAATCTCAGGGATAACAATTGCATCGGTGTTGCCTTCTACGTGCGATTGCAAAAGCTCGACCATTGGTTGATTGACCATGGTGACAATTGGTTGAGTAATGACTTCGGCTTGAGCTACTCTCTTCTTACGATCACGAGTACGCATGCACACCTACAAAAGGATTAGAAAAATAGAAAGGAAATATTTTTGGTTTTAATGGATTTTTAATTTTTTTTGTATTTTTGAAGATTTTATATTTTTTAGGATTTTTGAAATTTTTAAAGCAAGGAAAATAACGTTCAAAGATGAATGGATCCCAAAATCCAATGCGTCTCTCACTAAAAACCTTTAATCTTAACGAAAAGAGCCGGCAGCGGCGCCATTTAATACAAGGAGTTTACCTTGTAAGAAAACGTTATCGTCCGATCTTTTTGAATTGACTATTGGTTCAAAGTGCAACTCAATTTTTCTTGGTGGAAATGAAAATGGTTTGGTTTTTTATCTATTTTAAACTAATAGCAAGTGAATGTAAATGTCGTTAAGTAAAGTAGAAGTTTATAGATTATACTAAAATAACGAGTTAAACATAAATGCTTGAAAATTTAAAGGCAATATAAGAAAAATACTTGAACACTAAATAAAACCAACACTTGGAAACTTTTGTAGAAACATGAACTCATCCAATCGGAATATGCTAAAAGTGAGTGATCGGAATAATGGGAAAAGGCACTAAGATCGGAATGATGTAAATGGTGCAATCGGAATGTGGGAAACAAGCCCCAATCGGAATGTTGCCAAATCCCCCAATCGGAATATCTCAGAAATAATGCCGATCGAAATACTGGGGAAAGTACTAATCGGAATGTTTAGAAAAACATCCGATCGGAATGTAACCAATATCACACAATCGGAATATGCCCAAAACCCTAATCCGATCACTACGATCGGAATAATGGGTGCTAATCGGAAAACAGAAACCCTTTTCCGATTTGGAGATCGGAAAGAGGGGAATGGGGTGTTGGTCGGAATGTAGCAATCGGAAAGGGGTTTAGACACTTTCCGATTTATGAGGGATTCAAAATAAGCCAAACAATAAGCTATTATGATAAGCTTATCACCAAAACTAGAACGAATCAATAATGAAACGGATCAAATACGCACTAATAACAACTTATCTAAACTTAAAATAAACAAACTTTTAAATCAAACCATAAAAATATGAACTTTTAAAGAAAACTTTTAAAAAGTGAATAAGCTAAACATGTAAATAAGCCAATAAGCACAAGAATCTTAAAGCTTAATCGAATGAAAGCTTATGTAGGACAAAAAGATTAACTTTTTAAGCACGAAATCATTAAGAACAACATGGATCAAATGAAATTTGCACCAAAATCAATCTAAAAATCAAAGAAAGGTAGATGAAAGATTAAAAGCTTAACTATAACTTGATTAATGAAATCAACAATACACAAATGTTTAATCTTGAAAGATTAAAGGAAAGAAAGATGAAACTTAGTGAGAGAAAGTGGAGAACTTTCTCTCTCTAAAAACTAGAAAGAAAAGTGAAAAAATGAAAACTAAAACTAAAAACTAACCACCCTCCTAATGTGTATTAGGAGGGTATTTATAGGATAATGGAAGGAGTGCATGTGTTGCATCTTCTTTCTTTCTTTACGTCTTCTCGACTCGATTTAATTCTTTGTCTTTTCTCGACGTCGTCTCGGGATTTAAACTTGTCTTGATAATTTTCTTCTTTAATTTAGACTTGAGTTCTTCGACTTTATTAAACTTCCGTCTTTAGACTTTTTCTTCGATAAATCTTCAGAATAGGCCTTGGACTTCCGTTCTTTTTGCACTCTTGATCTTTTGACTTCGTCTTTTCCCGTTTTCTTCGATAAAAGCCCGTGAAAGCCCGTGTTTTCTTCCTTTTTCATCTTTTGGTCCTAAAACACAATAAAAACACAAACCACGCATAATTCCAAATTTTACAACATAAATCACACGTTTTGGTCTTGTTATTATTGGAAATAAGTGGTAAAAGGATAAGTGTTTTCATACTTATTACAATGCTAAGATAAAGTATCGTAGCACCTCCGAAATTCATTTGTATGCATGTTTATTGAATGATAAACTAGATACACTACTACTATTGCTACTACTTGCGTTTTAGACATAATGTATGATTATCATCGCAAAATGGGACGTTTAGGTTCATAAAATAAGAACACGTGAATGCTTCGTTCGAAATAATTTCGTCGTCCTCGATTTCCACCCCAATTCCATGCTAAGCGTGCAACGAGATCATTGTCATTATAAGTTAGTAATGCTAACACTACTCATATGCCCTAATCACGTACTTAGATTCCCATAATCCTAAGTTGTATCTCTTATATTTTATTTTTGTCTTGAATGTTCAGGAGGATACATTTTTTACTTATGCGATAATAGAGATTTAGGTATAAAAATAGAGTCATAACGGTGTAACCAAGACCAGCGAATTAATAACCCCCACTAATAGACAACGATGTTAAAAAATTAAGTCAACAAGAAGGATCGAAAAACACGATTTTATAACGGTTTTGAACATGAGACTTATTACCAAGACTTTTATACGCCCCCTAACGGATGGGCCTTATTATCATAGGTTTACCTCCAGTTTTTATTCAACTTCGCCATGAAGCTTTTATTATGACTTCGGTCTTGCCTTGCCTTTTATTTAACCTTGCCATGAGGTATTTATTATGGCCAAAGACATATATCCTTACGCTAAAAGAGAATTTTGGATCTTTAAAGCTTCGAATATTAAGGCATAATTCACTTTCAATTTCGCATAGATTTTTCGGCCTTGTGAGCTTCAAATTGTTTGCTTGATTTAGGCGAGCACTTGAAATCTTATTATTAGGTGAAGTTTTCGATTATTCGGGTTGCCAATACTTCAAAACCGTGACGCTGGCGATACCTTAATGTCTTCCAATTTAATTACATGGAAGCTACAAGAAAAGACTAGAAACCAACAATCAAGACTAAACCGCTAAGCCAATACTTTTTAAGCAAAATTTATATACAAGAGAAGGGAGAATAAGCAAACAACGAGAACAAATGAGTTTTTGAAAGAATAGAAGTACTTTAGGTTTAGCATAGTAACTTATAATTAACTCTATCATTTCTCGTCTTCATTTAAAAGACTTAGCCTAATGTAAAGTTAAGGAATCGAAGCTAAGTGCTAAACACGCACGATCGAGTAAAAAATTACTCTTATTCTCGCCATCGGAAAACCTACATTCGTGTCTTCAAACACTTATAAAACATGAGAAAAATTTTAAAATTTGGCCATTTTTAGCCTTATTTTGCAACAAAAAGATAAACTTTGGAAAGGGGTGAAGGTTTGGCATGGCAAGTATCTATTCGCCCCCCATACTAAAGTTAAACATTGTCCTCAATGTTTCGAGTCTAAGGGTAGGAAACCCCCATACTAGAGACGTATTCGAATGCTTAATCTAGCATGGAAAGGGTGTAACCGTTAAATTTAAAGCCGTTTATGAAGTGTGCTATAAACCTAAGGTTAGAACATATAAGGATATATCATGGATATTGAGAAATTATTCAAATCAAACAATCGAGTGCTACCATAAAACGAACACGAGAGGCTCCAATCGTGAAGATCATGATCATTTAAAAACCACATATCACAAACAACTACGAAACAAAGGTTGGAAGGGTACAAATCCCCTCACGTTACTACATTAGAAAGCGATAATATGTACATGGGATAAGCATGGGACTCCCCCACGAGGCACCTCGTTTTTGATTACCAAGTCATGAGCTCGACACGATCCCCTCAATACTAATTATCATTGGGGAAGGTGATTTGGTCGAGGTAGTTCAAGGATGGAACTTCCCCGCCAAAGTAGTGCTTCAACCTATGTCCATTCACCTTAAAATTGGGGCCATAATTTTGAGCTAGCTCGATGGTCCCATAAGGAAAAACTTGGGTAACGGTGAATGGACCGGACCAACGGGATTTCAACTTGCCGAAACATATTTCCAAACGTGAGTTAAAAAGCAACACTTGATCTCCAATGTTAAAAACCCGGTTTTTAATTTTTGAGTCATGAAACATTTTAGTTTTTTCCTTGTCAATTAATGAATTTTCATAAGCAATGTCTCCCAATTCATCTAATTCATTCAATTGCATTTTCCGGTGTTTTCCCCACGGTCTCAATATCATCATTACAATGCTTAAGGGCCCAATAAGCTTTGTGTTTAAGTTCAATTGGGAAGTGAAAATTCTTCCCATACACAAGCTTATAAGGAGTGCACCCGATGGGCGTCTTATGAGCGGTCCGAAAGGCCCATAAAGCGTCGTCCAACTTATCCGACCAATATTTTCGGTTCTCTCCAATCGATCTCTCCAAGATCCTCTTCAATGTTCGGTTTGAAACCTCGAATTGCCCACTCGTTTGTGGGTGATAAGCCCTAGAAATATGATGTGTAACCCCATATTTCCTTGGGACCCTTTCGAATTGGTCGTTATACAAATGGGTTCCACGATCGCATATGATCGCACGAGAGGTTCCAAACCGAGAAAACAAGCTTTTCAAAAACTTGACTACCATAGGAGCATCGTTCGTGGGCAAAGCCTTAGCTTCCACCCACTTAGATAGGTAGTCAATGACGACAAGGATGTACTTATTACCACGAGATGATGGGAACGACCCCATAAAATCAATTCCCCAAACGTCAAAGATCTCACACACTTGGATGATATTTTGTGGTATTTCATCGTTTTGTGAGGCTTTTCCTTGTCGTTGGCATGAGTCACATGACTTCACAAGTGCATGTGCATCTCGGTAAATAGTAGGCCAAAAGAAACTGGCATCAAAGACCTTTGATTGTGGTAAAATACGACCTTTAGGAAAAGGTGCGTAAAAGCGGTAAGTATTAAGTGATGATTTAGGAAAATCAAGCACTAATGACCCTTGTGATGTGAAAGTTCGTTTCCCAAGGAGGTATATGTGTGTGAAAAACTTGTTAAATGTTTGAGATTAATAATTTGTTTAGAAGGGGATAAGAAAAGAAGATGACGAAGACGTGAAAATTATTACTACGACGACAAAACGTAAAATCGTAAAAACTACAAAAATAAAAATTAATTCTAAAAATTACCAAAAATTCACCAAAAATCAAAATAAATAAGCTAAGAGTTTACCAACGATCAAAACTTTTCCAAACCTTTTAAATAATTAAATATTCAATTTTTAAATGCTAATTAAAGACCTAAAAATCAAATAAATTATCAAAAAGCCCAAATAAAGATTTTTCAATTGGTAAACCTCTAAAATGACCTAAAAAGATTAAAAACTATTTTTAGAAATTTTTAAGCTAATAAAAACTATTTAAAATGATTTAAAAACTAATAAAACTTAAAATAATTATACAAATTAATCTAAAAGTGATAAAATTATTCTAAAAGTTGCAAAATTCCTATTTTAATGTAATTAAGCTAAGAAAAATGTAAAAAGTTTAAAAATGTGAAATTTGAAAAATAATAATAAAATAATATTAAAAATCCAAAAATTATAAAATATTCTAAAAACTTGCAAACTAGTCTATTTTAACCTAAATAAACAGAAAATCAAAGTGAAATGACCAGAATACCCCTATTGGGCCCTCAAATGGGCCAAAACCAAAATCAGTCAACTCAAATGGGCTTTTTAGCCCAAAAAGAAAAACTTGGCCCAATTGACTTGGAAAAGCCCTATCTTACTCAAAATTTGATTCTAAACACAAAACTCTAAAGGCCCAAAAGCTGAAAGTGAGCTTATCACAACTTATTATGCAAACAGCTTATCCTTATTGGGCTTTTTAGCCCATTAAGCAATAAGCTAATGCCATAAGCTCTAATTTGACACACAACCTTCTTTCGAGATGCTTAAGAGATCTGTAAAAAGAAATTTTGAAAAATCACACTCAATAAGCCAGAAATAAGCAAAGTAATATTTCACTAAAAGACAAAATAGTCGTTTTTGAGAAATAAGGCACCTCAGGACTTGATTCAACTTGCAAAATGTCAAAAATGAACTAAATAAGCCAAAACAATCAACAAAATTCCAATAAGAAAAACCAATAAGCCAGAATAAGCCAATAAGCACTTATGTAAAAGTCAATTAAGTTAGTTTTCTAGTCAAACCCTAAAGTCAACCCACCAAATGCTCCAGTATGAACAAATGGGTCAAATAATGAGCACCTATCACAAAATCCAAGTTGTTGCTGGTTAAAATAAGCTATTATAGCTTATTGATAAGCTGAAACCCAATTAACACTAGCAGTGGCAACTTTCAGTAGGAACTAGTTCCCACTGCTTTGACTATTTGACCAAGCTTTTTAGAGAGATTTTGTTGGATTCAACTGGAAACAAAGGCACCCTTGTGATCAGTGAATCACAAGGAGTCAATAGAAACAAGAAAATCCAAATTTGGTTCACACAATAAGCCAGAATCAATCAAACAGTCACCAGATGATGCACAGACATGGAAGATAAGCAGTAATGAACAAATAAGCAGATTAAGCCTGAATAAGCCAACCAAACTCAGCAGGATGCATACACAAGCTATATAAACTATGAATAAACACAAATAAACTTAAATCAAACACTGAATGAAAGTAAATAACAAGATCATAGCATAAAAAGTTACTGATGAACAAAGTGCATATGCAGAAACCTAATTGCTGATCTATTTGACACTAGATCCAATTTCAGGCACTCAAATCTCTTCTCCTGGTGTAATTAACCTAGATTTAACGCTTTTTAACCCTAGTATATGATTAGATCTAGGTGTCCTCAAAATCCTAGCCAATTTTACCAAGTAACAAAGATTTTATACCCTTTTTATGAATCAAGGTGTTTCAAACCACAAATATTACAGCAATATGACCAAGTATACCATATAAGCATGTACCAACAGATAGCAACACAAAACTAACACTCAAAACACCACAAATCCAGATTATGCAGTTGACCCAAACACCCCTTAAAAACTTGTTTTCACAATTTTTCAAAGGATTATCTAGTTTCAAACCACAAATCAAACTAACAACACCTCATAAACATTAAACAACTCCAAATGAACAATAATCAACCATCAAATCACAGATTCAACAACTATCATGCAATAATCACCAAAATCAGAAAAATAAGAGAGAAAATGAAAAGGGAAGAAGGTGCAAACCTCCAAGACCTACATCCAGGCCCTGGATTGTTTGAGCTTAGGTACTAGCAGAACAAGTACCAGCTTCCAATGCTGCTAAGAAGAACAAACCAACAAGTGAGATCAAAATAAACAAGACTTTCTGATTTTTTTGAAACACAAGCTTTATCACTTAAAACCTTGCCTCAAAAACCTTCAAACAAGATTATGGAACTCAGAATCAGGCTATTCCAACACCAACTTTTAACAAATATCAAAGAGATTTAAAATTCAGAAAATCAACTTTTATTAATTTTAAAAGGAATTACAAAGATTAATAGCCTAAAACTGGAACAAAAGCTCTCTCACAGGTTGAGGAGTCTATTTATAGGCAAATGCCAAGCTTATCACTATTCACAAACCCTAGAAGTGAAATTCCTATTCTATCCTTGAGCCTTCTAGAAGTTTTCTTGGTGTGAGCTGTCCAAAGTGATATTGGATGTTCATTTTAGCTTTGGAATGAAGCAAGGACTCTCAGCTGTTGATTTTGCCACGTCAGATAACTTGGAGGGTAAGTAGTCATGTGATTGGTTAAACGGGAATTGGGGGTGGGGTCCATAGTGAGTGGGATTAAGGGTTTTAAGGTTGGGATGTGTTTCTACACATGTTAATCAAGTGTGTGCAAAGGTAATTGAAAATTACCCCATGTTTAAGTGGAGTAAATTCTGGGTGGTGAAAAAGGTAAACAATAGTGCATTTGATTCGAAATTGGGGGAAAGTTGTGTGTTTGGCGCATTTTCATTTGAATGTTTCAAATGTGGCAACTTAAACCCTTGTTCTTTGGTGAAATAGGTGTAACACGTTTTTCAACCATGAAACTTCATTTCCTTTGTAAATAACTTTCACAACTTGACAATTTTGGCACAAGACTTTGGAAAAAGGGTTATAAGGATTGTTTTTGCCATTTTGAGATAATTCAAGGGCTGATCTTGGACATTGTTGATCTTCAAAGGTCTTCAATATAACTTTTACTTCATGAGGGACAATAATTGACAATTTTGAATTGTTGAGGGACTAAACTTGCCATTTCTTCAAAGTTGAAGGGCCATTTGTGTAATTTTGACAAACTTAAGGGACCAAACTTGTAATTATGAATATACAAGGGTTTTAAGTGTCATTTCTTCATTCATTGAGGATCAATCTTTCATGTCTTCAAGTCTTCAAGGGTATTTGTTGGATAAATCATGAAATAGGGCCCAGTTCTTTGTACGGCTTCGTTTCTCCTGTCCGTTTTTCCTTGTTTCTTGTGATCTTTTGTCTTTTTCATGATATCCATACCTAAAATACAAAAGTAAACAAACACAAGCATATATATGGTATTTTATGACATTTTTATGTATTTAAAGCCCGAAAAGAACGATGAGATCATGTATAAATGCCATCTCATCACTCCCCCATACTAAACCATTGTCGTGCCCTCACGCAATGCTAGAATAAAGTATATAAGCATCACCAAAGTTCAATTTTATTAAACTTTATTGAAGAGTAAAAGACATGCAACATACTACGAAGATGTGTAAAGACATAATGTATGATTTTCATCACAAAAGTGACTTTTAGGGTCGAAGAATAGAAACAAGTAAATGTCCCTTAGAGTAAACTTCGTCATCCTTGATTGTCATACATTCCATGCTAAGTGCAAAAATGAGATCATTGTTGGTACAAGTCACAATGCTAACACTACTCATACGTCCAAATTGTGTAATACTTTTTCTCCCCATAATCCTAGTTATTATGAAAATAAATGGGTTACTAGCATTTTTAACTATTTGTCATGGATCACAAGTGATTCATATTGACTTATTTGAGTAGTTATTAGTCCAAAAGCAAAGTAGCACGATTTGATCGGTAGTTAGCCGAAGGAAAAAATCTTTTAAAACGGCTTCTCGTGTATCTCCTTAAGTTCATATCTTGGCATAACTCGTTTCACGATTTGAGACCTTTCTCGGACCGATATTTGGCATGTACTTTATACTTCAAATCTTGGGAAGACGTTCTTGAAATTATGGTCTTCTCTTCATATATTTGGAATTTCTTCACTTGAGATTTTTGAGAGATTCTTCATATTTGGACCACGACTTCATCATTTTTCTTCAATCTTTACTTTGGATTTTGATATACAACGATCCGCCTCCTTTTCGGACTTGGATATATTTATCCTCATACCTTGTAAGGGTCTTTTCGGATAGACTTTCTCCATGATCTTTAGGGGAGTAATTGCTTTTCGTCGTGTGTCTCGATCCTTCATATTTATTTAGGAATAATGATTTTTCACATCATCTTGGATCTTTAGCAACAAAATAAGGCTCCTCATGCCTTGTTAGGGCTTTTTTGGATGATCACCAATCTTCGGGTCCCGCTTCAATAAGTTATGCCTTGGCTATGAACTCTATTCAACCCCGAGCAACTTTTAAACGATTTTGCGCTAGAGGCTAAGTAACCTTTCAAATCGTACGACCTTACTTATTGCAATTATTATTATTCCTAATGCATTGATCTTATGGGAAGAAAAAGCCACAATTAAAAACATATGAGTTTTTGAAAGAACATTTTCATGTTCTACGTTTAGCATGATCACTTGTCTAACTCTATCATCTCTCGTTCTTCACTATATAAAGACCTCTAATTAAAGAGACTCGTGAATACTTAGCCATGCAAGTCAAAATTAAGCCAAATTTGGATTAGCTTTCATTAATACTATATCAAATAAAAGTTTTTGGTTTTCAAGCCACCTATAGGGTCTTGCACTTTCTTGGACTTATTCAAGTTTAGAGAATGTATTTTATAGTTCCCTTGATAAGTGACTTTCTTGGATCAATTATAGGAACTTGCGAAAAGTTCTTGTTCTTAACCCGGATGAGTTAAGACTTTCGCGTTTTAAAGCTCCCTATATAAAAGTCTAGCAAAACTTGAATTGAGCGGCTTAAGGAATGTAAATGGCTCCAAATGCCCATCAAGTCAAAAATTAGCTCTTATTCTACCCAACGGAAAATATACATTCGTGTCTCAAAAACACTTATGAAAACTAAGAAAAATTTTAAAATTTGGCCATTTTTAGCCTAATTAGCAAAAAAAATAAAACATTGAAAGTTGGAAAGCGGGCGTAGCAAAGCAAGTACCTATTCACCCCCCCCCCCCCATCCTAAAAGTAAACATTGTCCTCAATGTTTCGAGTCTAAAGGTGAAACACCCCCATACTAGAGACGAAGAATCGAATGCTTAGGATCTAGCATGGAAAGGGTGATCAACAATATATCTAAAGCCGTTTATTAATTATGCTAAAAGATAATTGTTAGAACAATATAGGATATGTCATGGATTCGTGAAAAACTTCTTCAAACAAACGATGGAGGCTCACGTAAACGAACACGAGAGTCTTCAATCGTAGATGATGATGATGATCTAGATAACATAATCACAAACAACCACGAGACAACGAGTTGGAAGGGTACAAGTCCCCTTATTAGTGAATAGTAAGCATAAAAGGATAAGCATGGGATCTCCCCCACGAGGCAGCTCGTTTTTGATTACCGAGTCATGAGCTCAACTCGATCCCCTCAATGCTAATGATCATTGGGGAAGGTGACTTGGTCGAGGGCAACCATTGAAGGAATTTCCCCACCAAAGTAGTGCTTAAGCCTATGTCCATTCAACTTGAAGTTAGGACCATCATCTTGAGCTAGCTCGATGGTCCCATAAGGAAACACTTGTGTAATGGTGAACGGACCGACCAACGAGATTTCAATTTTCCGGAAAATATCTTAAGTCGAGAGTTAAAAAGTAACACTTGATCACCAACTTTAAAAACCCGGTTTTTAATCTTTGCATCATGAAACTTTTTAGTCTTTTCTTTAAAAATTTAGTGAATTTTCATAAGCATTTTCTCTTAATTCAGCTAATTCATTCAATTGTATTTTTTGGTGATCTCCCGCGGTCTTCAAATCAAAGTTTGCATGCTTAAGGGCCCAATATGCCTTGTGCTGCAATTCAATGGGCAAATGACAATTCTTCCCATAGACTAACTTATAAGGAGTGCAACCGATAGGTGTCTTATACGCGGTCCTAAAGGCCCATAAAGCGTCATCGAGTTTGTCGGACCATGAAGCACGGTTTTCTCCAATTGACCTTTCCAAAATCCTCTTCAAAGCTCGGTTCGAAACCTCGACTTGCCCACTCGTTTGCGGGTGATAAGCCGTAGAAAGTCGATGAGTAACTCCATATTTCTTTAAGACCTTCTCGAATTGGTCATTACAAAAATAGGTTCCACGATCGCTTATAATAGCACGAGGGGTTCCGAACCGAGAGAATAATTTCTTCAAAAACTTCACTACCACACGAGCATCATTAGTAGGCAAATCCTTAGCTTCCACCCACTTAGAAAGGTAGTCCACTGATACAAGCGTTTCGTATGGGTTCAGAATTAAATCTTGGAATCTTCTCGAATTGATCACAGCTCAAAGTGGAATGATTGTTCTTGGTTACAAATAGGGGGTTTGGTTTTTGGTTATCTAATTTTTAAACTAGATTCAAGTAATTAAAATTGTCGTTAAGTAAAATTAGAAGCCTTAAAATTAAACTACAAATAATAGCGTACAACCATGGAAATTAAAACTTCACAATTTAAAAACTCAAAAACAAGTTTGAAATAAACTAAGTAAAAGAGCGGGAAAAAACTAGATTTGAAAATCAAGCAAAAACAAAACTCAGACCTGAGTCCGATCGTAATGCGATCGTACTCAAGAAGTAATTCAGACCACAACGCGATCGTACCCAAAATAACACAATGGATCGTACTCAAACAGTAATCCGATCGCACTCAGTGCGATGATACCAAAAGGGATGGATCGTACTCTCTAGTACGATGGGAGGGGACGATCGTACTAACAGATCGCAACGCGATCGTGGTTCCGGATCGTAACAACTGATCGCACTCAATGCGATCGAAGCAAGGACAAGAGACCCGATCGCACCCCAGATCGCAACAAGTGATCGTGGGCGTGGATTGTACCAGGGAAAGAAGAACAGATCGCACTCAAAGCGATCGTAGCCAGGTGATCGTACCAAGTAAAACCTACTGAGATGGATAAGGCGTCCAAGAGAGAAAATAAGCTTAATCCAATAAGCAGTAATCAAATAGCATTTTCAAACTTCTAAAAAAGTAAATAAGCACAAATTCGTTAACTTTTACAAACACTAATATCCGAGATTTAATGAACCGAACATAAAATAAGAAAACTTTTTAAAACAAAGCTTAAAAATGAATAAGCAGAAAATACAAAGAAGCTAATAAGCATCAAAAGCTTATAGCTTAAATGTAGGAGAGCTTATGTATGAATATAAAGATCAACCTCTTAATCACGGAACACCAAAATCAACACGAACTGAGAACCATTCGGATCAAACATGAACTTTTCGGATTAAGACCAATGTAAATAAAGAAAGGTAGAAATAGATTAAGGAACAAAGAGCTTAACTTGAATTAGATTAGAGAAATCCAAAATACAAAAAGCTTAAAACTTGAAAGGTAAAAATGGAGAAAAGAAAAATCTTAGTTAGAGAAAGTTAAGAACTTTCTCTCTCTAAAACTAGAGAAAAATAAAAAAATTAAAAACTAACTAGCTAGCTCCCAAAGTTGTGAAGTGTAGGCCTATTTATAGGCCTTTGCTTTGTGGGCTTGTGAATGGGCTTTGTTCATGGGCTTCTCTTCTTCTTTCTTCTTTAGTCTTTACGTTTCTTTTAATTAAACGTTTCTGACTTTGGATTTTGAGAAGTGTCGGTGAATGATTCCAACTCGTCCTATAATCATTTGTTTAATAGACTCGAGTTCTTCGACATATATGAATCTTCCATCTTTGACCCTATTCTTTGATAAATCTTCAAATAGGCACAATGACTTCAAATCTTTTGCATCTCATGGACAATAGACTTCGTCTTGAGTCTTTTTCTTCGATAAAACCCGTGCAATCCCATGTTTTCTTCAATATTCATCCGGTTGACTCTGAAAACACAATAAACACAAAAACCACGCATAATTCAAAACAAATGATATTAAATACGTGTTTTGGTCTCGTTTTAGCCAGAAATAAGTGGTAAAAGGATGTGTGTTTTCACACCTATCAAATCCCCTACACTTAACCATTGCCATGCCCTCATGCAATGCTCAGTGATAAAGCAAATTTACACTTTCCTCATAATCAATCAACCTTGGCCTTATTAAAATATTACTAAACAAAAATTAAAGTCCAAAGAGAAATTAAAAACTTTAAAGTAAATAGAAGGATAGAAAACCATTTTCACTTGAAAATAGCTATATGGAAATTACTTGCAAAGAGATCAAGGACTTACATTAGGGCTTTGGTGCTGTGTAGATTTATCACCCTCAAGTTTCACGTTCTCCAAACTAAGCTCAAAAACGAGATCATTGTTATTATAAGTTAGCAAATCAAACACTTACACACATGGCTTAATTATATGCTTAAACTCCCTTATTCCTAGAGGTATCTCTTATATTTTATTTTTATCTTATAATGATCATGAATATGCATTTTTGGACATATTTCGATAGTTTGTTTAGGCTGAAAGCAATGTAGGACGATTTGATCAATAGTTAACTAAAGGACAAAATCTCCTAAAACTGATTCTCGGGATATCAAAAAGTTCATATCTTGGCATAACTCGCTTCGCGATTTGAGACCTTTCCTGGGCCGATATTTGGCATGTACTTCATACTTCATATCTTGAGAGACGTGCTTGAGATAATGGTCTTCTCATCGTTGATAGAGTTTCTTCACTTGGAGACTTTTGAGGGGTACTCCAAATTTGTTGACCACGACTTCATGATTATTTCTTCAATCGCTAATTGGGATTTTGAGATACAACGATCCGCCTCCTTTTCGGACTTGGATCTATTTATCCTCATACCTTGTTAGGGTCTTTTCGGATAGACTTCTCCATGATCTTTATGGGAGTTGATTGCTTTTCGTCGTGAGTCTTGATCCTTCATATTGATTTTGGGAATAATGCTTTTCACATCACCTTGGATCTTTAGCAATAAGATTGAATCCTCATGCCTTGTTAGGACCTTTTCGGACTCGCCAATCTTCGCGCCCTGCTTCATAAGTTATGCCTTGGCTATAAACTCTTATCATTACCGAGCAACTTTTAAACGATCTTGGTCTAGAAGCTAAGTAACTTTTCAAATCGTACGACCTTACTTATTGCAGATAATTTATTAGCAAGTGATGGGAGAATAGGCAAATAATTACACCAAGTGAGCTTGTACAAGAATACCGAATTATAATTGACTTTATCATTTCTCGTTCTCCACAATTTAAAATCTCAAGTAATGAGACTCGTGGATGCTTAGCCTAATAAATCAATTAAGGTCTACATGGTTAAGGATACTAGCTAGAATAAACTTAGATAAGTCTATTCGGGTTGAGTCAAAATAATTGCAACGGGCCTAATATGTCAAAGATTTCAAAACTAGCTACGCCACTTTATTAATATTTTTGACTTTATTGCGGGATATATACATATGAAAGCAACGATAAAAATTTAAAAATTACGACTAAATGGCCAAAGTTAATTAATAATTTGAAAAATGTTGAAAAAGATGATTTTCCGGTTAAATGAAGGCATTTTCATGGAAAAGTCCACTTAAAACTTCGATAGAAGTCCCCCTACACTTAAGATAAACATTGTCCTTAATGGTTAAGCATGTGGGAAAAGTCTCCCCTACACTTATGACATTGTGTACGTTGGTTAAATCAAGCTAAGGAAGAGACAACTAAAGTGATCAATTTCAAATGTGAGTATGAAGAAAATTGAATCACGATAGATGAGAGATAGAACTGGATTTCGGATAACACGGGAGCACGGTTCTTCAAAGGTTCCAAAAGTGAATTCATCCCTGTAATCACATCACCACACAAAGACAAACACCTATAGAGGTCCCCCTACACTTAGGAGGTTAAAACGGAAAAGGATAGATACTCGGGTTGCCTCCCGAGTAGCGCTTGTTTTTTATAACCGAGTCACGAGCCTGACTCGACCCAAAATTAGTTTATGGGGAATGTGGTGAGGGATGGAATCATCTCATGAGAGATGTCCTCACAGATGTACAACTTCACTCGTTGGCCATTCACCTTAAAATTAGGTCCATTAGGTTGAGCGAGCTCGAGAGTACCATATGGAAAAATTTGGGCAATGTTGAATGGGCCGGACCAACGAGATTTCAGCTTGCCCGAAAAGATTTTCAACCGAGTGTTAAAGAGTAAAACTTTGTCTCCAACTTGGAACTCTCGGTTTTTAATATTAGAGTCGTGAATGAGCTTAGTCTTTTCCTTATAGATCAAAGAATTTTCATAAGCCTCATTCCGGAGTTCATTCAGCTCATTGAGTTAGATCTTGCGTAGGTCACCGGCTTTGTTGATATCGAAATTAGCCCACCTCAAGGCCCAATAAGCCTTGTGCTCCATCTCAATGGGGAGATGGCATGCTTTCCCGTACACGAGACGATATGGTGTACAACCAATCGGAGTCTTGTATGCGGTACAAAAAGCCCAGAAAGCATCATCAAGTTTATCAACCCATGAGGCACGATGCTCTTCCACGGTTCTTTCAAGAATTCGCTTTAATCATCGGTTAGAGATTTCAGCCTGGCCATTAGTTTGTGGGTGGTAGGCGGTGGAAAGACGATGATTGACACCATACTTAGCCATGACTCTTGCGAATTGGTCATTGCAAAAATGAGTCCCATGATCACTAATAATGGTACGAGGCACACCGAATCTAGCGAATAGCGATTTCAAAAAGTTATAAACCACCCTTGCGTCATTAGTGGGTAAAGCATTGGCTTCAACCCATTTGGAAACGTAGTCAACGGCTATAAGGATGTATTTGTTTCCTTTAGAGGAAGGGAATGGCCCCATAAATTCGATACCCCAAACATCAAAGATTTCACATTCTTGAATGAAATTCTAAGGCATCTCGTCTTTATGTGTGATCTTGCCTTGTTTTTGGCAAGCATCACAACATTTAGCCATCTCGTGAGCGTCATGATAGATTGTGGGCCAATAAAATCCCGATTCAAACACTTTTTTGGTGGTGTAGTTGGGACCAAAGTGACCACCGGTGGGTCCTTTGTGGCAAGCGTCAAGGATTTCTAAAGCTGCCGGTCCATCAACACATCAGCGAATAATCAAATCGGCACATTGTTTGAATAGATACGGGTCATCCCAAAAGTAAGTCTTAATGTCTTTGAAGAACTTCTTCTTTTGTTGGGATGTTAACCCGTCGACGAGACTTCCACCCGCCAAGTAGTTTGCAATGTCCGCAAACCACGAGGTTTCATCAGAAGTCGAGTTGATAAACATTAAGGTCTCCAGGGGAAAAGAGTCATTGATCTCTTTGGTCGGATGTTCCCCTTGGTAAGGATCCTCAAGTCTACTGAGATGATCCACGGCTAGGTTTTCAGCTCTTTTCTTATCGCGAATTTCGATTTTAAATTCTTGAAGTAGCAAAACCCAGCGAAGAAGTCTTTGTTTGGAATCTTGTTTAGTTAACAAGTACTTCAACGCGGAATGATCGGTGTAAACGATTGTGGTGGAAAGGACAAGATAGGGGTAAAATTTTTCAAAAGCATAGACAACAGCTAAAAGCTCTTTTTCAGTTGTCGTGTAATGCAATTAAGCCCCCGTCATTGTCTTGCTAGCGTAGTGGATTGGTTGGAAGTGTTTGTTCACTCTTTGGCCCAAAACCGCTCCAATAGCAAAGTCGCTAGCATCGCACATCAACTCAAAGGGAAGCTCCCAATTAGGGGTAACCAAGACGGGTGCCTTAGTTAGCTTATCCGTAAGCGAGTTTAAGGCTTCGATACACTCTTTGGAGAAGATAAAAGGAGTATCTTTTTCCAATAGGTGGGTCATCGGGCGAGCGATTTTAGAAAAATCTTTGATAAAGCGACGGTAGAAGCCCGTATGACCAAGGAAACTTCTCACACCCTTCACGGTTGAAGGTGGAGGCAGTTTAGCAATAACATCGACTTTAGCACGGTCCACTTCAAGACCGGATTTGGAGATCTTGTGTCCTAGCAGGATGCCCTCTTTTACCATGAAATGGCATTTTTCCCAATTAAGAACAAGGCGAGTGTCTTCACACCGTTGAAGCATACGTTCAAAATTTGCAAGGCAAACATAGAAAGAATCGCCATAAACCGAGAAATCATCCATGAATACTTCCATAGTTTCTTCAACCATGTCATGGAAGATAACCATCATACACCTTTGGAACATCCCAGGAGCATTGCATAAACCAAAAGGCATGCGTTTGTAAGCAAATGTTCCATAGGGACAAGTGAATGTGGTCTTCTCTTGGTCTTTAGGATCGATGGGAATTTGAAAATACCCGGAGAAACCGTCTAAGAAGCAGTAATAGTCATTACCCGCAAGACGCTCGAGCATTTGATCCATGAAAGGAAGAGGAAAATGATCTTTTCTCGTGGCATCATTGAGCTTGCGATAGTCGATACAAACTCTCCACCCAGTAACGAGAAGAGTGGGAATCAAGTCGTTGTGTTCATTGGGAACAACGGTTATTCCGCCCTTCTTGGGCACACAATGGACGGGACTTACCCAAGGCGAATCCGAGATAGCGTAAATTAAGCCGGCATTAAGAAGTTTGATAACCTCTTGTTTGATGACGTCATGAATGCGAGGATTAACCCTTCTATGGCTCTGGATTGCGGGTTTAAAGTCATCTTCCATGAGAATCTTGTGAGTATAAAAGTTTGGATCAATTCCGCGGATGTCGGAAATTTTCCAAGCAATTGCCTTCTTATGAGCTTTAAGCACGGCGATGAGGCGAGATTTTTCTTCTTCTTTTAAGTCCTTCGCGATGATGACGGGCGACTTCTTCTTTTCGTCAAGAAACACGTACTCGAGATGGGGCGGCAACTCCTTAAGTTCTAAATCTGGAGGATTTTCGATGGGAGGCGTATTCAAAGTCGGTTCATCGATAGCAATATCCTTGGGAGATGGTGGAGAAATATTGTATTCTTTAAGAAGGTTCTCAATGAGGCGAAGATCTTCATCCCAATCGGTGGGAGAATCGTCATGTTCTAAGTTCACATCTCCCATGGTGGCTTCCAAATCTTTCCAAAGGAAATCACTTTCTCCAAATAGAGATAGTGATGAATGAATAGAGGAAACGGTCTCAACATTGGGAAGAGAGGTAGGAATACTTTTACAAGCATCTTTGAAGTGTTCTTCACAAGCCTCATCAAGAACGTCAATACAATTAACACTCTCGTATGAATAAGGCTGTTTAGAAAGCTTTCCCATGTTGAAGACTATTCTATCGTCACCCACTCTCATGATAAGCTCACCGGCTTCAACATCGATGAGAGTGCGATCGGTCCTCAAGAATGGACGACCAAAAATTAATGGCACACGAGGGTCCATATCATAGTCAACGACGACGAAATCGACAGGAAAAGTGAATTTGTCGACTCCTACAAAGACGTCTTTGGCTATCCCCACTGGATAAGCAACCGTACGGTTAGCTAATTCCAAAGTCATTTTGGTGGGGACTAGCTCAGGGAGAGATAATTGCTTCTATACGCTTAAGGGCATTAAGTTAATACTGGCACCTAGATCGGCTAGGGCCATGCAATTCTCTACTCCCGGGAAGTTGCAAGGGATTAAGAAGCGACCCGGATCACCAAGCTTGGTTGGCAATTTCCTTAAGAGCATTGCAGAGCAATTCTCATTAAGTTGGGTGTTAGCAATATCAAGAAGCTTTTCCTTGTCGCTAAGAAGATCTTTGAACATTTTTGCGTATTTAGGAATGTGAGCGAGAGCCTCAGCGAAGGAGATGTTGAAATTCAATTGTTTAAACATTTTGAGAAAGTTCGAAACCTGAATATCGTCCTTTCTTTTGAGCTTCTCTTTCCTCAACCTTGAGGGATAAGGTATATCGGAAGAAGAGGAAGTCTTTGGGAGAATAGGATCACTCACATCCTTGGGTGGAGGAGGGGTAGACGTAAGAGGTGGAGAAATTAGGGAAGTAGAAGGATGAGGAATAGGAGCAGGTGACTCGTTTTCCTTAGTCACAATCACCGGTGGAGGTATAGGAAGCTCGGGTTCCTTGGTACCTTTGCCACTGTGAGTGGTGATTGCTTTCATCTCCCCTCTTGGATTCGCAACGGTGTTACTCGGAAGAGTACCAGAAGAGGAGGGTTCATTACCTTGGAAGAAACTAGCCATCATGTTCCTTAAGTCATTCGTTTGACTTGCCAAAGTGTTTCTTATATCAGCTCGCAGATCGTTTCCTTGTTTCACCCTGTCTGCTTTCAAGTTGAGCACTTCCCGTTGGAGATTGTCCACGATCACATCATTAGTCCTCATGTAGGTTCCAATATCTTGGTGTAATGCGGTGGGTTGGTTGGGAGGAGCATTGTAGGCGGGTGGTTGATAAGCAGGTTGTTGGTAAACTTGGTTATTTCTTTGAGTGGATATGGTTGTTTGTGAGGTGGTTGGTATGGTGCACGAGGTTGTTGTTGTTGTTGAGGAAGGCTATTGAGGTTTTGTTGTTGGTTTGGGTTGTTAGGAGGAAAACCGGGCGGGGAAGGAAAGTTGTTTGAGCGGTAGCTAAGCAAGTTGCGATCTCCTTGAGGACGAGCTTGATAAGAGGCAGGAGGATAGGTACCGTATGCTGCATTAACATTCTCAGAAGGATAGTCTTGGGTGGCGGTACAAGTGGTGTAAGAGTGAGGACCCCCGCAGATTTCACATGGTTAGCATTGATGTTGTTGGTGTTGCTAGCGGTTTGGGCGGCAAGCGATTCAAGAAGCGTAGTAATTTTGTCAAGTCGCTTGTCGTTGTCACTAGTACTAGCACTAGCGGCATTGGTCCGAACACTCTTGGTTTGCACACGAGACTTATTTTCAATAATATCCCAAGCGGCATTGGAAGTCTTAACCAAAATATTACCCCCCGAGGCACTGTTTAGTGAATCTTGGTCATTCATGCTTAAACCATTATAAAAAGTATTAATTTGGTGCACTTTGCTAAAACCATGTTGTGGGCACTTTCTTAAAAGATCTTTGAAACGGTCCCAAGATTCACTAAAAGACTCATCGTACTTTTGTTCAAAATTAATGATTTCATTCCGCAAAGCGGTAGTACGAGAGGGTGGGAAAAAGTAGTTGAAAAATTTGGTCTCCAAATCCGTCCACGTCAGAATACTTTGTGGCGGTTCCTTTGCAAGCCAATGTCGGGCTTGTCCCTTTAAGAAAAAGGGAAAATGTTGTAAACGGATTACCTCTTGTGGAACTCCATTGAATTTGACCGTATTCGTGAGTTGCAAGAACCGTTTGATGTGGTCATGAGGATCATCAATGGTACGCCCCAAGAATGGTTGAGCAGAGACCATCTGAATAAAGCCGGATTTGAGCTCAAAGTTATTGGCTGCAATCGCGGGTATGACAATTGGATCATTGTTGCCCTCTACATGTGCTTACGAAAGTTCAATCATAGGGCGATTGTCCGGTAGAGGTTCATTGTTGTTGTGATTGTTGTTTAGAGGTGGATTGTTATTGTTGTTGTTATTATTGTTGTTTTGAGGTGGGTTATTGTTGTTGTTGTGTACACCGACCATGTCTAAGTCTTCGAGAGGCTCGGGCTCTTGATAAGACGTTGATCGTGTACGCATGCACCTGCAAAAGAACTAACAAAGCAAACAAGAAATATTTTGGTTTTTTAATTTTTTTTTGTATTTTTGAAAATTTTATATTTTTTAGGGTTTTTGGTAAATTTTTATGAAAACGTAACGTTCACGGCGAACGGATCCCAAAATCCAAGTTCTCACAAAAAACTGTTAATCTTAACGAGAAGAGCCGGCAGCGGCGCCATTTGATACATGAGATTTTGTATGGGTTCAGAATTAAATCTCGGAATCTTCTCGAATTGATCACAGCTCAAAGTGGAATGATTGTTCTTGGTTACAAATAGGGGGTTTGGTTTTTGGTTATCTAATTTTTAAACTATATGCAAGTAATTAAAATTGTCGTTAAGTAAAACTAGAAGCCTTAAAATTAAACTACAAATAATAGCGTGCAACCTTGGAAATTAAAACTTCACAATTTAAAAACTCAAAAACAAATTTGAAATAAACTAAGTAAAAGAGCTGGAAAAAACTAGATTTGAAAATCAAGCAAAAACAAAACTCAGACCTGAATCTGATCGTAATGCGATCGTACTCAAGAATTAATTCAGATTGCAACGCGATCGTACCCAAAATAACACAATGGATCGTACTCAAACAGTAATCCGATCGCACTCAACGCAATGATATCAAAAGGGATGGATCGTACTCTCCAGTACGATTGGAGGGGACGATCGTACTAATAGATCGCAACGCGATCGTGGTTCTGGATCGTAACAACTGGTCGCACTCAATGCGATCGAAGCGAGGACAATAGACCCGATCGCACCCCAGATCGCAACAAGTGATCGTGGGCGTGGATCGTACCAAGGAAAGAAGAACAGATCGCACTCAAAGTGATCGTAGCCAGGTGATCGTACCAAGTAAAACCTACTGAGATGGATAAGGCATCCCAGAAAGAAAATAAGCTTAATCCAATAAGCGGTAATCAAATAGCATTTTCAAACTTCTAAAAAAGTAAATAAGCACAAATTCGTTAAATTTTACAAACACTAATATCCGAGACTTAATGAACCGAACATAAAATAAAAAAACTTTTTAAAAGCTTATAGCTTAAACGTAGGAGAGCTTATGTAGGAATATAAAGATCAACCTCTTAATCACGAAACACCAAAATCAACACGAATTGAGAACCATTCGGATCAAACATGAACTTTTCGGATTAAGATCAAAGTAAATAAAGAAAGGTAGAAATAGATTAAGGAACAAAGAGCTTAACTTGAATTAGATTAGAGAAATCAAAAATACAAAAAGCTTAAAAATTGAAAGGTAAAGATGGAGAAAAGAAAAATCTTAGTGAGAGAAAGTTAAGAACTTTCTCTCTCTAAAACTAGAGAAAAATGAAAAAATGAAAAACTAACTAGCTAGCTCCTAAAGTTGTGAAGTGTAGGCCTATTTATAGGCCTGTGCTTTGTGGGCTTGTGAATGGGCTTTGTTCATGGGCTTCTCTTCTTCTTTCTTCTTTAGTCTTTACGTTTCTTTTAATTAAACGTTTCCGACTTTGGATTTTGAGAAGTGTCGGTGAATGATTCCAACTCGTCCTATAATCATTTGTTTAATAGACTCGAGTTCTTCGACATATACGAATCTTCCATCTTTGGCCCTATTCTTTGATAAATCTTCAAATAGGCACAATGACTTCAAATCTTTTGCATCTTTTGGACAATAGACTTCTTCTTGAGTCTTTTTCTTCGATAAAACCCGTGCAATCCCATGTTTTCTTCAATATTCATCCGGTTGACTCTGAAAACACAATAAACACAAAAACCACGCATAATTCCAAACAAATGATATTAAATACGTGTTTTGGTCTCGTTTTAGCCAGAAATAAGTGGTAAAAGGATGGGTGTTTTCACACCTATCATCCACCACGACGAGGATGTATTTATTGCCATGAGATCATGGGAACGGCCCCATAAAGTCTATTCCCCATATGTCGAAAATCTCACACACTTGAATTATGTTTTGCGGCATTTCATCACGTTGAGACGATTTTCCTTGACGTTGCCACGAATCACACGACTTCACAAGTGCGTGTGCATCAAGATAGATAGAAGGCCAAAGGAAGCCGGCATCGAACACTTTCTTAGCCGTGAGATTAGCGCCGTGGTGACCACCCGTGGGTCCCTCGTGACAAGCTCTAAGGATATTAGAAGCTTCGGCACCAAACACACAACGTCGAACGAGTTGATCCGCACAAACCCGAAAGAGATAAGGGTTGTAAAACCCGTAAAAATAAAGTCATAATTTAATTCTATTTTCAAATATTTTGAAGTATTTTATAACGTTAAATATTATTACGTTTAACGGTTTAAGTTGAAACTGATATTAAATATTATATTTTAATATTTTGACGAGCAACGAGGACTACTAGTGATCGCGATACCGACGGATGCCAAAAATTTTATATCGTATAATATTTTGAAACTTATTTTTGTGTTGGTTGATGAACTCACAATTTACGGATTTAAATTTGGGCTTACGTGCATAACTTAGCGTCCTTTACGACTAAACCGGAAACCTTAGGATTACGTATTTACGTTTTTGAACTCCGTTTTTGATGAGACAATTTTTATTGGATTGGTTTTGTGACGTTGATTCATAATTTATAAAAACGTTTTTCGTAAAACGACCCGAGGGCACGCAAATCGAGAAAACTAGAATCGAGGAATACCCGTAAACTAGTGAGATGGGACAAAATACATTGTCCCACCCCACTAGCTAGCTTGGACGGCACCAACATGACACCACAACCATATGTGGCATCATGTTAGCTAAACACTTACAAGTGTAAGAAAAGCTTACACCATAAGCTACTCATTCCACTTCCTAGCTAAAACCATCAACTAACTTCTCATTTCCATTTCCATACATGCAAAACTCTCTCAAATCCTCTCAAAAACCATCCCCTTGCCGTCCATATTGAAGCTACAAACACCCCCTTTGATCTTTTCTAGCCATGAAATACATGTTAACTAGCTCTATCATGGAGTTATCTTGAAGCCTTGATCATTTGGTGGCCATATTAACAACATTGGAGATGATTTGCTTGTGTCCTAGGGCTGATTTCTCAACTATTTTTCTTGGTGTTTGATGATCTTGGAGTTATTTGTGGTGTTCATCAAGTTCTTTGCTTCCAAAAACAAGAAATACACTTGGTTGGTAAAGAAGATCATCCTCTCCATTTTCTCTTGTTATTTTTGTAAAGAACAAATGTATTTTCTTTCATTTTGTATATGTATATGATGTATATATGATGATTAAAATGTTGTGTGGGGATCCAGTGTTGATAGATATGCTTAAAAAGGTTAATAACTATAAGAAATGAGGCTAAAATCATGCTTATTTAGTTGGCTGTATAAAAACAGTATATAACTAAAACTTGAACTGATAAAATTGCATGGTATGATCCATTTACAGTAAGTACAAGATGTTATACACATATGAGAGTTGGCCATGCAAAATCAATATAATGAGTGAGATATGATCAAAACAAGTTGGATGTTCTAATCTGAATAAGCAGTTTTGTAGGGACTGTTAAGGCAAGATAAACTTAAAATGAGCAGTAGCTATAACTAAGTTAAATGTAGCACATAATATGAAGAACATGTCATCCAAAAATGAGCTTCTAATTCATTATAGAACTCTAGATATGATAAAAATGGTGAACATGAAGATAAAAATCAGATTTTGATAATTAATGGTTATTATTATTATATAAGCACTCAAATTTTATTGTATAAAATGTAAAATAAAAACCCTCTAACTTATGAAACTTATTTATACAAATATGTAAAAGGTTAATTAAATGGATGAATTATATAAATGGTTGTGAAATAATACTTGTAAGTAATAAAAACTATAAACTTGATTTTTACGACTTTTTCGGCTATTACCGTAAAATTAACGTTTTTCGCCAAATAAAACATAGACGATCAAACCCGTCTAATGTAAAGTTTATAAAAGTCATATACTGATATATAAGTAACTAATACAAGTAAAAACCGATAAAACCCGAACTATTGGACATACGGACATTAACGAGCTAAATAAGTATATTGGACTAATAATTGGACTAAATAAGATAAACACTTATAAAAAGAACTTATTGGGCTTAACCCATTTGGGCCCAACATGGAAAGTATAGATACTGATAATATAGGTATAAAATGGATTAAAACAAGTTAAAGAACTTATACTAAGCTTGTTGGACTTAAAATAGGTAAGTAGGTAAAACTAGTAAACTAGTAAAAAGTTACCAAAACGTAAACATTAAAACGAGTAAACAAGGATATATAAACCCACTTGATCATCATCATATGTACAAAATCATCATATGTATATTGTTATTTTGATAAAAGTCATTGGCCAAGAGTCTAAGACCGATTATTATTTATATAGGTTTCTGTGACCGAAGCACTCCCGTAGCCGATAATCCGCCTTTCATTATCAACGTGAGTCTATAGCCTCGCTTTATACTAGTTATTAAATGATTTTAAACCCGCGAGGGGGAATACATGTTTTTATAAACTTAGAACACAAGATTTTTATGGTATGCTTTGTCCCTCTATGAATGGAACCGTGGTTGCCTTTAAATTGCATTAAGTGATTGCCTTTGTTAAAGCCTCAATTATGGACCTTTAACTAGCTTATGATGGGCTAGCCGCTAGTACAATTAATAGATCTATGGGGGAAGCCGCCCCGGTTCAGTTTTTGTGGACTTGTCATAGAAGCTTAGGCCCGACCTCCACACTGTTTGAGCATATTGTATTGAGAAGTCAGGTATACGGCAATGTACCAAAAATCTAGAGGTAACCGACAATTAATAAATCTCTCGTCTTATTAGACTGATATGGGAGTGTATAAGGGCTCGGTTCCATGAGCTTATTGCAATTTATGCTATATACAATTATCATTGTTGATGCAAATTATTATTTGATGCTTATAAGCATGCCACAAACTTATAATCTTTGCTTGTGTTCAAATTGATTACATAAACCTATAGATTCACTCGACATTTTTGCTGATTGTTTTACTCATATGTATTTCAGGTAATCAAGAAGTGGAAGCTTGGAGGTCACGGGGAATGAAGTTGTGCACTGCTTTTGTTGTTCAAACTCTTTGATTTATTTATCGTTCCATTTTTAAAACAAACCAATATGTTGTTTTAACTTATCTATTGGTAACGATTACTTGGGACTACGCTACTCTGACAAATGTTTTAGGAACGATAAATCTAAAACGTCTCTTTTCGAGTCGTTCTTTATAAATTATGTGTTGTTGTATCATTGTTTAGCACCCAAAGATGTATTCCGCTGCGTGTAAATTTGGGGGTGTTAAAGATTGGTACCAGAGCCATGAGTTATAGAGAACTAGGTCTTTATTTTAAAAACCTAAATTATAACTGTCAGTTTTTATTTTTCAAAGAGTCATGTGCACCGGATTTCGCGTGACTTCAGGTTCAAGCTACTTCTGGGATTACAACTTTAGTATACATTATTATGTATGCCTTATTGCTAAGTATTTCTAAATAAATACTATAATCCTTTATCGATATATATTTATGTCGTTAAACTTTTCGATAAAAGTTTAGCATTTATTAATGATTAACTTAAATAAATACATTCAATTTTCAAGATCTTTCTGTATTTATTTTTAAAGTATTTAAATTGCCTTTGTTGCAAAATTTTTATATTATGACCTTACATAACTTCATTTACGCGCGTTACTTTCATTGTTTAACCCTTTGTGATATCTATATAGATATTCAAATCGTCTTCCGGCTATTTGTGCATGGACGTCTTTTAACGTAATTTCTAGACCATTGTGTAGCTCAATGTGTCCTTGGAATAGACTAACCGCTATTTATTAACATTTATATGTATCGACTCCGAAGTGTATTGTTCACTTATGTCTCGGTAACATCATCGTCATTTTATAAATCATCGTCTAGATTATGGCGCTAGAATTGGAATACGATTTTACTTATATAAAATTGTATCATTTGTTTTTTAATTAACCTTCTCGCTCCCGGAGTGTAGCATGTTATTGTTCCATTCTTTTCTTGCTATGTTTTGTGTTTTTGACAATCGTGGCACCAAGGAGATTTGCCTACATTGCATTTTGAAATCTAAATTACGAACGTCTTTCACCGTTTTGCTTCCTAAATTTCGTGTTGAATACCTTGAAGCATTTTCTGTCATTCATCATGTTATATATTATTAATGCTCATTACGAGATTTATTTTTCGTTGTTGTAAAATCCACAAGACATGTGTGTATATATGTATATATTTTGAGTCGTTAAGAAGTGT
The DNA here is from genome assembly GCA_025667525.1 of Glebionis coronaria. NCBI lineage: Eukaryota > Viridiplantae > Streptophyta > Magnoliopsida > Asterales > Asteraceae > Glebionis > Glebionis coronaria. Next base: position 247,128,113 of record CM046879.1, on the reverse strand, counting down.
CGAAAAATACACTTTATGCAGAAACTGTAGGGGCAGTACAAACAGGTCAAAACTTAAAAGTAAAACCTGTGTTTTAAAATAAAATAGTCAAACCTGCACAGAACTTGCAGGGGTATTTTGGTCATTTTACATTGGTTTTCAGGTCTCGGGTAAAACTAGAAAGTCGTCTGAAACGTCGTTTTGCATCAAAATGCTTTAAACTCCGAGTCTTGGAGATGTCGTTTATCGGGTCAATTAATCGGCTCATATTTAAAAGTTAAATCTGATAGAAAATTCAGAACATGAGTTTTAAATGTTTCTAAGCTGTTTTGATTTCATTTGAGATCGTAAAATTTTAACAAATATTATTTTACAACTAACGAATACTAGTTGCATGTGAAAATGTTTAAAAATAGAAACAGTACAGGATTAACAATTACCGGAATAATGGGGTAATTTGAAAACGAATAATATACTTTCTTAAAAGTATGTTGTGTCGAATATCTTACATAGAATACACATGTGGATTGTTTTATTCTTTTAATATATATGACTCTTTTGTCATTCGATATTATTTTTATTTTTCTTTTAACCTTCCACTGACTTGGGTTGAGTTTTGAAGTTTTGTCTTCACATTCTTCGTCGATATTTTATCGCGTGTCTCATGGCGTTTTCGTCTAAACCTTATAACCTTTTGAAACCTTAACAACTTGTAACGATTTCATTAATTGTTTTATGAGCTACTATTCGCCACTTTTTGCAAAACTTTGACTACTTTATACGTTGTCATAATGTCAAATTATAAATAAATCTGATATTGTTTTACGATTATTTTCACCAATTATTTTTACTTTGGTCTTATAAAATACTTTTCGTAAGATTAAAAGTTGCTTATTAAGTATCTCACAAATTACTTGTATCCTATAAATTTATAAACTATTTTTAAATTCCATTTTACAAATGGCATGGTTTATATAAAGATAAGAAACGTAATACTTTTCGACGAAACGGAGCACTGCATTGCTAGCCCTAAATTATACATGGCCTGATCACCTATGTCTAATTTAGAAGGAGCCATGCTAGGCTGAATAGTAGTCAACTTAAAAATCTTGATAATAAAGAACTTTTTACTTGTATTTATGATAAAGATAAATAAAATAAAATAAAGTGAAAAGAAGTTTTGAAAACCTTTATAATTTATGCAAGTGGCGCAATTTCTATGCATCCGCATACGTTTTCTTACCTTTTCTTAAACGAATTACGCGCTTACGAATACATTTTTACTCGACGATCACTTTTTCACTTGTTACTTCATTTTGTCTTGTAACTGATTTCTTTTGACCGTTCGTCTAATTATGGACTGTTAATAAATGACCTAAAAGTCTCGATATTTTATCCTTCCATCTCGTCCAATCTTCCTTATGCGACTGGGTAGATCTTTGGAATGTCTCCGCACGTGAATAATGAATTATCACTAGAGTGATTTCCGTATATCCGGGATGACGTCCGTCACTCTCGTTTGTCTCGAAATCTACTTTTGTGAACCGTGCTTTGACTTCTCTCTTTGAACACTAACATCATTCATTTGATTTGTTTTAATTACAAGTGATTATTAGGAATTTTCTGTGATGAAAATTTTTGTATGGATCTTATTTCCGATCGTGTATCGACTGCCGCTAAGTTAACGAGCTGATGTTGGTGAACCATCGACGGCACTAACAAAATTGACAACTTGTTTAATCTATTATTTCTTATCGTCTTACCATCAATGCCTTTATTTAATTATTCTCTTTAAGAATTCATACGACATTTGCTTCGTCCTCTTTTGTACTGTTGATTTCGTACTAATTGTTGACATTATTACCATTCGTATTCGTTTGTTATCTTGTCACACTTTGAAACCCGAATATATCCCATGTTATCTTGAAATAATAAACACCTTTATGTATTTCTACAAAGTATTATAAAGTTTTCATGGAACTTTTATATATTTTTTTCCAACGATTTTCAATTATCGAAATAACCATCACATGTAAAAGGTCAAATTATTACATCATATTCTGTATAACTAAAACTAATGTTTAAAAAGTAATTTTTTTTTCTACCTTTTGAACTAATTGACTTATCATACTTTACTTTAAATGTAATGAAATTACCGGTTTAATTTATATTCCTAATAATGATTTAATTTGAAAATTATATCTTCTAATTGTAACCAACAATATGAGTTTAATTTATAAAATTCATGTCATTCTTTCAAAGTTTCTTAAGACAACCAAAATAAATTATGAAGCTATTTAACATCTATTTTTAATATATCATCTTTATCAAGAAGGTACCTCAACTAAGTTTTAAGGTAATACACATCCGGGACGGATAATTGTGACAAATGTTACTTTATTGTTAATGTTTAATTCATTCTTCGCTCTCATTTTTCTAGTATTGCGAATTATTATGTTTTATGGTTACGTAAGTCGAGATCCCTCGTCGATCGTCAACCTTAAATCATTTTACCACATCTTGTCCGTTAATGCGTTTATTGAATTTATTTTTATCTCGTTCTGTTCCTCGTACTGAAGATCACTATTTTATTTTGAGTTTAAAATGAATCTCGGGAAGCAGTGTATAAGAAGAAACGATAAGTATCACCAGGATTTATGCGTGTACTAGTGGAATGATTGAGGACCGAATCTCTTAATGAATGGAGTTAATAAATTCGTTACAACCTCGAGGAGTATGTTGAAGCCGACACCGCAAGTGGAAAGACTCTGGAGATCAAGTGGTTATTATCAAGGGTTCGTTCAAGGTTTTCTCGATGATTAACGGTGGAGATCTATACTCGATGTTTGTGTTCGACCTTTTCTTTTATGTACTTATATGGTGTGTGATCTAGTCAAATGATCGTAAGTTGTGAGACTTGAGACGGCATCATCCGATGACGTCCGATCATGTAGAACACATATTATGTAATATCTTTTTGACTTTCAACGACGATGTTTATTGAGACTTTAATGCGCATTGGCGAAAGTGAGGCGAGTTGAGCTCCGGGACGTCGCTCCCTTAAGGTGGTGAGGATGTAAAACCCATAAAAATAAAGTCATAATTTAATTCTATTTTCAATTATTTTGAAGTATTTTATAACGTTAAATATTATTATGTTTAACGGTTTAAGTTGAAACCGATATTAAATATTATATTTTAATATTTTGACGAGGAACGAGGACTACTAGTGATCGCGATACCGACAGATGACAAAAATTTTATATCGTATAATAGTTTGAAACTTATTTTTGTGTTGGTTGATGAACTCACAATTTACGGATTTAAATTTGGGCTTACGTGCATAACTTAGCGTCCTTTACGACTAAACCAGAAACCTTAGGATTACGTATTTACATTTTTGAACTCCGTTTTTGATGAGACAATTTTTATTGGATTTGTTTTGTGACGTTGATTCATAATTTATAAAAACGTTTTTCGTAAAACGACCCGAGGGCACGCAAATCGAGAAAACTAGAATCGAGGAATACCCGTAAACTAGTGAGATGGGACAAAATACATTGTCCCACCCCACTAGCTAGCTTGGACGGCACCAACATGACACCACAACCATATGTGGCATCATGTTAGCTAAACACTTACAAGTGTAAGCAAAGCTTACACCTTAAGCTACTCATTCCACTTCCTAGCTAAAACCATCAACTAACTTCTCATTTCTATTTCCATACATGCAAAACTCTCTCAAATCCTCTCAAAAACCTTCCCCTTTCCGTCCATATTGAAGCTACAAACACCCCTTTTGATCTTTTCTAGCCATGAAATACATGTTAACTAGCTCTATCATGGAGTTATCTTGAAGCCTTGATCATTTGGTAGCCATATTAACAACATTGGAGATGATTTGCTTGTGTCCTAGGGCTGATTTTTCAACTATTGTTCTTGGTGTTTGATGATCTTGGAGTTATTTGTGGTGTTCATCAAGTTCTTGTCTTCCAAAAACAAGAAATACACTTGGTTGGTAAAGAAGATCATCCTCTCCATTTTCTCTTGTTATTTTTGTAAAGAACAAATGTATTTTCTTTTATTTTGTATATGTATATGATGTATATATGATTATAAAAATGTTGTGTGGGGATCAAGTGTTGATAGATATGCTTAAAAAGGTTAATAACTATAAGAAATGAGGCTAAAATCATGCTTATTTAGTTGGCTGTATAAAAACAGTATATAACTAAAACTTGAACTGATAAAATTGCATGGTATGATCCATTTACAGTAAGTACAAGATGTTATACACAGGTGAGAATTTACCATGCAATGGAATCAATATAATGAGTGAGATATGATCAAAATAAGTTGGGTGTTCTAATCTGAATAAGCAGTTTTGTAGGGACTGTTAAGGCAAGATAAACTTAAAATGAGCAGTAGCTATAGCTAAGTTAAATGTAGCACATAATATGAAGAACATGTCATCCAAAATTGAGCTTATAATTCATTATAGAACTCTATATATGATAAAAATGGTGAACATTAAGATAAAAATCAGATTTTGAGAATTAATGTTTATTATTATTATATAAGCACTCAAATTTTATTGTATAAAATGTAAAATAAAAACCCACTAACTTATGAAACTTATTTATATAAACATGTAAAAGGTTAATTAAATGGATGAATTATATAAATGGTTGTGGAATAATACTTGTAAGTAATAAAAACTATAAACTTGATTTTTATGACTTTTTCGGCTATTACCGTAAAATTAACGTTTTTCGCCAAATAAAACTTAGACGATCAAACCCGTCTAATGTAAAGTTTATAAAAGTCATATACTGATATATAAGTAACTAATACAAGTAAAAACCGATAAAACCCGAACTATAGGACATACGGACATTAACGAGCTAAATAAGCATATTGGACTAATAATTGGACTAAATAAGATAAACACATATAAAAAGAACTTATTGGGCTTAACCCATTTGGGCCCAACATGGAAAGTATAGATACTGATAATATAGGTATAAAATGGATTAAAACAAGTTAAAGAACTTATACTAAGCTTGTTGGACTTATAATAGGTAAGTAGGTAAAACTAGTAAACTAGTAAAAAGTTACCAAAACGTAAACATTAAAATGAGTAAACAAGGATATATAAACCCACTTGATCATCATCATATGTACAAAATCATCATATGTATATTGTTATTTTGATAAAAGTCATTGGACAAGAGTCTAAGACCGATTATTATTTATATAGGTTTCCGTGACCGAAGCACGCCCGTAGCCGATAATCCGCCTTTCATTATCAACGTGAGTCTATAGCCTCGCTTTATACTAGTTATTAAATGATTTTAAAACCGCGAGGGGGAATACATGTTTTTATAAACTTAGAACACAAGATTTTTATGGTATGCTTTGTCCCTCTATGAATGGACCTGTGGTTGCCTTTAAATTGCATTAAGTGATTGCCTTTGTTAAAGCCTCAATTATGGACCGTTAACTAGCTTATGATGGGCTAGCATCTAGTACAATTAATAGATCTATGGGGGAAGCCGCCCCGGTTCAGTTTTTGTGGACTTGTCATAGAAGCTTAGGCCCGACCTCCACATTGTTTGAGCATATTGTATTGAGAAGTCAGGTATACGGCAATGTACCAAAAATCTAGAGGTAACCGACAATTAATAAATCTCTCGTCTTATTAGACTGATATGGGAGTGTCTAAGGGCTCGGTTCCATGAGCTTATTGCAATTTATGCTATATACAACTATCATTGTTGATGCAAATTATTATTTGATGCTTATAAGCATGCCACAAACTTATAATATTTGCTTGTGTTCAAATTGATTACATAAACCTATAGATTCACTCGACATTTTTGCTGATTGTTTTACTCACATGTATTTCAGGTAATCAAGAAGTGGAAGCTTGGAGGTCACGGGGAATGAAGTTGTGCACTGCTTATGTTGTTCAAACTCTTTGATTTATTTATCGTTCCATTTTTAAAACAAACCAATATGTTGTTTTAACTTATCTTTTGGTAACGATTACTTGGGACTACGCTACTCTGACAAATGTTTTAGGAACGATTAATCTAAAACGTCTCTTTTCGAGTCGTTCTTTATAAATTATGTGTTGTTGTATCATTGTTTAGCACCCAAAGATGTATTCCACTGCGTGTAAATTTGGGGGTGTTAAAAGGGTCGTCCCAAAAATAGAACTTGACGTCACGAAATAATTTTCTCTTTTGTTGTGTCGTCATACCCTTGATTATGAAATTGCCCGCATGGTAATTTGCAATGTCGGAAAACCATGGGGTGGTGTCTTTAGAATTCACTACACCGAGAGTCTCGAGAGGAAATGTTTCGGTGATTTCCTTGTTCTCGAAAACATCTTTGTGAGGATCTTCTAGACGAGAGAGATGATCGGCCGCTAGATTCTCGGCTCCTTTTTTGTCAAGCACGGTGACATCAAATTCTTGGAGGAGGAGCATCCAACGAAGCAATCTCGGCTTAGCATCTTGCTTAGCTAAGAGATACTTGATAGCCGAATGGTCGGTATACACAATGCTTTTAGTTAAGACGAGATAAGGTCGGAATTTCTCAAAAGCATAGACCACGGTAAGGAATTCCTTTTCTGTTGTGTTGTACTTTAATTGAGCCTCGGTCATCGTCTTACTTGCATAGTGGATAGGACAGAAATGCTTGTCATAACGTTGCCCTAAGACGGCCCCTATAGAATAATCACTTGCATCACACATGATTTCAAAGGGTAATTCCCAATTAGGAGCAACAAGAATGGTAGCTTCGGTAAGTTTCCTTTTGAGAGTTTCGAAAGCTCTAACACAATCCTCATTGAAATTAAAAGGAGCATCCTTCTCGAGAAGGTGTGTCATAGGTCGAGAGATTTTCGAAAAGTCCTTGATGAAACGACGATAAAAGCCCGCGTGGCCTAGGAAACTCCTAACTCCCTTAACGGTTTTGGGATGAGGTAACTTGGCGATGACGTCTAGCTTAGCTTTGTCGACCTCAATCCTCGCTTTCGACACCTTATGTCCTAAGACGATTCCTTGTTTACAAATAAAATGACATTTTTCCCAATTAAGCACAAGATTGGTTTCTTCACAACGTTTTAATATTTGCTCAAGATTAGATAAACATGACGTGAACGAATTGCCAAACACCGAGAAGTCATCCATAAACACTTCCATCGAATTCTCGATCATATCGTGAAAAATCGCCATCATACACCGTTGAAACGTACCCGGTGCATTACAAAGTCCGGAAGGCATCCTACGATAAGCGAATGTTCCATAAGGACACGTAAAAGTAGTCTTCTCTTGATTACGAGGGTCGATAGGGATTTGAAAGTAACCGGAAAAACCATCTAAAAAGCAATAGAATTCATTTCCCGTGAGTCGCTCCAACATTTGATCCATGAAGGGCAAAGGAAAGTGGTCTTTACGAGTGGCATCATTTAATTTTCGATAGTCAATACACACCCTCCAACCGGTCACAACACGAGTGGGAATTAACTCGTTGTTTTCATTAGGCACAACGGTCATTCCTCCCTTTTTAGGGACACAATGAATTGGGCTCACCCATGGGCTATCGAAGATAGGATAAATCATTTCCGCGTCAAGGAGTTTTAACACTTCCTTTTTAATGACATCGTGAATTTTGGGATTCACCCTTCTTTGACTTTGAATTGCGGGTTTGTAGTCCTCCTCCATTAAAATTTTGTGAGTACAAAATTTTGGGTCAATACCCTTAATGTCGGAAGTTTTCCACGCAATTGCCCCTTTATGAGCTTTAAGAACTTTCAAGAGCTCGGTTTTTTTATCATTTGCAAGACCTCTTGCAATAATAACCGGCAACTTGTCATCACCTTCCAAGAATGCGTATTCAAGGTGAGAAGGAATATCTTTCAATTCAAGGATAGGTGGTTCCTCGATTGAAGATTTGGGTTCAACACTCATAATTTCCATCGACGGAAGAAATGGTGGAATAGAAGTATCATCACTAATCAACACCTCATCTTCATTATCAATTTCATTTGAAGTGAGATCGCCTCCTTGGAATGGAGTGAGATTTGGTGTGGAATTAGCAAGAATCGGATCCAAAATAGTGGGATTGCCACTTGACGAGTTATCGGAAAAACCTAACACTTCTTGTAAAAACTCATCGCAAACCACATCAACGATGTCAATGTGATTGATGGTAGCGATTGCATAAACATGAGAAGGTTTCGAGTTTTGAGTAGCGTTTATAACAAGTTCCTCTTCGTTGAATCTCAAAGTGATAGTTCTTGCATGAACGTCGATAAGCGATCTCGAGGTGTCTAAAAATGAACGACCTAAAATTAGAGGAACTTGAGGATCCGCGGGATGTCAACTACTATAAAATCAACGGGATAGTAGAACTTCCCCACTTTCATGAAAACATCTTCGGCTACTCCACATGCTAGAATCGTAGAATGATCGGCCATCTCGATAGACATGTTCGAAGGAATAAGAGCCGGAAGCGAAAGCGATTTCCAAATGGAAAATGGCATCAAATTAATGCTCGCACCAAGATCGGCCAAGGCGGGGCATTCTTTCATATCTTGTATGTCACAAGGAATGAGAAACTTTCCGGGGTCACCAACTTTTTCCGGTATGCGGTTAAGATAAACCGAAGAACAATTAGCAAGCTTTGAAAGCTTTTCCTTATCGCTCATCATACTTTTAAAAGTGGAAGCGAAACGAGGCATATACAACAACACGTCAGCTAAACTCACATCAAAATGCACTTGTTGAAACATTTTTATAAAAAGCTCGATTTGTTGTTTGTTACGTTCTTGCAATTTCTCTTTGTTTCGTCTCGAATGGTAAGGTAAGGGTGGTGTGGGTTGGACATTAGGCAACGGCCTTAGAATCTCGGGTTCCACAATTGGTATTGGTTCAACCGTAGGTGTGGTTTGAGCGGTACTTCGTGGGATTTTAATGTGCTCCTTTTCGACCATCACCTCGGGTTCTTTCTCGATTTCCTTCTCTGTAGAAGTACTTGGACGAGAGATTGGTTCCTTGAAAGTTTGACCACTTCGTGTAGTATTAACCTTCATTTCTCCCTTCGGGTTTGCAATGGTATCACTAGGAAGACCACCCGAGGAAGAGGGTTTACACATGATTGCTTCAAACATTTTAGCCATTCGGTACTCAAATTTTGATTGCCTAGCATCCGCTTTTAACAACTCTTTCTTAATCTCATGTTGTCCTTGTTCCATCTTTTGTTGGTTTTGTTGAAGACGTTGGACATTTCCTTCCATTTTATTTGCATGAGTTTTAAGTTCATTAGCAAGTTCATTTTTAAGCTCGTTTTTCAACTCGGATCTTAAGCTAATCATCTCACGTTGCATGTTATCAACTTTAGCATCATTTGCTTTAGCATAATCCAAAAATTCTCCTTGAAGATTTTTAGTGTGAGCATTTTGAAAACCTTGTGTAGTGTTTTGAAAATCACGGTTTTGGTTTTGATTAGTCACTTGTCCATTCCCACTTTGATAATTCCCCTTGTTGTAGTTACGTGAATTGCCTTGGTAATTACCACCTTGGTTGTTGTTTCGATAGTTATTAGCATTTTGATTTGGTGGAGCTTGATTTGGACGGGAACCTTGGCCGTTTTGGTTGTAAGTTCCTGTTGCTACAAAGCACTCTAAGTGTTACCATCCGCGGTAATGCACTCGGAAAGATCATGAGCTCCACCACAAGACAAACAACTCTTAGCAACCGCTTTAACCGAAGCGGAATTTAAAGCTTCTTGAGCTTTCCAATGGGACATAAGATTAGCAAATCTATCGAAAAACCGATTTTCCTCATTAGCTTCATCATTTAAGGCACTAATGCTACGAGACGATGACGACGATGACTGTATCACCCCATTTTGGAAATGGAAATATCACAGAAATTATGGCGTGTCATCAAAGAATACAAGGAAAAATGTCTAAACATTACTTGACCATAAAAGGAAAATACCGGAATCAAACATCGGTAGTCCAAAAGTAAAGCTCATCACACAAACATAGTATAATAAAGGAAAGGACTAAACAATGTCCAAAGCATAATTGTCAAAAGAAAGGAAATGCATAATGTAAAGAAGGCTAGACAGCTTGCAGTCCATATGCACGTACTCTTAGTGTCTACGAGCGTCCCTGAGTACCTGCCGTTTTGGGAACATAGAAAAGGAAAACGGTTGAGCAAATATGCTTAGTGCACGGATGTACAATAAAGCATGAATAGGATAAGCATATAACATATAACAGCAGAAGAAAACTAAGTCCCGAGTAACCTGGTTAAGTCTTAATAAAATTGGTTTTAATAGTTTGAAAGTATTATGTTTACCTTATAAAAACTGTTTGTCACATTTTACCATTAGCCAATATAGGTCATGAAAATCCACCGTGCACGAGTACTTGGAGCGGTGACCTCATCATGCAAAATTAGAGGGGCTGCCTCTAATTTAATATACTGGTTTTTGGGTAGGAGGGATCAGCTCCTTGTGAAGGATGCAAGGCACACACCACATTCACCATGAAATCGTGAATAAAAACATGTAACTAGGATGCACCCATACGCCCCACATGATAGATATAAATAAATGGCCAAAAGCTGAAGGGACGCCACGAGCAATCACTCCGACGTGGTGAAGTCATAACATCAGTGCCTCTAATGTTATGGTTATGGTACCTCCATAACTAGGTGAAACTGGTCATGCATGTATATGGCTATAGGTAATCTTAATTAAACATAAGAAATCAAACACGTAACTTATACTACGGGAAAATAGTTGGCTGCATACGGGGAATCCTAATAAGGAAAGAATGTCCATACTGAAAGGACGGGAATCCGTACCTTATGTCCAGTGAACGAAGAAGATGAACTGAGAGGAATCCTACTTCCGAATCACTAGTGCTACATAAATATATACATGAATAAGTATCGGCTTACTAAATACGTAGCTAGTTTTATGTCATGTCTTAGCTTATTTTATGCGTTCTTACCATGTTTTACTGTTTTAAAGCCTTAAACTGCGTTTTATCTTATATTCTGTTTAATCTGATTAAGTATTTCTGGTATTTCATGTGTTATTATACTTACTGCGTAATAATAAGTAACTTTACAAAAATAGCAGGTTTCCTAAAATAGAAAGTTTCCAAAAATAGAAAGTTTCCAAAAATAGAAAGTTACCAAGAATAGAAAGTTTCCAAAAATAGAAAGTTTCCAAAAATAGAAAGTTTCCAAAAATAGAATTACTGCTTAAAATAGATAAGTTCTAAAAATAGAAAGTTTCCATAAATAGATCAGCTGCCTTAATTAAATAAATTTCCATAAATAGATTAGCTACCTGAAATAAATAAGTTTCTAAAAATAGAAGGTTTCCATAAATAGATTAGCTGCCTTATTTAATTATGTTTCTAAAAATAGAAAGTTTCCAAAATTAGAAATAAGCTTGTTAAATAAGCTGAGTATATAAGCCTAAGTGTTTTCATGATTATTTTTTAAGTCATATGATATAATGTATAGTTTAATAATTATTTCATGTAATTAAATTAAACTATAGGTTAAAATATTTAATTAAATTATAACATGTTTTTAATTAAATAAGTTAAATACTTACCTTTAAATATGTATTATTATATATTAATAATAAAACCTAAGTCATGTTAATTAATCAATTATATCCATGGTTTTAAATTAATTAATTAATTATAAGTCTTAAATATACAAATACTTAGGTTAATTAATTTCATGATTATAATAATTAAAATAACCTAAGTCATGTTATTAAATTAATCATATCATTTTATTAATTTAATTTTAACATAAGAACATAAACATAAAAAAAAACTAAACCTACACCATGAACCGGATCCAAACTAAAAACAATGAACCGGACATGAAATCGACACCGTACCCCGAACCAACTCGAGGTACCCAGTGTTTTACTGCTGCCGTGGGGCCCACACGCACCAACCAAGACATTATGGTCTTGGTGGTGGTCGGCTTGGCCAAACCGAGACCCCTTCGGGTTCGGTGCAGCCTGTGGCAAAAAACAAACACCCCTTAAAACACCCTTTTGATTTTATTTAACACCAAATCATGTTAGATCCATGTTTAATTATTAGGTTTTTGTAAAAACATCACATGTTCTTGATTTATAAAAAGATTAAATCAAAAGAAAAGGTTTAAAAAGGATTTACCGAATTCGTGGATCAAAAGGACGAAGAACCAACACGATCAATCACTAAAATTCCAAGATCCAAGATCACAAACCACCTCTTATGGTGGTTGTAGGGTGGCGGCACAAAGGAGACAACGGAGGAGGGTTTTTAGGTTTTTCTTAAAAATCTTTTGTAAAATTTTATGAGTAGTGAAAATCCCGTTTTTCCCTTTTAGTAAATTTGATAAATGGGCTTGGCCCATTTGCCCTAGTAGCCGCGGGTACGGGACCCACTTGGGGTACCCGTACCTTTTTCCGTGTCTCGTTGTTAAGTTAAACGTTTGTGATTATTTGTGTTTATGTTTTAAATGTTCTCATTACGTAAATACCGTGATCTAATATATTTAATTACGCTCGTAATAAATATATATACGTAATTAATAATAGTTTGTGTTTTAATTACGTTCATGATTTCATGATCGCATGTTCGTGATTAATTATCGTCAAATAATTATTACGTGCTCGTGTATAGTAATTACTTATCGTGTTCTAACACGTAGGTAATACGTAAAATCCTAACACGTAATCGTAATCATGCTATATTAGGAAAGTTTAAATCTAGTATGTACGATCTTAAGGGTACTATTCATGGTAAAAGCATGCGGGTTTTACAACTCTTCCCCCCTAAAAAGAATAATTCGTCCCCGAATTATAGATAAAGTAAATTGGAAAATAAGAACATACAAGAATTCAAAATATGAAATGAGGGTAAGAAGCCCGGATAGACTCCTCCGTTTCCCAAGTGGCTTCCCGCTCGGTATGATCCCTCCATAGAGTTTTGACGAATGGAATCGTCTTCTTTCTCATGACTCGTTCTTGTCTGTCAAGAACTCGTTCGGGTTCTTCTATAAAAGTGAGATCTTCACGTATCTGTTCCATTGGATACTGAACCATGTGAAGGGGACGATACTGGTACCCTCTGAGTAAGGACACATGAAACACATTGTGCACATGCAAAACCTGTGGACGTAACGCCAATCGGTAAGATACTTCACCGACTCGTTCAATGATATCAAACGGTCCGATGAAACGAGGACTGAGCTTCCCTTTAATCCCGAAGCGTCTAACACCACGTGACGGCGAAACCTTAAGGACGACGTGATCTCCTACATTAAAGTGTATATACCTACGATGCTTATCGGCGTAACTCTTCTGACGTGACCGTGCCTCCTGAATTTTCTGCTTAGCTACTGCGATCTTCTCATTGGTCATCTCTATGATTTCCGGTCCTTCAAGTGTTCGCTCGCCAACCTGATCCCAGGAGATTGGGGCGCGACACTTTCTGCCATACAACATCTCAAATGGAGCACACTTGATACTTGCGTGCCACCTGTTGTTGTATGCAAACTCCACCAAACATATGTATTCGTCCCAATCACCCGTCCATTCCAACGCACAAGACCTCAACATATCTTCCAATGTCTGGATGGTTCGCTCCGACTGTCCGTCCGTTTGAGGATGAAAAGCTGTGCTAAGCTTAAGTTGTGTACCCCAAGCTTTCTGCAGACTTTTCCAAAAGCGCGAAGTGAATTCAGGATCTCTGTCTGAGATGATGCTGGATGGTGCACCGTGGAGTCTCATGATCTCTCGTCTGTACGTATCTGCGAGTTTACTTATCGGATCTTCCTTGCGGATCGGTAAGAAATGAGCTGATTTGGTAAGTCGATCAACAATGACCCAAATTGCATCATGCTTCCTTTTGGTAGGCGGAAGACCGGTAACAAAATCCATGGTGATTTTGTCCCACTTCCACTCTGGAATATCTAACGGTTGAAGGAGACCGCCAGATCGCTGATGCTCGATCTTAACCTGCTTGCAGGTAAGACATTTGGAGACGTAAGTGGCCACATCCTGTTTCATACCACTCCACCAAAAGTACTGCTTGATGTCATGGTACATCTTAGTCGAACCAGGATGTATAGAGAATGGGGAGCTATGAGCTTCAGCTAACAAAGCTTCCCGGAGTTCTTGGTCATCAAGAACACAAAGTCTCGTGCCCTCCTATACGATACCATCTCCATCTACTCTGAATTCTGTCTGCTTCTCCAAATTCTATACTATCGCCCAGATTTCTCCGTCATCCTTCTGAGCTTCCTTGATCTTATATAGCAACTCGGGTTCCACTCTAAGATTAGCCCAGTAACCATGCTGTCCACGTACCATGATCTCGATGTCTAGTCGCTCCAAGTCTCTGATGATTTCCTCTTTGATTGTAATGCCGTTGATCATTCCGGACTTCCTGCTAAGAGCATCTGCTACTACATTTGCCTTTCCGGGATGATACTGTAGATTAATGTCATAATCTTTCAACAGCTCTAACCATCTCCTCTGTCTCATGTTCAATTCACGCTGAGTGAAGATATACTTCAAGCTCTTGTGGTCCGTGAAAATGTCACATGATTCTCCATATAAGTAGTGCCTCCATATCTTCAATGCAAACACGACTGCAGCAAGTTCCAGGTCGTGCGTGGGGTAATTTTCTTCATAAGGCTTAAGCTGCCATGAAGCGTACACGATCACTTTCCCATGTTGCATGAGAACACAGCCAAGTCCCTTCCCCGATGCATCGCTGTAGATTTGAAATCCACCCGTACCAGATGGTAGAGTAAGAATAGGTGCAGATACTAGCTTCTGCTTCAGGTCTTCAAAGCTCTTCTCTCGATCTTCAGTCCAGACGAATTTCTCCCCTTTCCGCATCAGTTTGGTCAATGGTAGTGCTAGGCGGGAAAAGTTCTCCACGAACCTATGGTAATAGCCAGCTAAGCCTAAGAAACTGCGGACTTCCGTCGCTGATGTCGGCCTGGGCCACTTAGTAATGGCCTCAACCTTCGCTGGATCCAGAGTGATTCCTTCTGCTGATACAATGTGACCTAACAATGCCACCTTGTCCAACCAGAACTCACACTTCGAGAATTTAGCATACAACTGCTTCTGGCGAAGAATCTGTAGCACTGTACGAAGATGGTCTTCGTGTTCCTCCTTGGACTTTGAGAAAATCATGATGTCATCGATGAATACAATGACGAACTTGTCCAGAAATTCATGGAAGATTCTGTTCATCAAATCCATGAACACTGCTGGAGCATTTGTCAGGCCAAATGGCATAACTACAAACTCGTAGTGGCCATAATGGGTACGAAAGGCAGTCTTAGCGATGTCCTGCTCCTTGACCCGTAGCTGATGATAGCCTGACTTAAGATCAATCTTGGAGAAGTGTTTGGCCCCTTAGAGTTGGTCAAACAGATCGTCAATGCGTGGCAGTGGATACCTAATCCGAATGGTAATCTTGTTGAACCAATCTCCAAGGATCCTTATCGCATGGCTCCCATAGACCTGAAGGAGCTGAAGGATTGATAGGTGTGAAAACACCCATCTTTTCTACCACTTAATTACATTAAAACGGGACCTAAACGTATATTTTATGTCGTAAATGGCGGAATTATGCGTGGTTTGTGTTTTTATTGTGTTTCAGGGTCGAGAAAGGTGAAAAGTGGAGAAAACACGGCTTTCACGGGCTTTTATTGAAAAAAAAGACAAAAAGACGAAGTCGAAAGATCAAAAGTGGAAAAAGAACGGAAGTCCAAGACCAATTCTGAAGATTTATCGAAGAAAGAGTCCAAAGTCGAAATTTTAATAAAGTCGAAGAACTCAGGTCTAATTTATGAAGAAAATTACAAGAGGAGTTCATAGAAATCCCGAGACGAAGTCTTAAAAGTCGAAGAATTTAAGAAGACTGAAAGACCGAGGACCAAGAAAGAAAGAAAGAGGAAGCCACCAACCACTCCTCTCTCCTATAAATACCACCCTCACTTGTTGTGAGGGAGTTGGTTAGTTTTAGGATTAGATTAGGAGTAGGTAGTTTCTCTCTCTAGACTTATGCTTTCTCTCTCTAGATCAATTTGTGTTTAAGTTTTTATTATTGAATCCTTACTTTTTAATTAATCTTTTCATTTATCATCTTCTTCCTTTCTTGTTTGATTTGTTCTTATTCTTCATTGTTCATGTTCTTGAATTTTTATGATTTTAATCAAGTGGGTTTTGATTGATTTGGTTATGTTTGTTAGTTCTGATGATTTGTTTTGATTGATTATTGTTAGTTGATGCTTATTGGTTGTTTTGGTTTAATCTTTTGTTTGATTTTGATTGATTTAAGGATAGATTGTTGTTACTGTATCTCCCCTGTTCTTCGGTTTGGTGGTTTTTGTTACTGTATTCCCCTGTAGCGGCGCCATTTGATACATGATTTTACTAGGTTCAATTTATGTCTCTCGATATCCTCTCGAATTGATCTTGGTTCTAAGTGGAATGATTGTTCTTGGTTACTAAATAAAAGGGTTTGGTTTTCTAATCTACTAAAAGATTTAAATGTATTAAAATGAGAACTTAAATAAAAAACAATTAATTTAATGACAATTAATAAAAACTTGAATTAAAATATAAAGTGAAAATTAAGAACAGTAAGAACAGTAACAATTAAAGATGCCCAAAAAAAAACAAATAGTAAGTAAGAATAAAAAATGCTCAAAAGAAATTTGATTCAGAAATAACCGTGATTCGGAAGTTTATTGATCCGGAACTTCGTTCGGAACCTTCACTCGGAATTTGACTCGGAAGCTTGATTCGGAACTTTACTCGGAACTTAATGCGGAACTTTGAATCGGAAGTTTATTCGGAACAATCAACTCATTCGGTACTTTTAAAGGAAAAACTCATTCGGAACTTTTGCTCATCCGGAACTTTTGGTTCATTCGGAAGTTTTGCTCATCCGGAACTTTTGGTTCATTCGGAACTTTTAAAAGAAAAAACTGATTCGGAACTTAAAGACTGATTCAGAACTTTTTGTTCACTCGGAACTTTTAGTTCATCCGGAACTATTGGTTCATCCGGAACTTTGTGTTCATTCGGAAGATGCAGTTCATCCAGAACTTTCAACTCATCCGGAACATTTGGTTCATTCGGAACCTGGGGAACTAAAAAACAGTTACCTTACCCGAAGAACAGGGAAAACAATTTTAATGCCAAAAATCACCAAGTTTTTCACCGAATCTTAAATAAAGCTAAACACAAAGCATCTACTAACCATAGACTACAAATGCCATCAACAAAAACATAAATCCCAACAACTTTTAAAGATCAAATCAATCAAATAAGAACTTAAGAACTTGAAATAAAAGATGATGAAGAACAAGATGAAATGGAAAGATTAAACAAGAACTTGTATTGATGATTAATGTTTTAACAATCACAAAACAAAGATTAAAATTATAAGACTTGAATAACAAAGATTAAAATCACCAAACACCCTAGTGGTGTTGGTGATACCTACGAACAAGAAGGGAGAAAAAGATAGGGAAAAGAAAAACTAAAACTTTCCATGCAAAGTGTGTGAGGGGAACCCTTTATATAGGTGTTCCCTTTGGTTGGTGAGTGGGCTTTCTCCCGTTCTTCTTGTCTTCTCATCTTTTCAGAAAAGTTGACGTTTTCGATTCTGATTCGGGATTTGTCGTCGATTAAATTCAACTCGTCTTTTAATTTCTTCGTTTAATAGACTTGAGTTTCTTCGACTTATGTAAATCTTCCATCTTTGGTCCTTTTCTTAAATAAATCTTCGAATAGGCCCAGTGACTTCAAATCTTTTGCATCTCTTGGACAATAGACTTCATCTTGAGTCTTTTTCTTCGATAAATCCCGTGCAATCCCATGTTTTCTCCAATATTCATCCGGTTGGCTCTGAAAACACAATACACACAAAAACCACGCATAATTCCAAACAAATGATATTAAATACGCGTTTTGGTCTTGTTTTAGCCAGAATTAAGTGGTAAAAGGATGGGTGTTTACACACCTATCAAATCCCCTACACTTAACCATTGCCATGCCCTCATGCAATGCTTAGTGATAAAGCAATTTTACATTTTTCTCATAATTAATCAACCTTGGCCTTATTAAAATACTACTTAAACAAAAATTAAGGTACTAAAAGAAATTAAAACTTAAACGGAAACAAAAGGATAGAAAACCATTTTCACTTGAAAATAGCTACATGGAAATAACTTGCAAAGAGATCAATGACTAACATTAGGGCTTTGGTGCTGCGAAGATTTATCACCCTCAAGTTTCACGTTCCCCAAACTAAGCTTAAAAACGAGATCATTGTTATTATAAGTTAGCAATTCAAACACTTACACACATGGCTTAATTATATGCTTAAACTCCCTTATTCCTAGGTGTATCTCTTATATTTTATTTTTGTCTTAGAATGATCATGAAGATGCATTTTTGGACTTATTTCGATAGTTTATTTAGGCTGAAAGCAAAGAAGGACGATTTGATCAATAGTTAGCTAAAGGAAAAAATCTCTTAAAACTGCTTCTCGGGATATCAAAAAGTTCATATCTTGGCATAACTCGGTTCACGATTTGAGACCTTTCTCGGGCCGATATTTGGCATGTACTTCATACTTCATATCTTGAGAGACGTGCTTGAGATAATGGTCTTCTCATCGTTAATAGAGTTTCTTCACTTGGAGACTTTTAAGGGGTACTCCAACTTTGTTGACCATGACTTCATGATTATTTCTTCAATCTCTAATTGGGATTTTGAGATACAACGATCCGCCTCCTTTTCGGACTTGGATATAATTATCCTCATACCTTGTTAGGGTCTTTTCGGATAGACTTGTCCATCATCTTTATGGGAGTTGATTGCTTTTCGTCGTGAGTCTTGATCCTTCATATTGACTTTGGGAATAATGCTTTTCACATCACCTTGGATCTTTAGCAATAAAATGCAATCCTCATGCCTTGTTAGGGCCTTTTCGGACTCGCCAATCTTCGTGCCCCGCTTCATAAGTTATGCCTTGGCTATGAACTCTTATCATTACCGAGCAACTTTTAAACGATCTTGGGCTAGAAGCTAAGTAACTTTTCAAATCGTACGACCTTACTTATTGCAGATAAATTATTAGCAAGTGATGGGAGAATAGGCAAATAATTACACCAAGTGAGCTTGTGCGAGAATACCGACTTATAATTGACTGTATCATTTCTCGTCCTCCACAATTTAAAATCTCAAGTAATGAGACTCGTGGACACTTAGCCTAATAAACCAATTAAGGTCTACATGGTTAAGGATACTAGCTAGAATAAACTTGGATAAGTCTATTCGGGTTGAGTCAAAATAAACGCAACGGGCCTAATATGTCAAAGATTTCTAAACTAGCTACACCACTTTATTAATATTTTTGACTTTATTGCGGGATATATACATATGAAAGCAAATATAAAAATTTAAAAATTACGACTAAATGGCCAAAGTTAATAAAAAATTTGAAAAATGTTGAAAAATATGATTTTCCGGTTAAATGAAGGCATTTTCATGGAAAAGTCCACTTAAAACTTCGATAGAAGTCCCCCTACACTTAAGATAAACATTGTCCTCAATGTTTAAGCATGTGGGAAAAGTCTCCCCTACACTTATGACATTGTGCACGTTGGTTAACTCAAGTTAAGGAAGAGACGACTAACGTGATCAATTTCAAATGTGAGTATGAAGAAAATTGAATCACGATAGTTGAGAGATAGAACCAGATTTCAGATAACACGGGAGCACGATTCTTCGTAGGTTCCAAGAGTGCATTCATCCCTGTAATCACATCACCACACAAAAACAAAGAACCTATAGAGGTCCCCCTACACTTAGGAGGTTAAAACATAAAAGGATAGATACTCGGGCTGCCTCCCGAGGAGCGCTTGTTTTTGATAACCGAGTCACGAGCCTGACTCGACCCAACATTAGTTCATGGGGAACGTGGTGAGGGATGGAATCACCTCCTGAGAGGTGTCCTCACCAAAGTACAACTTCACTCGTTGTCCATTCACCTTAAAATTCGGTCCATTAGGTTGAGCGAGCTCGAGAGTACCATATGGAAAAATTTGGGCAATGGTGAATGGGCCGGACCAACGAGATTTGAGCTTGCCCGAAAGGATTTTCAACCGAGAGTTAAAAAGTAAGACTTTGTCTCCAACGTGGAACTCTCGGTTCTTAATCTTAGAGTCGTGAATGAGCTTAGTCCTTTCCTTATAGATCAAAGAAATTTCATAAGCCTCATTACGGAGTTCATTCAGCTCATTGAGTTGGATCTTGCGTAGGTCACCGACTTTGTTGATATCAAAATTAGCCCACTTCAAGGCCCAGTAAGCCTTGTGCTCCAACTCAATGGGGAGGTGGCATGCTTTCCCGTACACGAGACGATATGGTGTGCAACCAATCGGAGTCTTGTATGCGGTACGGAAAGCCCACAAAGCATCATCAAGTTTATCAGCCTATGAGGCACGATGCTCTCCCACTGTCCTTTCAAGAATTCGCTTAAGTCCTCTGTTGGATATTTCAGCCTGGCCATTAGTTTGTGGGTGGTAGGCTGTGGAAAGACGATGATTTACACCGTACTTAGCCATGAATCTAGCAAATTGGTCATTGCAAAAATGAGTCCCACGATCACTAATAATGGCACGAGGCACACCGAATCTAGCGAATAAAGCTTTCAAAAAGTTACAAACCACCCTTGCGTCATTAGTAGGTAAAGCTTTGGCTTCAACCCACTTTGAAATGTAGTCAACGGCTACAAGGATGTATTTGTTTCCTTTAGAAGAAGGGAATGGCCCCATAATGTCGATACCCCAAACATCAAAGATTTCACATTCTTGTATGAAATTCTGAGGCATCTCGTCTTTATGTGTGATCGTGCCTTGTTTTTGGCAAACATCACATCGTTTAACCATATTGTGAGC
The DNA here is from genome assembly GCA_025667525.1 of Glebionis coronaria. Classification (NCBI taxonomy): domain Eukaryota; kingdom Viridiplantae; phylum Streptophyta; class Magnoliopsida; order Asterales; family Asteraceae; genus Glebionis; species Glebionis coronaria. The sequence continues at coordinate 247,107,087 of CM046879.1, read as the reverse complement.
GTCACGATATATGGATGGCCAATAAAATCCCGAGTCAAACACTTTTTTGGCGGTGTAGTTGGGACCAAAGTGACCACCGGTGGGTCCCATGTGGCAAGCATCAAGGATTTTCAAAGCTGCCGGTCCATCAACACATCAGCGAATAATCAGGTCGGCACATTGTTTGATTAGGTAAGGGTCGTCCCAAAAGTTAGTCTTAATGTCGGTGAAGAACTTTTTCTTTTGTTGGGACGTCAACCCTTCCTTGAGAATTCCACCCGCCAAGTAGTTTGCAAAGTCCGCAAACCACGGGGTTGCATCAGAATTCGAATTTATAGACATTAAGGTCTCCAAGGGAAATGAATCATTGATTTCTTTGTTCGGATGATCCCCTTGGTAAGGATCCTCAAGTCTACTGAGATGATCCGCAGCTAGGTTTTCAGCTCCTTTTTTATCGCGAATTTCGATTTTAAATTCTTGGAGCAGCAAAACCCAACGAAGAAGTCTTGGTTTGGAATCTTGCTTTGTCAACAAGTACTTCAACGCGGAATGATCGGTGTAAACGATTGTGGTGGAAAGGACAAGATAGGGGCGAAATTTTTCAAAGGCATAGACAACAGCTAAAAGCTCTTTTTCGGTTGTCGTATAATGCAATTGTGCCCCCGTCATTGTCTTGCTAGCGTAATGGATTGGTTGGAAGTGTTTGTTCACTCTTTGTCCCAGAACTGCTCCAATAGCAAAATCACTAGCATCGCACATCAACTCGAAAGGCAGCTCCCAATTAGGGGTAACCAAGAAAGGTGCGTTAGTTAGCTTAGCCTTAAGCGAGTTAAAGGCTTCAAGACACTCTTTGGAAATGATAAAAGGAGTATCTTTTTCCAAGAGGTGGGTCATTGGGCGAGCGATTTGAGAAAAATCTTTGATGAATCGACGGTAGAAGCCCGCATGACCCAGAAAACTTCTCACACCCTTCACAGTTGAAGGTGGAGGCAACTTAGCGATAACATCGACTTTAGCACGGTCTACTTCAAGACCGGCTTTAGAAATCTTGTGTCCCAGCACGATGCCTTCTTTTACCATAAAATGGCATTTTTCCCAATTCAGAACAAGGCGAGTGTCTTCGTACCGCTTAAGCATACGTTCCAAATTGGCAAGGCAAGAAGAGAAGGAATCCCCGAAGACCGAGAAATCATCCATGAAGACTTCCATGGTTTGTTCAACCATGTCATGGAAGATAGCTAACATGCACCTTTGGAAAGTCCCGGGGGCATTGCATAAGCCAAAAGGCATTCTTTTGTAAGCAAATGTGCCATAGGGACAAGTGAATGTTGTCTTCTCTTGATCTTGGGGATCGATGGGTATTTGGAAATAACCCGAGAAACTATCAAGAAAGCAGTAATATTCATTACCCGCTAAACGTTCAAGCATTTGGTCCATAAAAGGTAGAGGGAAATGATCCTTTCTCGTGGCATCATTGAGTTAGAGGTAGTCTATACAAACTCTCCACCCAGTAACGAGACGAGTGGAAATCAACTCGTTGTGTTCATTGGGAACAACGGTTATTCCGCCCTTCTTGGGCACACAATGGATTGGACTAACCCATGGTGAATCCGAAATAGGGTAAATCATACCCGCATCAAGAAGTTTGATAACCTCTGTTTTTATGACTTCATGTATTTTTGGATTCACCCTTCGTTGGCTTTGAATTGTGGGCTTAAAGTCGTCCTCCATGAGAATTTTGTGTGTGCAGAAGTGAGGATCAATTCCGCGAATATCAGAAATTTTCCAAGCAATAGCCTTCTTATGATTTTTCAACACGGTGATAAGTCGGGCTTTTTCTTCTTCCTTTAGGTCCTTAGCAATTATGACTGGCGACTTCTTCTCTTCTTCAAGGAATACATACTCGAGATGGGGCGGCAACTCCTTAAGTTCTAAATCCGGAGGATTTTCGACGGGAGGCGTTTTCAAAGTCGGAGTATCGATAGCAATAACCGTGGGAGATGGAGGAGAAGGAGTGTCTTCGTTGAGAAGGTTGTCAAAGAAATGCATGTATTCATCCCCATCGGTGGGAGAATCATTAGTAGCTAAATTCACATCTCCCATGGTGTCTTCAAGATTGTTCCAAAACAAATCACTATCTCCAAATAGAGACAATGATGAATGAATAGAGGAAACGGTTTCAACATTGGGAAGGGAGGTAGGAATACTTTTACAAGCATCTTTGAAGTGTTCTTCACAAGCCTCATCCAGAACGTCAATACAATTAACACTCTCGTATGAATAAGGTTGTTTAGATAACTTTCCCATGTTGAAGACGATTTTATCGTCACCCACTCTCATGATAAGCTCACCGGCTTCAACATCGATGAGAGTGCGACCGGTCCTCAGGAATGGACGACCCACGATCAAGGGAACACGAGGGTCCATCTCGTAGTCGACGACGACGAAATCGGCATGAAAAGTGAATTTGTCGACTCCTACAAAGACGTCTTCGGCTATCCCCACTGGATAAGCAACCGTACGGTTAGCTAATTCCAAAGTCATTTTGGTGGGGACTAGCTCAGGGAGAAATAATTGCTTCCAAACGCTTAGAGGCATAAGATTAATACAGGCACCTAGATCGGCTAGGGCCATGCAATTCTCCACTCCCGGGAAATTGCAAGGGATTAAGAAACGACCCGGATCACCAAGCTTGGTTGGCAATTTCCTTAAGAGCACTGCAGAGCAATTCTCATTAAGTTGGGTGTTGGCAATATCAAGAAGCTTCTCCTTGTCATTTAGAAGATCTTTAAACATCTTAGCGTATTTGGGCATGTGAGCGAGAGCCTCGACAAAGGAGATGTTAAAATTCAATTGTTTAAACATTTTGAGAAAGTTTGAAACTTGAATATCATCCTTGCTCTTTTGCATCTCTTTCCTCAACCTTGAAGGATAAGGTATATTGGATGAAGAAGAAGGCTTTAGGGGAATAGGATCACTCACAACCACGGGTGGTGGGGAAATGGGGGTAGAAGGTGAAGGAGGCGGAGAAATTGGGGAAATAGAAGGATGAGGAATAGTAGCAGGTGACTCATTTTCCTTAGTCACAATCACCGGTGGAGGTATAGGAAGCTCGGGTTCCTTGGTACCTTTGCCACTGCGAGTGGTGATTGCTTTCATCTCCCCTCTTGGATTCGCAACAGTGTTACTCGGAAGAGTACCCGAAGAAGAGGGTTGATTACCTTGGAAGAAACTAGCCATCATGTTCTTCAAGTCATTCGTTTGACTATCCAAAGTATTTCGCATGTCGGCTCTCAAATCGTTACCTTGTTTGACCAAGTCTGCTTTCAGGTTGAGCACTTCCCGCTGAAGATTTCCCACGATCACATCGTTAGTCATCATATAAGTTTCCACTTCTTGGTGAAGAGCGGTGGGTTGGTTGGGAGGAGCATTGTATGCGGGTGGTTGATAAGCAGGTTGCTGGTATACTTGGTTGTTTCGTTGAGGTGGTTGTTGCTGCTTGTGAGGAGGGATGTATGGTGTACGAGGTTGTTGTTGTTGTTGAGGAGGGCGGTTGAGGTTTTGTTGTTGGTTTGGGTTGGTAGGAGGAAAACCGGGTGGGGAAAGATAATTGTTAGAGTGGTAGCTAAGCAAGTTACGGTCACCTTGAGGTCGAGCTTGATAAGCGGGTTGAGGATAGGTGCCATAAGCTGCATTCACATTCTCTGAAGGGTAGTCTTGGGTGGCAGTACAAGTGGTGTAAGAGTGAGGACCCCCGCATATCTCGCATGGTTGGCTAACAGCATTGACTTGAGCGTTTTTAGCGTTGTTGCTGTTGTTGTTGTTGGTGTTGCTGACGGTGTGGGTAACAAGCGATTCAAGAAGCGTAGTGATTTTGTCCAGTCGCTTGTCGCTGTCACTAGTGCTAGCACTAGCGACATTGGTCCGAACACTCTTGGTTTGCACACGAGACTTATTCTCAATGATATCCCAAGCAGCATTGGAATTCTTAGCCAAAAGATTACCCCCCGAGGCACTGTTTAGTGAATCTTGGTCACTCATGCTTAAACCATTGTAACAAGTATTAATTTGATGTACTTTGGTAAAACCATGTTGTGGGCATTTTCTTAAAAGGTCTTTGAAACGGTCCCAAGATTCACTGAACGACTCATCGTACTTTTGTTCAAAATTTATGATTTCATTCCGCAAAGCGGTAGTACGAGAGGGTGGGAAAAAGTAATTGATAAACTTGGTCTCCAAATCCGTCCACGAGAGAATACTCTGTGGCGGTTCCTTAGCAAGCCAATGCCGGGCTTGTCCCTCTAAAGAAAAGGGAAAAAGTTGTAACCTGATAACCTCTTGTGGAACACCATTGAACTTGACCGTGTTAGTTAGTTGCAAGAATCTCTTGATGTGGACAGTAATAACAAGATTTTTGCTCGTTGAAAAGTTCGTTTCTCGGAATCTTCTCGAATTGATCTCTGGTTAATTGTGCGACTCAATGTTCTTGGTGAATCAAATAAAAGAGTTGTCTTTGTCTAAAACTAATTTCAAATGAAAACTTGAAACAAATAAAAAATAAAGTAAAGACAGTAAAAAGAAACAATGAAAGATAAAATCTTGGCGAAAAGTAAATTGCGAGAGAATTAAAAGGCAAATAAAGTAAATGATGTAAATCAAAACATAAACTAAAAGGAAAGCAAATAAAAATTCAAATAAAGAAAAAGGCGGGAAAAATAAAACTTGAAAATAAAAGACAAAAACTTAAAAAGAAAAACAAACAAAAACAAACTGACAGACCATGATTCGGAACTTTGGGACTTCCGGATGAATCTTGCTTCATTCGGAACTTTGGGACTTCCGGATGAAGCTTGCTTCATTCGTAACTTTAGGACTTCCGGATGAAGCTTGCTTCATTCGGAACTTTTAACTTCCGAATGAATCACTTGATCCGGAACTTTATAGACTTCCGAATGAAGCACTTGATCCGGAACTTCTAGACTTCCGAATGAAGGACTCTTGATCCGGAAGTTCTGGTAATACAGTAACAGAAACCACCAAACTGAAGAACAGGGGAGATACAGTAACAACAATCTATCCTTAAATCAATCAAAATCAAACAAAAGATTAAACCAAAACAACCAATAAGCATCAACTAACAATAATCAATCAAAACAAATCATCAAAACTAACAAACATAACCAAATCAATCAAAACCTACTTGATTAAAATCATAAAAATTCAAGAACATGAACTATGAAGAATAAGAACAAATCAAACAAGAAAGGAAGAAGATGATAAATGAAAAGCTTAATTAAAAAGCAAGGATTCAATAACAAAAACTTAAACACAAATTAATCTAGAGAGAGAAAGCATAAGTCTAGAGAGAGAAACTACCTACTCCTAATCTAATCCTAAAACTAACCAACTCCCTCACAACAAGTGAGGGTGGTATTTATAGGAGAGGGGAGTGGTTGGTGGCTTCCTCTTTCTTTCTTTCTTGGTCCTCGGTCTTTCAGTCTTCTTAAATTCTTCGACTTTTAAGACTTCGTCGCAGGATTTCTATGAACTCGTCTTGTAATTTTCTTCATAAATTAGACCTGAGTTCTTCGACTTTATTAAACTTTCGTCTTTGGACTCTTTCTTCGATAAATCTTCAGAATTGGTCTTGGACTTCCGTTCTTTTTCCACTTTTGATCTTTCGACTTCGTCTTTTTGTCTTTTTCTTCAATAAAAGCCCGTGAAAGCCGTGTTTTCTCCACTTTTCACCTTTCTCGACCCTGAAACACAATAAAAACACAAACCACGCATAATTCCGCCATTTACGACATAAAATATACGTTTAGATCCCGTTTTAATGTAATTAAGTGGTAGAAAAGATGGGTGTTTTCACATCTATCAATCCTTCAGCTCCTTCAGCTCTATGGGAGCCATGCGATAAGGAGCCTTGGAGATTGGTTCAGCTCCTGGAACTAGCTCGATACTGAATTCCACTTCTCGTGCAGGTGGTATGCCCGGAAGTTCTGCTGGAAACACATCTTGGAATTCCGACACTATAGGTTGATCCTGAATCGATGGAGATTCAGCATCCATGTCGTGAACCGTAGCTAGATAACCCTCGCAACCATGTGACAGTAGTGCACGCGCTTGCAGGGTGGATATGACTTGTACAGACCGTCCGGGTATGAACCCATTATGAATGTACTCTGGTGCATTAACATCACCGAAGATAACTCGATATGAATGACAGTCTATGGTAGCATGATACTTGGATAGCCAATCCATGCCCAAAATCATGTCGAAGTCATTCATGTCCAGCGGATGTGCGTCGACAGGTCGAACCTTATCATCAAATTCTAGGGGAAGACTCTTGTATACATGGGTGATTAATACAGAATCCCTCAAAGGCGTGGAAATAGTTAGCCTATTTTCTAATGGGAAGGGAGGCATCCTAATGTTCTTAGCATAAGCAGTAGAAATAACCGAGTGAGTACCACCCGTATCGAAAATAACACATGCAGCTTGACCATACATATACAAGATTCCAGTGATGGTACCTGTAGACTTGTTGGCCTGGTCTCGAGATGTCGTGTAGACACGTCCGGAAGTAGGAGGCGGCTTGGTATCAGCATGTCCCGATGTACCCTCCATTTCGCCCTTACGGCAATCCTTCATAATATGGCCAGGAAGACCACACTTGAAGCACGCATCAGTATTACAGCGACATGGTCCTGGGTGCCTACGGTGGCAAGTAGAGCAAAGAGGATGAGTGTATCCTCCAGCAGGTGCTCTGGCTGGCTGAGAACCTGATAAAACATTTTACATAAGACATGATAGTTGGTACAAAGGACAAAGCGGATAATCATAAGATTGAATACCAGTGATAGCTGGACGGCTAGGCTGCGAACCTCGCTGGTTCTGGTCCCTACCTTTTCCATGGTTCTTGGTAGAAGTTTTGCTAAAGTGTCAGAATATGGGTTATAACATAAAACATAAGGAATTGCGTAAGTATTAGGACCTGCTGCTGTTGGAGTGCCCAGCGTTGTTACAGTAATTGTCATTACCGCCACGCCTATCCGTAGCAGAACGGTCGTTAGTCTGACCGTTTCCCTTGAGCTGATGAGGCTGCTGCTGAGTAGCCGGCTGAGACCGGTCCCCAGTTTTCTGCCTGGAAGATACATTTAAGAGATGAATAGTTGACATATGGAAAAATATACAGATTGGTCACCGCTTGAATACGAATGTTTACCTCTTGTCGGGTCTTTCAGCTTCCCCGAACTCATCTCTCTCCTGCAGCATCTCCAGCTTTCGTGCTGCATCGGCCACTTGTGCTATAGTGTTGAACGTAGCACACACCAGATTGTTTGCGACCGATGTGCGAAGAGCCCATCTAAAGTGATGTGCCTGCTCTTCAGGAGTACCTGCTGCCGCACAAAGGAAACCATCCAAGCGAAGAAAGTGCTGCATAAACTCGTTGCTATTCTCCCCAGCTCTCTATCGGATCCCATGGTACTCTCTCTTGAGCTTGTCTTGCTCAGCCTTGGGAAAGAACTGCTCCATCACCCTGTCCTTGAACTGAGCCCAAGTCAAACCAGCAACCCACTCATCACCACCTTCAGATTGCATCAATGCTAACCACCAGTTGAGTGCATCGCCTTCGAACCGATAGCATGCCAACCTCGCCTTGTATGCAGGGTCACAGCCCATAGCGTTGAAAATATTCTCGATGTGTGCCAACCAGCTTTCAGCATCGCTGGGGCTATCTGTCTTCTCAAAAGCTCGAGGGCGGAGTTTGTTGAATCTCTCCAGCCATACTGCTAATGTCACTGGAGGAGGAGGAGGAGGTGGCTGATTATGCTGCTGATTGTTGGCAGCTTGAACTTCAGCCCTGATGTCATTCCTTAGTTGAGGAAGCAAGGCTTGCATGGCAGCCTGAATTGCAGCATTGAGCTGCTCCTGTTCGCGTGTGAGAACCATCTGACAGTATAACATAAAACATATGATTAAACTGATCAAAACATAAAATCTATATATATACATGAAAAAAATTTATACTAAAATTTCACGAGAAAAAATTAATGCAAGAAAATTTTGTGTATGAATGCATGATGCAGTTTTATGAAAACTTTTGTATGCTCGAGAGTGAACGCCTCTAGTCAGTTCACCCAAAACAAAAGACATAGCGAGGGGACGCCTATGGGTCGGTCCCAAATCTAAAAGTTCGATAAAACACATGCGACTAAATAGGGCCAGTCCTGTACCAACCATTACTTAGTCAAAAACCATGCAACAATGACATGTATACGTATGCTTAAAAATGTTGAATGCATGAAAACAACTGTCAGTTCTAGGAAGACCGTAGTGACTACCCACTAATCACAGGTCATATTTGAGAGCCTACAGGTCGAAGCCTTGGCTCTGATACCATAATTGTAACACCCTATTTTGGAAATGGAAATATCACAGAAATTATGGCGTGTCTGTTAGCCTCAAAATATTGATCCAAACAAGAATGCTCGGTCATATGTTTATTATGTATCGGATTTTAGAACGTTGTAATAGGTAATATATTAGTCGTGTTATTACGGGCTTAACTTTAAGCTTAGGTTCATTAATAAGTAACCAAAGCCCAAAAGGAAAGCCCGGCCCATGATCATATAGCCCATTATGCCACATGTAGGCAAGGCTATATAAACCTCTCCATGCATGTAAGGAGAGGTTGGTTGGTCATTTCATTTTCTCCTTAATCTAATATTTCACAAATTCACACACTTCTCTCTCTTTTCTCTCTCTAGTTTCTCTCTCTAAAATTCATCTCATTTCCACCTTTCTTTCTTCATTAATAGTATAGAATCATCACATACTTGGGACATCAATTGTTATCAATCGCCATGGGGTAGTTTTTGTGATTCGTTGTTGCTTTACTACTTAATTCGTGTGATTTTACCATAAAATCTACTCGGATTCAAGTTTTTTCTTATATTTTTTCGTGCTCTAAATCATACTCCTTTCATCTCTCATCTTTCATACGTGTGGTAAGTTTTTGGTTACTTTTGTTTGAATTGAATCACGAAATCCAAGGTAAAAATCCATTCTTTCTTGTTGCTCTTAAGTCTCGGCTTAATTTTTGGGGTACGATCTGATTTTGTGATTGCATAAACCCTGGGGGATTCTACTTGCGATCCATAGTCACGATCTAATACCACGATCTTACTGCGATCACTCAGTACGATCTGTGGGTACGATCACTCACTACGATCTGTGAGTACGATCACCCAGTACGATCGAAGAGTACGATCGAGTGAGTACGATCCAAGAGTACGATCACTTGTTACGATCCAAGACTGCAATCAGAGTACGATCTAGGAGTACGATAGGTGAGTACGATCAAACTACGATCAGAGTACGATCCAACTGCGATCTAGGAGTACGATCAGACCACGATCAAAGTACGATCCAAATGCGATCAAGGATTACGATCAGAGTGCGATCAGAGTGCGATCTCATAGTGCGATGGGTGACATTACGATGGACATCTAATTTTTTGTTCGAGTATTTTTTAGACTTAGCCACTATCTAGACTAGTCTCATAACGTAGTTTACATGAAGATTAAAAAAAAAAAAGAGTTAAAATTTTTTAGGTCAAGTAAAATCAAATTTTTTCCATACTAGTTTTAGGCTATTTCTAGCTCGATTTTAAAATTTGGTGATTACAAATTTTTTAGGTCTACCGTTTTGTCGGACTGAGGAATTTATTGTCGGACTGAGAAAAAAAAATCGCAATTTTTGGAATTTCAACAACCAACAATCACAACACAACTACTTAAGATCCACATTCGATTCATCATTTCAGAGAATATTGAGATGGATTCTACTGCCGAATACCGTGTGACGAACAACAACATAATGGTGGCAGGTAACAAGGAAAGACCACCAATGCTAGTGTCGGGTCAATATGATCAATGGCAATCCCGTTTTATACGTTACCTTGACACAAAACCTACCGGTGATGCTTTAAGGCAATGTATCTTGGAAGGACCCTATAAACTCTCAAGGATTCAAGTTCCTGCAGTACCAGCCACAGACACAAGTGACGCACAACCCGCATATGAACGTGATGAAAAGAGGACCGACCTCACCCCAGAGAATCGTGCGTGGTTTGATGCAGAGAAGGAAGCAATTTACTTAATTCTCAGTGGCATTAGAGATGAAATTTACTCTACGGTTGACGCATGTCCTACTGCTCAAGAAATGTGGACGGCCATTGAAAGATTGCAACAAGGTGAATCACTTAACAAACAAGATGTGAAAACTAAGATGTTTTGGAACATTGGCAAGTTTACATCAAATGATGGGGAATCAATTGATTCTTATTACTCCCGATTCTACAAAATGATGAATGATATGACCCGAAACAACTTGCAAGTTTCCACCATGCAAGTCAATGTCCAATTTCTACAGCAACTTCAACCAGAGTGGACACGGTTTGTCACCTTAGTGAAACAAGAAAAAAAGTTAGACGAAGTTTCATATCACAAGCTCTTTGACATCTTGAAACAATTTCAAAATGAGGCAAATGAACTCCGAGCTGAACGAGTTGCAAAGATTTCCAATCCACTTGCTTTGGTGTGTACCACTCAACATTACCCAGAATATCACTCCCGTACTTCAAAGACCTACTCTACTCAATCATCATCACCACGATCATCCATTGTCTCCAAGTCACATGTTCCAACACGATCCCGAGGCAAAGAAGTTGCAAGAGCACCATCACCCACACCTGAGCAATCATCCGAAGAAGACAGTGATGAAGAAATAGCTCAAAAGGATAGGGAATTCAAGAAACAAATGGCTTTCGTTATGAAGCAATATAGGAAAATCTACAAACCCACCAACAACAACCTTCGAAAATCTTCAAACTCGAGGAACACCCATGCACAGAGTCCTCCAAGGTATGACACACGAAGACGTGTTGAGAGTCCTCCAAAGTATGATCGACAACCTAAGTATGATAATCATAGGGTGGCTACTGTTGTTGGAAATAGGGAAACTGTTGGTACTCAAGTTGTGCAACAAAGTGGGATTCAGTGTTTTAACTGCAGTGGTTTTGGGCATTTGGCTAAGGAATGCAGGCAGCCAAAGAGGGTCAAAGATTATGGTTATCATAAGGAAAAGATGCTGCTGTGCAAGAAAATGGAAGATGGAATCAAGTTATCAGCTGAGGAAGGAGAAATGCTTGATGACACAGATGATGAACTCTCCGACAAAGAACTCGAGGCACATTATTCATACATGGAAAAGATTCATGAGGTCCTTAACGTCACTGAAGATGACAATGGTCCTATCTTTGATACCGAGCCAATTGATAAGGTACAAGATGATGCTGAATATAATGTGTTTGGTAATACACATGAGCATAGTGCTCTTCCAACGACAGTTACTGACACGTGTATGATGGAAACGGTTGATAGCAATACCACACCCGATTCATCAGACATGTGCAATAATGAGTTTGAGGATGATCAACATGCAAATGAGTATGATGACGAGGAGCGTTGATAGGTGTGTAAACACCCATCTTTTATACCACTTAATTACAATAATAACCAGACCAAAACGTGTATTTTATGTCTTTTTTGTCGGAATTATGCGTGGTTTGTGTTTTTGTTGTGATTTAGGATGAAAAGGTGAAAAGTGGAGAAAACACGGACATTCAGGGGCATTTACGGGCTTTTATTGAAGAAAAGGATGAAAGACGAAGTCAAGAAGTCAAGAGTACAAAAAGAACGGAAGTCCACGACCAATTCTGAAGATTTATCGAAGAAAAAGTCAAAAGACGGAAGTTTATCAAAAGCCGAAGAATTCAAGTCTATTTTATTGAAGAATTTAAAGACGAGTTCGAAGAAATCCCGAAGCCAAAAGTCCCTTAAGTCCAAGTTTAAAGAAGATTAGAAGAAAAGGACTAAGTATGCAATTAAATGAAGATTAAAGAAGGAGGGACTTAATTACGCAATTAAGAGAAAAGGAAAGAGGGGAGGAAGCTTCCTTAATCCTCCCCTATATATAGATTAGGATAGTTATCATTTTCTCTTGTTGGCTAATAGTGAAAATTAGCTCTTCCACCATTTAAATACCTTGTCATTTACTTTTCTTGTCAAATTTAAATACCTTGTCTTGCACCTTTAATTCATTTAATTTCAAGTAAGTTTCATTTAATTATTGTCAATCTTTACTTTATCTTGTCAATCTCTTATCTACCTTTCTTAATCTTTGATTTATGTGTTTATGTTTATGTTCATGTTCATGCTTTTATTTTGATCCAAGTGGTTTTTGATTATTGTGATTAAAGTTGTTTGATTTCGTGTTTTTAACTGTTTGTTGATGTTTATTTGTTGATTCGTTACTGTTTATATTTATCCGTGTGTTTGATTTTGGTTAATTTGTGTTTAGATTTACTGTTTCTGTATATCCTTGCTCTTCGGATAGTTTGTTGTGTTACTGATCTTTCCAGGTGAAAACTTCCGAATCAAGACAAGGGAGTTTGTTCATTCGTAACTTCCAAAGTTCCGAATCAAGGGTTCATCCGAAAGATTTTTGATCAGCAATAGTTCCGAGCCAAACTTGTTCATCCGGAACATTCAAAGTTCCGGACGAAGGAAAACTTCCGAACCAATAGTCATTCATTCGGAACTTCAAAAGTTCCGAACCAGTAAAGCTTCATTCGGAACTAAAAAAGTTCCAGATCAAGCACTGTTCATTCGGAACTTCAAATGTTCCGGATCAACGATCATTCATTCGGAAGTTACCATAGTTCCGAACCAAGGCTGTTCATTCGGAACTTAAAAGTTCTGAATAAACTTCCGAATCAAGGGGCTAGTTCCGGATCAATGTTTGTTCATTCGGAAGTTTTAAACTTCCGAACCAAGGAGGTTCACTCGGAATCTTCCGAATCAAGGGGGACCAATTTGTTCCGAATCAAGGCAAAAACTTAGAGTTCCGAATCAGTAAAGTTCCGAACGAAGGATTGTTTTGGATAAGTGACATATTCAGATCAATTAGTTCCGGATCAAGGATTTTGGTAATATTCCAAGTAAAGAAGAATCATTTCAACCAAAGGTGACATTTAGGACGAGTGATTGTTCCGAATGAAGGATAATTCTGAATGAGCTGTATTCAGGTTCTTATTAGCTTTTGTTTTTGATTTTTATTTTCAAGCTTTATTTTTCCCGCCTTTATTTTAATTGCACTTTAAGATTATTTGCCTTAGTTTTATTTTAGACTTCCCTTAGTTTTAGTCGCACTTTAAGTTTGCCTTAGATAGATTTAAGTTTACGTCATTTACTTTAGCGCCCTTTAATTTAAGTCACATTTTTAAATACTTGCACTTTTACTTTACTTAGACTTAGATTTACGTTAAGTGCACCTTTACTTTAATTGTTTTGCACATTTAGTTTTAAACACTACAACGACACATCTTTGTTTCCACCAAAATAAAACAAAGTCACATAGAGAACTAAGATCAATTCGATTAGACACACATCAACGAATCTTTTTAACCTGAGTAAAGCCAAGTTATCAAATGGCGCCGCTGCCGGCTCTTTTCGTTAAGATCAACAGTTTTCTGTGAGAGACACGTTGTTTTTTGGGATCCGCTCACTTGTGAACGTTATTTTTCTTGCTTAAAAAATTCAAAAAATCATAAAAAATTAAAAATTGATAAAAAACCATAAAAATTAAAAATTTCAAAAATCCAAAAAGATTTTATCTTTATTGTGTATATATATTGTCTTTGCGTTTGGTTTCTTTTTCTTTTGCATTTTCAGGTGTATGCGTACTAGATCTTCTAATTATCAAGAGCCCGAGCCTCAGGAAGATTTAAGTATGGCAGGTGTTAACAACAATAATCAACTACCGCACCTCAATAATAATAATAACAACAATGCTCTTCCACAACCCGATCTTCGGACCATGGAGGAACTTTGTCAACCAACAATGTTTGGACGAGGAGGACCGATTGCGCCGATGCAAATCAACGCTCCTGAGTTTTCGTTGAAGCACCACATGATTCAGCAAGTGCAAACAAACCCATTTAGAGGATTGCCTGATGATGATGCCAACAAACACCTCGACAAGTTCATTACAATCACCCAAAGCATGAAGTTGCCTAGGGCCACAATGGATGTACTTCGCCTACAACTCTTCCCACATAATTTATCGCATCATGCCGAGAAATGGTTTGATCGTCTCCCGAAGAATTCTATTCACACTTGGGATGATATGACTCAACGCTTTTTGTCGCGCTACTTTCCACCATCCATGGACACAAACCTTCGCAATCAGATTAGCGGTTTCATGCAAGATCCCGATGAATCTCTTTTTGATGCTTGGGAGAGATATAATGTCTTGATCGACCGTTGTCCAAACCACAACATGCTTCCCGTCACATTGATTGATACTTTCTACAACGTATTGACTTTTCGAGATCGTGATACGATAAATGCAGCCGCCGGTGGCACATTCATGAAAAGGAGACCCGAGGAGTGTAGAGAGTTAATTGAGAACATGACTACTCACCACAAGAACTAGGATTCCTCTGCATCTTCAAGGAACAACCCGAGAGTCAATGTTTCCTCAACCTCAGCAAACCTTGAGATGACCGAACTCACCCGCATGATGGCTGAAATGAGCAAAAGTATTACGCTTCTCGCTTCAAACCAACAACAACAACAAGTTAAAGCGGTTGCTAATCCTTGTGAAACATGTGGCGGTCCTCACTCATACACCGATTGTCCTTCGACACAAGGAAATACGGAAAATGTGTATGCAGCTTACGGTAATTATTCACCAGAAAATTACCAAGCTAGACAACAAGGGGATAGAAATCTGCTGAGCTACCGTTCCAACAACTACCTTTCACCCGGTTTTTCTCCTCAAAACCAAAACCCCGCCAACAACTACAATAGAAGCAACCAAATCCCACCTCGTGCTTCTAACCCTTATCAACCACCCACCCAACAACACACCCATTAATCCCGATGTTGACACCATCATGAGAACTCAAAGTGAGCAAATCAAGAATCTACAGAGCCAAATAATCAATTTGAAAGGAGATATCTTGAAGCAAGGTAATGACATCAGAACCGAGGTTTGTGATAATCTTCAATCCTCCTTCATCACTCAAACAACTGAATTAAAGAATCTGTTGGCTAGTTTCTTGCCCGAAGCTCAACCTTCTTCTTCTTCGAGTTCTCTACCTTCAAACACCGTCACTAATCCGCGAGCTAATGTGAGTGCTATAACTACGCGTAGTGGAATTACCATTGTCGATCCACCTATCCCACCACCATCATCTACACCTCCTCCACCACCATGTATCCCTACTCCACCTACACCTAGTAGTAGTGCACCATTACCGTCTCCGCCTCGTAATGACGATGTATCTCAGAAGGACCCTTCAACATCACAACCTTCACCAACTACACCTTCACCTAATCCCTATCAACCCAGAATCCCATACCCTTCTCGCATAGGCAAGACCAACGAGCTAACCAAGAATGACTGTCAAGTATCGAAATATGTGGATATGCTATCTAAAATGACCATCAACATTAGCCTTGTTGAAGCACTTTGCCACATGCCGAAATTTGTCAAAGCATTCAAGGAATTGCTTAGCAAGAAAGAGAAGCTGATTGAACTCGCCAACACACGCTTAAATGAAAACTGCTCTGCAGTTCTTCTTAGAGAACTTCCGGAAAAGCTTGGAGATCCCGGTCGTTTTGTGTTGCCTTGCGTGTTCAACAAAACTGAAGAATTTACTGCCCTTGCTGATCTCGGGGCTAGTATTAATTTGATGCCACTGAGTGTTTGGAAAACACTATCATTGCCCGATCTCATTCCAACAAAGATGACTCTCGAACTTGCAAACCGCACTCTCGCTTACCCCGTCGGTATAGCCGAAGACGTGTTTATCAAAGTTGGCACATTTACTTTCCCGGTCGATTTTGTCGTAGTTGATTATGAAATGGACCCTCGTATTCCTTTAATACTTGGTCGGCCATTTTTGAGAACCGGACGAGCTTTAGTAGATGTGGCCGAAGGTGAGTTAATCTTACGAGTCGGGGATGATTCAAAAGTTTTTAAAATGGGGAAGCTTACAGGCAAATCCATTGGAGGACGAGAATCAGTGAATATGATAAATGTGCTCGATGACTTTACCGTCTACGACAATCCTCTATTCGACTCTTGCATCGATAATCCACTTTTTCAAGATGATGTGGATGATTCTCTCCCTACTTTGGAACCTTCTACCATTTATGATTCACCACCGGTCTTTGATGCTTATGATGATGATGATTCTAGCTCAGATTCGGATGATTTTGATTGTACTTCTGAGTATCCCGAGCTGCCCACTTTCGATGATTTTGATGAGGCTGATACTCTCTCGAGCGATTCTTCACATGCTGAAGATCCTCCGCCATCACTCGATCCTACTGTGGACGATTATTCATTTGAGGAAGATTTTTCTGAATTTCTTAACACTTACTTCCCTCATGAGAGTGATGCTCCTCCTTTGGACTTTGAAGATTATCGTCTTGATCCTACTTTGGATTTGAAGAGCATTTTGTCCAAGGAGAAGAAACCGGTCGACACCAAAATCCGTTGCACTTATGATTTAACACCTCTTTGTCCTCCTTCTGAGGACGAGGTTGTGCTTCTTTGCAGATCTTCTTCACACTCGGCTGAGCCTGCGTGCTATTTTCCCTTGAAGGAAAAGGTGTTCGACCCCGGTATTGAAGTTTTTAAGCCATCTCAGTATCCACCTGATGAAATAAAAGGAAAAATCTTTGGAACCATTGAAGACATGCTTGCACCACTTCATCCTTGCTTCTACTGTGCTCCATCACTGCTTAAGGGAACCTTGCCTACTCTTCTTTGGCTTGCCTTGTTCGCCTTAAGCTCTTGCTTATTGATGGATGAAAACTATGTCTTTGATCCTGGTGGATATGTTTCATGCTTCTTCCAATGATGATCAAGGTCGAGTCAGGCTCACGACTCGGTTAACAAAAACCAAGCGCTTCTTGGGAGGCAACCCATGCATCTATCTTTCCGCTTTCTTTACCATAAGTGTAGGGGGGAGACCCTTTGGATTGCTATTTCCTCTCCTCACTTCTTAATCAGGGATTCGAGCTTCAATGATCCACTTTTGATGATTCTTGACGACCCGTGATTCCGTGTTCTACTTCTTCCCGGTTCTATCCTAAACTCTTTTCGATTCACTATTTTATATATTTTCTCAGTATTAAAATAGGAATCTCTTTAGTTGTCTTTTCCTTAGCAAGATTTAAACAACATGCACAATGTCTTAAGTGTAGGGGAGTTTACTCCCATATGCTTAAACATTGAGGACAATGTTTATCTTAAGTGTAGGGGGGACTTCTATCGAAGTTAAGTGGTCTTTTCCTTGTATTTGTCCTCATTTTAACCGGAAAATCAATTTTTCGACATTTTTCAAAATTTTCGATCTATTTTGGCCTATTAGTTTTTATTTTTGTATAGTTATTTTCTTCCTTTGCTAGAATAAATGTTTAATAAGTGGTTTTAATTTTCAAACGTTGTGAATCTTTTGATTGAATCCGAGTTTACTTTAGCTAGTATCCTTAACGTGTTTAAGTCAAGTTTTGCTAGGCTTTTATATAGGGAGCTATAAAACGCGAAAGTCTTAACTCTCACGGGTTAAGAACAAGAACTTTTCGCAAGTTCCTATAATTGATCCTAGAGAGTCGTTTATCAAGGGAACTTTAAGATGCGATTTCTAAACTTGAAAAAGTCTAAGAATTTGCAAGATCCTATAGGCGACTCAAAAACCCAAAACTTTGATTTAATAGGCTAAGTATCCACGAGTCTCATTACTTGAGATTTTAAACTGTGGAGAACGAGAGATGATAGAGCCAATTATAAGTTCGGTATTCTTTCGTGAATTTATGTGAGTTAATTATAAGCCTATTCTCCCATCGCTTGCTAATAATTTATCTGCTAATAAATAAGGTTGTACGATTTGAAAAGTTACTTAGCTTCTAGCCCCAGATCGTTTAAAAGTTGCTCGGTATGGATTAGAGTTCATAGCCAAGGCATAACTTATTGAAGCGGGACGCGAAGATTGGCGAGTCCGAAAAGGCCCTAACAAGGCATGAGGGCTATATTTTGTTGCTAAAGATCCAAAGTGATGTGAAGAATCATTTATCGAAAATCAATATGAAGGATCAAGACACACGACGTAAAGCAAAACTCCCCAAAAGTCATGGAGAAGTGTATCCGAAAAGACCCTAACAAGGTATGAGGATGAATAGATCCAAGTCATAAAAGGAGGCGGATCGTTGTATATCAAAGTCCAAAATAAAGATTGGAGAAAAATGAAGAAGTCGTGGTCCAAGTATGAATCTCTCAAAACTTCAAGTGAAGAAATTCCATTATGAAAAGAAGACCATTATTTCATGAACGTCTCTCAAGATTTGAAGTATGAAGTCGCTGCCAAATATCGGTCCGAGAAAGGTCTCAAATCACGAAGCGAGTTATGCCAAGATATGAACTTTATGAGGTCCCGAGAAGCAGTTTTAAAAGATTTGGTCCTTTAGCTAACTATTGATTAAATCGTTCACTTTATTTTCAGACTAAAAAACTATCGAAATAAGTCAAACAATGCATCCTCGTGATCATTCAAGACAACAATAAAATATAAGAGATACCCCTAGGAATAAGGGAGTCTAAGTAAATAATTGGCCCACATGAGTTCGTGTTAGTCTACTAACTTATAATAACAATGATCTCGTTTTTAAGCTTGGTTTGGAGAAAGTGAAAACTTGAGGATGATGATTATTCATGACATTTTCAAAACCCAAGGTATGCTTTTGATTTCTTTATCTTGTATGTTTTTAATTGTCTATCTCTTTAATAAAGGCCAACGTGGATTGATTATGATGAAAAGTGTAATCTTGCTTTGTAACTAATGCATTGCATGAGGACATTGCAATGGTCAAGTGCAGGGGATTTGATAGGTGTGTAAACACCCATCTTTTCTACCACTTAATTACAATAATAACCGGACCAAAACGTGTATTTTATGTCTTTTATGTCGGAATTATGCGTGGTTTGTGTTTTTGTTGTGATTTAGGATGAAAAGGTGAAAAGTGGAGAAAACACGGACATTCACGGGCATTTACGGGCTTTTATTGAAGAAAAGGATGAAAGACGAAGTCAAGAGTGCAAAAAGAACGGAAGTCCACGACCAATTCTGAAGATTTATCGAAGAAAAAGTCAAAAGACAGAAGTTTATCAAAAGCCGAAGAATTCAAGTCTATTTTATTGAAGAATTTAAAGACGAGTTCGAAGAAATCCCGAAGCCAAAAGTCCCTTAAGTCCAAGTTTAAAGAAGATTAGAAGAAAAGGACTAAGTATGCAATTAAATGAAGATTAAAGAAGGAGGGACCTAATTACGCAATTAAGAGAAAAGGAAAGAGGGGAGGAATGTGACAATCCGTCAATTTATGGTCAATATTTTATTCTCAATATTTATTTGAAAATATTATTTTTATGAACTCACTTATTTTTGGGAAGAAATTTGGATTTACGTCTTGGAGTAGCATCGACTACGTCTAAACCGGAGGATTCAACGTTACGTGCTTACGTTTACATACACCGTCTTTGGTGACAGTCCGACATTTCAGAAAATAAATTTATCCGTGAATATTATTTTGGAGTTTTAAATTTGAGTTGGTTCATAAACTCACAAATTTACGAGAAGAGATTAGGACTTACGATTTTATTTTAACGTCCTTTACGACTAAACCGGAAACCTTAGGATTACGTATTTACGTTTTCGAACTCCGTTTTTGATGAGACAATATTTATTAGATTCGTTTTATGCCGTTGATTCATAATTTATAAAAACGTTTTTCGTAAAACGACCCGAGGGCACGCAAATCGAGGAAACTAGAATCGAGGAATACCCGTAAACTAGTGAGATAGAACAAAACACTTTGTCCCACCCCACTAGCTTACATGGGACGGCACAATGTGTACACCACACCACCTTTGGCTTACTAGTTAGACACTTGTCTAAGTAGCTTCACAATGAAGCTTTCTACTCCTCAAAACCATTAGCAAAACCACACACTCTCATTTACAACATGCAAAAACAACTCTCCTCTCTCTCTCACACTCATTTTGGCCGTCCCTCATCTCCACCAAAACACACCTTTCATACAAATTTTAACCATAAACATATGTTATAATTAACATATGTTAATCTCCATTCAAAAAGATGAAGATTGGTGCAAGTTATAACATCCAAGGAGGAGTATTCATGGTGTCTTGGGGCTGATTTTCCACAAGGAGTTCATGGAGCATGGTGGTCTTGAAGATGGTCATGGATATCCACAAGTTTCTCCATCAAAAATCCATGTTTTGATCAACCTACATCATCATGGTGGTATAAAGATTGTCCTCCTAATCTTCTTGTTATTTTGATTATGTAAACATGTATTTTATTTCCTATTGTATATATTTTTGATGATTATATGATGATAAAAATGTTATGTGGGGATTTGTTGTTGATAATCATAGATAAAAAGGTGAAAAACCATAAGAAACAAGGTTAAAATCTTGGTTAAATTTGATGACTGTATAAAACAGTAAAGAACTCTATGGTAATCTGATAAAATGATGAAGTAGAATGGATTTACAGTAAGCTATGGGTCTTGTACACATGTGAGAGTTGGCCATGCAATGGAATCAAAGTAATGAGTGAGATATGATCAAAACAAGTTTAGGGTATAAATCTGAGGTTACTGTTTTGGACGATTTTTAGAAAATATTTAGAAGATGATTCAACAGTATCTATAGAAGAGTTAAATGTAGCACATATCATGTAGTTTATGTGATAAAAATTTGAGCTTCTATCTCCATATAGAACTCAAGATATGGCAGTTATGGTGAAGATGAAAATAAAAATCAGATTTTGGAAAATAAAGAATAATACTATTATATAAGCACTCAAATTTTAATAGTATAAATTATAATTAAAACCCACTAACTCATGAACTTTATTTATAAAAATATATACAATGATAAATAAGTGGAAATTTTATAAAAATGGTAACTTGTTATGTTTTATAAGATATAAAACTATAAACATGATTTTTACGACTTTTTCGGCTATTGCCGTAAAATTAACGTTTTTGTTAAATAAAACTTAGATGGTTGGACCCGTCTAATGAAAACTTTATAAAACTTATATACTGATATATAAACATGTATAACAAGTAAAAACCGATAAAACCCGAACTTTAGGGCATACGGACATTAACGAGCTAAGTAAACATACTGGACTAATACTTGGACTAATAATTGGACTAAATAAGATATAAACTTGTAAAAAGAACTTATTGGGCTTAACCTATTTGGGCGCAACATGGAAAGTATACATACTGATAAAATAAGTATAACAAGGATTAAAACAAGTTAAGGAACTTATAATAAGTTTATTGGACTTAAAACACGTAAATGGGTAAAACTAGTAAACTAGTATAAAAAGTTATCGACATATAACACTAAAATGAGTAAACGAGAATATGTAAACCCACTTGATCATCATATATATATAATCATCATATGTATACATAATTATTATTTTTATAAAGTCATTGGACATGAGTCTAAGACGAGTATTATTTGTCTAGGTTTCCGTGATTGAAGCACGTACCGTACGTCCGAATTGCCGATAACCCGCCTTCCCACATCAACGTGAGTTCATAGCCTCGCACTCTTTTAAATGTTTTTATAAATGTTTTATAAACCCGCGAGGGAGATAACATGTTAGTTTTATAAAATAGGACACCATTTGTCCCGATTGTTTGTTTATTGATTTTGGACCCGAATGATTGAATGACCCGATTGTATGACCCGATAAATGATGAATGGACCCGATAGATGAAATAAAATGGATTATTAAAGTTAGGTTATGTCACTAAAAGTCCCATTAGCATGAATTGTGAACTACCGGGTGTTGGTAGACGCTTATGCATTTAATAGTACTATTTGGGGACGATCACCCCAGTTCGCGCCTTGACGGTTGATCCCCGTCGTGCCACATTGATTGGTAAGAGAATTTATGTATGAGAAGATTTCCATAGCGTGACCTTTGTGACGACACGCTACTTTAGATGGGCAAAATTGGTATCGGGTTAGCTACCCGTTGTTGGTTTAGTAAGGTAACAATGTCATGCGGCTTATAATAATCCAAAACTAACGAAATACTACTAGACGCTCAGAATTACGACGTATTGCCTAACTAGCAATACAGGGTCATACTATTGATATTATATTCGTGTTTTGGTTTTCATAACCATATTCATATAACGGTTTTTATTGGATTTTATACAACGTCATAAGACGTATTGTATGATGTTTTCACGACATTGGCTCGTACAATGATTTCTAAGGAAAATGCCTATATTATGATTTTGATAAAGATTTGTATAAAATGATTTTGGCCATTTTATGGCCTATTACAAAGATTTGTATAAAAATGATTTTCGGTAATAATTTTATACCGATGTTATATTGATGGTTTATTAAACTCTATGAATTCACTCGGCGTTATCGCTGACCTTTTCTTTTAACATGTTTTATCTCAGGTACTTGAAGGTAATTATCGGGAAGACAACAAGAATTCATGGCCCGCACCTAAAATACTTATTTCCATTCAAATACTTTGTAAAACCTGTATTAAATATAATGACTTGGGACCGATGTAACTTTGATATTTATGAATGGAAATGATTTATTATTACACGACGCGATCTTTATGCGTTGTCTATGATGTGAGTAATGTGCTATCCCGTAACACCAACTAGTCTTCCGCTGTACTGAGTTGTATAAATTAGGGGGTGTTACAGTTTGGTATCAGAGCTCTCGTTATAGAGAACGAAAGATTTTTAAAACCAAGGTTTTGAATAAAACTTTTCAAAATCTTTTAACTATAAACATTTTTCTAAAAATGTCTAAAAATCTTTTGACTATAACGGTGCCGAAGAATTCCCGAGTTACCGACAAGGCCAGACTGAGAAGTGTTATTTTAATATATATATATATATATATATAACTTGGATTATATATATATATATATATATATATATATATATATATATATATATATATATATATATATATATATATATATATGATGTAATTTTATTACATGATTATTTGATGATTATCTTGATATTTATACGAGGTATTTATACGACGTCGATTGTCACAAGAAACCCTAAATCCCCTAGTAAATTAATCGAAGCTATTCTAGTAGGAATTCTAGCTATCCTAGATCTAAACCAAGTTGCGGATATTTATGATCCCAACAAATGGTTGATATTTGTAGAAATGTAGATATTAGTTGATTGTGATATTGAAAAAGAATTGGCGAGATTAAAACTGATATCGATGTCATGACGATCTTTCCTTATAGAGTGGAGTTTGACAAAACGTTACCACCTAGAAAGATGTCATCTGATTCGTTGTCATCCAATTCTTAAATCGAAATCGAAAGGGTGAATGTTGCACTTGAGGCTGTTATTGGAACCATTACCCAAAAGCCTCATGCCACTAGTACCTTTCCGAGAAGTCTAGTTGAATGATCGAGTCATTTAATACTAGTGACTCATTTGATAATTGTTGTTGTAAGAGCTATAGGATTGGAAATTAAGTGTTGATTCATATTGAGATCGTATTGCCTTTACAAGGCCGAAGAATAAGATTGAAAGTATTGGAATATGAGGTAGGATATTGAATTGAGTATAAAATTGGTTGAAATTTGAATAAAGTAAAATTTAACACGTATGGAATGTGAGATTATTAATAGAAGTCGTTAAGTTTTGTGATTGAATTATAAGGTTTTAATTAATTGTTGATTCGTGTTAAGGGTTGTTCCTAGGCTATTGTCCACTGACGAGGATGCCTAGTGTCCAAGAAATGAATTGAAGAAATCTTCTTCTGAATTGAGACCGATGGATCTTCTGGGACATATGGAACACCTAATGACTCTTGTAGATTAGTATTCATTGTGGTATCTTTTAAAAAATCCCTAACTTAACTGAGATATCAGTTGGTAGGATGAGTTCTGAGAATTGTATGACATAGTGACACGTAATGTGTTACGGTACAATTTTGACTTTTTTGTGATTAATGAAAAGACTACCTTTGATTGCTAAATTCTACGTGTATCGATGTTATCTATCTTTTCTTGCTTCTTCCTAATGCTCGCATTAGTGATGCAACCATTGAACAAGTACTCATCTTGATTTGAGTTACGTTGTGGATTATTCTTTTTGAGTGCCATCGAGGTCATGAACCTCATGATTAATTGGCTAAGCTCATTTCCTATTATATCGTAGTTAGTTCTTGGGGAACAACTCTTCATCACTCTTTTGCAGATCACACATTGTTTTTATAAAGTTAAAACAGTATTCCTTGAGAAAAATTGAATTTTCATCACTAAAAGGATTATTCAAAGTGAGATTTATAAATGATTGTTATTGAAATGAGGTTGTTTATAAAACATCTTGAAAAACTTAATTGTTTTCATAATAAAGAAAATCTTTGTAAATTTATTTTTGATTCTTATCTAAGAATTAAGCATGAAAATGATTTTACTATAAACATGGATGATAAAATTTTGACGAACTGAGTATTGCATCGTTAATCTTGAAATTGTATATAGTTACGCGCCTACATACAATTTGGAATGGACTATGCAAGACTGATTAGTAGTCACCTTAAAACTGATTAATAAACACTACATTTTCTTTGAAGATTGTGAAAGATTAAATTTTAATGAGATCCGCAAAAAGTGAAAAATAGGGACATAATGTTAGGGACACCTACATATGTGCCTGTAGCATCTATTCTTCTGAGTTGAATTTATTCATCTATGGAAATTGTCTTATTTGACAATTGACAATTCTTTCTTGTCCAATTCTCCTGTAGTGAGATTCTTAGGAAAAGTATCTGATTACCGAGTGTTGATACCCGACTGGATGTATCGACGTTCCTATCATTTCTTATGATTTGATTTCGTTTGAATGACCTGGGTAACGATTCGAGGAGCTTTCGAATGCGTACTCAAATTATGAAAACATGGGATATATTCATATTCGTTAAATGTTTTCGTCTGTATCTGATTTGAAATTCTATCGCATAGATTTTGCGTTGACCTTAGTCTTTAGATGAAAGTTGTGTCTCCATATACCCTTGAACTTGTGAAGGATTATGAGTTATTATTAGACTTTTGAGAAGTTCACATCTTATCGACGGCAATAAAAAAAATAAACTGGAAAGTTGATAGTGCCAGTAGAATGGATTGATTGATTATGACATGACGATATTGTCTTAATTGATGGGAACTCGAGTAGAATTCCCCTAAATGATAAGATGTTGATTATCAAAAGTGATCTAAATAATTCTTGATGGATGACCATATCCTGTATTAAGACTTGAAATATTACCATGAAGGGTTGTGAATTAGTTATAGATATTATAATCTAGAAGGAACCTAATATGAATTTATTAGAAGATATTTCTGTTATCTGAAACTTTAGGAGGTATTTGTTGGTGAATTACCTAGACTTTTGCCATTAAGGCAAGTAGAAATTGGTATTGATTATATTTCCGGTGCTGCACTTGTGGCTTGTGCACTGTACGTCAGCACCATCTGAATTAAAGGAATTACCGTACAACTGAGAAAGTTGTCGGAGAAAGATTTTATTATACCAAGCCTGTCATCCTGAAGAGCTATGGTGTTATCTTTCCTTATATTAGATTACTGTGACTGAGTAAATTGACAATCGAAAACGATATCCATAACTCAAAATGGAAGAATTGTTCGATCATTTACAAGGTTCTAGCAAATTTGATCCATAGCATGGTTATCATCAACTTCGCATCTACGAAAGAGATTATTTATTCCAATCACTACATCCGGTACTTGTAATGAACATTATGAGTCCCACGTGATGTCGTTTGGATTGACCAATGCACATGTAGCATTCATAAAATTGATGAATCACGTGTGTAGGCTGTAATTTGATAAATTCATGCTCGTGATCATTAAGGACTATATGTTTGTTTATCAGAATAAGAATGAGGTTAATAATTAATTATAGATTGCCCTGAATTGGCTAAACAATGAAAACCTATACCTTGAATAATTAACACGTGATTAAAGACTTGAATCTTTACATAATTTAACCATGAGATTAATAGATAATGGAATATAAATTGACTCTTCAAAAAAAAATAAAAAAAATTAAGAGCCCTTTTAAGACTTTGGATTTTACCAAAAAGAAATGGAAATATGTTTTGACGAATGTTGTAACAAAGGATTTTTAAAGGGATTATTCCCTTATACACAAACCATTTAACTAAACTTCTGTTTAGGGGTAAATGTTTGTGTACACTTCTAGACAACTTAAGGAGAATTGAGGAAACTATATAATTTATGACTTGAAATCTGAAACGATAATTTTTACTTTTCAAACTAAGAAAACTTTGACCAAAGTATAAACAAAGATTTTTCGAACATTTACGAAATCTTATTAAATATTTTCGATAATTCAACAAAAATCTTGTTAATTAAATTCAAATTATTTTTGAACATTTTATATAATTGGTCGAACTAAGAAATTTAAAACCTTTACGTTTACGCTTCATAAAACAATTAACTAATAATTATTTAATTAATTATAATAATTATCGACGCTTTAGACGCCGGATTGAGAAAAACTGATAAAAATGATAGTTGAGACGAAACTGAAACATAAAGAATATGAAGAAAGAATTTTGAATAAATAAAGTGATGATATTTATTTCATCAGGAGAAAGTGAACGTAATTGCTGACGCTTAATATAGAAAGAATATCTGAGTAAATTAAGGACATGATACTTATATCATCATGAGAAGTGAATATAGATACCGACATATTATATATAAAAAAAATAAAAATAAAGAACCAGTTAGGACATGTTCCTTAATAATGAAGGAGCAAAATAAATTGCCGAACAATTTAAAATATGAGCGATAAATGTAAAAAGGATGATATAGATAATAAAAAGTGGTTCGCGGCTAATGTGAACCATTAGAATTGAGAAGCTGATGGCGTTAAAATGTATAAAAGGGCCGTTTATGGTTGCCTAAATATGGAAAAATTATGAGATATAGTTATGTTGGAATTTGTAAGTATAAGTATAAGTATTCTATTTATGTCATTTATGACTAAAAGTATCTTTGTCTGAAGAAATTGTACTGATGACAATTATGAAGGCAGAGATCGCCTCATACATTAGTAAACGTCTAGCTATTGCAAAGGTCATCATCTGAATTTGATTCGATTTGGGTCATCGTCGACAAACTGACCAAATCTGCTAATATCATTCCCGTTAATGATAAATGCAAAAGAGTTATGTAAACATAGTGTGCCTGTATCGAACATCTTTATCAAGATCCTCGCTTCGCATCGAATTTCTAGAGATTTGCTCAGAAATCATTGAGAACGAACCTTGATGAGAGTACTATGTACCACCCTAAATCGAAGGGACGAGGTAAAGTAACGATACAAAGTATTATAAGTGTTGTTTTATGTTTGAATGATTGACCTTTGGTAATAGACCGTATAATCGTTTTCCTTTGAGAGATTATCCTTGATAACTATCGTATTAGGATCGAGATCTAATCTTGTTAGGATCTAAATCTTAGAGCATCTGTAAGCAAGAGTTGAGTTGAAGACACCCGACATGCACCCATTGTGGGTTGGACATGTCTCTTAGGTTTAAGGTTTCCTATGATGGCAAACCTAACCTTGCAAAATACCCGACCCGCGAGACCTGAAATGATTGGTGAAATTAGGATTTGATTATTGACTGCCGATAGTGGGCAAGAGGTTATATGAATGTGAAATGTAGATCTTGAAGTGCCAAATGGGTAGCGAAGTTATGCCACAATTTTTAACCTTGGAAAAATGAATTCATGATCTGACAAATCACGGGATATAAGTCCCCGTTGTTTGGGACCATTGAGATGATGTGAAAGATTGGTTTGAAAGGCATATAAGCTGGATCTACCCTAGGACTTCAAGGACTGCATAAATTATGTTTCGTAAATTGAACTTGATGGAATATCTATCAAGTGAGAATCTGATTATTCTTAGTAGAGCTTAGATCGGCGAAAAGTTGCATTCATCAAAAACCCGTGAACATCATGGATAGAGAAAGTAAGTCAACATTAAGCCTGATCTTATTCCCGTAGTTATGTTTGATGAAACTCGCGTATTATAATGGATTACACTTGTGAAAAAAGACCGAATGTGGAGGAAATACCCACATGGCTTTAACTCTATAAGAAGCGAGTAGTAAGGTAAGATGATCTTTGAGGACAAAGATCCTGTTTAGGGGTAAATGCTGTGACGATCCGTCAATTTATGGTCAATATTTTATTCTCAATATTTATTTGAAAATATTATTTTTATGAACTCACTTATTTTTGGGAAGAAATTTAGATTTACGTCTTGGAGTAGCATCGACTACGTCTAAACCGGAGGATTCAACGTTACGTGCTTACGTTTACATACACCGTCTTTGGTGACAGTCCGACATTTCAGAAAATAAATTTATCCGTGAATATTATTTTGGAGTTTTAAATTTGAGTTGGTTCATAAACTCACAAATTTACGAGAAGAGATTAGGACTTACGATTTTATTTTAACGTCCTTTACGACTAAACCGGAA
This sequence comes from Glebionis coronaria, assembly GCA_025667525.1. Taxonomy (NCBI): domain Eukaryota; kingdom Viridiplantae; phylum Streptophyta; class Magnoliopsida; order Asterales; family Asteraceae; genus Glebionis; species Glebionis coronaria. The sequence goes on along the minus strand of CM046879.1, from coordinate 247,078,299 downwards.
ACCTTAGGATTACGTATTTACGTTTTCGAACTCCGTTTTTGATGAGACAATTTTTATTAGATTCGTTTTATGCCGTTGATTCATAATTTATAAAAACGTTTTTCATAAAACGACCCGAGGGCACGCAAATCGAGGAAACTAGAATCCAGGAATACCCGTAAACTAGTGAGATAGGACAAAACACTTTGTCCCACCCCACTAGCTTACATGGGACGGCACAATGTGTACACCACACCACCTTTGGCTTACTAGTTAGACACTTGTCTAACTAGCTTCACAATGAAGCTTTCTACTCCTCAAAACCATTAGCAAAACCACACACTCTCATTTACAACATGCAAAAACAACTCTCCTCTCTCTCTCACACTCATTTTGGCAGTCCCTCATCTCCACCAAAACACCCCTTTCATACAAATTTTAACCATAAACATATGTTATAATCAACATATGTTAATCTCCATTCAAAAAGATGAAGATTGGTGCAAGTTATAACATCCAAGGAGGAGTATTCATGGTGTCTTGGGGCTGATTTTCCACAAGGAGTTCATGGAGCATGGTGGTCTTGAAGATGGTCATGGATATCCACAAGTTTCTCCATCAAAAATCCATGTTGTGATCAACCTACATCATCATGGTGGTATAAAGATTGTCCTCCTCATCTTCTTGTTATTTTTATTATGTAAACATGTATTTTATTTCCTATTGTATATATTTATGATGATTATATGATGATAAAAATGTTATGTGGGGATTTGTTGTTGATAATCATGGATAAAAAGGTGAAAAACCATAAGAAACAAGGTTAAAATCTTGGTTAAATTTGATGACTGTATAAAACAGTAAAGAACTATATGGTAATCTGATAAAATTATGAAGTAGAATGGATTTACAGTAAGCTATGTGTCTTGTACACATGTGAGAGTTGGCCATGCAATGGAATCAAAGTAATGAGTGAGATATGATCAAAACAAGTTTAGGATATAAATCTGAGGTTACTGTTTTGGACGATTTTTAGAAAATATTTAGAAGATGATTCAACAGTAGCTATAGAAGAGTTAAATGTAGCACATATCATATAGTTTATGTGATAAAAATTTGAGATTCTATCCCCATATAGAACTCAAGATATGGCAGTTTTGGTGAAGATGAAAATAAAAATCAGATTTTGGAAAATAAAGAATAATACTATTATATAAGCACTCAAATTTTAATAGTATAAATTATAATTAAAACCCACTAACTCATGAACTTTATTTATAAAAATATGTACAATGATAAATAAGTGGACATTTTATAAAAATGGTAACTTGTTATGTTTTATAAGATATAAAACTATAAACATGATTTTTACGACTTTTTCGGCTATTGCCGTAAAATTAACGTTTTTGTTAAATAAAACTTAGATGGTTGGACCCGTCTAATGAAAACTTTATAAAACTTATATACTGATATATAAACATGTATAACAAGTAAAAACCGATAAAACCCGAACTTTAGGGCATACGGACATTAACGAGCTAAGTAAACATACTGGACTAATACTTGGACTAATAATTGGACTAAATAAGATATAAACTTGTAAAAAGAACTTATTGGGCTTAACCTATTTGGGCCCAACATGGAAAGTATACATACTAATAAAATAAGTATAACAAGGAATAAAACAAGTTAAGGAACTTATAATAAGTTTATTGGACTTAAAACACGTAAATGGGTAAAACTAGTAAACTAGTATAAAAGTTATCGACATATAACACTAAAATGAGTAAACGAGAATATGTAAACCCACTTGATCATCATATATATATAATCATCATATGTATACATAATTATTATTTTTATAAAGTCATTGGACATGAGTCTAAGACGAGTATTATTTGTATAGGTTTCCGTGATTGAAGCACGTACCGTACGTCCGAATTGCCGATAACCCGCCTTCCCACATCAACGTGAGTTCATAGCCTCGCACTCTTTTAAATGTTTTTATAAATGTTTTATAAACCCGCGAGGGAGATAACATGTTAGTTTTATAAAATAGGACACCATTTGTCCCGATTGTTTGTTTATTGATTTTGGACCCGAATGATTGAATGACCCGATTGTATGACCCGATAAATGATGAATGGACCCGATAGATGAAATAAAATGGATTATTAAAGTTAGGTTATGTCACTAAAAGTCCCATTAGCATGAATTGTGAACTACCGGGTGTTGGTAGACGCTTATGCATTTAATAGTACTATTTGGGGACGATCACCCCAGTTCGCGCCTTGACGGTTGATCCCCGTCGTGCCACATTGATTGGTAAGCGAATTTATGTATGAGAAGATTTCCATAGCGTGACCTTTGTTACGACACGCTACTTTAGATGGGAATAATTGGTATCGGGTTAGCTACCCGTTGTTGGTTTAGTAAGGTAACAATGTCATGCGGCTTATAATAATCCAAAACTAACGAAATACTACTAGACGCTCAGAATTACGACGTATTGCCTGACTAGCAATACAGGGTCATACTATTGATATTATATTCGTGTTTTGGTTTTCATAACCATATTCATATAACGGTTTTTATTGGATTTTATACAACGTCATAAGACGTATTGTATGATGTTTTCACGACATTGGCTCGTACAATGATTTCTAAGGCAAATGCCTATATTATGATTTTGATAAAGATTTGTATAAAATGATTTTGGCCATTTTATGGCCTATTACAAAGATTTGTATAAAAATGATTTTCGGTAATAATTTTATACCGATGTTATATTGATGGTTTATTAAACTCTATGAATTCACTCGGCGTTATCACTGACCTTTTCTTTTAACATGTTTTATCTCAGGTACTTGAAGGTAATTCTCGGGAAGACAACAAGAATTCATGGCCCGCACCTAAAATACTTATTTCCATTCAAATACTTTGTAAAACCTGTATTAAATATAATGACTTGGGACCGATGTAACTTTGATATTTATGAATGGAAATGATTTATTATTAAACGACGCGATTTTTATGCGTTGTCAATGATGTGAGTAATGTGCTATCCCGTAACACCAACTAGTCTTCCGCTGTACTGAGTTGTATAAATTTGGGGGTGTTACAAGGAAGCTTCCTTAATCCTCCCCTATATATAGTTTAGGATAGTTATCATTTTCTCTTGTTGGCTAATAGTGACAATTAGCTCTTCCACCATTTAAATACCTTGTCATTTACTTTTCTTGTCAAATTTAAATAACTTGTCTTGCACCTTTAATTCATTTAATTTCAAGTAAGTTTTCATTTAATTATTGTCAATCTTTATTTTATCTTGTTAATCTCTTATCTACCTTTCTTAATCTTTGATTTATGTGTTTATGTTTATGTTCATGTTCATGCTTTTATTTTGATCCAAGTGGTTTTTGATTATTGTGATTAAAGTTGTTTGATTTCGTGTTTTTAACTGTTTGTTGATGTTTATTTGTTGATTCGTTACTGTTTATATTTATCAGTGTGTTTGATTTTGGTTAATTTGTGTTTAGATTTACTATTTCTGTATATCCTTGTTCTTCGGATAGTTTGTTGTGTTACTGATCTTTCCAGGTGAAAACTTCCGAATCAAGACAAGGGAGTTTGTTCATTCGGAACTTCCAAAGTTCCGAATCAAGGGTTCATCCGGAAGATTTTTGATTAGCAATAGTTCCGAGCCAAACTTGTTCATCCGGAACATTCAAAGTTCCGGACGAAGGAAAACTTCTGAACCAATAGTCATTCATTCGAAACTTCAAAAGTTCCGAACCAGTAAAGCTTCATTCGGAACTCAAAAGTTCCGGATCAAGCACTGTTCATTCGGAACTTCAAAAGTTCCGGATCAATGATCATTCATTCGGAAGTTACCATAGTTCCGAACCAAGGCTGTTCATTCGGAACTTAAAAGTTCTGAATAAACTTCCGAATCAAGGGGCTAGTTCCGGATCAGTGTTTGTTCATTCAGAAGTTTTAAACTTCCGAATCAAGGAGGTTCACTCGGAATCTTCCGAATCAAGGGGGACCAATTTGTTCCGAATCAAGGCAAAAACTTAGAGTTCCGAATCAGTAAAGTTCCGAACGAAGGATTGTTTTGGATAAGTGACATATTCAGATCAATTAGTTCCGGATCAAGGATTTTGGTAATATTCCAAGTAAAGAAGAATCATTTCAACCAAAGGTGACATTTAGGACGAGTGATTGTTCCGAACGAAGGATAATTCCGAATGAGCTGTATTCAGGTTCTTATTAGCTTTTGTTTTTGATTTTTATTTTCAAGCTTTATTTTTCCCGCCTTTATTTTAATTGCACTTTAAGATTATTTGCCTTAGTTTTATTTTAGACTTCCCTTAGTTTTAGTCGCACTTTAAGTTTGCCTTAGATAGATTTAAGTTTACGTCATTTACTTTAGCGCCCTTTAATTTAAGTCACGTTTTTAAATACTTGCACTTTTACTTTACTTAGACTTAGATTTACGTTAAGTGCACCTTTACTTTAATTATTTTGCACATTTAATTTTAAACACTACAACGACACATCTTTGTTTCCACCAAAATAAAACGAAGTCACATAGAGAACTAAGATCAATTCGATTAGACACACATCAACGAATCTTTTTAACCTGAGTAAAGCCAAGTTATCAAGCGTGTCGCGCTTGCTAATTTAATTGCTAGTTTACAAAAAGACGTCAATGATAATAGAAAGAATCAAAAGGAATTAAAGAAGGCAAACGCAGCGCTCACTCAAAACTTTGAAGAATGCAAAGCCGCTCTTATAAAATCTAGTGAGACTATTGATAGTTATATGGCTGAGCTTCTTTAAAAGACCAACGAGCTTTAAGGGTACAAAAGTCGTGTCATCAACGTTAAAAAGGACGATTTTGAAAATAAATACAATGAAGCTCTTGCTTTGTTAACTAAAGAAAAACGTCAATTTAATGTTTTATTAAGTGATGAACGTCAAAAATCGTACCTTGCCACAACAAAAGTTAATGAACTTGAACAGAGGCTTTCTATGAACACCACCGATTCTGCTAAAATTCTTGACGAGAAGAAACAAGAGGTTGAAACATTAAAACAAGATTTCAAAAATAGACAAAGCAAAGATACTGAAAAAGTAAAGGATCTCGAAGAACAAGTCGATTTTTTGAAAAAAGTTGTTTATAATACACATGACTCTATTCAAACCGTAAGAATGATAGCACCTCGGTCATTTTTCAAGGGTCAACCTAGCTTTGCCACCCCCAAGTACCTCGAACAAGCTCAAGCTGCAAACCCCCATTTATATCTTGACGAGTCCGAATGGACCAATCATGATTGCCCTATAGCTAACCTCGATAGTGAAGAGACGTCCCTTTGGGATGCGGAGAGTAGATCACTGGTCAATAAAGATTTTGTCAAACCATATAACTATGCTTATGAAAACAGTCTTTATGGTCTTTTCACTCCACAAAAACAGAAGTCTCGTGAGGAATTCTTTTTAGAATGCAAACAAAAAAGAATTCAATGGAAAAAAGCTTTTGCCACTAAGAGGAAAACTAATGTTTTTAAATATATTAACTATTTGCCTCTAGATGCTTCTAAAAGCAAAAGTAGAAAATACTTGGTTTTCTTAAACACCACGTTAATAATGTTCAATCAATTATTGAAAGCGATTGGGAGAAACGTCAAAAGGATAAGTGTAAAACCGAGATTCCTCACGACATAACTGTGCTTGTGAAAGAACTTTTAATACCAAATACGAAGATAATAAAAGAACATGTTCTTGAGTTTGAAAATTTAATTCAGTCTGAAATGTTTGATGATTTGAAATATGTTGAGTCTCTTGAAAAAGAAATTGATGACCTTCAAAATGACAAATTAGAATTTTCAAACGAATATGATCTACTCTTAGAAGAATGTCTCTCCAAAGATATTTTGTGTGTTACTCTTCAATCATGTGCTGATATCGATGAATATTATGATGTTGCATGCAAATATCTTGATAAAATCAAAGAGTGTGAGCGTCTTGAACTTGATCTTTCGAAACATAAAGAAAATGTTGATAAAAAGGCTTTTGAGTTACTTCAACACAAAACTGATTTCCTACAAAAACATTGTCATTCTCTTGAACTTTCTTTGCAAAAAGACGTTCGTAGTTTTCCACATAATAATAAACTTCAAGAAAAACTTTCCCAAACGTTTCGAGAAATGAACGAACAGAATTTGGAAATTAAAGGGATGAAAGCTCAGTTACAAGATAGGGACAGAGCGATAGCAGAGTTGCAGAAACTCGTTGCTAAGATGGGTGGGAAGATTGTGGAACCTAGTGTTAAGAAACCTGTTGTAAGACAACCCAATGCTCAAAAAGTGACTAGACCCTCTGTCTTGGGAAAACCATCTGTTTTCTCTAATTCTGCATTTGCAAAACCTGCGTTTCCCCCAAGACGGATGGGAAGGATAGGTTACCAAAAAACACTCCCAAAACACATATTCGATCACAAAGCATTAAGAACACAAATGTGATTAAACCAGGGATGTATAGATTGGCCACTAAACCCACACAAAACAAAGAAAGTCAATCTCCTCAGACTTCTAGAAGCACTAATAGACGTGTGTCTTTTACTACAGGAGTAGTCCCCACTGCTAGTGTTAGCCGGCCCCAGCTTTAGAGCATACGCATGAATGAAAAGGTCTGGCAAAACAAAAGTCAAGAGAAGATGAAGGAAGTAGAAGACCACCCTAGGATTTTCAATGTTTCTAAGAATAAAACGTCTGTAATCGCGTGTAATGACGATTTGAATGATTCGACTTTGAATGCTATGAAAGTTAAGTTTGTTTGTGTGAAATGTGGAAAGTGTGCTAATGCTAATCATGCTATGTGTGTTTCGAATAATGCCAAAGGCGTAGAAACTAGAACTAAGAAGCAAACTGTGATGCCTATTAGGGCTAGAAAACCCAAACGCAAAGTGAACCATTCTGGTGCAACCCCCCCTAAGAAAAGTATTGCATCAGACTCCACCACTAAGAACCCTAGAAGCAAAATTAGGGAATTATATGAATCTGCTAGCAAGCCTTGGAAATGGTGGTTTGCTAATCAATGTCCTCCAGGATATAAATGGATGCCTAAGGTTAGGACAGAAAATGTGACTACGAGCGTTAGTGTGCCTCTAAGTGATGAAACTAGGGAAACTAATGAATCGGAAATCATAACTAACATGGAATCCAATTTAGCAAATGCTCCATCGTGTTCTAATCCTTCTGCAAGTGATCGAAATAATTCTCTTCATACTGGACTCCGGATGCACGAAGCACATGACGGGGAATCTCAAGCTTCTAATTAACTTCGTGGAGAAGTTCCTGGGTACGGTCCGATTCGGAAATGATCAATTTTCACCGATCCTAGGATATGGAGACTTGGTTTAGGGGAATATCACTATCAAAAGGTTTTACTACATCGAAGGGCTCAATCACAATCTTTTCTCTGTTGGTCAATTCTGTGATGCGGATTTGGAGGTTGCTTTTAGAAAGAAGAAATTTTTTGTTCGTGATTATGATGGGAATGACTTACTTTCCGGAACACGGGGTACTGATCTCTACACTATTTCACTACAAGACTCCACATCTTCAACTCCAATCTGTTTCATGGCTAAAGCTTCAACGACTCAAGCTTGGTTATGGCATCAACGTTTATCTCATCTTAACTTTGATACCATCAACTTGCTTTCCAAGAAAGATATTGTGCGAGGCCTTCCTAACTTGAAATTCATCAAAGATCATCTTTGTTCTTCTTGTGAGCTTTGTAAAGCTAAACGGAGTAGTTTGAAGACAAAGACTACTCCAAACTCTAAAGTACGGTTAGAGCTTCTTCATATAGATTTGTGTGGTCCCATGCGTGTTCAAAGTATCAATGGGAAGAAATACGTTATGGTAATTGTCGATGACTACTCAAGGTACACATGGACTCACTTCTTGAGATCCAAGGATGAAACACCCGATGTTCTCATCAGCTTCCTTAAAGTGATACAACGTGGTCTTCAAGCTCAAGTTAAAGTGGTTCGTACTGACAGAGGTACAAAATTTTTGAATTCAAAACTGAGAAATTATTTTGAAGCCGAAGGAATTGAACATGAAACATCTATTGCTCGAACACCTGAACAAAACGGCGTTGTTGAAAGACGAAACCGTACTTTAGTTGAGGCTGCTCGAACATTATTATCCGCTTCAAAACTTCCACTATACTTTTGGACTGAAGCCGTGTCAACCGCATGCTACACACAAAACCGCTCCTTAGTTATCCCAAGACACGAAAAGACACCATATCACATAATTAATGATCGCAAACCTTCACTCAAACAGCTTCATGTTTTTGGATGTACGTGTTACATTATTCGAGATGGTGAAAATCTGGACAGGATGAAAGAGAAAGGTGATGCATGCATTTTAGTGGGATATGCAACTCAGTCTAAGGGATACAGAGTAAAACAAGAGAACAAAATTGATAGTCGAGACTATTCATATCAGATTTGATGAATTACAAGAGACGACACTTGAACAAAACAGTTTAAGTCCCGATCCACAACGACAAACAACTTCCATTCACAACCGCAAGGAACTCGGAACTCAAGACCACAACAGTGAACCGTCAAGTTCAAAGCTGGTTCCTGAACATGTTCCTAGAGCAGATATGACAGTGGACACGACACTTTAAGAGTTGGAAATGTTATATGGACCAATGTATGATGAATATTTCACGGGGGAAAAACAAGTTGCATTGAAGTCTTCCGCTGTCACTCATGATACGAATGATGATACCGATCATCATCAACAAAAGGATACAACTTCATCTACTTCAACACGGGTTGTTGCAGATTTACCTCCTCAGAATATCACTTCAACAATCGATCCTACAACATTTACAACTACTGTCATTGCTCCAGAGAACACAAATCAAGCAGACGGTGCATTATCTGACGATGACGATTTTCACAACCCATTCGGTACACCGGTACACGAAACTGGAGAGTCTTCTACTCGCCATGTTGATCCGTCAAATATGCATAGGTTCTATCAACGACATCCTTCAACACATCATTGGACCCGAGATCATCCTTTGGTTCACGTAATTGGAAACCCTTCACAGACCGTTCGTACAAGACGACAACTAGCCACCGATGGCGATGTTTGTATGTTCGCACTCTCCGTGAGTACGGCTGAACCGAAAAACATCAAAGAAGCCATGGCTGATCATGCTTGGATTGAATTGATGACGGATGAACTTCAACAATTTGAAAGACTTAAAGTCTGGGAACTTGTTGACAGACCATACGATGTGACTCCATTAAATCTTCGTTGGATCTGGAAAAACAAGATGGATGAAGAAAACACGATCATCAAGAACAAAGCTAGGCTAGTGGCTAAGAGGTATGGCCAGAAAGAGGGAATTGATTTTGAAGAATCATTTGCACCAGTAGCTCGAATGGAAGCAGTCAGGATTTTTCTTGCTTATGCTGCACATAAGGGATTCACTGTCTATCAAATGGACGTAAAGACGGCATTTCTTAACGGTCCTTTGAAGGAAGAAGTCTATGTCACGCAGCCGGAAGGATTGGTCAATCCTCATTATCCTGACAAGGTGTATCGTCTCCACAAGGCACTATATGGACTCAAGCAAGCTCCATGGGTGTGGTACGACGAGCTCTCACAATTTCTGGTATCTAAAGGTTTCTCAAAAGGTTCCATTGATCTAACTTTATTCACTTATAAATATGGGGATGACATTTTGCTTGTGCAAATTTATGTTGATGACATTATTTTAGGGTCTACAAACCCAAAACTTTCAAAATGGTTTGAAAAAGTAATGCATAGCAAATTTGAAATGTCACTGATGGGGGAACTAAAATTCTTTCTAGGAATTCAAGTTCACCAATCCCCAAGTGGTATCTTTATAAACGAAGCTAAGTATTGTCAAGAGATAATCAAAAAGCATGGTATGACTTCATGTGACCCCGTTGGGACACCTTTATCAACCACATCGCTAGATGCTGACTTGGAGGGATTACACATAGATCAAACGAGATATCGTTCCATGATCGGGTCCCTCATGTACTTGACAGCAAGCAGACCTGATATTTCACATGCTATGTGTTATTGTGCACGTTATCAAGCACAACCCACTGAAAAGCACCTCAAGGATGTTAACCGGATCTTTCGGTACCTCAAGAATACCATTAACTTGGGACTCTGGTATCCAAGGGAAACCGGTTTCTTTCTAACGGCCTATTCAGATTCTGATCATGCAGGGTGTCTTGATACACGAAAAAGTACTTCTGGTGGTGCACAATTTCTAGGTCAAGATAAGCTTGTGGGATGGTCTTCCAAGAAGCAGGATTGCACGTCACTTTCATCAGCCGAAGCAGAGTATGTGTCTCTATCTGCGTGTTGTGCTCAAGTTCTTTGGATGAGAACACAACTCATGGATTATGGCTTCCACTTTGATAAAGTACCTATGTACTGTGACTTAAAGTCGGCCATAGCCATCTCCTGCAATCCGGTACAACATTCCCGCACGAAGCACATCGATGTCAGATACCACTTCATAAAGGAACAAGTTGAAAGAGGTATCGTTGAATTATACTTTGTTGGAACGGATTACCAATTAGCCGACTTTTTTACGAAAGCTCTGTCGAAAGATAGGTTTGAGTACCTCGTTAGGCAAATTGGTATGAGATGTTTGACTCCAGCAGACCTGGAGATTCTGGCAAAGGTGCCTGCTTGCTTTATCTATCAAACATAAACTTGTAAATATCTTTGAAAAAGCAAAATACAAAAATATAAAACACATAAAAGCAAAACACAAAATTAAAAATCTTTCAAAATCCAAAAATATTCTTCTCGACATGTCTTTCAGTATCGATAATATGGACGTGCCTAGAAATGTCACTCAATAACGACACGGGTGTGTACATAAAGCTCGAATGAAAGTTGTAAATATTTTTCAAAACATGTCATTTCTTCTTTTAATAAAAGAAATTGTCTATTTTGGACAATATTTCCAAACAACAGGTAGAGCAATCTATCACGGGTTGAGCTTGTCACAAAACATTCAACGTTTTGAGCTCAACACAATGGCTTGTAATCACTTTCAGATTGCAACCCGGATCGATATTCACGGGGGAGTGTACGATTTAGTACCCTTACCCTCAGCAAAAGAAGAGAAATCTTCTTACACTTGAGTGGATCCGTCAAGACATTCAAAGTCTATGAACTCAAGTTTATGCATTAGAAAAACCTTTCGACAAAAAGAATTGATTTTTCAAAAAGCGTTGAACACAATTTTTTCAAGAATTTTTCAATGATATTCAAAATCTTTAAAAAATTGTGTGTTCAACAACTCTCATCCTCAAAAAGCGAAATGTGGATCATATCCTCACAATGACAATTCAATTGGATCAATTTTTGAGGGGGAGCATTTTAACTTCATGCAAAAGATTAACACATCTTTCTCCCGGAGATTTCAAGACTATTTTTCAAAATATATTTTAATAAAATTTGGTATCTCTAATATCAAAAGATTTTATATATTAGAGATAGGAGGAGAAAATGTGATTAAAATGTGATCTAAAATAAGACTCAATCACTTTAACTCTTACCTACATGTGCGAAACACTTTCGATTATCGATGCACATGTGAAGGGGAAGCATTTCTAAAACGACAAAACTAGCAAGAGGTTAAATGTTTTTCAAACACTTTGTTAGAATTTAAAGTGGTTTTCATGGTTATGATCAAATACCCACAACATCTTTAATTCACGACGTTATTGGTGTCAAAAGGGTGGTTAGGTTTAAGTCCTATGATCCAACCAGAACCGGAGGGATCTTCCCAGGGACAATTCAATAGATTATTAGAAGTCCTTAGGAAAGATGGAGTAGAATGTGAACGTATCTGAATGCCGACTAAGTACTGATGATAGCACTGGAACAATCACAACAAGGTGCTATTAATGATGTATTGGTAAGAATTGAAGGGGTTGAAGAATGAAAAAGAAATGTAAGGATAAAGGGTGTAAAGAAAGAAGTCCTCCATACAACTTAGGCAGAAACCGGGTCAACTTATCTTGAAGACAAACTCATCATGGACCCAGTGATGTGAAGCACAACCCTTTCCTAGCTACTCAGACTTCTCTCAAAAGAAGTTTGTTTTATTGTCAAGGAGAACAACATGACTACTATTTACTTTCTCACTTCGAGATAGTTGATATTGAACAGGTGGCATCTGCTCCAGCCTCCGACCACTAAAAGTGCACAAATCGAGTCTAGAGCCAAGAGATCAATCAAATCTCGTTAGGACACACGGATGAAGATCAAGAGAGTCTTACGCTATATCCTTGTGATATTGTTAGAACACTCAGAGTGATACTACTTAGTATTCACAATGATTAGTGGAAATCCTACCAGTGTTAACATCAAACAGCACTGCGGTAGGACATATGTAAGATTCTTTATGAATTGAACATGTGCAAAACTGAAAAGCAATAGTGGTTTGATTCTGAATTGATTCAAATTCGTTTCAGGTTTCTACGCAATATCTTTATGGTCTTGCCAGAACATTCAGAGTGATATTCATTAATATCCACAGTGACGAATGAAAATCCTTCTAGCGTCAACATCAAACAGCGCTACATTAGGTGACTTGTGAGATTCTTATGAATCAAACTTGTGTCAACTGGAAAGCAACAATGGTAAGATTCTTTACGAATCACACTTGTTAATTAGAATTGACGACTTTAATCAAGCGGATATCTATCCAATTGATTCACTCTTTATGTTCGCAGTCTTGCTTTGAGACGGTCGAGTAAAGAGAACGGCTAGTACAGCCGCGAAACCCTGTCAAGGAGATTCTTAATTGAATCTACCTGATCACAGGTACGATATTTAATATCGTATAACGGTCTTCACCGACCGGAGGTAAAACGCTACCGATTTAGGACGAATGTCAAAGCCATTTAGTCCGTGTCTATGTTTTGTCTCGAGAAGGTGGCGTCACGGTGTACTCATCAAAGTCAAAGATTCAAACCACATACTCATGCCTAAAGACATATTCAACAATTAACAGTGTGAGCATGTGGATAAAGATACAAGATCGCAAGATGGCAGAGACAAGTCAAAGATGATTTGAAGATCTCAAGCTTAAAGACAAAGTCGAAAGACAACGACAAAGGCTCAAAGATCACAACATGAAGGAACAATACTACTATTACACGTTCAAGACTCATTTATGGCGAGATTAGTAATCTCTACAAATTTCCTAAATGACTAAGGTTTATGACCTCTCATTGGGGGAGATTGTTAGCCTCAAAATATTGAGCCAAACAAGAATGCTCGGTCATATGTTTATTATGTATCATATTTTAGAACGTTGTAATAGGTAGTATATTAGTCGTGTTATTACAGGTTTAACTTTAAGCTTAGGTTCATTAATAAGTAACCAAAGCCCAAAAGGAAAGCCCGGCCCATGATCATATAGCCTATTATGCCACATGTAGGCAAGGCTATATAAACCTCTCCTTGCATGTAAGGAGAGGTTGGTTGGTCATTTCATTTTCTCCTTAATCTAATATTTCACAAATTCACACACTTCTATCTTTTCTCTCTCTAGTTTCTCTCTATAAAATTCATCTCATTTCTACATTTCTTTCTTCATTAATAGTATAGAATCATCACATACTTGGGACATCAGTGTCATCAAAGCATACAAGGAAAAATGTCTAAAAATTACTTGACAATAAAAGGAAAATACCAGAATCAAACATCGGTAGTCCAAAAGTAAAGCTCATCACACACAAACATAGTATAATAAAGGAAAGGACTAAACAATGTCCAAAGTATAAGTGTCATAAGAAATGAAATGCATAATGTAAATAAGGCCAGACAGCTTCCAGTCCATATGCACTTACACTTAGTGTCTACGAGCGTCCCTGAGTACCTGCCGTTTTGGGAACATATAAAAGGAAAATGGCTGAGCAAATACGCTCAGTGCACGGATGTACAATCAAGCATGAATAGGATAAGCATATAACATATAACATCGGAAGAAAACTAAGTCCCGAGTAACCTGGTTAAGTCTTAATAAAACTGGTTTTAATAGTTTGTAAATCTTACGTTTATCTTATAAAAACTGTTTGTTACATTTTACCATTAGCCAATATAGGTCATGAAAATCCACCGTGCATGAGTACTTGGAGGGGTGACCTCATCATGCAAAATTAGAGGGGCTGCCTCTAATTTAATATACTGGTTTTTGGTAGGAGGGATCAGCTCCTTGTGAAGGATGCAAGGCACACACCACATTCACCATGAAATCCTGAATAAAAACACGTAACTAGGATGCACCCATACGCCCCACATGATAAATATAAATAAATGGCCAAAAGCTGAAGGGACGCCACGAGCAATCACTCCGCCGTGGTGAAGTCATACCATCAGTGCCTCTAATGTTATGGTTATGGTACCTCCATAACTAGGTGAAACTGGTCATGCATGTATATGGCTATAGGTAATTTTAATTAAACATAAGCAATCAAACACGTAACTTATACTACGGGAAAATAGTTGGCTGGATACGGGGAATTCTAATAAGGAAAGAATGTCCATACTGAAAGGACGGGAATCCGTACCTTATGTCCAGTGAACGAAGAAGATGAACTGAGAGGAATCCTACTTCCGAATCACTAGTGCTACATAAATATATACATGAATAAGTATCTGCTTACTAAATACGTAGCTGGTTTTATGTCATGTCTTAGCTTATTTTATGTGTTCTTACCATGTTTTACTGTTTTAAAGCCTTAAACTGTGTTTTATCTTATATTCTGTTTAATCTGATTAAGTGTTTCTGGTATTTCATGTGTTATTATACTTACTGTGTAATAATAAGTAACTTTCCAAAAATAGCAGGTTTCCTAAAATAGAAAGTTTCCAAAAATAGAAAGTTTCCAAAAATATAAAGTTACCAAAAATAGAAAGTTTCCAAAAATAGAAAGTTTCCAAAAATAGAAAGTTTCCAAAAATAAAAGTTTCCAAAAATAGAATTACTGCTTAAAATAGATAAGTTCTAAAAATAGAAAGTTTCCATAAATAGATCATCTGCCTTAATTAAATAAATTTCCATAAATAGATTAGCTGCCTGAAATAAATAAGTTTCTAAAAATAGAAGGTTTCCATAAATAGATTAGCTGCCTTATTTAATTAAGTTTCTAAAAATAGAAAGTTTCCATAATTAGAAATAAGCTGGTTAAATAAGCTAAGTATATAAGCCTAAGTGTTTTCATGATTATTTTCTAAGTCATATGATATAATGTATAGTTTAATAATTATTTCATGTAATTAAATTAAACTATAGGTTAAAATATTTAATTAAAGTATAACATGTTTTTAGTTAAATAAGTTAAATACTTAGGTTTAAATATGTATTATTATATATTAATAATATAACCTAAGTCATGTTAATTAATTAATTATATCCATGGTTTTAAAATAATTAATTAATTATAAGTCTTAAATATACAAATACTTAGGTTAATTAATTTCATGATTATAATAATTAAAATAACCTAAGTCATGTTATTAAATTAATCATACCATTTTATTAATTTAATTTTAACATAAGATCATAAACATAAAAAAAACTAAACATACACCATGAACCGGATCCAAACTAAAAACAATGAACCAGACATGAAATCGACAACGTACCCAGAACCAACTCGGGGTACCCCGTGTTTTACTGCTGCCGTGGGACCCACACGCACCAACCAAGACCGTATGGTCTTGGTGGTGGTCGGCTTGGCCAAACCGACACCCTTCGGGTTCGATGCAGCCTGCGGCCAAAAACAAACACCCCTTAAAACACCCTTTTGATTTTATTTAACACCAAATCATGTTAGATCCATGTTTAATTATTAGGTATTTGTAAAAACATCACATGTTCTTGATTTATAAAAAGATTAAATCAAAAGAAAAGGTTTAAAAAGGATTTACCGAATTCGTGGATTAAAAGGACGAAGAACCAACACGATCAATCACTAAAATTCCAAGATCGAAGATCACAAACCACCTCTTATGGTGGTTGTAGGGTGGCGGCACAAAGGAGACAAGGGAGGAGGGTTTTTAGGTTTTTCTTAAAAATCTTCTGTAAAATTTTATGAGTAGTGAAAATCCCATTTTTCCCTTTTAGTAAATTTGACAAATGGGCTTGGCCCATTTGCCCTTGTAGCCGCGGGTAGGGGCCCCACTTGGGGTACCCGTACCTTTTTCCGTGTCTCGTTGTTAAGTTAAATGTTTGTGATTATTTGTGTTCGTGTTTTAAATGTTCTCGTTACGTAAATACCGTGATCTAATATATTTAATTACGTTCGTAATAAATATATATACGTAATTAATAATAGTTCGTGTTTTAATTACGTTCATGACTTCATGATCGCATGTTCGTGATTAATTATCGTCAAATAATTATTACGTGCTCGTATATAGTAAATACTTATCGTGTTCTAACACGTACGTAATACGTAAAATCCTAACGCGTAATCGTAATCATGCTATATTAGGAAAGTTTAAATCTAGTACATACGATCTTAAGGGTACTATTCATGGTAAAAGCATGCGGGTTTTACAATGACGAACCCAAATTGGCAACACTCGGTGTGTTACGAGGGCTATAAACCTTAGATCTATTCTCGATAATCTTTAAAGCTTCATTGGTCGTTTTGCACAAAAAATTACCACCCGCTGCGGCATTCAAGTAATCTCGTTCATGATCATTAAGCCCATTATAAAAAGTATCAATTTGATGCAATTCCGAAAAATCATGGTGTGGACATTCATGTAACATTTCTTTAAAGCGTTCCCATGCCATTGAAAAACTTTCATTATTTCTTTGAACAAATCGTGAAATCTCATTTTTCAAATGTGTTGTCTTAGATGGTGGAAAAAACTTGTTTACAAATTTAGAAACGAGATCACCCCATGTCAAAATCGAATTTGGCGGTTCTTTCTCAAGCCAAATTTTTGTGGGTCCATCCAACGAGTATGGAAACAACATCATTTTGATGGCGTCATGTGGAACATCCTTAAACTTGCTAGTAGCGGTGAGACGATTAAAATTCCTAATGTGATAATGCGGGTTGTCTTTCTCATGACCTCTAAAATTATTTGCTTGCAACATCGACATTAAACCCGTCTTAATCTCGAAATTCTTCGCAAGGATAGCGGGAATCACAATGGCCTCTCCAAAACCCTCGGTGGGTGCTTGTAGAAACTCCATCATAGTACGATTAGCCATGACGACTTCTTGTTCTACAATAGGTTCAATAATTGGAGGTTGTTCTTCAATCAACGTCTCTTGATTGGCTTGCTTTTGAAGACGTTTACGAGCTCGTTTTGCTTGATTACGAGGGATCATAAACTTCACGAAGAATAGGAGGTGAGCAAAGAAGATTATTTTTGGGTGTTTTGTGAATTTTTAATTTTTTTGTGTTTTTGATTGTATTTATTTTTTTTTGGATTTTGGTGTATCTTCGTTGACAACAATCTACAAAATCTCTCCTCGAATCAAACTCTTGATTAAAGAAGCCTCAAAGGAATGAAAACGATCAGGCGGAGTGAACGCCTTCGAATGACTTAAGAACTTTGGTGAAAACCAAATTTTTCAAGAGGGTTTAATCACAAAGAAAACCAAGCAAATATATTATACGTAATAATACTTTGGGCGGCAAAACCCTCGATTAGCCTTTAATCTCAAAATACTCACAAGCAAGCGGGGAAACGAGGCGGCGCGAACCACTTAAGAGCCTTTTTCCTTAGGGTATATTTTATACTACCCGCCTTATACCCACCTTATAGTTCGTATTTTTCAAAATCGAGCTTCTCGAAAGTATTTATCTATTTTTGCCTTTTTCTTTTTGTTTGAGATTCGAATACAATAATTAGGAGATCAAATCCCAATTAAGGTTGTGTTTTCACACTTTTGGAGATATTGTTTATTTGTTGTGATACTTAATACAATATAGTAATAATATTTTCACAAGAAAAACCAAGAAAACCGATAATACGTATTAGTAGATTTCTACTAATACAAATACTATATATGGTTAGTATTAAAAACAACAATGCAAATTAATCACGACACACCTCCCCGGCAGCGGCCCCAAAATGATTGTGGTAAAATACGACCATTAGGAAAAGGTGCGTAAAAGCGGTAAGTATTAAGTGATGATTTAGGAAAATCAAGCACTAATGACCCTTGTGATGTGAAAGTTCGTTTCCCAATGAGGTATATGTGTGTGAAAAACTTGTTAAATGTTTGAGATTAATAATTGGTTTAGAAGGGGATGAGAAAAGAAGATGACGAAGACGTGAAAATTATTACTACGACGACAAAACGTAAAATCGTAAAAACTACAAAAATAAAAATTAATTCTAAAAATTTCCAAAAATTCACCAAAAATCAAAATAAATAAGCTAAGAGTTTACCAACGATCAAAACTTTTCCAAACCTTTTAAATAATTAAATATTCAACTTTTAAATGCTAATTAAAGCCCTAAAAATCAAATAAATTATCAAAAAGCCCAAATAAAGATTTTTCAATTGGTAAACCTCTAAAATGACCTAAAAAGATTAAAAACTATTTTTAGAAATTTTTAAACTAATAAAAACTATTTAAAATGATTTAAAAACTATTAAAACTTAAAATAATTATAAAAATTAATCTAAAAGTGATAAAATTATTCTAAAAGTTGAAAAATTCCTATTTTAATGTATTTAAGCTAAGAAAAATGTAAAAAGTTTAAAAATGTGAAATTTGAAAAATAATAATAAAATAATATTAAAAATCCAAAAATTTTAAAAAATTCTAAAAACTTGCAAACTAGTCTATTTTATCCTAAATAAACAGAAAATCAAAGTGAAATGACCAGAATACCCCTATTGGGCCCTCAAATGGGCCAAAACCAAAATCAGTCAACTCAAATGGGCTTTTTAGCCCAAAAAGTCAAACTTGGCCCAATTGACTTGCAAAAGCCCTATCTGACTCAAAATTTGATTCTAAACACAAAACTCTAAAGGCCCAAAAGCTGAAAGTGAGCTTATCACAGCTTATTATGCAAACAGCTTATCCTTATTGGGCATTTTAGCTCATTAAGCAATAAGCTAATGCCATAAGCTCTAATTTGACACTAAACCTTCTTTCGGGATGCTTAAGAGACCTGTAAAAAGAAATTTTGAAAAAGCACACTCAATAAGCCAGAAATAAGCAAAGTAATATTTCACTAAAAGACAAAATAGTCGTTTTTGAGAAATAAGGCACCTCAGGACATGATTCAACATGCAAAATGTCACAAATGAACTAAGTAAGCCAAAAACAATCAACAAAATTCCAATAAGAAAAACCAATAAGCCAGAATAAGCCAATAAGCACTTAATTTAAAAGTCAATTAAGTTGGTTTTCTAGTCAAACCCTAATGTCAACCCACCAAATGCTCCAGTATGAACAAATGGGTCAAATAATGAGCACCTATCACAAAATCCAAGTTGTTACTGGTTAAAATAAGCTATTATAGCTTATTGATAAGCTGAAACCCAATTAACACTAGCAGTGGCAACTTTCAGTAGGAACTGGTTCCCACTGCTTTGACTATTTGACCAAGCTTTTTAGAGAGATTGAGTTGGATTCAATTTGAAACAAGGGCACCCTTATGATCAGTGAATCACAAGGAGTCCATAGCAACAAGAAAACCCAAATTTGGTTCACACAATAAGCCAGAATCAATCAAACAGTCACCAGATGATGCACAGACATGGAAAATAAGCACTAAAGCACAAATAAGCAGATTAAGCCTAAATAAGCCAACCAAACTCAGCAGGATGCATACACAAGCTATATAAACTATGAATAAACACAAATAAACTTAAATCAAACACTGAATCAAAGTAAATAACAAGATCAAAGCATAAAAAGTTACTGATGAAGAAAGTGCATATGTAGAAACCTATTTGTTGATCTATTTGACACTAGATCCAATTTCAGGCACTCAAATCTCTTCTCCTGGTGTAATTAACCTAGATTTAACACTTTTTAACCCTAGTCTATGATTAGATCTAGGTGTCCTCAAAATCCTAGCCAATTTTACCAAGTAACAAAGATTTTATACCCTTTTTATGAATCAAGGTGTTTCAAACAACAAATATTGCAGCAATATGACCAAGTATACCAGATAAGCATGTACCAACAGATATCAACACAAAACTAACACTCAAAACACCACAAATCTAGATTATGAAGTTGACCTAAACACCCCTTAAAAACCTGTTTTCACAATTTTTCAAAGGATTATCCAGTTTCAAACCAAAAATCAAACTAACAACACCTCATAAACATCAAACAACTCCAAATGAAGAATAATCAACCATCAAATCACAGATTCAACAACTATCATGCCATAATCACCAAAATCAGAAAAATAAGAGAGAAAATGAAAAGGGAAGAAGGTGCAAACCTCCAAGACCTACATCCAGGCCCTGGATTGTTTGAGCTTAGGTAATAGCAGAACAAGTACCAGCTTCCAATGCTGCTAAGAAGAACAAACCAACAAGTGAGATCAAAATAAACAAGACTTTCTGATTTTTTTTGAAGCACAAGCTTTATCACTTAAAACCTTGCCTAAAAAACCTTCAAACAAGATTATGGAACTCACAATCAGGCTATTCCAACACCAACTTTTAACAAATATCAAAGAGATTTCAAAATTCAGAAAATCAACTTTTATTAATTTAAAAAGGAATTACAAAGATTAATAGCCTAAAATTGGAACAAAAGCTCTCTCACAGGTTGAGGAGTCTATTTTTAGGCAAATGCCAAGCTTAGCACTATTCACAAACCCTAGAAGTGAAATTCCTATTCTATCCTTGAGCCTTCTAGACGTTTTCTTGGTGTGAGCTGTCCAAAGTGATCTTGGATGTTCATTTTAGCTTTGGAATGAAGCAAGGAGTCTCAGCTGTTGATTTTGCCACGTCAGATAACTTGGAGGGCAAGTAGTCATGTGATTGGTTAAACGGGAATTGGGGGTGGGATCCATAGTGAGTGGGATTAAGGTTTTTAAGGTTGGGATGTGTTTCTGCACATGTGAATCAAGTGTATGCAAAGGTAATTGAAAATTACCCCATGTTTAAGTGGAGTAAATTCTGGGTGGTGAAAAAGGTAAACAGTAGTGCATTTGATCCGAAATTGGGGGAAAGTTGTGTGTTTGGCGCATTTTCATTTGAATGTTTCAAATGTGACAACTTAAACCCTTGTTCTTCGGTGAAATAGGTATAACACGTTTTTCAGCCATGAAACTTCATTTCCTTTGTAAATAACTTTCACAACTTGACAATTTTGGCACAAGACTTTGGAAAAAGGGTTATAAGGATTGTTTTTGCCATTTTGAGATAATTCAAGGGCTGATCTTGGACATTGTTGATCTTCAAAGGTCTTCAATATAACTTTGACTTCATGAGGGACCATAATTGGCAATTTTGAATTATTGAGGGAATAAACTTGCCATTTCTTCAAAGTTGAAGGACCATTTGTGTAATTTTGACAAACTTAAGGGATCAAACTTGTAATTATGAATATACAAGGGTTTTAAGTGTCATTTCTTCATTCATTGAGGATCAATCTTGCATGTCTTCAAGTCTTCAAGGGTATTTGTTGGATAAATCATGAAATAGGGCCCGGTTCTTTGTACGGCTTCGTTTCTCGTGTCCGTTTTTCCTTGTTTCTTGTGATCTTTTGTCTTTTTCACGATATCCATACCTAAAATACACAAGTAAACAAACACAAGCATATATATGGTATTTTATGACATTTTTATGTATTTAAAGCCCGAAAAGAATGATGAGATCATGTATAAATGCCATCTCATCAACCTTCTTAGCCATGAGATTAACACCGTGGTGACCACCCGCGAGTCCCTCATGGAAAGCTCTAAGGATATTAGAAGCTTCGGTGCTAAAGACACAACGTCGAATAATTTGATCAGCACAAGTCCGAAATAGATAAGGGTCGTTCCAAAAGTAGAACTTGACGTCACGAAAGAATTTTCGTTTTTGTTGAGTCTTCATACCCTTAATGATGAAGTTCCCCGCATGGTAATTTGCGATGTCCTCAAACCATGGGGTGGATGAATCAAGCTTAGAATTCACTACACCAAGTGTTTCGAGAGGAAATGTTTCGATGATTTCCTTTGGCTCGTAAACACTTTGGTGAGGATCTTCCAAACGAGAAAGATGATCGACCGCTAGATTTTCGTCTCCTTTTTTGTCAAGGATTTCGACATCATATTCTTGTAGGAGGAGAATCCAACGAAGTAATCTCGGCTTTTCATCTTGTTTAGCCATGAGATACTTGATAGCCGAATGATCCGTATACACAATGCATCGAGTCAAGAGGAGGTAAGGTCGGAATTTCTCAAATGCATACACCACGGCAAGGAATTACTTTTCCGTTGTAGTGTATTTAAGTTGAGCCTCGATCATCGTCTTGCTAGCATAGTGAAAAGGCAAGAAGTGCTTTTCATGACATTGCCCCAAAACGGACCAATAGCGTAGTCACTAGCATCACACATGAGCTCAAAGGGGAGGTTCCAATTGGGAGCAACAAGAATGGGAGCTTCTGTAAGTTTCCTCTTAAGGATTTCAAAGGATCGTACACAATCTTCGTTAAAGACAAAAGGAGCATCTTTTTCGAGGAGATGTGAAATAGGTCGATAAATCTTTGAAAAATCCTTGATGAATCGAAGATAAAAGCCCGCGTGGCCTAGGAAACTCCTAACTCCCTTAACGGTTTTGGGATGAGGTAATTTGTGATGACGTCTACCTTAGCTTTGTCTACATCAATCCCCGCTTTCGAAACCTTGTGCCCTAAGACGATTCCTTCCTTAACCATAAAATGACATTTTTCCCAATTAAGCACAAGGTTGGTTTCCTCACAACGCTTCAACATTCTCTCATGATTCGACAAACACGAAGTGAATGAAAAACCAAACACGGAAAAATCATCCATAAAGACTTACATCGCCTTCTCGATCATATCATGAAAAATAGCCATCATGCACCTTTGAAAGGTTCCCGGTGCATTGCAAAGTCCAAATGGCATTCTACGATAGGCAAACGTTCCATATGGACACGTACACGTAGTTTTTTCTTGATCACGAGGATCGATGGGGATTTGGAAGTAACCAAAAAAAACATCTAAAAGCAATAGAAATCGTTTCCCGCAAGACGCTCCAACATTTGGTCCATGAAGGGCAAGGGAAAATGGTCTTTACGAGTGGCGTCATTCAACTTACCATAGAAGATACACACCCTCCAATCGGTCACGAGTCGAGTTGGAATTAACTCGTTGGCATCATTTGGCACAACGGTCATTCCTCCCTTCTTAGGGACACAATGAATAGGACTCACCCAAGGGCTAGCGGAAATAGGGTAAATCATTCCCGCGTCAAGGAGTTTTAGGACTTTCTTTTTGATGACGTCGTGATTTTTGGGGTTCACCCTCCTTTGACATTGGATTGCGGGTTTGTAGTCTTCCTCCATTAAGATTTTGTGGGTACAAAATTTCTGATCGATCCCCTTAATGTCGGATAATTGCCACGCAATTGCCCCTTTGTGATCCTTTAGAACATCGACAAGTGAGGTTTTTCATCATTCGAAAGATCTTCCCAAATAATAACCGGCAACTTCTCGTCCTCCTCCAAAAATACATATTCAAGATGAGGAGGTAAATATTTCAACTCGAGGATTGGTGGTTCCTCAATTGAAGATTTCAGCTCAATACTCATAACCTCCTCGGGTGGAGGAAATGGGAAATCATTAAGAAAATCCTTGATAATCAAGAAGTCCTCATCGTTGTCGAGGTCTTCGTCACAAGTACGTGGAACATAAAATTCTTCCAACGTAAAACCACCACCTTCAAATGGAGTGAAGGTTGGTGTCGAATTATCAAGAATGAGATTAAGCATAGTGGGATTGCCACTATTTTCATCTTCACCAAACCCTAAAACTTCTTGTGAAAATTCCTCGCAAACAACGTCGATCATATCAACGAGGTTTATGGTCGCGACGGAATAAACATGATAAATTGGAGAATTTTGAGTTGCGTTTATAAAAAGTTCCTCGTCGTTGAAACGTAAGGTGATCTTTCTAGCATGCATATCAATCAAAGCCATAGACATATCTAAAAACGAACGACCTAAAATAAGAGGAACTTGAGGATCCGTGGGAATATCGACAACGATAAAGTCTACCAGATAATAAAACTTTCCCACTTTCATAAAAACGTCTTCGGCAAATCCACATGAGGGAATCGTGGAATGATCGGCCAATTCGATAGACATTAGTGAAGGACTAATATTAGGAAGATTGAGCGACTTGAAGATTACAAGTGGCATCATATTAATACTAACACCAAGATCGGCCAAGGCATAACATTCTTCCATATCTTCAATTCCACATGTAATCAAGAATTTACCAGGATCACCGACTTTTTGAGGTATGCGGTTAAGATAAACCGAGGAACAACTAGACAATTGTTGCAATTTATCCTTGTTGTTTAACATAATCTTAAAGTTAGCGGCAAATCGAGGCATCATGACCAAAGCATCAGCAAAACTTACATTGAAATGCACGTCACAAAATGTTTTCATAAAAATCTCAAATTGGTAATTGTCGCGCTCTTGATGTTTCTCCTTTCTAAGTCTCGATGGATAGGGCAAATGTAGAAATGTAAATATTGCTTATGTTTTTAAAGAGAGAAAGAGATAGAGAGATGGTGGATTTCATACTTTTAGAGAGAGAAAGTTAGGAGAACTATGTGTAAATTATGAAACCACACACCCTCTCCATCAAAGGAGAGGGTTTATATACCCAAGCCCATGAGATGGGCTTGGGTTTACATTAGGCCGCCGGCCCATACATTTCATGGGCTCGGTTTTGGGCTTTGTTTAATAAATGTAAATAACTAAACTACGAGCTATAATATGGACTATTGTTAGAGTGACCGATCCTTCTTAATACGTAAAATGTATTTCCAACAATCTCCCCCTAAGGGAGGTCACTCCAAACAAGGTGTATCACCCCCAATTTCGGTCATAACAGCGGAAGGGTCATTGGGTGTTACTATCATTCAATCTCATAATCATAGAAAACGGCTCAAAACGAGACGTTTTAATAAACATCCATTCAATTTCATTTAATCAAGATAAAATTTCATACACGGTCCCAGATGATTCAAAAGTTTACAAACTATTATAAATGATAAAAGTTATTTGAATGGATATGTTTTAGAAAAGTGGGCCAAAACATTTCAAATATGCAAGCTTCACGAAACCGCCTTCCTCGAGTGCCTTCTATATGGGCCTGAGATAAAACATGCTTAAAAAGTCAGCAAAATTTGCCGAGTGAATCTATAGAGTTAAAATTTTAATAAAGAGAACACAAGTATTCAAAATAACCTTCCATGGCTAATAATTTACCGAAATACCATTATGTTGTACAGACATAATTATCGGTTTCATTACATAAGCCTCGGGACATTGAACGTTAACATATATTATTTCAGCCCAACACACCTAGCCAAGTGCGTATATTTCTCTTATACAATGCATGATGTTTCATTACTAGTGCATCACAACACCACGCGATAGCTAGTCGCGACCGGACTGGGCGTCACCCCGATAGATCTATCCATAGCATTAGCGTTACTTCGATTAACAATTCACGATTCAT
Organism: Glebionis coronaria; assembly: GCA_025667525.1. Taxonomy (NCBI): domain Eukaryota; kingdom Viridiplantae; phylum Streptophyta; class Magnoliopsida; order Asterales; family Asteraceae; genus Glebionis; species Glebionis coronaria. The sequence continues at coordinate 247,052,499 of CM046879.1, read as the reverse complement.
GGGTCCTTTAAGGCTAAAACTAACTTATGCAGTAAATTTCATCTAAGCATACACTCAAGTTCCTTGTGTTCAATTTTTAAAACAAAGAGGGTTTACCACAACTTCTCGCTGTACCCTTCTTTTATAATAATTACTTTTCCAATAATAAGGGTTTCCACAACTTCTCGTTGCACCCATACTTTTCCAATAAGTAGAGTTTCCACAACTTACCGTTGTACCCTTTTATTTTAATAAAACAAGCATGTTATCCCCCTCGCGGGTTTATAAAACAAGTAAACATGTTAAAAGAGAGGCTATAGACTCACCTTAGCCAATAGTGGTAATGAGACGATCGCCGACGATTAGTGATGCCCGTTTAAACACGAAAACCGCAACCTACAAAATAAGGTGCGTTCGTTAAAAATCGAATTAAGTATAAATCATACTTAAATAATATAAAAATCAAAATTACAAAACCAAGACAATCCCGAAAAATTTAATAATACAAGTGTTATTACTATATCCTTTTATTCAACACTTATTCTTTTAAACAATTTTACTCTTGACACTGACCCGTCATAAGACGCCAAGTCAACGCAAGTCAACTTATCATTTTACTTCCCTCGGACCAGTAACTAAGTCATTTATATAATGACTTAACACTTGAGTAAATCACCATGTCCAATGGCGAATACTCAACTCACGCCACATAATTATTGAACTACATGTCCAAAATACCAATCAGCATGTACACTCCAAATGTACACACCAATCTACCCTATCTACACTTGTCCGATTTCTACGAAACTTGGTCACAAACACACATATAATATGAATAAGACTCAGTTTAAATTTCATTCAAAAATATTACTCCTAAGACCTTCTGCCCGACACATCTTCGTGTTATAAAAACCGGACAGATTTACGCCTTTTACGTGTAAAACCATTTTGACATATCTAAACAATTCCGTTTACAAAACCGACACTCGGGTTTAAAAATAGACTCATGACCTGAGGTTTAGACTCCAACATCAGTCCTTGAAAATTTTTAAAACTCATTCTATAGTCCCCGAGATTCGATCCAAATATCGACAACAATTTTCGGATTGTGCCGATACTCGTCTCCCGGTACACAAATACTAAAAGTAGCATAACTTTTCGCTCGTAATGAGTTAGAAGCTCATTCAAGCGGCAAAACGAGCGTCTTGAAGATTAATACAACAATATCAAATAATATAAGCCTATCTCAGAACTTAAACCCACGAAATAATCTGTTGTAAGCTGCTGTCTCGAAAATACATTTTAGAAATCATGTCAAATCAACATTTTGACCCATTTCCACCACTTCTATACATCTAATATCATCCTAATATCATTTTAAACAACTCATCTAACCTCAATCACCCTTGAATAATCATTTAAAAATTTACCCACTCAAAAATTCAAACATGCAACCAATTAAAACTTGAATATAATAATATTAACACTTATCTACAACATAAAAATGTATCAAACACTACTAGTTCATCAAGAAAAATAAAATTTTGAAAAAGTTAATGCATGTGTATAAAAATCATACCAATATGATGGGTAGCTCAAGATTAAGATGGGTCTTGATTTAGTTTTCTTTGATTCAAGCTTGATTTTGAAAAATCAACGTGTTTGTGTGGTGTTTTTGGGCCGTAAGTTTCAAAGGGAGAGAGAGAGATGATGTGAAAATTTTTTAATAAATAAAATAAGATGTGTGTGTTAGTGGAGGCTATTTAAATAGTGGGGTGAGGGTAGTTTTTGCCAATTTTGCATAGATTTGGTCCAAAATGAAATTAAATAGTTGTAAGGGTATAAAATGTATATATTAAATTTTGAAAATATTTACGGGGACTCGGGTTTCGTAAAAATACTTTTTAAAAGTTAAAACGCTTTTTAAATATAATAATATTACATCGACGCGACTTAAAACGTAATTAAATCGGAAACGTCGAAAATATTGAACATCGAGACAATCGATAATAAAACGTAAATTTTTGGGCATCCGTCGGTATCGCGATCATTAGTAGTTCTCGTGATTCGTTAAAACGTAAAACACGAGAAATAAAAATAAATACAATAAAATCATTCATATGATAATTTGAGAATATGATATCGATACTTAATGTATTTCTTGTCAGTTTTCATCGAAACGACATTCTTACGTTAAGTTTCAAGCCATAACCTTCTCGGTTAGCCGATAATTTAAAATTCTCATTAAAGTAAACATATAATACATAATAGTCGAGATTAAAATAACTAACATAAATTGACGGATTGTCACATTATCCCCACCAAATTGGGATCTTCGTCCCGAAGATCAACTTGCGTTCTTCCTTGATCGCTCGTTGAAATCAAAGAGTTAAATATATTTTGGTCCTCGTCTAGAGTTCCATCACACATGACAATAGGAATTCAACTTCGTTTCTGTTGCCTAACTTCCTTATCGATAGTATCAACAAGCACTTTGATTAAATGCAACTTACCGTCGATTCATACTTCATCAAGAGAGATAATAAGATCTTCGTCGGGAAGAAATTTCTTTAGGTTCGACATATGAAAAGTATCGTGAATTCCTTGCGGCTCTCGAGGTAATTTAAGTTTTCATGCCGCCGGACCTTCACTCGATATCATCTCGAATGGTCCAAACTAACGGGGACTTAACTTCCCACGTTTCCAAAATACACAACACCTTTTCAGGGTGATAGCTTTGGCATAACTTTTCCACCTACCTCGATTTCCAAAGGTTTTCGCTTCACATCGTCATAACTTCTATGTCTACTACGAGCAGTTAACAACGATTCTTAATTAGCACGATCGATTTATTGATCGAAATAAAATGAGCAGAGTCAATCAATCAACATTGACAGAAATCGAGTCATATCCAGACTGAGTTTTTGAGAGCTTAACAATGAATCCATTGTAATTTGCTCCAACTTCACGAATGATAACGAATAACACAATCGTAATCACTTAAAGGCTAAGTTACCTCTTTTATTCCAGAACACATTGTAGGCTCGTACTATCGGTGGATCCCGTACATTAGTGCCATACAATTAAGGTCTCAATAGACGAAAAGTAAAATCACCGCACCCAATTACAAGTCATGGGTTATGTAGTTTCCTCATTCTTCTTAGGCTTCCTACGAGCGTATACAAATCAAAACAACCCCAAATCATAAAGGAGATGTATCACGATCAACAACAAAATCTTCACTTCCTTCGAGTAATGATAAGATCGGCGTGTCGTAGAGTTTTCTTTTCATAGTCTAAAAAGCTTTCTCTTCATCATCGCCACACACAAACGGTTCATTCTTTTTAGTTAGCTTAGTTAATGGTTTTGATATCAAAGAGAATCCTTCGATAAACCTTCAGTAATAACTAGCCAAACCTAGAATTTGTCGTACTTCAGTTGGAGTAGTTAGAACATTCAAATTTTTGATGGCTTCGATTTTCCAGAATCAACATGTATGCCACTTTTGTCAGTCACATGACAGAGAAGTTGCACAGAACAGAGCCAAAAATCACACTTTAATATTTTTGGGTACATCTTTTCGTTATTTAACAAGTTCAAGATAATCCCTAAGTGTTCGGCATGTTCTTCCTTTCTCTTCGGGCAGATTAGAACATCATCAAAGAAAACAATCACGAATTTATCAAGATACGGCTTACACCTATGGTTCATTAAGTCAATGAATACAGCAGGTGCACTGGTCAAACCAGAAGGCATAACCCTAAACTCATAATGATCATCACAAGTGCTAAACGTCGTAATAGGAATATCTTCCTCGCGTATGCGAAGTTAATGATAAGCAAAATAAAGATCAATCTCGGAGAAAACACCAAAATCTTGGAGAAAACACGAGAGTTTCGAAGTTGATCAAATAGATCATCAACTAACAGAAATGGGTAACGATTCTTGATCGTTAGCCTATGCAGCTCTCGGTAATCGATACACATACGAAATAAATCATCTTTCTTCTTAGCGAATAGAATAGGAGTTATACAAACTAACGAGCTCGGTCGAATAAAACATCTATCAGATAGTTCTTAAAACTGCACAAATAATTACTTCAAGTCAGAGGGTGCTAATAATTATGGCTCATGTGCCACAGTTGCAGCACTAGAAATTAGATCAATTAGGAATTCTATTTTCCTTGGAGGCAGAAGCCTTGGCAAATCCTCCAGAAACACTAGTCACAAATGACTAGAGTAATTCTACTTACTTCTCTTACGTTTCCTTCTACGATTCCTAAGCCATGAATAATCCACAACCTTTTTCGATAATCTTACGAGCTCTAATGCACGATAAGAATTTTCAATTTGGAATTATTTTTCCCTTCAGTAACCTCATCAGCCTTGCCTTGGCTTATGTGTCTCATGAGCTAATCAGCCCTGCGGACAGCTTCACAATTAGCAATTGGCTTAGAAGAAGTCACGTCACCGCATTTACTCCTGGTCAGCCGTGAATATACTGCTTGACCTTGACGGTTCGGGTTCCAAAATTCTTGGACATAAAGGAGTCAACTTATGGAAACACTTGATATATCTACCAATGTTAGTTCCCTTCAGTTTCAGATTGTACATCACTTGCTCCATACTTTAGAAATACTTCGAGGACAAACTCCTCAGTTAACCGTTTCCTCACCTTAGTCCATGGTGTCCCATAAGTAACGATACCTATGGAAGCAAGTCTGCCATTCCACCAAATTAATGCACGACCTTGGAGAGTAGAGATTTCAAACTGCACCATATCCTCCTGATTAGGGTCACTGACTCGAAAGACTGACGCCAACTTTTCAACAACTAACACAATCCTCCATCATCTTTAGTCCCCTAAAGAGTCTACGGTCACACTTAATGAATGAAGTGTATTTATAGTCCTAATTTCGGGCACATTTGTTCCATCTGTACCACGCACATTATTGGCTCCATCTTCAGCTCCACTGGTTCCAGATCCATCATTCATGTTGGCCATGAATTTAATTAAAGATACAACAACTTATTCACTAATAACTTGACGCATTCGTGCTTCAGTCATAGCTTTCATTGGCTGCATGATTCGTGTGTAACGCAAATCAAATCATAATGAGTATTCATTCAATGACTGCATTATACCACATGAATTTACAATAGAAAAGCAAAGAAAGATAATAATAATAGAACGACGTAGAAATAGGAATCAAATGATAGTCATTCCATTGATCACAAACTAGTACAAGTCGTATTGTCAAACATTATAGGTAATCATCGTCTAATGCCATACAACTTAAAAGACTAGTCCTACTAACTGTTGTCACAGTTTAGTTAGAGATTAATGAGAAGATACTACAATTGATAAACTAATCTACTAAGAGTTAATAGGTATTTCACATGGCTAAGAAAGCTCATCGGTCCCACAAGAATAAGATTTCTTTAATGTCTTTCAGAGACGCTTGATATCCTCCTCAATTGGTGCTTTTGGAACAATCTCAATACAACCATTTCACGATTAAGGAATTAAAGGAATAAAATCAAAGAATGAATCGAGCAAACGAATTACAATTCAATAAGAGTTTAATTACGCAGATGCTATATGCTTAAGCCTACACATTTATGAATCATTATTTCCATGGATTGATCAAGTCCTTCCGAATAAGATTCAGAAATTTGTAGTTCAACAATTTATAATTTCCTTGTTCAAATAAATGGCCAATTTATCTCAACAATTATAAATCACTTTATTCAAGCATCGCCAGCTCAACGCAAAAGATCAAGATCGAAACAAACGAGAAACTGATTTAACAGAAAATGATCAGTGATATGATATGGAATCCTGGTTGGCATGTGAATACCATACAAATCAATCTCAATTCCTAACAATTAATAGTACCATCTCAGACAAACTTGTTTTTATCAAAACAGTATAATGTCGAAGATTAATGAAAATGCAAATTAAATTTGCTAAACGAAATGAACGAATTGATAAATCAAGAATAAGAACCAAGGAAATCAAAATCCTTGTAACAAAAGAATATCAATAGAATATTAACCTTCGTTGGGATCATGTCTATCCACAACTTAGTTAATCTCGAGAATAACATGACTCATTTCAGGAATAGCTTCGGCGCTAGCATAAAATGACTAGGGTGGCTTCGTGACAATCGACGTCGTATAAATATAAAATTATCATTTATAATTAAATAAATGAAAACATACCTTGTAATTCACAAGTTCAAATAATCGATAAAGATTACAACATAAATATAATCCCATATATATATATAAATACTATCATTCTCGTCCATTGGCCACTCAGAGGTTTCGCTTGCAACAGTTATAGTTAAAAGATTTCAAAAATTCATTTTTGGAAAATCTTTTCGTTCTCTATAACTTGAGCTCTGATGCCAATCTATAACACCCCCAATTTCGGTCATAACAGCGGAAGGGTCATTGGGTGTTACTATCATGGTTCAATCTCATAATCATAGAAAAAGGCTCAAAACGAGACGTTTTAATAAACATCCATTCAATTTCATTTAATCAATATAAAATTTCATACACGGTCCCAGATGATTCAAAAGTTTACAAACTATTATAAATGATAAAAGTTATTTGAATGGATATGTTTTAGAAAAGTGGGCCAAAACATTTCAAATATGCAAGCTTCACGAAACCGCCTTCCTTGAGTGCCTTCTATATGGGCCTGAGATAAAACATGCTTAAAAAGTCAGCAAAATTTGCCGAGTGAATCTATAGAGTTTAAATTTAAATAAAGAGAACACAAGTATTTAAAATAACCTTCCATGGTTAATAATTTACCGAAATACCATTATGTTGTACGGACATAATTATTGGTTTCATTACATAAGCTTCGTGAGATTGAACGTTAACATATATTATTTCAGCCCAACACACCTAGAAAAGTGCGTATATTTCTCTTATACAATGCATCCGATGTTTCATTACTAGTGCATCACAACACCACGCGATAGCTAGTCGCGACCGGACTGGGCGTCACCCCGATATATCTATCCATAGCATTAGCGTTACTTCGATTAACAATTCACGATTCATGGATCCTTTAAGGCTAAAACTAACTTATGCAATAAATTTCATCTAAGCATACACTCAAGTTCCTTGTGTTCAATTTTTAAAACAAAGAGGGTTTACCACAACTTCTCGTTGTACCCTTCATTTATAATAATTACTTTTCCAATAATAAGGGTTTCCACAACTTCTCGTTGCACCCATACTTTTCCAACAAGTAGAATTTCCACAACTTATCGTTGTACCCTTTTATTTTAATAAAACAAGCATGTTATCCCCCTCTCGGGTTTATAAAATAAGTAAACATGTTAAAAGTGAGGCTATAGACTCACCTTAGCCAATAGTGGTAATGAGACGATCGCCTACGATTAGTGATGCCCGTTTAAACACGAAAACCGCAACCTACCAAATAAGGTGCGTTCGTTAAAAATCGAATTAATTATAAATCATACTTAAATAATATAAAAATCAAAATTACAAAACCAAGACAATCCCGAAAAATTTAATAATACAAGTGTTATTACTATATCCTTTTATTCAACACTTATTCTTTTAAACAATTTTACTCTTGACACTGACCCGTCATAAGACGCCAAGTCAACGCAAGTCAACTTATCATTTTACTTCCCTCGGACCAGTAACTAAGTCATTTATATAATGACTTAACACTTGAGTAAATCACCATGTCCAATGGCGAATACTCAACTCACGCCACATAATTATTGAACTACATGTCCAAAATACCAATCAGCATGTACACTCCAAATGTACACACCAATCTACCCTATCTACACTTGTCCGATTTCGACGAAACTTGGTCACAAACACACATATGATATGAATAAGACTCAGATTAAATTTCATTCAAAAATATTACTCCTAAGACCTTCTGCCCGACATATCTTCGTGTTATAAAAACTGGACAGATTTACGCCTTTTACGTGTAAAACCATTTTGACATATCTAAACAATTCCGTTTACAAAACCGACACTCGGGTTTAAAAATAGACTCATGACCTGAGGTTTAGACTCCAACATCAGTCCTTGAAAATTTTTAAAACTCATTCTATAGTCCCCGAGATTCGATCCAAATATCGACAACAATTTTCGGATTGTGCCGATACTCGTCTCCCGGTACAGAAATACTAAAAGTAGCATAACTTTTCGCTCGTAATGAGTTAGAAGCTCATTCAAGCGGCAAAACGAGCGTCTTGAAGATTAATACAACAATATCAAATAATATAAGCCTATCTCAGAACTTAAACCCACGAAATAATCTGTTGTAAGCTGCTGTCCCGAAAATACATTTTAGAAATCATGTCAAATCAACATTTTGACCCATTTCCACCACTTCTATACATCTAATATCATCCTAATATCATTTTAAACAACTCATCTAACCTCAATCACCCTTGAATAATCATTTAAAAATTTACCCACTCAAAAATTCAAACATGCAACCAATTAAAACTTGAATATAATAATATTAACACTTATCTACAACATAAAAATGGATCAAACACTACTCGTTCATCAAGAAAAATAAAATTTTGAAAAAGTTAACGCATGTGTATAAAAATCATACCAATATTATGTGTAGCTCAAGATTAAGATGGGTCTTGATTTAGTTTTCTTGGATTCAAGCTTGATTTTGAAAAATCAAGGTGTTTGTGTGGTGTTTTTGGGCCGTGAGTTTCAAAGCGAGAGAGAGAGATGATGTGAAAATTTTTTAATAAATAAAATAAAATGTGTGTGTTAGTGGAGGCTATTTAAATAGTGGGGTGAGGGTAGTTTTTGCCAATTTTGCATAGATTTGGTCCAAAATGAAATTAAATAGTTGTAAGGGTATAAAATGTAAATATTAAATTTTGAAAATATTTACGGGATTCGGGTTTCGTAAAAATACTTTTTAAAAGTTAAAACCCTTCTTAAATATAATAATATTACATCGACACGACTTAAAACGTAATTAAATCGAAAATGTCGAAAATACTGAACATCGAGACAATCGATAATAAAACGTAAATTTTTGGGCATCCGTCGGTATCGCGATCATTAGTAGTTCTCGTTATTCGTTAAAACGTAAAACACGAGAAATAAAAATAAATACAATAAAATCATTCATATGATAATTTGAGAATATGATATCGATACTTAATTTATTTCTTGTCAGTTTTCATCGAAACGACATTCTTACGTTAAGTTTCAAGCCATAATCTTCTCGGTTAGCCGATAATTTAAAATTCTCATTAAAGTAAACATATAATACTTAATAGTCTAGATTAAAATAACGACCTGAAATTGACGGATTGTCACACAAGGGCATTACCCAAGTTACAATAATAAGATAAACCTAGCATACTATGCTTGTCTTGAGCTCGTAGTCTTCGTCTTTCTTTTCTTTTTCTTTTCAGGTGAACATGTTGATGTGATCATTGATATCAATCTTGAGAATTAGTCTCTTGCCTTGATCTCGTGCATCCATCACTTGTGATCTTCGCCTCTTCGTGACTTCACGTCCCACATACTTATACCTTAGTAATTCTTGAAAGCTTCAGAGTTCGATACAGCGGAAGACTTAACTTTTAGGCTTTCTTGAATTAGATGAGGTATTAAGTGCATAAAGTATAAGCATGCGGGGACGACTTCTTCTCCGATTCCGTAACGCCACCGTCTTCAAATGCCGCAACATAAGTAGACACGAACGAAATGGCTTTAAACATTTCATTCTAAATCGGTAGCATTTTACCTCCGGTCGGTGAAGACCGTTGGACGATATTAGATATCGTACCCGTGACGGATAGTTTCAATTAAGTCACTTCCTGACATGATTTCACGGGTAAACCCGTTCTCTTTATTCGACCGTCCAAAGCTGACTGCGAACATAAAGAGTGAATCATTTGGATAATAATATCCGCATGATTTGAAGCCGTCAATTCATGTTCCTGGAACAAGTGAAATTCAATTAAGAGCCGCACCATCGTTGCTTTCCAGTTGTCACGAGCTTGATTCGTATAGAATCTTGCAAGTTACCTACCAAGTGCTGTTTGAGGTTAACACTAGAAGGATTTCCACTCATCACTGTAAACACTAAGGTATCACTCTGAGTGTTCTGGAAAGATCACTGAGATTTTGCGTAGAGGCCTGGAACGTGTTTAAATTTAGTTAAGAATTAAACAGCTGTTGCTTTCCAGTTATCACAAGTTTGATTCATAATGAATCGCACAAGTCACCTACCATGAGCTTTTTGATATTCGCTCAAGAAGGATTTCCATCTTCATTTTAAATACTTTCGTATTACTCGGATGTTCACGCAAGATCATGAAGATTTTGCGTAGGACTCTTAAGATCTTTCTTACTTTTCACGGTGTTTGAAGAAGTAAGGAATATGAAAGTGTGTCCTAATGAGATATTTGATGATCTCAAATGGCTCTAGACTCGATCGTGCACTTTGGATTTTAGTGATCGGAGGTTGGAGAGGAGTGCCACCTTTTCAATATCAATTTATTCGGAGTGAATAAATCAATAGATAATGCGTTGTCTCCGTGTGATTAAAAAAAATATCTTTTAAGAGATATCTGAGTTAGCTGGGATGGGTTGTGCATTGCATCACTGGGTCCATGATGTCTGTCTTCAATATCAAGAATCATTAAAATGATCTCAATAGCATATGTATTGACCCGGTTTCTGCCTAAAGTTGTAAGGAGGGCTTCTTTCTTTACACCCTTTATCTTTACAATTGTTTTTCATTCTTCAACCCCTTCAATGCTTACCAATACGTCATAATTAGCACCTTGTTGTGATTGTTCCAGTGCTAACTTAAGTACTTGGTCGGCATTCAGCTACATTCACAATCTTTTCTCCAACTTTCCTAAGGACTACTATTTCTAGCTATGGAATGTCCTTGGGAAGATTCCTCCGGTTCTGGAAGAATCATAGGACTTAACCTATCCTACCATCCTTATGTCACCACAATCTTCATCGTTGTGAAATAAATGGGTTTTGGGTAAGTATAAATCACCATGAAATCCATTTTTGATGTGCAAATCCGTTTTGCTCCCCCTTAACATATGCCACGATATTCGAAAACATTTCGCATATGTCGGGATGAGCCAGCACATTAAGTCAAACCAGTTGTGATAATATCCCATATTAAATCACATTTTCTCCCCCATATTAAAAATATTAACCCAATCGATGTTTTTAACATCAATTGATTTGATGAAGTTTTAACAAAGGTTTTGGGAAGAAAAATGCAAGTCCATTTTATCTTCATGATATCAAACGTATGAGATATGATACCGATTTGTAACATGATCACATATTCAGCATATTAAAAAAAATTGACAAGGTTGGACCTGATTGATGAGAACATCATATGATAAGATCAAATGGTTCTTGTCTGCATATGTTGGTCGCCTCGTCACGTCTGAAGTCATCTCTTGACACCACGTGTATGATTGGTATTGTTATCTTGACACCAACTTGTGAACTTGGCACGTTCGACATCAAAGATTCTGAATGCTTGACAATTGCTCCTCCTCAATTGTTGACCCGTGTTATATCGAAAGAGCTGTAGTCGTCGGTTGAGTAGTCGCATCGTCGAGTATGTAGATACCAATTGTAGATTACTATGGTTGTAGAGATGATAGCTTCATAAAAACAAGACTTCTCTTTTTTTAACAAATAAATGCACTGAGGCGTACATAGATTTGTGTTAGACAAAGTTATAAAGTAAACTTGATCCCTTACAAGGTTTTAAAGTAAACCTTGCCCGAGAAAATTAATTCCCGTTGTGAGCCAAAGCTTTCATAAGAAATACTTGACTTTAACGATGAAAAACGGGTTGCAGTCTGAAATAACTACAAGCCATACAGGCATGTTTTATGAAATATTTACAACTTTTGTACGAACTCTATTTATGGCGCCGTGTTAATATTAATCAACATTTCTAAGGCCGTAAATATTATCGTACCAAAAGACATGCCTTTGAAAAATAAAGTAAAAATATTTTTAAATTTTTATGAATTTTTCAATTTTTATGGTTTTTATATGGTTTTATATTTTTGTATTTTGCTTTTGTAGATAAAAATATAAACAATATATACAGATGATCACCAAGGATACGGTGAATAGTTTTACCAAGACTATTCTTTCGCTTCATCTGCTAGTTCCTTTAGAGTCTTAGGCGAGAAGGTTCTCATTCCTAGCTTGTCGGCCAAAAATTCAATTCGAGCGCGATCTAAAGCCTTCGTGAAAATATCCGCCAATTGATACTCAGATTGGACAAAGTAAAGCTCGATCACTCCATTTTCCAATTTCTCCTTGATGAAATGGTAGCGAATGTCAATATGCTTCGACCGGGAGGATTGAACATTATTGCAGCATAAGGCAATTGCACTTTTGTTGTCGCAGTTCATCAGAATCTTGTTGAAACCTAGACCATAGTCGGTTAATTGTGATCTCATCCAAAGAATTTGAGCACAGTAACCGGACATAGCTATGTATTCTGCTTCCGTACTTGAAATTGCAGCGCTTTTCTGCCTTTTCGATGCCCAACTGGTTAGTCGATCTCCTAGTAGTTGCAAAGTTCCACTCGTACTACGCCTTGTATCTTGACAACCCGCGTGATCCGCATCTGCATATGCCATGAGTGCAATCGAAAAGTCCTTCGAATACCAAAGTCCCCGATTAATGGTTCCTTTAAGATATCGAAAGATCCGTTTCACAGTGGCTAAGTGTAACTCAGTAGGCCTAGTTTGATACCGAGTACACATGCATATAACAAACTGAAGATCAGGTCGACTAGCTGTGATATACAGAAGAGTACCGATCATTCCATGATAAAGTGTCGGATCAACGGCAACTCCATGTGGATCTGCATCAAGTTTAGTTCGTTCCACCATTAGAGTATCCACAGGGTCGCAAGATTCCATCTTATATTTCTTTAGCGATTCAAGGGCATACTTGGATTGATTGATAAAGATGCCTCTGGGACTCTGAGATATCTGAAGACCTAAGAAGAATGATACCTTTCCCATCATTGACATCTTAAACTTGGAAGACATTAGTGTCCCAAACTCATCCGATAAGGTTTGGGTCAAGGCAGCAAATATAATATCATCAACATATATTTGTACCATAATCATATCTTTACCTCGTTTCTGAATGAACAGCGTGGGATCCACCTTGCCTTTAGTGAAGCCTTGCGTAATGAGGAATTGTGACAATAGATCATACCACGCGCGTGGAGCTTGCTTCAACCCATAGAGAGCCTTCTTAAGCTTGTACACATGATTAGGATTATTAGGATTCACAAAACCATCCGGCTGTTGAACATATACCTCTTCCTTGATTTCACCATTTAGAAATGCCGTCTTCACATCCATCTGATAGACGATCATATTCATGTGGGCTGCATAAGCGAGGAATAATCTAATAGCTTCCAAACGGGCAACAGGTGCAAAGGATTCCATAAAGTCGACCCCCAATAATTGCTTGTATCCACGAGCTACTAGTCGAGCTTTGTTCTTCAATATTCCGCCTAACTCATCGAGTTTCACCTTGTAAACCCATTTCAAAGTGAGTAACTGCACTTGATCCAGGCATGGGACAAGTTCCCATACTTCAAGACGTATAAACTCATTATGTTCTTCTTGCATAGCTTCTATCCAACAGGATTGAGTAAAAGCTTGTTGCCATGTCTTAGGTTCAACTTCAGTGAGAATAGCATCAAAGTGACAAAAAATTACACTTTCTTGTAACTGACTTCGTGTGGATACCGAACGATTAGGTTCACCAATAATAGAATCTATAGGATGATCCTTTGTCCACTTGTTGTCATGTTCACGAATATGTGGATTGGAGTAAACTGTAGAAGGAGCTTCCTCTAAGGTGGATGACCCGGCTTGATTAGGGTCGGGAATTGGTACACCAAAGAATGGAAGTTCACGCATTTGAGCGAATTCCAAATCGTGATCATCATCATCCTCTTCATCATCAATAGGCATGACATGGGTAGTTGAAACAAGTGTTGGTTGAGAATTACTTGTTGAGGGTATATCTTGACCAATTGTAGGTGCAGATGTGTCTGATTGCGCTTCGGTTGCTGGAGTGACAACTTCGGTTACCGGAGTTATTACCTCAGGTTCTGGAGCAACAATACTTGGAGGAGTAAATAATTCATCAAAGAACGGTTCAAAAAACGTATCCCATTCATTCCTAGAAGGTGGTGTAAATGATGATGAAGTTGGGTTGTTTGGGACAAGACCAGAACTAATATTACTGGGTCCCATTTGATGAAGTGCGGGTTCAGAGCTGCTTTGCTCAGAAGCCATTGTTGTCAGCTCATCAAAATCAACATTCATTGTTTCAAGGATCTTGCGAGAGTTACGGTTGTAGATTCGGTATGCCTTCTTTGCGAGGGCGTAACCAATGAAAATACCAATATCAGCCTTTGGTTGAAGTTTTCCCAAATTGTCACCATCATTATTTGGATATCAAAGAGAACCAAATACATGAAGATATGATAAATCTAGTACTTTTCCATGGAGAAGCTCATAAGGTGTTTTACCATGGCGTTTACGAATTAGTGACCGGTTTTGGGTGTACATTGCGGTAGATACTGCTTCTGCCCATAAAAACAATGGAGCCTTTGCGTAGATTAACATCGTTCGAGCAGCTTCCATAAGTGTGCGATTTCGCCTTTCAACGACACCGTTTTGTTGTGGAGTGAGTGCAACGGATGTTTCATGAGATATGCCAACTTCTTCATAATAATCACGCAAGATTTGATTCACAAATTCGGTTCCATTATCTGTACGAATGCGTCAGACAGTAGTGTTGAGACGCACTTGAATCATCTTGAGAAATCCGATGATGAATTTAGGTGCCTCATTTTTTGCTTTAAGAAATGTTGGGAATAAATTAAGGCCAGATCACTTGAGCACTGACAAGAACAACTCAAGCGTTGACAAGAACAAAGTGAGCGCTGACAGCTCAAGCGTTGACAAGTTAAAGTCAAGCGTTGACAGACTGAAGACAAGCACTGATGGAAGATATAAGCTACACGTTTATTATGTTCTAGAATACTTCTAGTAAGGATAGAAACGACAATGTATTTTCTATGTTTATCTTTACCAAGAATAGTTGATACGTAGCTTATTGTACAAGGCTTCTTAGTCTATAAAAGAAGGCCTTTAGGTTAATGTTTAATATCAAGTTTTATATAAGTTTTCATTCGTAAACATCTTTCATTGTAAGCAAGTTCGACATTCATAATCAAAGTGAAAGTTTTGTTTACATCTTGTGTTCTTGTTTAAGTGTTAAATTGCGCATAACACTTAGATTCACAAAGCATATAACAAAGGTTTCTCTACGTGTTATACTTGATCTAGTCTCGTATACACAAAGCTAATCGATCTATGTTTGGGATCAACAAGTGGTATCAGAGCTTGTTGAGGAACTTTTGATCTTTGAAGAACACCAGAACGATACACGAACACCAAAACCCTAATTTTCTCAAAACCCTAAAAACATCATGTCTGAAGCAATAACCACCACCTCTTCACCCTTACCAAACATCAAGATTCCCATGCTTGATGCAACCAACTTTGACTTATGGAAGTTCAACTTTGAACAATATCTGGGGATCTTTGATTACACACTCTGGGAGATTACTGAATATGGAAACTCATTCAATAAGGCTCAAAAGATTCAGGATGCCATTACTCAAAGATCAGTTGTTGAAGGATGCCCTGAAGAGGATAAGAAAGAAAAACCTGGAGATGGTAGAGCTGTAGGTGCTGAAGATATTGCAAAGAAAAGGGTTTACATGAAAGCCCTAAATATTCTGAAAGTCTCTATGGGACAAGAAAACCAGCACAAATATAGAGGCTATGAATCTGCTAAGGATCTTTGGGAAGCAATTGAAGTTGCATATGGTGGTAATGCAGACACTAAGGAAGAAAAGAAAAAGCAACTTCTGCATGACTATGCTGTCTTCAAAGCTCAACCCAATGAGAAACTGAGTAGTGTGAGAAGCAGATTGCTTGACATCACAAGCAAGTTGTCCTTCATGGGGACACAAGTTGGTGATGTTGACACCAATGCTACCTTTCTGAAAAGTCTTGGTGAGGCATGGAAGATTGAGGCAAGATTTATCCTTGCTAATAATACTTACAAGAGCTCCTTGTTTGATGACATCTACAACAAACTAAGACTATTGGAAGATGAAACTCTTTCAGCACATGGAAGCAAAGCTAGCACCAGCAACATGGCCTTCTTCTCTCATAGTGAAGGTCAATTCAATCAGAAGGACTCTTTTATGCATCCAGTTACTGGATCATCATTTGTCAGCGCTGGAACAAGTCCTGTCAACGTCTCTTTTTCAGTCGCTGACACATTCATGAATGACTCCCCAAGAGTTAAACATGCTGGCTTGGATTTGGATACTGTGTGTGCTTACATTGCTTCTTTGCCCAATGGTTCAGTGAGTACATATGAGGACCTTAAGCAGATAAGTGATGAGCACTTGGAAGAGATGGACATCAAGTGGAACATGGCTCTTGCTAGTATAAGAGCAAATAGGTGGAATAGAAGGTTCAAGAAGAAGATGACCTTCAATGCTAAAGACACAGCTGGATTTGATAAATCCAAAGTTGAATGCTACAACTGTCATCGTATGGGGCACTTCATGAGGGAATGCAGATCTCCTAGAAGATCTGATGCTGGTAAACCCTCAAGTCAGGTTGTTAAAGCTCAGGATTCCAAAGCCATGGTTGCAGTTCAAGGAATTGATGGTACTGGATGGGATTGGAGCTATCTGGCTAAGAATGGGTGAAGAGGACAAAGCTTTGATTGCTGATATTGAAGAAGAAGAGCATGTTGAATATGCTCTCATGGCACACTCCTCCTCTTCATCTGATAATGAGGTATATGATGATGCTTTTTGTAGCAAAGGTTGTAGGTTAAACACTGATAGACTTAACAAAGAGGTGTTAAAACTAAAAGATGATATGAGCATTGAAAGGTGTAAATTATCCAATTACCAACTAGCTCTTACTGAAACTGAGAAAACCGTTTCTGAATACAAGAAAATGGAATTTGATTTAAAAGATAAGATAAATATCTTAAAACATGAGCTAGAGGGTAGTATAGATATTAGAAATATTATGACAAAGGTCAATAGAGACCTACAGGCTAAGTTAGATGAGGCCATTAAGAATAAAGATAATGTTGACCTCAAGATTTAAAGATTTGATAGAGCCACCCAAACCCTAGGAGACTGTGCAGCTAAACAAAGGGATCCTAAGGACATGACTGGGATTGGGATGAATGATTACTCTCTGGTTCCACCACCAGCTGGTGACTTCTATGGTGTCCTTAGAAAGGATTTATCTTGGACTGGTATACCAGAATGCCAAGAAGAGGAATTCTCTCCTCCACCAAGAGTTGTCACTCCAGTTGAAGAGTATCAACAAAAACTGACTGACCTAAATGAGTGGAAGAAAGCTAACCCTACTTTGTTTGTTAAGGGAGGTTTGCTATGTGAATGTCCCAATGAATCACCACCCATTAAGGTTACTCACCCAGTTACTAGTAAAGCTGTTGACCTAGGCTCCAACACTGTTAGAAGACCTACCATTAAATATGCAGAGATGTATAGGAATAATAGGTTACCCAAGAGCCAAGTTAACAATCATGGAACAGGTTTCTTCTCTTCTAGACCTAAGAATGTGTCTAAGAAAGCCTGTTATACTTGTTGTAGCTTTTCACATTTGGCGTACAAGTGTGTCAACGCTCCTAAAGCCAGCGCTGATAGGAACAATTTCAGCACTGATAGGAAGAAAGTCAACGTTGTTAGGAAGTCAAAAGTTGTCAGACCCAAACCTTGTGTGCAGCAAAGTCCACAAGTGATTAGACCTGCCCCATTCTTCTCTAGAAGGTCTAACACTCACGGACAAAGACCTTTTCAAAAGACAAACACCTGGTCAAATAGGCAATGGGTTCCTGTAGCAAACCCTAGGTTCAACGCTGACAAGGGTAATTTCAGCGTTGACATGACAAAATCCAACGCTGACAGAAACGTGACCAGACCTAAGTATTTGCAGCCACAAGGTAAGAGGTCTAAAGCTTCTTCAAGCTTAACATGGAGACCCAAGAAAGATCAAAACCCTAATAATAATGGAATTTCAATGACTTGCAATAGATTTAATTATATTTCAAAGGTCATTACAAAAAACCAATTGGGGTTAACTGGGTATTTCATCCTAAAAGGGATGAGAATGGGGTTGTTGTGAGAACTAAGTCTGTTCTTATTGAACAA
Organism: Glebionis coronaria; assembly: GCA_025667525.1. NCBI lineage: Eukaryota > Viridiplantae > Streptophyta > Magnoliopsida > Asterales > Asteraceae > Glebionis > Glebionis coronaria. The sequence continues at coordinate 247,034,139 of CM046879.1, read as the reverse complement.
CCAGATGAATCCAAGTCTTCTGAGACTTGGGTTCCCAAAGAAAACTAATTTGTTTTCTTTATGTGCAGGGCATTCAAAGACAGATCAATGATTATGGATATTGGGATAGTGGATGCTCAAGGCACATGACAGGAAAGGAAGACTATCTGACAAACTTCACTCCTATTAAAGATGGTGATAAGGTATACTTTGGAGAGGGCTACGGCACCATTACAGGCAAAGGAACCCTTCTCACCAATAATCTGCGTTTTGAGAACGTCTTCCTGGTAAAAGAACTGGATTATAATCTGTTTAGTATATCACAAGTGTGTGATAACAAAAATAAGGTTCTTTTCACTGATACTGAGTGTTTGGTGTTAAGTAAGGATTTTAAGATCCCTGATGAGAAGTATATTGAGTATAGAACACCTAGGCATAAGGACATATATAATATGAATTTAAATGGGATTAAAGTGAATGCAAATATGTCTTGTTTTTATGCTAAGGCCTCAGTAGATGAAAGTAATTTGTGGCACAGGAGACTAGGGCACATAAATTTTAAAAATATAAATATACTTGTGAGGCTTGGTTTAGTTGATGGTTTGCCTGAGAAGGCCTTCCACAATGACCACTCTTGTGTTGCATGTCTTAAAGGCAAGCAGCACAAGGTCTCATTCAAGTCCAAGCAGGTGCATACTAGTTCTAGACCTCTTCATATGCTTCACATGAACCTCTTTGGTCCAACTAATATAGAAAGTTTGAATGGCAAGTCATATTGTTTTGTTGTCACTAATGACTTTTCTAGGTTTACTTGGACATTCTTTCTAGCTATGAAGAGTGACACAGCTGATGTTCTTATTGAATTTATCACTCAAATTGAGAAAAGGTCTGGCAATGAGGTTAAAATGCTTAGGAGTGATAATGGTGGAGAATTTAGGAACAAGAAGCTAGATGATTTTTGTGCCAGGAAGGGAATTACTAGGCAATTCAGTATTGCTAGAACCCCATAACAAAATGGGGTTGCTGAAAGGAAAAATAGAACCCTAATTGAAGCAGCTAGAACAATGTTGGCTGATGCTCACTTTCCTAAAGCCTTTTGGGCTGAGGCTGTTAATACAGCATGCTATGTGCAAAATAGAGCATTGGTCAACAAAATTCAGAACAAAACACCTTATGAATTACTTTGGGGAAGAAAACCTAATATTGGTTTTCTCAGACCTTTTGGTTGTCATGTAGTAGTTTTGGACACTAGTGATGCCTTAGGTAAATTTAGTGCAAAAGGTGATGAAGGTTACTTCATGGGGTATTCAGTGCAGAGCAAGGGTTATAGGGTTTATCTTAAATAGGACAAACGTATTGTTGAGAGAGTACATGTTAGGTTCTTAGAGAATAAACCTAGTGATCCTGAAAGTGGTCCTAATTGGTTGTTTGATTTGGAACCCTTATCTAGAACTTTAAATTATATGCCTGTTACTAATCCAGACATTGTGAAGGTAACTTCAAATGTTGTGGAGGAACAAATTGTTGATGTTTCAGGTACACAGGTTAATGAGAGGGTTGGATCACAAGCAGAAAAGGCATCTCCTACATTTGAATATGTCACAATTCCCATTTGGACAGATGCTTTAGCTGCTGCTGCTGCTGGACAAGATAATGGTGGTCTCCAAATACCACCAGATACAAACATGCATGGTTCTTCAGGCGCTGACAAAGGCAAATCTAGCGCTGACAAGACCAATTCAGACGTTGATGGCTCAGACGTTGACAACAACAGTTCAAGCGTTGTTAGCCCAAGCGCTGACAAACAAGGTTCAGACGTTGACAACACCTTTGCACATCTTTTCTCTTCTACTTTTGAACAAGGAGGACCTTCCAGAGTTTATGAAGAGATTCCTGTTGATCAAAGAGAGTCTGATGAAGAAGACATTGGCAACATGGAGCATGAGGTTGAGGACACCAGACTTTTTGAAGGAGGGGTTCTCACTTCCACAATGAAGAATCACCCCCCATCTCAGATCATTGGTGATATTATGACTCCAGTTCAAACAAGAAGATCCCATCAAGGTCTTGGTGGATTTATTGCCAATATACACAAGAAGGTTGATACCCCTCTTGTGCAAGCATGTTTGTTTGCATGTTTTCTGTCACAAGAAGAACCCAAGAAGATATTTGATGCTCTCAAAGAACCAAGTTGGGTGGAAGCAATACAGGATGAGCTTCATCAATTTGCAATTCAGGATGTTTGGGAGCTGGTTGATTGTCCTAGATATGTTAGACCTATAGGGACAAGATGGGTTCTCAGGAATAAAAGAGATGAAAGAGGTATTGTGGTCAGAAACAAGGCAAGGTTAGTGGCTCAAGGTTATACACAAGAGGAGGGGATAGACTATGAGGAAGTCTTTGCACCAGTTGCAAGGATTGAAGCTATTAGGATTTTTCTAGCCTATGCATCTTGCATGGGCTTCACAGTCTATCAAATGGATGTCAAAAGTGCATTCTTGTATGGCACCATTGTTGAGGAAGTTTATGTCATGCAACCTCCTGGTTTTGAGGATCCAGAGCATCCAGATAAAGTGTATAGAGTCAAAAGGGCTATGTATGGCCTTCATCAAGCCCCTAGAGCATGGTATGGTACTTTGTCTACCTATTTGGTGGACAATGGATTCAAGAGGGGCACCATAGATCAGACACTATTTACAAAGAAGAAAGGCAAAGATGTGTTGCTTGTGCAGGTCTATGTTGATGATATCATTTTTGGGTCTACTGATCCAAAGATGAGTGAGGATTTCTCCAGGCTTATGACAGACAAATTCAAGATGAGTGCTATGGGGGAGATGAACTTCTTTCTTGGTTTACATGTTCAGCAGAAAGAAGATGGTATCTTCATCTCCCAGGACAAGTATGTTGCTGAAATCTTGAAGAAGTTTGGCTTTTCTCCACATGAAAAGAGGGCTACTACTCCTATGGATAGAGAACACCCTTGGGGAAAGATTGGAGATGGGAAAGATGTTGATGTCAGGCATTATAGATCCATGATTGGATCCTTGATGTATCTTACTGCTTCCAGACCTGATATCATGTTTGCTGTATGTGCTTGTGCACGTCATCAAGTGACTCCCAAAGAATGTCACCTTTATGCTGTGAAGAGGATCTTTAGGTACCTAAGATGTTTCCCTAATCTTGGTTTGTGGTACCCAAAGGATTCACCATTAGAGCTGATTGCATATTCAGATAGTGATTATGGAGGTGATAAGTTTGATAGGAAATCCAGAACTGGTGGATGTCAATTCCTTGGGAGCAGGTTAATATCTTGGCAATGCAAGAAACAAACAGTGGTGGCTAATTCTACAACTGAAGCAGAGTATGTAGCTGCAGCAGCATGTTGTGGTCAAGTGTTGTGGATTCAGAACCAGCTGTTGGATTATGGGTATAATTTTATGCATACTAAGATATTTGTTGACAATAATAGTACTTTATGCATCATTAAGAATCCTGTACATCATTCTAAAACTAAACACATAGAAATTAGACACCATTTTATAAGAGATTGCTTTGAGAAAGGTTTAATACAACCAGATAGGGTTGACACTGAGGAAAATGTGTCAAATTTATTAACTAAACCTTTTGATGCTGGAAGATTTCAATAGTTGGTAACAAGTATTGGAATGGTTAATCTCACTTAATATGTGTTTTGGATTCTTTTTATATAAGTATGTACAGGATGATGCATTATTATTGTTGGTCTTATTGATGATTTCGATTTTCCACTATATTTTTCTAACACTGACAAAGGTTATTTGAACACTGATAAGTGTTTTTGCAACGTTGTCAGCAATATTATTGTCTAACGCTGACAAAGCTTCCTTCAACGCTGTTATGTGTTATCGGGGCGTTGTCAGCAACAATGTTAGTTTTGTGGTTTTCAATCTAAATGTGCAGATGGTGTTAGCAGTATACCATTGGATACAGAGTTGCTTATGGATCAAAGGAGAAGCATTTGGACAAGTTTTTATTTATGTATGATGGTTGGAATGTTTCATTCCTATCTTGACATAAATTTTTTATGTTCATGCATGATTTTAGCAAACTTTTTGTATTATAGTTTAAGGGGAGGTTTTAGGAACCTTTAGGATTTTTGGGTATCCATATGATACTCTTATCACAATTCTAGATTGTGTCCACAGGTGAGTATGGGTTAGTTTTACTAAACCATGAGGCACTATAGCATGCATAGTATATCAACTTTGCATGCTGCCAAGACATTTTTGGCCTAGAATTGGTTGTGGTCTGTTGGGAGACTTGGGAATGATTTTGATATGGGATTTACCTGGGAGTAACAAGGATTTTATAAGGTAACTTGGTTGTTAAGAATTTTGGTTAGCAAGGGACACTAGAGGACTGTTATGTCTATCTTGCTTATGCAAGTGTGCATAACTGGACAGTGCTTGCCGCCCTATGATAATTATCAGCTTTTGGTTATCTTCTCTAGGATAAATTACTTGTTAAGGTCATTTTTCACTTTTTAAAACAATTTTATTTTTGGACGCTGACAAGATTTTTCCAAGCGTTGTTGAGACCAAAATGGACGCTGACATGGCTTTAGGCGAACGTTGACAAGATTATAGCCGTTGGGCGTTGATTGGTTATTTTTGACCGTTGACACTCAATGGGACCTACCCAGTTGTTACTTTTTGACATATTTTCAAGCCGTAATTTTAGGAGTTGTTACTTTCATTAAATGCATGAGATAACTTATAACTTTTTCAATATTTTCATGATTAGTTTTTGAAAATCTTTGCCTATTTTTGGGCCAATCACATGCATTCTTTATCTCCTATAAATTTGGCTCCTATTTTTAAACAGGGTATCTATAATTCTTGTCTAACAATTTTCTCTTATCAACCTTCATCTTCTACACTTCAACTTAACAGCTTTCATCAATGGCACCAAAGTTTAACTCAGCAGAATTGGATTTGGGGTTCAAGTCTCAACACAACATGATTGCTTATCTTGTTGCTGATAATGATTTGTTTCCTCAATACAAACAAATGGTGGCGTATTTGAACGCATCCCCCTTAAGGTATGCTCTTTCTCATGCACCACTCATTCCAGTCACACACATTAAGCAGTTTTGGAACACTGTCAGTTCCTCAACAGTTAATGGAGTGACCACATTGACTTCTATTGTTCATGGGAGATCTTGGGTGGTTACTGAGGCCTTGGTACGCCAGGCCCTGCATCTTGATGATGCTGATGGTATAACCATCCTTCCCATAACTGAAATAGAACAAGGGCTTAGGGCTTTGGGATATCCTATTCCTGATGAAGGTACTCTTAATAAGTATCATAAGCAGGAATTTCCCCTAGCCTGGAAGTACCTCATTCACATCCTCCTTCAATGTTTGAGTCCCAAATGTACTGCACATAATGAGATCAATAGATCCATTGCAAGTGCTATTTTGTGCATTACAACAGGGCAAAAATATAACTATTCTAAAATGATTTTTGAAGGGATGTGTAAAAATAAGGGGACAAAAATGACTTTAGCTTATCCCCGTTTTCTGCAAATGATTTTTGATGATCAAGGTTATTGTTCAAGGGATCACAATGATTTTTATAAGATCCCTGAACAAAAGAAAGCTATTTTTACCAAGATGGATTCACCACCTCATATAGACTTACCTTTAACCCAGCCATGCTTGTTGTTATTGCAGTAGCACAACCCCAACAAGACCCCCAACCTCAAATTGACCCTCAACCACAACTTGAACCCATTCCAGAACCTTTACCCTCACCTGAACAAATGCAAATTGACCAAGAACCCTTTGACGCTGACACTTCAAATGTTGGCGTTGATGTGCCTATTTCCAACGCTGACACCCAACCATCACAATCCCAAACACCCTTTAACCAACCCACATCTACTCATTCTTCCACACCATCTTCCACACCACCTGATTATAGGTTGATAAAACGCCAAAGGACTACTGGAGTGTTCTCCTCTGGTGGTCCTAGCCATGAAGCAGAGAGAACCACCACCACAAGTGTGGCTGGTGACCTGGATGAGGCTGGGACTATTGGTTCTGGCTTAGATGCTGGCCAAGGCAGTCCCACCATCATTAAGTCCTCATCCATGCCCAATGAACCTGACTTGGGAGGTCAAATCCCCATTTTAGAAGAGGGTAGACTGGAACCAATGACTCTTTTGGAATTGACGGCAGTCTGCATTAGCTTGCAAAAGCAAAATGCAGACTTAGTACAAATTGTCAGCTCACAAGGCCTTGAACTCAAGCAATTGAGGGAGAGGATTGTTGTTTTGGAGAGTGATCATGCTAGGAGGGGTATGGAGAAGTCTTCCAAAGGGGAGGAAGATCAAAGAAATCTGAGTGATAAGAGCAGCCAAGATGGTCAATCAATGGATGTTGCTGAAGCTCTTACAACTTTGAAGGAACAAACAGGTTTTGATACGTCCTTAATCTCTCCAACCAATCTAAATTTATCATTTACAGCTATGTTGAGAGAGGTTACACAAGGCGCTGAGGGAAAATATTTGAGCGTTGACAAGACAAATTTGGACGCTGATAGAAGTATTTTGGGCGCTGATAGAGGAAATTTGGGCGTTGACAGACCTGCACATGAAGGTGATGTATTTCAGTCATCATCTATCATCAAAGAAGTTTCTACTCAGGTATTACCATCTACCTTACCAACCATTGCACCATCAGATAAGGGTAAGGGTAAATTGGTAGAAGAAATTGTTCCAAAGAATGCAGCCCAAGTTGAATTTGATAGAAGATTGGCTGAACAAATGATGGAACAAGGTGAAAAGGAAAAGTCACCATTTGTTGTGACTTCTGAAGAAGAAAGTGATGGAGCTAGCTCAGACTCAAGTGTGATGATTATAGAACCAGAAAGGCTTGAGTATGGTGATGAGCTTGCTAGGGAAAAGTTGAGAGATTTAAAGTTGCAGATTGACTTTGACATGCCTGAGGTGGTTCAGATGTACAATTCTTGGGAAGAAAGCTGTATGGATAATCCAGACTTGACCATTTCAGATCAAATATGGGGTTTGGAGCTTCTTCTTAGAGTTCAGAAGGATTGTAAGGTGATTTTGAAGCACAAGGCAAGCAATATTCTCTCTGAGTTGAAAAGGGATAGAAGGAAGCTCTATTTTATGTTGCTCAGATGTCATGGAGTTGGATGGACACATCAGAAGTTGAAGGCTTTGACATTTGATGAGTTGGAACATAGGGCTTATCCTATTTGGGTGAAAGTGCAGGAAGAAAACACTTTCAGATGAAAGAAAGGAGCAACTTGCAGAAGAGATGGAAATCAAGAAAGCTATGATAGTTCCCAGACCAGTGAAGAAGGGATTTTCACTTGAGTTTCCAAAAGATATGAATCCACTATATCCAAGTGAAGCAGTTCTCAGAAAGAGCCTCAAGCTCTCTCCATTAGAAGCTTCAGATATGGTGCATGTGTTACCATTAGATTCCAGGAATCCAATTGTGAGTTATGATGAGGATGAATGTGGATTCTGGAAGATTGGAAGATTTGGCAAAGAGGTACACACTTTTAACACTCTCATATCTTTATTTGCAAGTTGTGATAGAGAAGACTTGGTGGACCTTTGGAGGTTGCTGGAGACCAAGTAAGAGGCTGAAGCACCAACTTCAGCTAATGGAATAAAACTTTGGACCACATTCAAAAGAATGTGTGGGACAAATGAGGAAGATCCTGAAATATGGAAGGATCTTGAAGATGATCTCAGTGGTCTTCAATGGAGGTTATATTCAGCTGCTGGTGTATACCATTTGAGTTATACAAAGTTTGCTAAGTATCTACTTGTGGATGCTCAGTATTTCATATCCAAGGCTGTTTTGGAAAAGATGAAGGACACCCAGTTGGAGATAGATTATACAAGTGACGTGGCAAAGAATTTGATCAGATTTATTTATTACCAATATGAGAAGGTTTGTCAGACTCCTCCAAGTTCTTAATGCTTATTCAGAAACTTGATCATAAGAGTGGATATCAAGTTTAGGGGAGGATTGTTGGGAATAAATTAAGGCCAGATCACTTGAGCGCTGACAAGAACAACTCAAGCGTTGACAAGAACAAAGTGAGCGCTGACAGCTCAAGCGTTGACAAGTTAAAGTCAAGCGTTGACAGATTGAAGACAAGCAATGATGGAAGATATAAGCTACACGTTTATTATGTTCTAGAATACTTCTAGTAAGGATAGAAACGACAATGTATTTTCTATGTTTATCTTTACCTAGAATAGTTGATACGTAGCTTATTATACAAGGCTTCTTAGTCTATAAAAGAAGGCCTTTAGGTTAATGTTTAATATCAAGTTTTATATAAGTTTTCATTCGTAAACATCTTTCATTGTAAGCAAGTTCGACATTCATAATCAAAGTGAAAGTTTTGTTTACATCTTGTGTTCTTGTTTAAGTGTTAAATTCCGCATAACACTTAGATTCACAAAGCATATAACAAAGGTTTCTCTACGTGTTATACTTGATCTAGTCTCGTATACACAAAGCTAATCGATCTAAGTTTGGGATCAACAAGAAATTTCACCCATGTAAACCGAGAGTAATCATCGACAATGACGAGGATGTACTTTTTGCCACTAAGACTTTCAACACGCATAGGTCCACAAAGATCCATATGCAAAAGATAAAGTTTCTCTTGGTTGGTGTCTTCCGTCTTGGGTTTGTATGATTTCTTAGTGCTTTTCCCCATTGTACACGCGGAACACAAATGATCCTTGTGAAATGATAGTTTGGGAAGACCACGAACAAGTTCGTTTTTCGCCAAGTGATTAATAGCGTCAAAGTTAAGATGAGATAACCGGCGATGCCATAACCATGACTTAGTATTTGATGCTTTGGAGAGAAGACATACGGGATAAGCGGCCATCATGTCTTGTAGAGACAAAGTATACAAATTATTCCCTCGAGTACCTTTCAATAAATCAACCCCTTCCAAATTACGAATGAAGCAGTTATGCTCTCGAAACGCAACTTCTAGGTTTGCATCACAAAATTGTCCCACAGAAAATAAGTTGTGACCGAGACCTTCCACATAATACACTCTCTAAATTATAACATTCCCAATATGATATTCACCATAACCCATTATCTTTGCAATATGATCATTTCCAAATCGAACCGTACCAAGAAACTTGCTGATGAAATTTCTGAGCTGAGAGCGATCTCCGGTCATATGCTTGGAGCAACGAGAGTCCAAATACCAGAGAACAATTTGGACCACCTGTTTTCAACAACAACAGTAGACAATGCATTGGAAACTATTGGTTCCTGAGTGTTAGCAGATACATATATAGAATTATCAGAATTGCTAACATTTTTGAGACCCTTAGATTTCCTGCGTTTTCTAATGTGAGTTTTAGCACTAACAGGTTTTACTGTTCCAACTTTCTTAGGTTTTGGATTATTCGCGGGCATTACAGTGGGAGTAGACCTATTTAAAGGGCACTTGGTTCCTACAGTAGTGTCGGTGTTCCTAGTTAAAGGACGCGCTTGTGTTTTGGTAGCCTTGGTACTCCTAGTTAAAGGGCACGCTTTCTTCACTTTAGTGGGAGTGATCCTAGTTAAAGGGCACGCATTTCCTACTATAGTGAAAGTTCTACCAGTGGGGCGCCACATCCAACCAACTTGGGTTAACACTTTCCCATTCGGTTTCCATTCTAATCCATTTTCCGGGCATACATCTCATTCACATGGTCAATAAGGCAAGAATCATGACGACTAGAAAACATACATTCATTGCAATTCCAACATTTCAAATTAGAATTCACACTAGGCTTAGAACGCTGCACAACCGCAGATCCTTTAGGTTTAGCTACATGATTCTTTTTATTCAAAACAGAATTAACATTCCTAGGATGGGCTTCTACTTTCTTCTTCACTTGACTACTAGATGTGGGCAAGATCCTATCATTCTTATTGTTTCTCTTAAGCTTAGATCTTTGAGCCTTAGTAGTGGTGCTTACTCCCGTAGAAGGCAACACGGGAATATTAGAAGCTGGTTTTGATTCCGCCTTATCTTTAGTGACCAAAGTTTGAGTTGGTTTAGTCCTAGGGCCCTTGTTAATTGGTGTGACGGTTATAAGGTTCCTTTTGATTGCACTAGAGGACGATGCTGAGACAGTGGCTGCGTTATCCACAACATTCTTACCTTTTAGAGTACGAAGTGTTTCCTTTAACTTAGCCAAGACCAGATTTTTATCACAAATTTGTTCCCTCAAATCAGATATTTCCACCGACTTTCGATTCAATTGTTCAATCAATGATTGATTTTGTGCAGTGGTATTAGCACATGCGGGCTTTACTAAATCGAAGAGTCGTGTATTTTTCTGTTTAAGTTATCAACTTTGGACAAGATCTTGGAAACTCGATTATCTAGATCAAGTATAAAATTCTCAGCGGCCTCAAGTACGTTCACACAGTTAAGCTCCTTAGATTTCTCTATTTCTATCGGAAAAGATTTAGCAACATTGTCACTTGGCTGACGCTGTTTTGATTGTAAATTCAATCGAAAATTCTTTTCAAAGTTTGCATCATCGATATTAACACCTTCGAATGATGTTTCAAAGATTTCTTGAATAAATTGTTGCTTGCATTCAAGTGAAATACAATGTGACTGAATCTCATCAAAACGTTTTGAAAGCGAAGAATATGAATCTTGAAGCTTTAAAAATTCAGCGTCAGATTCGTGACAAGTACTATCTACCACATTATCCACAGGTTCAACATTATGCACAATAGAATCATTATCAACACTTGTATTCACACAGACATAAACTATATCATGAGAAATCACTTGATTCAGAAGCAGATCATTATGGCGTGAAACCCGTTCTATTTCAAGTAAAATATTTTCATAAGCATCATTCATTTCATTGAAAACACGTCTAACTTCTTCTATTTCCAAAAGCAAATCTTGATCAAGATTACTAAGACAAGCCTTAACATTGTCTACAAACGGAACAATTTCATTTCGGAACGCAGCTCTAGTGTGCTCAAAGTTCCATTCACCTTCCGTTATGGCCGAAGCCGTTGTACGTTCCAAAATGACCTTGTCAAAATCGGCTAAGTGTTGGTGAACCGCGTTTAAGTTAACGGACGCCTTGCTTACCGGTGGAATTAACTTTGTTAAATCCGTTCTGACAAGTGTAAGAGACGTACTAGGAAGGTTTTCATTTGACAAACTTTGGGGCACAAGAACTGTCAATTCTGCTAATTCCTTTTGTAAGCGAATGCGTGTCTTTTTCGGAAATTGATCTTTGTTATGTTGATCATAATCAATTTTATGGAATTTTGAAAGCATTTTAGAATGAGTTTCATCCGCAAGTGATTGTGTCTCCTCAGTACTACGAACAAAAGGTGCTTCTTTTGATTTTCCAATTATGGTCATATCATAAAGACCGGGAATATATTCCTGAGCTTGTTTTGCATAACCGGGATTTGGTGGTAAATCTTGAAGACGTTTAAGTTCGAGTTATTTAAATGATTTAGTTAAAAGATGAACCTTTTCTGTGGAAGCGTATTGTTTTAAAAGTTGTTGTTCCTTGAATTTAAGAAGTTTGGTAGCATTAATTTCTGATTCAATCTTTTTAGACTCGAGAGTTTCGAAATCCATTTTAAGTTTCTGAAAATCATTGACAACCGACTCCTTTTCTTTTAATTCATTAGAAAGATTAGCTTTTAATGATTCTATTTCTTTAAAGTGTTCAATCTTTTCAAAACGAAATTGGTCAAATTCAGAACATGTTATTTTCTCTGCTTGAGGGACCATTTCAAAAGTTTTGACCTTTTCTTTATGCAACGCAAGCTCAGCAGTTAGGGTGGAATTGGTATCTACGGATTGTCTAAGGGCCATATGCATTAGATCAATAATATGTTTAGGCACCATGACCAAATCATGTTGAGCATAAGATTCCATACCTGTCATAGCATTTGGTTGAGGTTCACTCAAATGTGTAGGATTGGATACATTATCATTTGAGTTACTAGTCCCCGAATGCTATTCGAGGTTGTCATTTTCATGCCCAACTTGATGTTGGTTATCATCAATATTATTAGATGTGGTTGGTACCTCACTGACGACATCAGAACCGTAGTGAGAGAGATTAGCAACGAGAGCAGCTTGGGTAGAGTGAATGTCATCACAATCCGAATCGTATGCATCAAGATCTTCCGCTTGATAAGCTGCATTAGAAGTGGAAACGACTGCAATGCCTTCAGTATCAGTTGCCCCTGGGTCTGCAAGAAATGCTAACTCCTCTGAATCCAAGATCTTCCCCTTAGACTGAGCATCAACCAAATACATCTTCTCACGAAACCATGCATCATCCCTTCTCCTCCTTGGTTGAGTGCATTCCCTAGCCATATGACCTTGTCCTCGGCAATTGTAGCAAGTCACAACCTCTTTAGGACCAATAGGACTTCCATTTCCACTAGCTTGAGAAGTCACAACTTGATTGTTCCCAGTCCTTGTAGGAGGTCCATATGAATTTTGCCTTCCCTGAATAGGTTTCACTATCACTTGACCATCTTGAAAAGTGGCTTGTTGTCGAGGATTTGAAGAGGTGCGGAGCTGATTGTTTGTTGGTGGAAATCCTCTAGTTGCAACAAGTTTTGACAAGTAAGCAGTGAGATGGTTTAGTACATCAGCTGGCGTATCATTTGGAGTAAAGACCGGTGCTTGGATTGGTGGAAGTTCATTAGAGTAGAAAGCTTGTGCTGGTTGTGCTTCAATAGGAAAGTATCCTTGCTGAGGGGTATAGCCCATTGGAGAAGTGTTGGCTTGTGATGGTGATGTCTGATATGGTGGTTGTTGTGGAAAAGATGGTTGATGAACACTTTGTTGATATGCTTGCTGTGGCATCATTGGTGGTTGATAAGATAGTTGTTGTGGTTGCTGATAGGTGTGTGGTGGTGGCTGCTGCAAGTATGATGGTTGTTGATAAGTATAGGCCATGTTTTGTTGAGAAGCATACATTGCAAGTGGATCATGAACTTGAGGTGTATACCATCGAGCCTCGATCACATGGCATTCGTGTTGTTGAAGAAAAGCTTGAAGTTGATCCACAATGGTGTTATGCAAGTCCTTAGCTAATTTAACATCCGTCACATATTTTTTCCATTCTGGAGGAAGAGTGTTCAAATACTTGGTGTTCAATTGAAAGGTAGGAATTGCCATGCCATAGATATTAAGCTCATTCAACAATAGGGTAAATCTCAGATAGTAATCATTGAGAGTCTCCCCTGGCACATAGGTAAACTTATCAAAAGTATCATAAAGCTTACACTCTCGTTCTTGTTTAGTTAACGAGGTGCCTTGCATGAGAACACGAATTCTATCCCATAACTCTTTGGCAACTTTATGTTTGCTGACGAGTTTGTAGACATCTGGAGGAAGGGCTTGGAGAATGATGTTTGTATCATACTTATCACATTTATCTTGAATCTTCATATCTCCAGTCAACTCACCCGTTGTGCGAGGACGAGTAGTTGTACCTTCCGTCACAGTACCATAATCTAATGGTCCATTGAGCACCGATTCCCAAATAAGATGTCCGTTCTCCTTGTTCAACATGTAAAGTTCCATTCGGGAAGTCCAATCCTCATAAATAGACTTCTCCAACATTGGTGGACGATTATCCGTACCCGAGAGGATGGACTTATCCGTAAGAGATGTGTACTCCATTTCAATAAGTTAAGATTTACAAAGTTGATCGATCAATGAAAGAAAGTAAGTGTATTTGTTGTTGTGTGTTAAAGCCGAGAAATAATGTTGAAATCCCCTAAATTGTGTGTTAAAACACGTTTTTGAAAAAATGTTGGATCGTACTCAGATCGCACTCGTGGATCGCACCCTATGATCGTATTCAGATCGCACTCCTTGATCGTACCCAACAATCGTACTCTGATCGCAACGAGTGATCGCACTCACTATTATCGTACCCAACGATCGTGCTCTGATCGCAACGTGTGATCGCACTCACTATGATCGCACTCAGATCGGACTCCCAGATCGTATTGTGATCGTACTCCCCCTATCCTAGTCAGTGATCGTATTCTGATCGTAGCCTTGATCGTACTAAGCTATCGTATTGAAGAGATTGCACTCTGATCGGATTGATGGATCGTACTAAGGATCGTAGTGAGCTATCGTATTCAAGATCGTAACTTGGATCGTACTAATGATCGCAGTTAGATCGTAACAACTGATCGTGACGATGGATCGCAAGTAGAAACCCCCATGTTTTATGCAAACACAAAGTCAGATCGTACTGGATACCAACGTACCTTTTTTCTCGGACAGTACACGAACACAAACAATTCAAGATTCTAAGCCAAAAAATGAATCAAACAACCAAAAAATTTTGTGTTTTTAACCCAAATAACAATACCAAATCACTTATAACAAGTTATAAGATGAAGTAAATCAAGATTAACCCAAAAAACACAAAAAAAAAAATTGCTACGTGTAAAAATAGATCAAAAATAGCGAGAGAATCAAGAACACAAACACAAGAACTAAACAATCATCCCATGGCTCTTGATACCATTTGTAGAAATGTAAATCTTGCTTATGTTTTTAGAGAGAGAAAGAGATAGAGAGATGGTGGATTTCACACTTTTAGAGAGAGGAAGTTAAGAGAACTATGTGTAAATTATAAAACCACACACCCTCTCCATCAAAGGAGAGGGTTTATATACCCAAGCCCATGAGATGGGCTTGGGTTTACATTAGGCAGCCGACCCATACATTTCATGGGCTCGGTTTTGGGCTTTGTTTAATAAATGTAAATAACTAAACTACGAGCTATAATATGGACTATTGTTGGAGTGACTAATCCTTTATAATACGTAAAACGTATTTCCAACAGCAAAGGTGGTGTGGATTGAGGCATAGGCATAGCCTTTGGAATCTCAGGTTCCAATTGTGGTAATGGGTCAACCGTAGGTGTGGGATGAGCGGTACTTCGTGGTATTGGGACATGCTCCTTTTCGACCACCACCTCGGGTTCTTCCTCAATTTCCTCCACCGTTGGAGTAATTGGTTGAGGAGTCAGATCCTTAAGTGTCTTCCACTTCGTGTGGTAATCACTTTCATCTCTCCCTTAGGGTTAAATATAGTGTTACTAGGAATACTACTCGAAAATGATTTACACACTATAGCCTTAAACATGGATGAAATTTTATCCTCAAACATATTGCCTCTTATCGGCCTTAAGCATCTCTTGTTTTATTTCATGTTGCCCTTGTTCCATTTTTTGTTGGTTTTGTTGTAACCTAGTTACGTTTCTCTCCGTCATGTTGGTGTGGATCTTAAGCTCATTTGCTAACTCATTTTTCAACTCCTTTTTCAAGTCATTCTTAAACTCGGATCTTAGGCTAATGATCTCTCTTTGAATATTATCAAACCTAGCATCGTTTCCATTTGCGTATTCAACAAATTCATTTGGAAGATCTTTCAAAGTTTGCAAACACTTGTTGTTGTTTTGAAAATCATTATTTTGATTTTTGTTTGAAACTTGATTGTTATTAGCCCCTTTATTCCCATTGTTGTTACCTTTGAAATTATTTTTGAAACCAACTTGATTGTTTCGATAGTTGTTAGTATTTTGATTGGGAGCAAAACCCGTTGGAGTCATTTGATTATAGCGGGTTTACTTGACCGTTTCGGTTGTAAGTTCCCGTGGCCGCGTAGGCACTCGAAGTGTTACCACCGTTGGTAATGCACTCGGAGAAATCATGACCTCCACCACAATACATGCAAGAAACCTCAACCGCTTTAGCCGTAGCGGGAGCACTTTGTTCACCAACTTTGAATTCAATTAAAAGTCCTTTAAGCTTATCAAAGATTTTGTTTTCCAAGTTCGCCTCAATTTGGCAAGCATCGATGGTATTGGACAATGAAGGTGAAGCTGAAGACGAAGCCTTACGAACACTGGATGTGTTACGAGGACAATACACCTTACATCTATTCTCAATAATCAACAACGCTTCCTCAACCGTTTTACACAAAAAATTACCACTCGTGGTGGCATTAAGATAATCTCTCTCATGATCATTCACTCCATTGTAAAACGTGTCAATTTGATGCAATTCGGAAAAACCGTGATGAGGACACTCATGTAACATTTCCTTAAACCGATTCCAAGCCATAGATAAACTCTCACTAAATTCATGTGAAAATTTTGAAATCTCGTTTTTTAAATGCGTAGTCTTAGAGGGCGCGAATAATTGGTTCACAAACTTAGAAACGAGATCCTTCCACGTCAATATAGAATTGGGTGGCTCTTTCTCTAACCAAATTTTAGCGGGCCGCGCTAAGGAATACGGAAAAAGCATCATCTTAATCGAATCATTAGCAACATCCTTAAACTTGCAAGCGGCGGTAAGACGAATGAATTGGCGGATATGGTTGTGCGGATTGTCCTTTTCATCACCACGGAATTTGTTCTTTTGGATCATCGACAACAAACCCGTTTTCACTTCTAAATTCTCCGCAAGGATGGCGGGAATCACAATAGCCTCTCCATAACCCTCGGTGGGTGCTTGAAGTAACTCCATCATAGTTCGATCCGCCATGGTTGGTTCTTCTTGTACGATAGGTTCGTCAATATGAGACTCCTCGCTAGAAAGGTTAGGTGTGGGTCTCCTTTCGGTTTTTTCGTTTACGTGCACGTCCTGCTTGATTACGAGTAAGCATAAACTTCAAGTACAACGTGGGGATGAGTAATTTCTAGCTTTTAAGCCAAGTATAAAATATTATCGTCCGATCTTTTCGAATTGATTATAGGTAGAAAGTGCGACTCAATTGTTCTTGGTGGAAAATAGAAGGTTTGGTTATCTATTCTACTAAAAATAAAAATGTCGTTGAAAGCTTGAAAATTTAATCTAAGATGAAACAAGTTAAAACAATGCTAAGTAAAAAGGCGGGAAAAATAAAAGTTGGAAAATAAAAACAATTCAGAAAACTATCAATTACACTACGTCTGAAAATTGGAATTTCAGAAAAATGGATCTACGGAATAATGGCATCTTCGGAAAAACGGAGTTTTCAGAAAAATAGGCATTTTCGGAATACTTGTCTTTTCAGAAAAAGTAAGTTCTTCGGAATAAAGAACTTTTCAGAGAAATGGTATTTTCGGAATAACAGGTTTTTCGGAATAACAAAATCTTCGGAATAGGAAGGTTTTCGGAAAAAGAGACTCTTCGGAATAATGATAAATTCAGAGAAATTAGGGTTTTCGGAAAAAGAAGGATTTTAACAAAAAATGATAATTTCGGAATAACAAGGTTTTCAGGAAAATATGTTTCTTCGGAAAAATTGACTTTTCTGGAAAATGAGTTTTTCGGAATAAATAGCTTTTCAGAAAAATGGTGATTTCATAGAATTGATGAATTCATAGAAATGGTTATTTCGGAATAATTGCAATTTCAGAAAAAGGGAAGAATTCAGAGTTTTAAAACCCTTTTCCGAAAATGTAACAACACAGATACATAAAATCAATTAGATCGAAACTTAAGAAATAAGCCACTAATAAGCATAAAACAAATATGCAGTTAACCAAAACTTTAACCAAATAAATTTTAAGAAGAACTAAATAAGCCACAAATTAAAAACTATAAAAAACACTAATTAATCAAAACATTTAAAATCAACTAATAAGCAATCCTATTAATCTATCCAAACAACTTAATCAGAAATAAGCCAAACACTAAAAGATTAATAACCACAATAAGCTCAAAGCATCCACCACATCAAAACTACAAGATCAATCACAAGAACAAATCAATCACATAATCAAAGAGATGAGATTAACTACATGATTATCAAGATTAATAAAAAGATTAAGAAAGGTAGAATGAGAATTAAGAAAATAAGCTTGATTGATTAAAGATGAATGTAAAAAGATTACAACATTAAAGTTGATAAACTTGAAAACTAGAGAGAAGAAAAACTTAAGAAAAACTTGAAAACTAAAATTAAACTACTACTAAAAAAAATTAAACACCTAACACCCTCCTAATGACACATTAGGAGGGTATTTATTGGAGGTAGGGAGATTACAGACTTAAGCTATCTAATTTCTTTCTTCTCGACTAGACTTAATTTCTTTGTCTTTCTCGACGTCGTCTCGGGATTTGTCGATATAAATTGAACTTTTCTTCTAAAATTAGACTTGAGTTCTTCGGCTTCATTAAACTTCCGTCTTTAGACTTTTTCCTCGATAAATCTTCAGAATTAGCCTTGTACTTCCGTTCTTTTTGCATTCTCGATCTTTCGACTTCGTCTTTAGTCTTTTTCTTCGATAAAAGCCTGTGATAGCCCATGTTTTCTTCCTTTTGCATCTTTTGGTCCTAAAACACAATAAAAACACAAACCACGCATAATTCCGACTTTTACGACATAAAATACACGTTTTGGTCTTGTTATTATTGGAAATAAGTGGTAAAAGTATAAGTGTTGTCACACTTATTAAATCCACTACACTTGACCATTGCAATGTCCTCATGCAATGCACTAATTTCAAAGCACGGTTTACATTTTTCATTATAGGTAACCCACCTTGGCCTTTATTAAATACTAAACACTAAGACAACTAAAAGAACAAAATAAGTAAGAAATCAAAGACTTACATTGGGGTTTTAGGTTGTCATCAATGTTCATCATTCTCAAGTTTCACGTTCCCCATACCAAGCTAAAAAAGGAGATCATTGTTATTATAAGTTAGCAAACTAACACGAACTCATGTGGCCCAATTATTCACTTAGACTTCCTTATTCCTAGGTGTATCTCTTATATTTTATTTTTGTCTTGAATGATCACGAAGATGCATTGTTTGACTTATTTCGATAGTTATTTAGGCTGAAAATAAAGTGGGACGATTTAATCAATAGTTAGCTAAAGGACAAAATCTTTTAAAACTGCTTCTCGGGACCTTTCAAAGTTCATATCTTGGCATAACTCGTTTCACGATTTGAGACCTTTCTCGGACCGATATTTGGCAGCGACTTCATACATCAAATCTTCGAGAGACGTTCTTGAAATTATGGTCTTCTCTTCATAATAGGAATTTCTTCACTTGAAGTTTTGAGAGATTCTTCATATTTGGACCACGACTTCTTCATTTTTCTCCAATAATAACTTTGGACTTTGATATACAACGATCCGCCTCCTTTTAGGACTTGGATCTATTTATCCTCATACCTTGTTAGGGTCTTTTCAGGTAGACTTCTCCATGATCTTTAGGGGAGTATTTGCTTTTCGTCGTGTGTCTCGATCCTTCATATTGATTTTTGATAAATGATTCTTCACATCACTTTTGGATCTTTAGCAACAAAATGTAGCCCTCATGCCTTGTTAGGGCCTTTTCGGACTAGCCAATCTTCGCATCCCTCTTTAATAAGTTATGCCTTGGCTATGAACTCTAATTAATACCGAGCAACTTTTAAACGATCTTGTGCTAGAAGCTAAGTAACTTTTCAAATCGTACAACCTTATTTATTGTAGATAAATTTATTAGCAAGCGATGGGATAATAGGCTTATAATCAACTCACATAAATTCACGAAAGAATACCAAACTTATAATTGACTCTATCATTTCTCGTTCTCCACAATTTAAAATCTCAAGGAATGAGACTCGTGGATGCTTAGCCAATTAAATAAAAGTTTTGGGTTTTCGAGTCATCTATAGGATCTTGCAAAATTCTTCGACTTTTTTAAGTTTAGAAATCGCATTTTAAAGTTCCTTTGATAAACGACTCTCTAGGATCAATTATAGGAGCTTGCGAAAAGTTCTTGTTCTTAACCCGTGAGAGTTAAAACTTTCGCGTTTTAAAGTTCCCTATATAAAAGCCTAGAAAAACTTGACTTAAACACGTTAAGGATACTAGCTAGAGTAAACTTAGATAAGTAAACTCTGGTTGAGTCAAAATATTCACAACTTTGAAAAATTTAAAACCACTTTATTGAAAATTTATTCTAGCAAGGAAAGAAAATAATCATAACAAAGGAAAATACAACTATACAACTAGGCCAAAATAGATTAAAATTTTTGAAAAATGTCGAAAAATCAAATTTTCCGGTTAAAATGAGGACAAATTCATGGAAAAGACCACTTACTTCGATAGAAGTCCCCCCTACACTTGATATAAACATTGTCCTCAATGTTTAAGCATGTGGGAGTAACTATGGTGATTTCAAAGTGAACATATAAGATATGAAATATTGAATCACGACAGTTTTAGGATAGAACCAGGAAGACGGGTACACGGGATCACGGTTCGTCAAAAGTCATCGAGAATGGATCTTTGAAGCTTTAATCCCTGCACAAAAGAATAAACAAGACAACAAACACATACGAGGCTCCCCCTACACTTCTTATGAAAACGGTAAAGGATAGATCACGGGTTGCCTCCCGATAAGCGCTTGTTTTTGTTATCCGAGTCACGAGCCTGACTCGACCCAAAACTAGTTCATGGGGAACGTGGTGAGGGATGGAATCATCTCATGAGAGATGTCCACACCAAAGTACAACTTCACAAGCTGGCCATTCACCTTAAAAATGGGCCCATTTGTCTGAGAAAGCTCAATGGTGCCATATGGGAAGACTTTGGCAACGGTGAATGGACCAGACAAGCGGCTCTTCAACTTGCCCGAGAAGATCTTCAACTGAGAGTTAAAAAGTAAGACTTGATCACCAACGTGGAACTCTCGGTTCTTAATCCTTGAATCATGGATGATCTTGGTCTTCTCCTTGTAGATTAGTGAGTTCTCGTAAGCTTCATTCCTCAGTTCATTTAGCTAGTTGAGTTGAATCTTGCGAAGATCACCGGCTTTGTTGATGTTGAAGTTAGCCCACTTCAAGGCCCAGTATGCCTTATGTTCCAGCTCGATAGGGAGGTGGCATGCTTTCCCGTACACAAGACGATAAGGTGTATAACCAATCGGGGTCTTATGAGCAGTACGGAAAGCCCACAAAGCATCATCTAATTTATCGGCCTACAAGGCACGATGCTCTCCCACAGTACGCTCCCGAACTCACTTCAATCTACGGTTGGAAATATCGGCTTGACCATTGGTTAGGGGATGATAAGAGGTGGAAAGACGGTGATTGACACCGTACTTAGCCATGACTCGGGCAAATTGTTCATTGCAAAAATGAGTCCCGCGGTCACTGATGATAGCACGAGGAACACTGAATCGAGCAAAAAGTTGCTTCAAAAAGTTCACAACCACCCTCGCATCGTTCGTAGGGAGAGCCTTAGCTTCAACCCATTTAGAAACGTAGTCAACGACTACGAGGATGTACTTGTTCCCTTTAGATGATGGAAATGGCCCATAAAGTCGATGCCCCATACATCAAAGATTTCACATTCTTGTATGAAATTTTGAGGCATCTCATCTTTATGTGTGATCTTGCCTTGTCTTTAGCAAGCATCACAATGTTTAACCATGTCGTGAGCGTCACGATAAATAGTGGGCTAATAAAATCCAGAGTCGAAAACTTTCTTCGCGGTGTAATTGGGACCAAAGTGGCCACCGGTGGGTCCTTTATGGAAAGCATCAAGGATTTGTACCGCTGGCGGCCCATCAACACATCGACGAATAATCAGATCAGCACATTGTTTGAAAAGGTATGGGTCGGCCCAGAAATAGTGTTCAATGTCTTTAAAGAACTTTTGCAATGTCCGTAAACCACGGGGTGTCATCAAGATTGGAATTTATAGACATTAAGGCCTCTAAAGGAAAAGAGTCATTGATCTTTTGATTCGGATGATCCCCTTGATAAGGATCCTCAAGTATACTTAGATGATCCGCGGCTAGGTTTTCTGCGCCCTTCTTGTCACGAATTTCGATTTTAAATTCTTGAAGGAGAAAAACCCAACGAAGAAGTATTGGCTTAGAATCTTGCTTAGTCAACAAGTACTTCAACGCGGAATGATCGGTATACACGATGGTGGTAGAAAGGACAAGATAGGGGCGAAATTTTTCAAAAGCATACACTACAGCTAAAAGCTCTTTTTCGGTAGTGGTATAATGCAATTGAGCCCCCGTCATTGTCTTGCTAGCATAATGGATTGGTTGGAAGTGTTTGTTCACTCTTTGGCCCAAAACCGCTCCAATAACAAAGTCGCTAGCATCACACATCAACTCAAAAGGTAGCTCCCAATTAGGGGTAACCAAGACCGGTGCCTTAGTTAGCTTATCCTTAAGAAGATTGAAGGATTCAAGACACTCTTTGGAAAAGATGAAAGTAGTATCTTTTTCCAAGAGGTGGGTCATCGAGCGAGCGATTTTAGAAAAATCTTGAATGAAACGACGATAGAAGCCCGCATGACCAAGGAAACTTCTCACACCCTTCACGGTTGAAGGTGGAGGCAATTTTGCAATAACATCGACTTTAGCACGGTCCACTTCAAGACCGGCTTTGGAGATTTTGTGTCCAAGCACAATGCCTTCTTTTACCATGAAATGGCATTTTTCCCAATTTAGAACAAGGCGAGTGTCTT
Organism: Glebionis coronaria; assembly: GCA_025667525.1. Lineage (NCBI taxonomy): Eukaryota > Viridiplantae > Streptophyta > Magnoliopsida > Asterales > Asteraceae > Glebionis > Glebionis coronaria. The sequence goes on along the minus strand of CM046879.1, from coordinate 247,011,588 downwards.
CGCACCGCTTAAGCATGCGTTCTAAATTGGCAAGGCAAGAAGAGAAAGAATCACCATAGACCGAGAAATCATCCATGAAGACTTCCATAGTTTCTTCAACCATGTAATGGAAGATAGATATCATACACCTTTGGAATGTCCTAGGAGCATTGCATAAGCCGAAAGGCATTCTTTTATAAGCAAATGTTCCGTAAGGACAAGTGAATGTGGTTTTCTCTTGGTCTTTGGGATCGATGGTGTTGATCCCAAACTTAGATCGATTAAGCTTTGTGTATACGAGATTAGATCAAGTAATACACGTAGAGAAACCTTTGCTTATGAATAAAGTAACTAAGTGTTATGCGGAATTAACACTTAATCTAAAACACAAAGATGTTAAACAAACTTTCACTTGTATTAGAATGATCGAACTTGATTACAATGAAAGAGGTTTAACTTGTGAAAACTTATGATAACTGATGATTAACATTAACCTAAAAGATCTTCTTTTATAGATTAAGAAGTCTTGTACAATAAGCTACGAATCAACTATTCTAGGTAAAGATAATAATGGAAAATACAATGTCGAGCTTATCTTTACCATACACAAATAAAGAAACAAATAAATAAAAAGATTCGTATGAAGATATATTCCATCAGTGTTAATCTTCAAGGCTGTCAGCGTTGACTTCTACAAATGTCAACGCTTGGCTGTCAGCGTCCAATGTCATCTTATCAGCGCATGAATTCTTCTTATCAGCGTCTAGTGAACTGACCCATAATTTATTCCCAACAATCCTCCCCTAAACTTGATATCTATTCCAATGATCAAGTTTCTGAATAAAAACTTAAGGCTTAGGAGGAATCTTACAAAAACTTCTTATGTTGGTGATAAACATATCTAATCAAGTCTTTGGCCACGTCACTAGTATAATCAATCTCCAAGGGTGTCTCCTTCATCTTCTCCAACACTTCTTTGGACAAGAAATAGTTAGCATCCACAAGTAGATACTCTGAAAACTTTGTAGAGCTCAAATGAAACACACCACAAGTAGAATAAAGCCTCCAATGAAGATTACTGAGGTCATCTTCAAGATCCTTCCATATGGCAGGATCTGCTTCCCTTGGACCACACAAAGTCAAAAATGTGTGCCATAGTCTTATTCCATTTGCTGAAGTAGGTGCTTCAGCTGTATACTTGGCCTCTATTAATCTCCATAGATGCACCAAGTCTTCTCTGTCTATGCTTGCAAAGATAGAAATAATTGAAGTGAAAGTGTGTACCTCCTTTCTAAACCTGCCAATCTTCCAAAATCCACACTAATCTTCATCAAAACTTATGATTGGATTTCTGTCATCTAGAGGTACTACATTAACCAAATCTGAAGCTTCCAATGGAGAAAGCTTGAGATGCTTCCTTATGACAGTTTCAGTTGGATAATACACATCCATATCTTTGGGAAATTGGAGAGGATCTCCTTTCTTCACTGGTCTTTGAGCAATCCTCATCTCCTTTTGAATCTGCATTTCCTCAGCAAGCTCTTGTTTCCTTTCTTCTGAAAGAAACTGTAAGACATTTTGTTCTTGCACATTCCTCCAAATAGGATGTGCCCTGTACTCTAGCTCCTCAAAAGATAAAGCCGGCAACTTCTTGTATGTCCATCTAGGTTGATGGCATCTAAGCAACTTGTAATACAACTGCCTTCTATCTCTTTTAAGCCAAGTCTTGACCTCTTGTGCATTAAACCTCAAAATCACCTTTATATCATCTTGTACCCTGAGAAGAATTTCCAACCCCCAAATTTGATCTGATAAGCTCATCCCTGGGTTGTCCATTACCTTGTCTTCCCAAGCATGGTACATTCTGGTGATTTCTGGAAGGTCCCAATCAATCTGCTTCTTCAAATCACTCAATCTTTCTCTTGCCAACTCATCCCCATATTCAAGTCTTTCTGGATCTTCAATAATTTGAACACTTGAATCTGAGCTATCTCCTTCTTTTTCATCACCACTCTCTTCCTCACTCTCAGAAGTGGCAACAAATGGTGATCTACCACTCCTCTTCAAATCTTTTTCCAAAAGTTGTGCAGCCAACTGTTCATCAAATGCAATTTGTGCTGCATCTTTCTTTGGAACATCTTCTTCAACCATAATCCCCTTACCCTTGTCTTTTGGATCAATAATAGGTAAGGTAGAAGAAGAAACCTGTGTGGACACATCTTTGATGATTGCTGATGACTGGAATACATCAACACCACCTGCAACTTTGTCAGCGTTCAAGTTACCTTTATCAGCGCCCCGATTACCTTTGTCAGCGCTGGATGTGTCAGCGTTCAAACCTGTATCAGCGCCCATTGTTGCTATGAAAGATCCTTCCAAGTTCAATGGAGTTACCTTGGATGTATCAATAATTGGGTGCTTCTTCAAGTTGGTGAGTGCTTCAGCAACATTTAAAGATTCACTAAATTGGGAACTCTTCTCACTGGCTGTATGAATCAGCTCATCCTCTTCATCCTCCCCTTTGGAAGATTCCTCCATTATACTCCTGCTACTAGGATTCTCCAAAACAGTTACCCGCTCCCTCAATACTTGGAGTTCACGGCCCTGATTGTTGACAATTTGTACAAGGCTGACATTTTGCTTTTGCAAGCTAATGACAGCAGCCGTCAATTCATTCAATGTCATAGGTTCCAATCTGCCCTCAGCTAGAATGGGAATTTGACCTCCCAAAATAGAATCATAGGGCGTGGATGAGGTCTTAATGATGTTGGGACTGTCTTGACCAGCATCTAAGCTTGTGCCAATAGCCCCAGCCTCATCCATGTCACCAGCCACACTTGTGGAGGTGGTTCTCTCTGCAACAAGGCTAGGACCACTAGAGGAGAACACTCTAGTAGTCCTTTGGCGTTTATTCAACCTAGATTGTAATGGGGTGGAAGAGGAGGTAGATTGTGTGGGTGTTGGTTGGTTAAGGGGTGTTTGGGATTGTTCAGGGATATCATCAGCGTTGGGATTGGCTGTGTCAGCACCAACATTTTGAGTGTCAGCGTTGACATTGGGTTGGTCAACGTTCATGTGATCAGGTGAAGGTAATGGTTCAAGGATAGGCTCAAGTTGAGGTACAGGGTCTGGTTGTGGTTGAGCAGCCTGAATTACTTCAAGCATGGCTTGGGTGAGAGGTATATATCTGTTTGTGGAGCTCATCTTGTCAAAACTGGTTTTCTTTTGCTTAGGGATCTCATAAAAAGTGTCATGATCCCTAGTACAATATTCTTGTAAATCAAACACCATTTGCAAAAATCTTGGGTAAGCCAAAGTCATTTTACTTCCCTTATTTTTACACATCCCTTCAAAAATCATTTTTAAAAATTATACTTAAGCCCACGTGACATACAAACCAAAGCACTTGCAATGGACCTGTTTATTTCATTAAAAGTAGTACATTTTGGACTTAAGCATTGAAGAAGGACATGTATCAAATATTTCCAATCCGAGGGAAATTCCTGCTTATGATATTTATTTAAAGTTTTACCAGCAGGAATAGGATAACCCAATTCCCTAAGACCTTGTTCTATTGTTGCAATGGCAAGGGTAGTCACACCATCAGCGTCATCAAGACGCAAAGCTTGGCGAACCAAGGCTTCAGTGACCACCCATGTTCTTCCATGAACAGTAGATGTTAATGTGGTCACTCCATTAGCTGTTGTGGAACTGACATTATTCCAAAACTGTCTAATGTGTGCGACAGGGACTAGTGGTTCATGAGAAAGTGCATACCTTATTGAGGATGCATTTAAAAATGCCACCATTTGGGAATACTGAGGGAACAAATCATTGTCAGCGGCCAAGTAAGCTACCATATTATGTTGGCTCTTGAACTCCAATGTCAGATTGTTTGAGTTGAACTTTGGTGCCATGTTGAAAGCTGTTTAGGTTATGTGATATAGGAAAAATCTAGGAGAAAAATGTTAGACAAGAAAATATGAATACCCAGAACAAAAAGTTTAGCCAAATTTATAGGAGAGATGCATGATTTGGATTGGTCAAAAATGAGGCAGTTATATTCAAAGACTAATGATGAAAATATTGAATCAAATATAACTTATCTCATGCATTAATTAAAAGTAACAACTCCCCAAAATTACAGCCAAAAATTAGTCAAAAATAACAACTGGGTAGGGCCCACTAGGTGTCAACGGTCAAAAATAGCCCATCAACGCCCAACGGCTATATTTTCTTGTCAGCGTTTGCCTAAAGCCTTGTCAGCGTCACGATTGGACGTAACAGCGTTTGGAGAAAAACTTGTCAGCGTCTAAAAATAAAAATTTTTAAAAAGAAAAAGACCTTAACAAAGTAATTTATCCTAAGGGAAATATCTTGCAAGTTGATAATAATTACTGGGCGGCAAGCACTGTCCATTTATGCACACTTGCTTAAGCAAGATAGACACAAATGTCCTCAAGTGTCCCTTGCTAACCAAAATACTTACCAACAAAGTTATTTCATAAAATTCTTTGCAACTCCCAGGTAAACCCATAACAAAACTATTCCCAAGTCTCCCATCAGACCACAACCAATTCTAGGCCAAAAATGTAGCATGCATAGTTTGTCAACTTTGCATGCTACAGTGCCTCATGGTTTAGTAAAACTAACCCATACTCACCTGTGGACACAATCTAGAATTGTGATGAGAGTATTATAAGAATACCCAAAAGTCCTAAAGGTTCCTTAAACCTCCCCTTAAACTATGATACATGAGTTTCTCAAAATATATATGAACATTAAAAATTTATGTCAAGATAGGAATATAAATATTCCAACCATCATCCATAAACAAAAACATGTCCAAATAGCTCTTCAAAGATCCATAAGCAACTCTGTATCCAATGGCATAAAACTACCACCACCTACACATTTAGATTGAAAACCACAAAACAAACATTTGTTGCTGACAGCGCCCTGACAACACTTATCAGCGTTGAAAGAACTCTTGTCAGCGTTAGACAATAATATCTCTAACAACGGCAAAATAACACTTATCAGCGTTACATTTACCTTTGTCAGTGTTAGAAAAATAAAGTGGAAAAATCTAAATCATCACAAAGACCAATAACAATGCATTATCCTGTACATACTTTTACAAAAAGGTTCCAAAACACATATTAAGTGAGATTAACCATTCCAATATTTGTTACCAAATATTGAAATTTTCCAGTATCAAAAGGTTTAGTTAATAAATCAGCCACATTATCTTCTGTGGCTACCCTATCTGGTTGTATTAAACCTTTCTCAAAACAATCTCTTATAAAATGATGTCTAATTTCTATGTGTTTGGTTTTAGAATGATGTACAGGATTTTTAATAATGCATAAAGTACTGTTATTGTCTACAAAAATCTTGGTATGCATGAAATTATACCCATAATCCAACAGCTGGTTCTGAATCCATAAGACTTGTCCACAACAAGCAGCTGCAGCAACATATTCTGCTTCAGTTGTAGAGTTTGCCACCACTGTTTGTTTCTTGCATTGCCAAGATATCAATCTACTCCCAAGAAATTGACATCCACCAGTTGTGGATTTCCTATCAAACTTGTCACCACCATAGTCACTGTCTGAATATGCAATAAGCTCCAATGGAGAATCTTTTGGGTACCATAAGCCAAGATCTGGATAACATCTTAGGTACCTAAAAATTCTTTTCACAGCAAAAAGGTGACATTCTTTGGGAGTCACTTGATGGCGTGCACAAGCACACACAGCAAACATGATGTCAGGTCGTGAGGCTGTAAGATACATCAATGAACCAATCATTGATCTATAGTGCCTAACATCCACATCCTTTCCAGCTCCAATTTTTCCCCAAGGGTGTTCCCTATCCATAGGAGTTGAAGCACTCTTTTCATGTGGAGAAAAACCATATTTCTTCAAGATTTCAGCTACATATTTGTCTTGGGAGATGAAGATGCCATCTTCTTTCTGCTGAACTTGTAAGCCTAGAAAGAAGTTTATCTCACCCATTGCACTCATCTTGAATTTATCTGTCATAAGCTTGGAAAAATCTTCACTCATCTTTGCATTAGTGGATCCAAAAATGATATCATCAACATAGACCTGGACAAGTAAGACATCCTTACCTTTCTTCTTTGTGAACAATGTCTGATATATGGTGCCCCTTTTAAAACCATTTTCCACCAAGTAGGTGGACAATGTACCATACCATGCTCTTGGGGCCTGATGAAGTCCATACATAGCTTTCTTCACTCTATAAACCTTGTCTGGATTCTCAGGATCTTCAAAACCAGGAGGTTGCATAACATATACCTCCTCAACAATTGTTCCATAGAGGAAAGCACTCTTCACATCCATTTGATAAACAGTGAAGTTCATACAAGAGGCATAAGCTAGGAAAATTCTTATAGCTTCAATTCTTGCAACAGGAGCAAAGACCTCTTCATAATCTATACCTTCCTCTTGTGTGTATCCCTGAGCTACCAAACGTGCCTTGTTTCTGACCACAATACCCCTTTCATCTTTCTTGTTCCTTAGAACCCATCTTGTCCCAATTGGTCTCACATATCTAGGACAATCAACCAGCTCCCAAACATCCTGTATAGCAAATTGGTGAAGCTCATCCTGCATTGCTTCCACCCAACTAGGTTCTTTGAGAGCATCAAAAATCTTCTTGGGTTCTTCTTGTGACAGAAAACATGCAAACAAACATGCTTGTACAAGAGGGGTATTAACCTTCTTGTGTATATTGGCAATAAATCCACCAAGATTTTGATGGGATCTTCTTGTCTGAACTGGAGTCATAACATCACCAATGATCTGAGATAGGGGGTGATTCTTCATTGTGGAAGTGAGAACTCCTCCTTCAAAAAGTCTGGTGTCCTCAACTTCACGCTCCATGTTGCCAATATCTTCTTCATCAGACTCTCTTTGATCAACAGGAATCTCTTCATGGACATTGGAAGGTCCACCTTGTTCAAAATTTGAAGAGAAAAGATGTGCAAAGGTGTCATCAACGTCTGAACCTTGTTTGTCAGCGCTTGGGCTATCAACGCTTGAACTGTTGTTGTCAACGTCTGATCCATCAACGTCTGAATTGCTCTTGTCAGCGCTTGATTTGCCTTTGTCAGCGCCTGAAGAACCATGCATGTTTGTATTTGGTGGTATTTGGAAACCACCATTATCTTTTCTAGCAGCAGCAGCAGCATAATACTCATCTGTCCATATAGGAAGTGTAACATATTCTTGTGTGAGAGATGACTCAACTGCTGGTGGTCCATCCTTCTTAGCAACCTGTATACCTGAAACATTACCAATTCTCTTTTCCAAAACACTTGAAGTTACCTTCACAATGTCTGGATCAGTAACAGGCATATAATTTAAAGCTCTAGATAAAGGTTCCAAGTCAAACAACCAATTTGGACCACTTTCAGGATCACTAGGTTTACTCTCTAAAAACCTAACATGTACCTTTTCAAGTATACGTTTTTCCTTTTTAATGTAAACCCTATATCCTTTGCTCTGCACTGAATAACCCATGAAGTAGCCTTCATCACCTTTTGCATCAAATTTACTTAGGGCATCACTAGTTTCTAAAACAACTACATGACAACCAAAAGGCTTGAGAAAGCCAATATTTGGCTTCCTTCCCCAAAGTAACTCATAAGGTGTCTTATTATGTATTTTGTTGACCAATGCCCTATTTTGAACATAACAAGCTGTGTTAACAGCTTCAGCCCAAAAGGCTATAGGAAAGTGGGCATCAGCCAACATGGTTCTGGCTGCTTCAATTAGGGTTCTATTCTTCCTTTCAGCAACCCCATTTTGCTGTGGGGTTCTAGCTATGCTAAACTGCCTAGTAATCCCTTTCTTGGCACAAAAATCATCTAACAATTGATTTCTAAACTCACCCCCATTGTCACTTCTAAGAATTTTGACCTCATTACCATTCTTCTTCTCAATCTGGGTAATGAAATTAATCAAACTTTGGGCAGTTTCACTTTTCTTGGCTAAAAAGAAAGTCCATGTAAACCTGGAAAAATCATCAGTAATGACAAAACAATATGATTTACCCTTCAAACTTTCTATATTAGCTGGACCAAAGAGGTCCATATGCAATAAGTGAAGTGGTTTAGAACTAGAGTGCACCTGTTTAGATTTGAATGAGACCTTGTGCTGCTTGCCCTTAAGACATGCAACACAAGAGTGGTCATTGTGGAAAGCCTTTTCAGGCAAACCATCAACTAAACCAAGCCTCACAAGTCTATTGATATTTTTAAAGTTTATGTGCCCTAATCTCCTGTGCCAAAGATTACTTTTATCTACTGAAGCTTTAGCATAAAAACATGACATCTTTCTATTATTCATCTTAATTCCATTAAGATTCACATTATATATGTCTTTATGCCTTGGTGTTCTAAATTCTATGTATTTCTCCTCAGGGAGCTTGTAATCTTTGCTTAACACCAAGCACTCAGTATCTGTGAAAAGAACCTTATTTTTGTTATCACACACTTGTGATACACTAAACAAATTATAATCCAGTTCTTTTACCAGGAAGACATTCTCAAAACGTAGATTATTGGTAATAAGGGTTCCTTTTCCTGTGATGGTGCCATAGCCCCCTCCAAAGTATACCTTATCACCATCTTGAATAGGAGTGAAGTTTGTCAGATAGTCTTCCTTTCCTGTCATGTGCCTTGAGCATCCACTATCCCAATATCCATAATCATTGATCTTCTTCTGAATGCCCTGCACATAAAGAAAACACATTAGTTTTCTTTGGGAACCCAAGCCTTGGAAGGCTTGGATTCATCTGGTTGTTCAACAAGAACAGACTTGGTTCTTATAACAACCCCATTTTCATCCCTTTTTGGATGAAATGCCCAGTTAACCCCAATTGGTCTTGACATGACCTTTGAAATATAATAAAACCTGTTGCATGTCATAGAAAGACCAGTAGAATTAGGGTTTTGGTCTTGTTTTGGTCTCCATGTTAAGCTAGTAGAAGCTTTAGACCTATTTCCCTGTGGTTGCAAGTACCTAGGTTTGGCAGTGTGTCTGTCAGCGCTGAAATTGGTCTTGTCAGCGCCCCGATTGCCTTTATCAGCGTTGAACCTAGGGTTTGCTACAGGAACCCATTGCCTATTGGACCAAGTGTTTGACTTTTGGAAAGGTCTTAGGCCATGTGAGTTAGACCCTCTAGAGAAGAATGGGGCTGGTCTAACAACTTGTGAACTTTTGTTCACAAAGGTATTGGGTCTGACAGTGTTTGACCTATGTTGACTTTTGTCAGCGCTGAAATGGTTCCTATCAGCGTTGACATTGGAAGCGTTGACACATTTGTATGCCAAATGTGAAAAGCTACCACACGAGTAACAAGCTTTTCTAGACATAGTCTTAGGTCTAGAAGCAAAGAAGCCTGTTCCATGATTACTAACTTGGCTTTTTGGTGACCTAGTATTCCTATACATCTCTGCATACTTAACACTAGGTTTTCTAACAGTTTGTGGGCCAAGGTCAACAGCTTTGCCAGTGGTTGGGTGTGTGATTTTAATAGGTGTAGGATCATGGCTCGTGATTGGTGTGGGCTCATTTGGACTTTCACACAACAACCCTCCCTTAACAAACAAAGTGTGGTTAGCTTTCTTCCACTCATCTAGGTCAGTCAGTTTTTGTTTGTATTCTTCAACTGGGGAAGTCACTCTAGGTGGAGGAATGAATTCCTTCTCTTGGAGTTCTGGCAAGCCAGTCTAAGATAAGTCCTTTGATTGGACACCATAGAAATCCCCAGCTGGTGGTGGAACACCAGTATAATCTTTCATCCCAATCCCACTCATGTCCTTAGAGTCTCTTTGTTTACTAACACACTCTCCTAGGGATTGTGTGGCCTTATCAAATCTCTGGATTTTAAGACTTACATTATCTTTATTTTTGTTAGCCTCATCTAACTTAGCTATCAAATCAAGATTAACCCTGTTTGTGATATCTTGAATATCTTTACTTTGATGTAACTCATGTTTTAAGATATTTATTTTATCCTTTAAATCAAACTCCATTTTCTTATACTCAGCTACTGTCTTTTCTGTTTGGGTGAGAGCAATTTGATAATTAGATACTTTGCATCTTTCAGCACTTGCCTCATCTAATAATTTTACTATCTCTTGATTTAGTTTTTCAGTATTTAAACGACAACCCTTAGAACAGAAAGCATCATCATATACCTCATTGTCTGATGAAGAGGAGGAGTGTGCCATGAGAGCATATTCAACATGCTCTTCTTTAACTTCAGCAACCAAGGCTCTGTCCTCTTCCTCATCCTTAGCCAAAAAGTTCCAGCTCCAGTCCCATCCTCCAACACCATCAATTTGTTGAACAGCAACCATGGCCTTGGAATCTTGGCTCTTAACCATTTGGCTTGAAGGCTTACCAGCATCAGATCTTCTTGGAGATCTACATTCCCTCATAAAGTGCCCCATCCGATGACAATTGTAGCACTCAACTTTGGATTTGTCAAATCCAGCAACATCCTTAGCATTAAAGGTCATCTTCTTCTTGAACCTTTTATTAAACCTGTTTCCTCTTAAACTTACAAGAGCCATAGTCCACTTGATGTCCATCTCTTCTAATTGCTCATCACTTATCTGCTCAAGATCTTCATATGTAATCCTTGAATCACTGGGCAAAGAAGCAATGAATGCACACACAGTATCTAGATCTAAACCAGCAGGTTTAATTCCATCAGCGCCAAAGTTGTGAGTGTCAGCGCTTGAGTATAAAGCGTTGACAGGATATGATCCAGCGCTGACAGAATGTGTTCCAACGCTGATAGGATGTGATCCAGCGTTGACACATTGAGATCCAGTGACTAGATGTCCATAGGAGTTCATGGAATCAAATTGACCTTCACTTTGTGAGAAGAAGGCCATGTTGCTACTGGAAGATTTATTATCACTCTCCAAAAGCCATTCATTCTCTAATAGTCTTAGTTTGTTGAAGATGTCATCAAACCTAGAGGTCTTGTGGGTGTTATTGACAAGAATGGATCTTGCCTCAATCTTCCATACATCACCGAGACTTTTGAGAAAAGTAGCATTCAAGTCAGGGTCATCAATCTGTGTTCCCATGAAGGAAAGTTGACTTGTAATGTCAAGCAGTCTACTTCTCACACTGTTGAGATTCTCATTGGGTTGAGCCTTAAAGACAACATACTCATGCATGAGTTGCTTCTTCTTTTCTTCTTTTGTGTCAGCATTGCCACCATGTGCTACTTCAAGAGCTTCCCAAAGCTCTTTTGCAGACTCAAAGCGTTTGTACTTGTGCTGATTTTCATGACCTAAGGCGTGTTTCATGATGTTCAAGATTTTCATGTCCACCCTTTTCTTGGCTATATCTTCAGCAGATACAGCTCTTCCATCTTCAGGCTTTTTCTTCTTATCAGCTTCAGGACAATTAGGAACAGCTACCCTTGCAGCAATAGCATTAGTAATCTTTTGAGCTTTGATGAATGTGTTCCCATATTCAACAATCTCCCAAAGAGTGTAGTCATGGATGGCTACATATTGCTCAAAATTCGACTTCCAAAGCTCGAAGTTCCTAGCATCAAACATGGGAATTTTGATACTAGGGTTTGTGGTGTTGTTTTGTAGCAAAACTGGAGCAGGAGGCTGATTTGTGCCAGACATGATGTTTTTAGGGTTTTGAGAATTTTAGGGTTTTTAGGGTTTTTGGTGTTTTAGGGTTCTTGCGTTACTTAAAGATCAAAAGTTTCTCAACAAGCTCTGATACCACTTGTTGATCCCAAACTTAGATCGATTAAGCTTTGTGTATACGAGATTAGATCAAGTAATACACGTAGAGAAACCTTTGCTTATGAATAAAGTAACTAAGTGTTATGCGGAATTAACACTTAATCTAAAACACAAAGATGTTAAACAAACTTTCACTTGTATTAGAATGATCGAACTTGATTACAATGAAAGAGGTTTAACTTGTGAAAACTTATGATAACTGATGATTAACATTAACCTAAAAGATCTCCTTTTATAGATTAAGAAGTCTTGTACAATAAGCTACGAATCAACTATTCTAGGTAAAGATAATAATGGAAAATACAATGTCGAGCTTATCTTTACCATACACAAATAAAGAAACAAATAAACAAAAAGATTCGTATGAAGATATATTCCATCAGTGTTAATCTTCAAGGCTGTCAGCGTTGACTTCTACAAATGTCAACGCTTGGCTGTCAGCGTCCAATGTCATCTTATCAGCGCTTGAATTCTTCTTATCAGCGTCTAGTGAACTGACCCATAATTTATTCCCAACAGATGGGAATTTGAAAATACCCGGAGAAACCGTCTAAAAAGCAGTAATAGTTATTACCCGCTAGACGTTCAAGCATTTGGTCCATGAAAGGAAGGGGAAAATGATCCTTTCTCGTAGCATCATTGAGTTTGCGATAATCTATACAAACTCTCCACCCTGTAACGAGATGAGTAGGAATCAACTCGTTGTTTTCATTGGGCACAACGGTGATTCCTCCTTTCTTAGGCACACAATGGACGGGACTAACGCATGGTGAATCCGAGATAGGATAGATCATTCCCGCATCAAAAAGTTTGATAACCTCTTTTTTGATTACGTCATGGATCTTAGGATTCACCCTTCTTTGGCTTTGAATAGTGGGTTTAAAGTCGTCCTCCATGAGAATTTTATGTGTGCAAAAGTGAGGATCGATTCCACGAATATCGGAGATTTTGCAACCAATTGCTTTCTTGTGATTCTTTAGCACGGCGATGAGTCGAGATTTTTTATCCTCTTTCAAGTCCTTTGCGATGATGACGGGTGACTTCTTGTTGTCTTCTAGGAAAACGTACTCGAGATGAGACGGTAGGTCCTTAAGCTCTAAATCCGGAGGATTTTCAATGGAAGGTGTAGTCAAATTCGGTTCATCGATAGAAATATCCTTAGGAGATGGTGGAGAAATATGGTCCTCATTAAGAAGTTTCTTAATGGTACAAATGTCTTCATCCCAATTGGAGGGAGAATCTTCATATTGCAAGTCCACATCTCCCAAAGTTGCTTCAAATTTTTTCAAGATGAAATCACTTTCTCCAAATGGAGTTAGTGATGGAGCAATAGAGGCAACGGTCTCAACAGTGGGTAGAGAAGAAGAACCACTTTTACAAGCGTCTTTGAAATGTTCTTCACATGCCTCATCAAGAACATCAATAACATTAACACTCTCGTTTTCCGAAGGCTGCTTAGAAAGTTTACCCATGTTGAAGACGATTTTATCGTCACCAACTCTCATGATTAATTCGCCTGCGGCTACATCAATGAGAGTGCGACTGGTCCTCAAGAATGGACGTCCAACGATTAATGGAACACGGGGATCCATCTCGTAGTCAACGACAACAAAATCCGCCGGAAAGGTGAATTTGTCGACACCAACGAAGACGTCTCTGGCTATCCCCACTGGATAAGCAACCGTACGGTTAGCTAATTCCAAAGTCATTCGTGTGGGGACTAGCTCGGTTAGAGACAATTGTTTCCAAACGCTTAACGGCATTATGTTTATACTAGCACCTAGATCGGCTAGGGTCATACAATTCTCTACCCCAGGGAAGTTGCAAGGTATCAAGAAACGACCCGGATCACCAAGTTTGGTTTGTAATTTCCTTAAGAGCAATACAGAGCAATTCTCATTCAATTGGGTCTGAGCAATATCGAGAAGTTTCTCCTTATCACTGAGAAGATCTTTAAACATTTTAGCATATTTCGGCATGTAAGCGAGAGCCTCAGCAAAGGAGATATTGAAATTCAGTTTTTTAAACATTTTGAGAAAGATAGAAACCTGAATATCATCCTTGTTCTTCAATTTCTCTTTCCTCAACCTTGAAGGATAAGGTATATTGGGTTGAGATGAAGGCTTTGGAATGGAATTCTTACTCACATCCTTGGGTGGTGGAGGGGTAGAAATAGAAGGTGGTGGAATTGGAGAAGTATAAGTAGGAGGAATATAAGATGGAGGAATTGGAGAAGGAGACTCGTTTTCCTTTGTCACAATCACCGGTGTAGGTGTAGGAAGCTCGGGTTCCTTTAAACCTTTTCCACTGCGAGTGGTGATTGCTTTCATCTCCCCTCTTGGATTAGCAACGGTGTTACTCGGAAGAGAACCCGATCCAGAGGCTTGATTACTAGGGAAGAAACTAGCCATCATGTTCCTTAAGTCATTCGTTTGACTTACCAAAGTGTTCCGCATATCAGCTCGAAGATCATTCCCTTGCTTCACCATATCTGCTTTCATGTTGGCCATTTCCCACTGAAGATTTTGCACGATCACATCATTAGTCCTCATGTAGGTTTCAACATCTTGGTGTAATGCGGTGGGTTGGTTGGGAGGAGTAGCATGGTAGGCGGGTGGTTGATAAGCAGGTTGTTGGTAAACTTGGTTGTTTCTTGGAGGTGGATATGGGTTTCTTTGGTTTTGATATGGAGTTGGAGCACGTGGTTGGTTTTGATTGTTGCGATTGAGGTTGTTTGGGTTTTATGGGGGAAAACCAGGTGGTGAAAGAAAGTTGTTTGAGAGATAGCTAAGCAAATTGCGGTCACCTTGAGGACGTGCTTGATAGCCTCCTGTAGAATAGGTACCGTTGGCGGCATACACATTTTCCGGATTGTCGTGAGTTGAAGGACAATCGGTGTATGAGTGAGATCCCCCGCATATATCACATGATTGAGTCAAAGCACTAGCTTGGGCAGTGATAGCTTTGGTATTATAGGCGGCTTGGAGAGCAAGTGATTCAACAAAAGCGAAGTAAGCTTATGAAGTCTCTTGTCACTCTCATTAGTGCTAGCACTAGCCATATTGGTCCGAACACTCTTGGTTTGCACTCTAGACTTGTTCTCAATAATATCCCAAGCGGAATTAGCAGAATTAACCAAAAGATTACCCCCCGAGGCACTATTTAGTAAATCTTGGTCATTCATGCTTAAACCATTGTAAAAAGTATTAATTTGGTGCACTTTGGTAAAACCATGTTGTGGGCACTTTCTTAAAAGTTCTTTAAAACGGTCCCAAGATTCACTAAAAGTCTCATCGTACTTTTGTTCAAAAGTAATGATTTCATTCCGCAAAGCGGTAGTACGTGAGGGTGGGAAAAAGTAGTTGATGAATTTGGTCTCTAAATCCGTCCACGTAAGAATACTTTGTGGCGGTTCCTTATCAAGCCAATGCCGGGCTTGTCCTTCTAAGGAGAAAGGAAAAAGTTGCAAGCGAATTACCTCTTGTGAAACCCCATTATACTTAACCGTATTAGTGAGTTGAAGAAACCTCTTATTGTGGTCATGAGGATCATCAATTGAACGCCCCAAGAATGGTTGAGCAGAGACCATTTGAATGAAGCATGATTTGAGATCAAAGTTGTTGGCTCCAATCACGGGTATGACAATAGCATCGTGGTTTCCCTCTACATGTGCTTGCAAACGTTCGATCATTGGAAGATTGTCCGGTAGAGTTTCATTGTTGTCATTATTCATGTTGGGTTGAGGTGGATTATTATTATTGTTGTGTACACCGGCCATGTCTAAGTTATCGAGAGTCTCGGGCTCGGGATAAGACGTTGATCGAGTGCGCATACACCTGCAAAAGAAATAACAAAGCAGAAATATTTTTGGTTTTTTATGTTTTTTAATTTGTTTGTATTTTTTAAAAATGTTATATTTTTTTAAGATTTTTTAAAATTTTAAAGCAAGGAAAATAACGTTCAAAGATGAACGGATCCCAAAATCCAACGCGTCTCTCACTAAAAACCGTTAATATTAACGAAAAGAGCCGGCAGCGGCGCCATTTAATAACTAGCTTTTTAGCCAAGTATAAAATATTAACGTCCGATCTTTTCAAATTGATTATTGGTGAAAGTGCGACTCAATTGTTCTTGGTAGAAAATAGAAGGATTGGTTATCTATTCTACTAAAAATAAAAATGTCGTTGAATTGAAAATTTAATCTAAGATGAAACAAGTTAAAACAATGCTAAGTAAAAAGGCGGTAAAAATTAAAGTTGGAAAATAAAACAATTCAAAAAACTATCAATTACACTACGTCTGAAAATTGGAATTTCAGAAAAATGGATCTTCGGAATAATGGCATCTTCGGAAAAACGGAGTTTTCAGAAAAATAGGCATTTTCGGAATACTTGTCTTTTAAGAAAAAGTAAGTTCTTCGGAATAAAGAACTTTTCAGAGAAATGGTATTTTCGGAATAACAGGTTTTTCGGAATAACTGAATCTTCGGAATAGGAAGGTTTTCGAAAAAAGAGACTCTTCGGAATAATGATGAATTCAGAGAAATTAGGGTTTTCAGAAAAAGAAGGATTTTCATAAAAAATGATAATTTCGGAATAACAAGGTTTTCATGAAAATATGTTTCTTCGGAAAAATTGACTTTTCAGGAAAATGAGTTTTTCGGAATAAATAACTTTTCAGAAAAATGGTGATTTCATAGAATTGATGAATTCATAGAAATGGTTATTTCAGAATAATTTCAATTTCAGAAAAAGGGAAGAATTCAGAGTTTTAAAACCCTTCTCCGAAAATGTAACAACACAGATACATTAAATCAATTAGATCGAAACTAAAAAATAAGCCACTAATAAGCATAATACAAATAAGCAATTAACCAAAACTTTAACCAAATAAATTTTAAGAAGAACTAAATAAGCCACAAATTAAAAACTATAAAAAACACTAATTAATCAAATCATTTTAAATCAACTAATAAGCAATCCTATTAATCTATCCAAACAACTTAATCAAAAATAAGCCAAACACTAAAAGATTAATAACCACAATAAGCTCAAAACATCCACCACATCAAAAATACAAGATAAATCACAAGAACAAATCAATCACATAATCAAAGAGATGAGATTAACTACATGATTATCAAGATTAAGAAAAAGATTAAGAAAGGTTGAATGAGAATTAAGAAAATAAGCTTGATTGATTAAAGATGAATGTAAAAAGATTACAAGATTAAAGTTGATAAACTTGAAAACTATAGAGAAGAAAAACTTAAGAAAAACTTGAAAATTAAAATTAAACTACTACTAAAAAAAATTAAACACCTAACACCCTCCCAATGACACATTAGGAGGGTATTTATAGGAGGTTGGGAGATTACATGCTTAAGCTATCTAATTTCTTTCTTCTCGACTCGACTTAATTTCTTTGTCTTTCTCGACGTCGTCTCGGGATTTGTCGATATAAATTTAACTTTTCTTCTAAAATTAGACTTGAGTTCTTCGACTTCATTAAACTTCCGTCTTTAGACTTTTTCTTCGATAAATCTTCAGAATTGGCCTCCAACTTCCGTTCTTTTTGCATTCTCGATCTTTCGACTTCGTCTTTAGTCTTTTTCTTCGATAAAAGCCCGTGATAGCCCATGTTTTATTCCTTTTGCATCTTTTGGTCCTAAAACACAATAAAAACACAAACCACGCATAATTCCGACTTTTATGACATAAAATACACGTTTTGGTCTTGTTATTATTGGAAATAAGTGGTAAAAGGATAAGTGTTTTCACACTTACTAATGAGCAAAGAAGATTCTTTTTAGTGTTTTTAATTTTTCCAATTTTTTTGTGGTTTTTGATTGTTTTTACCTTTTTGGATTTTGGTGAATGTATTAAGTAGACAAAAATCTACAAATCTCTCCTCAAATCAAATCTCTTGATTAAAGGAGCCTCAAGGAATGAAAACGATCACTTGAAGTGAACGCCTTCGATGACTTTAGAACGTTGGTGGAACACCAAAACGTTCAAGAGGGTTTAATCAAATGAAACCAAGAAAATATATATGATACTTAGATATACTTTGGTTGGCAAACCCTCGATTAGCCCTTTTTATCTAAACGCGCACAAGCAAGCGTGGAAACGAGGCGGTTCGAAGCACTTAAGAGTCTTTTTCCTTAGGGTATATTTTATAATACCCGCCTTATACACACCTTATAGTTTGTGTTCGTCAAAATTAAGCTTCACGAAAGTAATTATCTATTTTTCCTTTTTTCTTGATTGAGATTCGAATACAATGATCGAGTGATGAAATCCCGAATCAAGGTTGTGTTTTCACACTTTTGGAGTACTTGTGAATTTATTGTTCAACGTATATAATATAGTAATATTCACACAAAGAAGAAAACCGATAATACGTATTAGTAGAGTGCTACTAATACAAATAGATATTATGGCTAATATAAAAACAACAATTGTTCAAATCAAAACAGAACACGCCTCCCCGGCAGCGGCGCCAGAATGATGTAGTGTTTTTACTACCCTTTAGGAAAAGAGCGTAAAAGTGGCAAGGATCAAGTGTCGGTTTAGGAAAACCAAGCACTAATGACCAAATTAAGTTCAAGTTCGTTTCCCAAGCAGGCAAGTGTGTTGTGTAAGAATTGATTAATGATTGTGATTATGTTTATGAAGAAAGAAAGATAGAAAATATATTAGAAAAGAATGACGGTTACGATTATGAATTAAACTAAGACGAAGTCGTGTAGATAAAACCGTAAAAAGTGACTAATCTAACTCCCTTATAAAACAAATTGAACATTCTCTCTTATTATGTGCAAAAAAAATTAAGAGGTACTACTACATCTACATGTTGTACCTCATTTTAATACACAAACCAAAACATTGTTTAAGGAATACAACTTTACAAGCCAAATGTACAACATGGTAGAATCTAACTCCTTTATAAAGCTAATTGCACCTTCTCTCTTCATTAAATTTTTAAGTAGTACAAATTTTAAAACATATTGTATAAGTTAATTAAGCATCTTACAAAAAAGATTAAACACTCTCTCTTCATTTAATGTCAAAAATTATGTAATATAAAAAATACAACATAATGTACAATCTTCCCACTCAATTTAATCAATAACAACACTTTACCACACCCAAACTTGACAAAACAAATATCAACACAATCTCAATCTCAGTTTATATTTTTTCGAGTAATTCATTTAATTGCACACATTTATATGATAAAAGTCTCGAAATAAAATCATCCTCGTAGATCTATAAAGTTTTTAAACTTTTTTTGTTATTGAAAGTCAAAAGTTAAAATCTTTAACATGCATGTTAAGATCTTCTTTTGTTTCGCAACGAACTCAAATCGATTTAAGCAAAACCACCATCCATACATGAACTTTCGTTTATCTAGAAACTTAGAAGACATAACATTTAATCATGTGGCTTAGATCTTTCATAAGATCTTGAAAATGAATTCAATTCGTATCTTTTGGATACCACCTATCATGGATGAGTAAAAGGATGAATTGTTTCTTATGATGATGATGATATAATGGGATGATTCGCCGGACTGGTTTATAAATGGTTGATTTGAGTCGAAACTTGCTAAGTTAATAGATAATTGATCTTTGAGGATTGATGAGATCCGACTTTGTGATTGTGTCTAGGAGGCGAGGCTACAAGGTGAGATTGATATTGAAAGTGAGATGAAGTCGACGATCTTGTGAGCGGATGAGATAGAGCATAATTAGGACATACAGGCGAGTGTTTTGCTGATTAGGGTTTCATATATGAGTTTTCTCATGGACCGTGTATTAGTTCAGGGCCTCAATGTTGATAAGTATTAGTAGTATAATTGATGGGTATTGCAAACAGCCAGGCCTCCCTTCGTTATATTTTCTATACCACTTGTGCAAATGGATCAAGTACTGATAATAGATATTGGCCAAAAAATGTTTTACCTAATGATGGGGCACGTTTACAAATCTACTCCATTATTTTTTTCTTTGCAATTATATGTACAAAACCACTTTTAGGTAGGTTAATCTTCTTATTCAATTGTTCAAAAGAAGTTATGTTAATTCTCGCATTTAATTGAGTACTGAAAATAAAGCTACACATATTACATATATGTCACAAGTAATAATATCGCTATATCAAAATTAAGTTTTTGAGACATGTTTTTAGGTGAAAACTATCGTCATTCATAAATTTTTGCTATGAAATACGAATAACCGAATAACATTTATTCAAAAAAAAAAATTAATCATAGGGTACCCGCCGCATCATCGTGCGGGTACCCTGCTAGTTTTAGAAATTAACCTAAAAATTCCTAGTAAATTGCAATAAATCCAAAAAATGTAAATAGAGTTTACAAAAAATCAAAAATCACTCAAACCTTTTATTTAATTAAATATTAATTTTTAATGCTAATTAAAGCCCAAAAAATCAATTTAATTAACAAAAATCCCAAAATGAGATTTATAACTTGTAATCCTCTAAAATGACTTAACTAAATTAAAAACTATTTTTGAAAATTTTTAAAATTAATTAAAAATATTTAAAAACAATTAAAAAGTATAAAAACTTAAAATAATTCTAAAAATTAATCTAATGACACTAAAATTAATCTAAAAATTTTAGAATTCCTAACTTATCGTATTCGAACTAGGAAAAATGAAAAACTTTCAAAAATCTAAAATTTAATTTTTAATAATAGAATAATAATAAAATATTAATAAAAAGATTTAAGTTCATTTGGATACAAAACTTTATTTGGATACTAAGGGACTAATCTCCACCACTCATCTTCATCTTAATCTAATAGATAAGATTAAACATAAAACCAATTTCCTCTTTTTTTTCAAACATTAATATCTTCTAAACCGTCAATCGTTATACGAAAAAAAATATACCATTACGACGGACATTTAATTATCTTTCTACAGATATGCTATATAATATACTTTCGACAAATTTTTTTTTTTTGTTTTTTCCGTAATTTATCATATATGATACTAAATATCATATATGATATAACTCTGGTATCATATATGATATAACTTATCATATATGATATAAACCAATATCATATGATATAAACCAATATCATATGATATAAACCAATATCATATATGATTCTGTAATAATTTGTAACATAACAATAATATCATATATGATAAAACACTATTATCATATATGATATTTTACGCAAATTTAAAAAAAAAACGATTTTTTTTTTCTTCAAAAGTATATCATATTGCATATCTGTAGAAAGCTAATTAAATGCTCGTCGCGATGGTATATTTTTTTCCGTTTAACACTTAACGGTTTAAAAGATATTTAAGTTTTAAAAATAAGTGAAATAATTAAATACTTTTAATCTCAACCATTAGATATGATGAGGATGGATGGTGGGGATGAGTCCCTTAGTATCCATGATAGATATGGTATCCAAAATAACTTGACTCTAATAAAAATCCAATATTTATAAAAAATTCTAAAAAATTGCAAGTTTATTTTAACCTAAATAACACAGAAATGAACTTGAAATTACCTAAATACCCCTAATGGGCCTTAAAATGGGCCAAAAACCCAAACAGTCAACGTAATGGGCTTAATATAGGCCCAATAAGAAAAAGTGATCCAATTAAGCCCAAAACTTCTTACTTGACTCAAAATTTGATTTTAAGCACAACACTATGAAGGCCCAAAAGCTGAAAATGTGCTTATCATAGCTTAATAAGTTAACTACTTATTCTTAATGGGCTTTTGGGCCCATTATGCCATAAGCTAATTCCATAAGCTCTAATTTGACACAGAAGCTTCTTTTGGGATACTTAAGAGATATGTGAAAAGAAATTTTGAAAAAGCCCAAGAAATAAGCCTGAAATAAGCAAAAGCTCTCTTCACAAAACGACAAAATAGTCGTTTTTGAGTTCTAGGCTACCACAAGTGCTTATTCAAGTTGCAAAAGGTTTTAAATGACTTAATTAAGCATAATAATCAAAAATTTTTCCAATAAGCACACTAAATAAACTATAATAAGCAAATAAGCACTTATGTAAAAGTCAAACTGTTTGGTTTTCTAGTCAAACATAAAAGTCAAACCCTAATATGCTCTAGTTTAGTTCAATGGGTCAAATAAGGAAGATCTATCATAAAAAATAAGTTGTTACAAGTTTGGATAAGCCAATATGGCTTATGAATAAGCTGTTGATCAAATAACACTAGCAGTGGCTAGTTTCAAGGAAATGGAGTTCCCACTGATTAACTTTCTTGACTTCTTGTCTTATGTGACTTTTTATTGGATTCAAGTTAAGCAAAGGCACCCAAGTAATCAGTGGATCACAAGGAGTCAATAACAACAATAAAATCACAAATTCACCAAGCCAATTAGTACAGTTTAATCAAAACATCCACATACATGCACCAAACATGAACACAAAGCAGTTATGAACTTAATAAGCAGATTTAGCAAGAATAAGCCAACCAAATTGAACCAAATGCACACAACAGCTTTTATTAACTCAAATCAACATAAATAAACAGGTTTCTTGCAATGATTCAAAGTTTAGACCAAGATTTAAGCAAATGAAAGTTACGGATGAACAAGAACAAGCAGATTTGATACTTTGCTGATATACTTGACCACAAGACCAGATTCAAACCCTCAAATATTCTTCACAGGTTATATAAACTTTGTTTAATCACTTGTTACCCCTAAGCAGGCATACAAT
Source organism: Glebionis coronaria (assembly GCA_025667525.1). Lineage (NCBI taxonomy): Eukaryota > Viridiplantae > Streptophyta > Magnoliopsida > Asterales > Asteraceae > Glebionis > Glebionis coronaria. Next base: position 246,989,044 of record CM046879.1, on the reverse strand, counting down.
CTATATGTTTCCAAAATCTTAGGTAAAAACAAGCTGATTTCAACTTTTTATAGCACAATTAAGATTTTGATGTTCAAAATCCAAGAACTTGCAGCAATTAGCATACAACCAAGTATTTATCAGATTGCAACACAAACAACCAACAAAGAATAACTCAAATCCAATTCGTAAACTTAAACAGGTTAACCCAAACACCCCTTAACTTTTTCAATCCAAGATTTAACAAAGTAAGTGTGTGATTCAATGTTACCCAAGCCCAATGTAACACAATAACATCAATTTATTATGCAGTATCAAGCAATTTTAAGCCACAAGAATAACAAGTATAACAGGAGAACACAAAATCATCAAAAATCAAGACTTTTATCAGATTTTGGGTAAAAGGGCTCAAAACACATGAATGTACATCCACACTCACGAATTTTTTAGCTGATATGCCTAGCAAAACAAGGCACAAGCTTCCACAACAACCCTGCTAAGATTCAACAAGGTTAGAGCATAATTCATATAAAACAAAAAGATGAAAAATCTTGATTAATGCAACCTTTGTCCCCACTTCTTGGTTATTCCCAAACCACAAGCTCCCAACTCCTTGATAATCTTCTTATCAGGGTGTTTAGATCACTTGTATTCCAAAAATTCCAAGAATGTACCAAAGACTTAGCAAAATATCAAGTTTTTGAGAAAACTTGGCAATTTCTTGCACAAGGTTTAAAAACAGGTTTTATGATTCAAACAACACAAACATATATCAATAACAAGCAATGAATTAAGTTGGCACTTGGAATTCGTCACACAATATCAAACACTTTTCATTATGATTGAACAAGGATTTACAGATTTGTTGACCAAAGGAAAACCAAGAGCAGGGCTAAATGTTACAACCCTAATGCCTTATATAGTCTACATGAGTTCTAGGAAAGAAATAAAAAATGTAAACCCTATTGTGTAGAAGTCCGAATTTTCCCTTGAGGGTTTTGATAATCTGCCTATAATGTGAAATTATCCTTGCAGTATATGTGAGGTGTAAAGGTTGGAATTTGATCAAGGGTCTCAAGTGAGCTTAAGTTTGAAGCAAGGTTGTGGGGCGTTGGATGGCTGGCCTATTTTGGCAGTTTCTTCAAAAACGTGTGTGGGGGTTATATCATGTGAGCTTGGAGATGATGAGGTGTCAAAGTTAAGGTGTAGGTTATGATTATGGACATCTTAATCTTAAATCTGGAAGGTTTGGGGGTTTAATTTTTGCTTAATCAAAAACCCCTAATCTTGTGTAGTTGGTGAATAGTATAGGGTTTGATCCAGATTTTAGTTTAAATATGTGTTAGGCGCGTGTTTTAACTTAATATTAATTAAGTTAACGGTTTAGGGTGATGGGATGCGAGGTGGCAAAAGGGAGAGGTGTGATTGGTTAGTGGGATTTGGTGGGTGAGATGGCAGGCTGTGGTTGGTCTAGGTAAGGTTTATGTCTGCCCAAGTTTAACCCTCATTCTTTCCTTCCTTCTTCATTTGTTGTTAAATAGCATGAAATCCGAATCCCTTTGTTATTGAAGTTTCATTCTTTAGACTTTTGCCCCAAAACTTTTACAAAAGTAATTTCAGGGATATTTCTTGCCAATTCATGATTCTTGAAGGGCTGCTTTGGCATTTTCTTCAAAGTTTATGGTCTTGACTTGTATGATTGACTTCTTGGAGGACTAATATTGACAAGTATTCATTTTTGAGAGACCATTCTTGCCAATTCTTCAAAGTGGAGGGCCCTTTTGGTAAATTTGACAAACTTTAAGGACCAATCTTGTAATTATGAATAAACAAGGGTTTAAAGTGTCAGTTCTTCAATATTGGAGGACCCTTCTTATACAATCTTCATTTATTCAAGGGTTATTCTTGAAAAATCACCATTAGGGCTTGGTTCATTCTGCGGCTTCGTTTCCCGTGTTCGTTTTTACTTGTTTCTTGTGATCTTTTGTCATTTTCTCAATATTCGTACCTAAAATACACATGTAACAAACACAAGCATATATTTGGCATATTTCATGATATTTTATGCATTTTAAGCCCATTTTGGACGATGAGACTATGTATAAAAGTAGTCTCATCAATAACCTACCGACTCCTCCATTGAGTGTAACCATGACCTACCGACTCATCCATTGAACATGTAACGTGTAACCATGACCTACCAACTCATCCATTGAACATGTAACGTGTAACCATGACCTACCGGCTCATCCATTAAACATGTATCGTGTAACCATGACCTACCGACTCATCCATTGAACATGTAACGTGTAACCATGACCTACCAACTCATCCATTGAACATGTAACGTGTAACCATGACCTACCGGCTCATCCATTGAACATGTATCGTGTAACCATGACCTACCGACTCATCCATTGACCATGTAACGTGTAACCATAACCTACTGACTCATCCATTGAACATGTAACGTGTAACAATAACCTACCGACTCATCCATTGAACATTTAATGTGTAAGAATAACCTCTCGACTCATCCATTGAACATGTAACATGTAACCATAACCTACCGACTCATCCATTGAACATGTAACGTGTAACCCTGACCTACCGACTCATCCATTAAAACATGTAACATGTAACCATGACCTACCGACTCATCCATTGAGTGTGTAACGTGTAACCATAACCTACCGACTTATCCATTGAATATGTAACGTGTAACCGGAACCTACCGACTCGTCCTTTGAACATGTAACGTGTAATGATAACCTACCGACTCATCCATTGAACATGTAACGTGTAACCATAACCTACCGACTCATCCATTGAACATGTAACGTGTAACCATGACCTACCGACTCATCCATTGGACATGTAACGTGTAACCATGACCCACCGACTCATCCATTGAACATGTAACGTGTAACCATGACCTACCGACTTATCTATTGAACATGTAACGTGTAACCATAACCTATCGACTCATCCATTGAACATGTAATGTGTAACCATAACCTACTGACTCATCCATTGAACATCTAACATGTAACCATAACCTACCGACTCATCCATTGAACATGTAACGTATAACCATAACCTACCGACTCATCCATTGAGCATGTAACGTGTAACCATGTCTTGCCGACTCATCCATTGAACATGTAAAGTGTAACCATGACCTACCGACTCATCCATTGAACATGTAGCGTGTAACCATGACCTACCGACTCATCCATTGAACACGTAATGTGTAAACATGACCTACCGACTCATCCATTGAACATGTAACGTGTAACCATGACCTACCGACTCAACCATTAAACATGTAACGTGTAACCATAACCTACCGACTCATCCATTAAACATGTAACATGTAACCTTAACCTACCGACTCATCCATGGAACATGTAACGTGTAACCATAACCTACCGACTCATCCATTGAACATGTAACGTGTAACCATAACCTACCGACTCATCCATTCCATGTAACTTGTAACCATGACCTACCGACTCATCCATTAAACATGTAACGTGTAACCATGATGTTAAACCTGTAAATTTCAGGTTGTGACTATGTCATCATTGTACATGTCACCTCATGATATCTATATATATTACCACCTTTGCATGAAATCTTTTGAGCAATCATATGCATCATACATGAGCATACATCATTTCAATCATCAGAAAAGGGAAACATTGGATCACATAGCATTATATTATGATTATGAGTATTTAATCATAAAGACACGACCACATTTGTATGACTATATTATACGAGCATACGGGACATTATACAATCAACTCTTTTGGGACTTTTAAGTCACCTGATCATAAGCATTCATCATATTGGTTTATAAACATCGAAACTCATGATCACAATTGATAACATTTACCTAAGAACTATTTTAAGCTTTAAAATATATATTTATATATTTTCGTCACCTTATGAGTGACACTACGATACGATATCAACTGTTTTATTATTAAACATTACATATAACCATTCTAACTTATTTAAACTAAGTTGTTTTGCTTTTTACAAAGTAAATTATACTCTCATTTAATTATGAACATACTTTCACCAAGGACCCCAAACTTAACCAAAATCAACCTAGACTTAAAGCTACTCACACAATACTATACCTACACACCTAGTAACTATACATAGACACTAAATTTAAACATAAAACAACCTTATACTTACTTACTAGCCGGATATATACAACATGCATAACATTACATACCTAAAACCTTTACCAAATATACATTTTACTTTCTAGACTTTGTACAACACACTACATTAAACCATACAGTATTTGAGCACTCTCCTTTTATTTGACTAAGCCAAAACCGCCGGCTATTTACCAAAACCAAGACCCCATGTACATTTTTAGCAATAAAGGAATGTACTAACAATGTTAAGGCTTAGTTATGCAAGTATTTAGAAATCAAGACACCTAGCACACTCTCTTTTATGTTAGACGTGTGAGAGAAGCTCACCACACATCCATTTGCCTTGTACAACTTTACCTTAATTACAAATACTATGCAAACAAATTATGTCCCCTAGGCATGCATATATGTGACGGCATGAAGGCATTATGGGTCAAGTGTACAATTGTTGCTCATTAAAACCTTGTACTTACCTAGTACACACCAAATCAACCATATCTAGCCATACTCTCCCTTTTGTCGTGGCAATCCCCTAAGCCACACATACATTCTCCCAGTTGTTATTTAGCTAAGCAAGTGAACTTCACATACCACTTACCCCTCAACAAAATACCTAGACGAGATCAAGCATTTACGTCTACATATTCTTGGTCTTCACAAAGCATTTAGTGCATGTTATACAAGATACTTAGTATTCAATACGAACCAAGATCTCCTTAGGTCACATATAAGAAGAGCCCAAAGCCTAGAAGTCCTAATCCATAGTCATTACCATGTTTTCTTGAAACAAGTAAGTGTGAGACCTCCCTAAACCTTTTCCTTACTCATGTTACTTGTCATGCATGTAAAAGCTATGGAAATGAAACTAGGAGTATATGCATACGTATAATACTCTTAGACAAGTCATTAACAACATATAAGCCCATGGCTTATATGATGTTCATGGACAATCTTGCTTCAAAACACTAGGGATTAGTAAGAACATGCTTATAGAACATAGTATGAGCCCTAGGTAGTTAACCTAGTCATAAAAGCCTATAAAATGTTATATAAGCCGAAACATATAAGCCTATATAAGCCCATAAATCATATAAACCATAGCCTATATAAGCCCACAAGTCATATAAGCATAGATCTATATAAGCTAGTCATATAAGACCTAAAACCTTATAAAAGCCGAGACCTATAAGCTTATGTAAGCCAAGTCATTTAAGCGTTAAAATCTTATATAAGACGAGACTTAGAAACTTGTATAAACTAGCTCATATAAGCCCTAAGAACATTAAATAAGCCGAGACATATAAGCTCACCTATAAGTCGAATGGAAATAAACCCACAACTTATTTAGAAGCCAAGTAAAACTTAAGCTATAAGCCCAAAAAGTAAATTATAATTACTAGCTCACTTAGTAAAATTTATTAAGTTATATAAACAAGCCCATTAGGCCCATATAATCCAAGCCGAGACCCTATTGGGCCAACCAAGCCCAAAACTTATTTTTGGAGACTTTTTGTTCTTTTATATCCAATTGGTGAAAGTTAGGGTCAAATATGTAACATAACAAAACTTATATATATACTTCGTGACTTTTAAGAAGTAAGAGGACCAAAACTGCCAATTTTGAATGTATAGGATGCGTGTGTGTTGAAACCAAGAACTAACCAAACCACAAGGACTATAAGTGCCACTTTTAGAAAATTTATACAAACCCTAACTTATATTTAATATTTCAAGACTTCAAGGACTATAAGTGCCACTTTTGGAAACTTAATACAAAACCTAACTTTATATTTAAATATTTCGAGACTTCAAGGACTAAAAGTGTCACTTTGGAAACTTAAAACAAACCCTAAACCTTTATTTATTTACTTCCGAGACATAGGGGGTGTTTCGTCATTTCCCCAAAGTTTTATAAGCCCTAGCGGCGTTTTTGAAAATAAATAAAACGGACAAGGACTAACGACGCGATATACTTAACGAACGAAACCTTAAAGGTTATTTTTAGTAAGTTATTATACTATAAGGACCCACGTGTAAATTTAATTTAATTAAAAATATTAATAAATTATTTTATTGATAAATTAACTTGGTCATTTGGATAATTAAATAAATTACTAAGTTTATTCACGAAACCTTATAAACTGACAAATCACGTTAATTATATTTTTGAAGCCTAAAGAAAATTAAATAGTATTTTATTTCCTTACAATTAATTAAATTAAATAAAAATCTATTTATTTAATTTATTACCCCTTTTTACTAGACAATTTATATATATTTTTAGAAACTAAAAATAAATATATTGCAACTCACTATAACTGTAAACACTTAAACAATCGTAATAACTTATTAATTCGTGATCATGCATTTTCATCTGTACATTCATAATGAATTGTTATTTTGCATTTACTGAGGCATTTAAATTACTTAGGTAATTTATCCAGTTCGTGATCATACGGTGCCAATTTATTCAGTGACATCATCTTTACATCATTACCACTGAGGTGAGTTCATGGCCCCATTATTAATGTTTTATAACTGGGGGAGAAAATATACAAAAACTATTTATATGCAAACATGCACAGATAACAAACAACAACTTATTGCCTATTGTTTGCCCCATTTCCGTGGACTGTAATAGTTAATAGTGTAGCGCAAAATGTATGGATAGATCTATTCGGGTATTGACAACACCCGGCCTGACGTGATCAGCTGTCACATAAACGCTTAGGCCAAGCAACAGGTTTATGTCATTGTCGGACTAAGGGAAACAACATCAGGATAGACCCAATGGGCGTACTGAGAATCATGTCTAGCTTCTATTACAGGGCCGTAGGAACTATTATAGTATTGGGTTGTGATGTCCTGCTATGACTATGGTGTTTGGCATATTAGTACTTTTATTTAATTAATTAAACCTGTGAATTCACCAACCTTGTGTTGACCCCCACATTTTACTTTATATGTTTTCTCAGGAAAATAAGCAGGTTCATGCATTGGATTCCAGCATTATAGGAAGCATCATGTTCACCATCGGGCTAGGATATTTACTTCAGTTTTATAATAAATGTGGTTTTCAAACAAGATACTAAATGTGTACGATTAATTCATGTAATATGTTTTAAATGACTATTATGATCATTGCTCTATATATTGTGTGTTATCGATCCACCCAAGTAACAACCCAAGTACTATTCCGCTGCATTTGACCATCATGGAGGTGTTACAAAAATGGTATCAGAGCGCATAGTTATAGAGAACCAGAACAATGGTAAATTTTTAAAATATAATAAAAATTCTAAACTAGACTATAATTGGAATTCTAAACCAATGAAGTAAAAAGAAAATTAATTTACGGGGAACCTTTATAAGTAGGCATATAGCATTATAGAGCATGCATATTATGTGAAATAACTTCACACTGATTTATAACCTTTCAGTTAATAAATCACCTAAGTATCTACTCATTCTTTTAACGAGCATAGTTAAAAGACATAAACCGCATCGCCTATGAATTTTGTAAACTTTTTGAATTGTGTAAGCTAAAAACTTACTCAACTTTGAAATTCTATTTTCAGATATCATGACGACACCTACCATTGTGACGACTTTCGAGGAGCTCATGGCTCCTACTATCGCACCATTATCGCCGACATCGGTACTTGCTGGACCTGCATCCGACACAGAGTCCAGAGATGACCAGCCAGATGGAGTCATTGTACATTTGGATTCTCCTACCCCATCACCACCTACTATATCTCCTACTTCACCACTGCTAGTCTTACCTACATCTCCTCCTAGGGAGATGGATCAGGTTGTACCTTTTTTACCACCTTTGCCACCACCTTCTACACTTCGCTCTTACCCCACCAGTGCCTTGCCACATCGCAAGAGGAGGCGTGACTCTATTCTCGACTCGACCTTCGAGATAGGAGAGGGATCCGGAGCTAGATAGGCTAATATTGGCGCCTTACAGGCACAGGTCGACGTACTTATGGCCCGACAGGCGCAGGGTACTGCACTTATTCATGTCCTACTATAGGCGGACCAGCAGGGTCGTGCTGTACTTCAGGAGAGATTTAGTTCTCTCTACTGGACTGTGGCTGGTGAGTCATACACCACTCAGAGTTCTTTGGGTATGACCCAGGGAACCATACAGTTGCTGTTGGATGAGGTTTTTTACCTCCGTTATCGCCTAGCTTCGCTGGAGGGTCACTCGTACGAGACCCAGGCTGCCATCCTCACGCAGGAGGAGACCTTTCGGACATTCATAGACCTGGCTGATCTTCGTCGCCTGGGAGTCACTGAAGAGACGGATCTTCTTCGGAGTGCCGATACTGCACGCCAGCATCAGTTGCTCGAGACCATGAGATTCTCCCGAGAGACCAGGAGTGCTATGATTCGCATGTAGGATGAGCGTACACCCACACCACCAGCTGGACCATCCGCACCTGCAGGCAGCCATACTAGTTTAGGCTATATTTCTTTGTATATCATGACAAGCATTGAGTTTCATCTCAGCTCGCATGATTTAGGCCTTTTGTACTTATATTTCATTTCAGTTGTATTTCTATCTTAGCACCTAACCTTTGTAGGTAGGTTATCTGTTGTTGTACTACAAACATATGTACCACTATTTCAGACAGGCTTGTTGTACCCCTGTCTTAGATTGGTTGTACTTGTATTATATTGTTGTTCACCAGAAATAACATGTTATCATCCAGTTGTTTGTTTGTATTTATATTATTATGAACTCTTGACAGGTTATCTAATTTTTTGTGAATTCTATGCATACAAATTTCCATGTAGTTTAATATAACCATCTTCTTAATCAACTAATAAATCTCAATTTTTCTTATGAATATAGAAAAATGCCACCAAGGCGCGCACGACCAAACCCCGAAGGAACACCCACGACAACTATGTTCGATGCACAACTCAGAGTGCTCATTGAGCAAGGCATTACTAACGCCTTAGCTGCCAGGGAAAACCGCCCCAGCGGACCCACGTATACAGTGAGAACTCTAATAATAGAAACCGAGAAACTAGAGGATGTACTTACCCTGAGTTCCTAAAATGCAAGCCTAGTTACTACAAGGGTAAGGAAGGGGTAGTTAAGCTCATGCAATGGTTTAAGAGGACTGAGACAGTGTTCCGTATTAGTGACTGCACTGAGAAAAACAATGTGAAATTTGCCAACTGTACACTTTTGGAACATGCTCTCACATGGTGGAACTTAGTAGTTGCTACCATTGGACATGATGGAGCCTACAGGATGACTTGGGCTGCATTGAAGGAGAAGCTTACCGTGAAATACTGTCCTCGCGGTGAAATCAAAAAACTAGAGATTGACTTGTGGAACCTCAAATGCACAAACTTTGACATCACAACCTACAATCAGAAATTCCAAGAACTGACTTTGATGTGCACCCGAATGTACCCTAAAGTGCAAGATAAGATAGAGAAGTACGTAAGTGGACTTCCAGACTCTGTTCATGACAGTGTACTCGCATCTCGACCCACTACAATCGAGAGTGCCATTGAGTTTGCCACAGAATTAGTGGACAAACGTGGACGTGATCACTTACTTAGGCAGTCGGAGCACAAGAGGGAAAGCATATGAGAACTACCGTAATCATCACCAAACCCAGCAACCCAAGAGGCAAAGTTTAGGTCAGGTTTGCAGTGCTGTATCCTCAAGGCCACCTCCATATGTGGATAACAAACCAAAATGCTCGAAGTGCAATTTCCATCACTACCCTACTGCTGAACGTGAAGGCCCGGACAAAGCAACACATATGCTTCAACCAACAGGAACAACCCTAGTTCCAACTACAGGCCCAACAATGGCAACATGCAAAACTTTCATGGAAGTGGACATCAAGGAAACCACCAGCTCACTGGAAGTGGAAACGTGACTCGTAGGGAGAATTGTTACTATGGTTGTGGAGAGGTCAGACACATAAGGCCTGAGTGCCCAAAGCGTGCAAATAAGAATGAGAACCAAGGAGGACCACCCACCAGAGTCTATGTTATAGGAGAAACCAGAACCAACCCGGACTCTAATGTAGTTACTGGTACGTTTCTTCTGCACAATCGTTATGCAACTATTTTATTTGATACGGGAGCTGACAGGAGTTTCGTATCCATAGAGTTTAGTAGATTACTAGACATCACGCCTACACCACTAGACAACTGTTATAGAGTCGAGTTAGCAGACGGAAAAATCATTGAAGCAGTTACTATCCTGAGAGGTTGTACATTAAGCCTTCAAAATCATCCATTTGATATTCATTTAATACCCATAATCCTGAGTAGTTTTGACGTCATTATTGGTATGGACTGGTTGGCAAGATATCATGCAACCATTGTGTGTGACAAAAAGTTAGTCCGTATACCATGGGGAAATACAGATCTAATTATCCGAGGAGACAGAAAGTCGGATAGAGCTGACACTAGACTGAGTGTTATCTCATGTACCGAAGCCCAGAAGAATCTACTAAAAGGATGTCCTATCTTTTTAGCACATATTTCAAAGACAGACAAAGAGGAGGAACCCGAGAAGAAACAAATCAAGGACGTGCCAATTGTCCGTGATTATCCTGAAGTTTTCTCAGACGACTTACCGGGACTACCTCCGACTCGTCAAGTGTAATTTCAAATCGACTTGATACCGAGAGCTGCACCTGTAGCTAAAGCACCTTACCGCTTAGCACCAACCGAGATGAAAGAACTCGCGGAACAACTCCAAGAATTGTAAGACAAAGGTTTAATCAGACCCAGATCCTCACCCTGGGGATCTCCAGTGCTGTTTGTCAAAAAGAAAGACGGTTCTTTCCGAATGTGTATCGATTACAAAGAAATGAATAAGTTAACTGTGAAAAACCACTACCCACTACCACGAATCAACGAACTATTTGATCAGCTACAAGGATCAAGTGTGTACTCTAAGATCGACTTACGATCCGGATACCATCAGTTGAAAGTCAGAGAATAAGACATACCGAAAACAGCTTTCAGAACGCGTTACGGTCATTATGAATTCCAGATCATGCCATTTTACAGACCAACGCACCAGCCATATTCATGGACCTCATGAATCGAGTGTGCACACCCTATATGGATAAGTTCGTGATCGTGTTTATCGACGACATACTCATTTATTCCAAGAATGAACAAGAACACGGAGAACATCTTGCTCAAGTACTGAAATTGCTTAAGGAAGAAAAGTTATACGCCAAATTCTCCAAGTGTGATTTTTGCATCCCTAAAGTGCATTTTCTCGGTCATGTGATCGATAACAAAGGAATTCAAGTGGACCCCACAAAAGTCAAATCCGTGAAGGATTGGGCATCACCCACTTCACCAAAGGAAATTCGCCAATTCTTAGGTCTTGCCGGTTACTACTAGAGATTTATAGAAGGATTTTCTAAGATACCTAAATCCATGACGAAGCTCACGCAGAAAGGAATAAATTTTGAGTGGGGAGGAAAATAAGAAGCTGCATTCCAAACCATCAAGCAGAAACTGTGTAGTGTACCTATTTTAGCCCTACCAGAAGGTAACGAAGACTTCGTTTTCTACTATGATGCCTCACACAAAGGCTTGGGAGTTGTATTAATGCAGAGACAGAAAGTGATTGCTTATGCTTCAAGACAACTGAAGAAGCACGAGCATAATCACTCTACTCATGATCTAGATCTTGGATCTGTAGTTTTTGCCTTGAAAATTTGGAGACACTACCTATATGGAACAAAGTGCACAGTGCATACTGACCACAAAAGTTTGCAACATATCCTAGACTAGAAGGAGCTGAACATGAGGCAACGTCGTTGCATAGATTTTCTCAGTGACTACGACTGCAACATCAAATACCACCCGGGTAAAGCCAACATAGTTGGAGATGCACTAAGACGAAAGGGAACTGATCCTCCCATGAGAGTTCGAGCCCTAGTTATGACTATTAGCTTGGACCTACCCAAGCAGATATTAGAGGCTCAACTCAAAGCACAGAAGCCTGAAAACATCGGAAAGGAAGACATAGGAGGAATGCTTAGGACTGACCTAAGAAAGGAAAAGTTAGAAGTTAGAGTCGACAAAACGTTATGTTTGCACGAAAGAAGTTGGTTATCATGTTATGGAGATTTGAGAAACGTGATCATGCACGAATCTCATAAGTCCAAGTACTCCATACATCCCGGATCCGAAAAGATGTACCAGGACGTGAAGAAATTATATTGGTGGCCAAACATGAAAGCAGATATTGCCACATACGTGAAGAAATGTATGACTTGTGCCAGAATGAAAACAGAACATCAGAGACCATCGGGTTTGTTAGTCTAACCCGAAATACCAAAATGGAAATGGGACAACATCACCATGGACTTCATCACCAAACTTCCTACTTCATCTCACGGTTATGATACAATTTGGGTAATTGTTGACCGACTCACAAAATCAGCTCATTTCCTACCCATCAGAGAGAATGACTCTCTGAACAAGTTAGCCAAGTTGTATCTAAAGGAAGTTGTGACTAGACATGGGATACCAATCTCAATCATCTGTGATCGAGATGGTAGATTTATGTCAAACTGTTGGAAAGCTTTTCACCGAGCTTTAGGAACAAATTTGGACATGAGTACTGCATTTTATCCGTAGACTGACAATCAAAGTGAACGAACAATCCAAACAAAAGAAGACATGCTGAGGGCATGCGTGATCGACTTTGAAAAAGGATGGGTCGAACATATACCATTAGTTGAATTCTCCTACAACAACAACTACCATGCCAGCATTATAGCAGCACCATTGAGGCCCTCTATGGCCGCAAGTGTAGATCACCCGTGTGCTGGGCAGAGGTGGGGGAATTTTAACTGACTGGACCAGAACTGATCCAAGAGACTACTGAGAAGATAACTCTCATCAAACAATGAATTCAAGTTGCCCATGATAGACAGAAGAGCTATGCAGACAAGAAACGGAAACCTATGGAATTTGCAGTAGGTGACCGTGTTATGCTAAAAGTATCACCTTGGAAGGGCGTTGTACGATTTGGGAACGTGGGAAGTTAAATCCATGTTACGTAGGATCTTTCAAAGTGACTGTCAGAATCGGTGAAGTCGCTTATCGTTTAGAGTTGCCCCAACAATTGAGTCGGGTACACTCTACATTTCATGTCTCAAACCTGAAGAAATGCTACGCGGATGAACCGTTAGCCATGCCATTGGAGGGAGTCCACTTTGATGACAAACTCCAATTTATTGAAGAACTAGTGGAAGTCATGGAGAGGGTAGTCAAGAAACTAAAGCGAAGCCAAATCCCGTTAGTTAAGATACGATGGAACTCTAGGAAAGGTCCTGAGTTCACTTGGGAACGTGAAGACTCGTTTAGAGCTAAGTACCCACACCCGTTCACCTAAGCAGTAACGTCATGCTTTGAGGAAAAAGCTAAAATAACGGGTTAATGCTGTAAAACCTGTAAATTTCAGGTTTTGACTATGTCATCATTGTACACGTCACCTCATGATATCTATATATATTACCACCTCTACATGAAATCTTTTGAGCAATCATATGCATCATACATGAGCATACATCATTTCAATCATCAGAACAGGAAAACATTGGATCACATAGCATTATATTATAATTATGAGTATTTAATCATAAAGACACGGCCACATTTGTATGAGTACATTATATGAGCATACGGGACATTATACAATCAACTCTTTTGGGACTTTTAAGTCACCTGATCATAAGCATTCATGATATTGGTTTATAAAAATCCAAACTCATGATCACAATTGATAACATTTACGTAAGAACTATTTTAAGCTTTGAAATATATATTTATATATTTTCCTCACCTTACGAATGACACTACGATACGATATCAACTGTTTTATTATTAAACATTACATATAACCATTCTAAGCTATTTAAACTAAGTTGTTTTGCTTTTTACAAAGTAAATTATACTCTCATTTAATTATGACCATACTTTCACCAAGGACCCCAAACTTAACCAAAATCAACCTAGATTTAAACCTACTCACACAATACTATACCTACACACCTAGTAACTATACTTAGACCCTAAATTTAAACATAAAAATAACTTAGACTCACTTACTAACCAAATATATACAACATACATAACATTACATACCTAAAACCATTACCAAATATACATTTGACTTTCTTGACTTCGTACAACACACTACATTAAACCATACACTATTTGAGCACTCTCCTTTCCTTTGAATAAGCCAAAACCGCCGGCTATTGACCAAAACCAAGACCGCATGTATATTTTTAGCATTAAAGGAATGTACTAACATTGTTAAGGCTTAGTTATGCAAGTATTTGAAAATCAAGACACCTAGCACACTCTCTTTTACCTTAGACGTGTGAGAGAAGCTCAACACACATCCATTTGTGTCACACCCCACCATGGCGGAATATGGGGTGCGACGTATGGATATCATCACAACATGACGTGTCTATAGAGATAACTAAATGAAATAAAAAAATGTCATAAAATGGTGACACAAATGTCATGACAATATCTCAACAAAGCAGGAGTCTAGGCAAGTAGGTTACAGTCCTACCTCTTACCCAAGACAAACGATACATAAACAAGCAAACATATAGGTGTCAACAGTATCACTTATAAAACAAACAAAAGAAACTAAGAAGGAACGGGGATCTCCTTCTATATGCAATCCTAATGCCTCCAAAACTAGCCACTTCTACTCTCAAGCTTAACCATATTCTCACCTGAAAGGGACACTAAAACACGTCAAGATAAAGTTGATGAGAGACTCCAACGCCAAAATCAAACCATAAGCTGTGAACAACAACCACTAACACATGAACATATGGACAATGTGATACAAACATGCATTAACAACTAATAATCAAGATTTAACAAACCAAACCAAATCCAAGGCTCCTAGCCTTACCAAACACCATGGTACCATAGGCGCCCATACACCTATGTATCAATCCCAAGGCCCCGCCTTGTCATTATCCATTGGTCCCAAAGATACTCACACATCTATGTACCTCCCCAAGACCCCGCCTTGTCAACATCCCCTTGGTACCAAGTCAAAACATAAAACAATAATGAATCAGCTAGCAGTTAATCACATAAGTATGCACAAGTCCATCACAAAATACAAAACATTCCCAGCATAATTCATAAAAACAAGACAGTGTCTCTTCCATCTCATCTGGAAGTCAAAATCATTAGTACACATGGGACTATGAAACGCACCTGATTGAGCTTCTCCCAATAATTCGTGCACTAGCAAAAAGCAAACAACCAAAAACACAAAATCAATACATGAACCAATCTCTAAAAATGGCTCATCAACCTATGATGGACATATAGCCTTCTCCCATATATGTTCCTCATTAATATGCTCTAAACACCCCATTACCCTTCCCTAACAAGTCCTTAACTTGATTAAGTTTGATACCTAACCCGTTCATATTTTACTCAAAACAGTCCTAACTTTTAGGTCTCCAAACTATAAGCCAAACGCCCACCTAACCATACCCATGACCTCTGTAAAAGAAACCCTATACCCTTACATATTTTAGCTAACACCTCCCATTTGCCCCAACCTTAAAGCTACTGTTAAGGCCCCGATATATATATATATATATATATATATATATATATATATATATATATATATATATATATATATATATATATATATATATATATATATATATATATATATATATATATATATATATATATATATATATATATATATATATATATATATATATATATATATATATATATATATATATATATATATATATATATAGAGAGAGATATATATATATATATATACTTTTGTCTATCCAGATTTTACTGATTTTGAACATATAAAAAGTTTGTTATGAGTAGGGGGTCTTACCCTAACCCACAATCTTAGCCCCAATGCAGATACTTCCTATAATATATAAACCAACTCCCATGTTCGTTTGAAAGTCCCAATGCAACCCTAAGTACCCCAAGCAACCCAAAACTTAAAAAGAAAACAGGCTGATTTCAAAACTGTTTTGACCTCCGACTGTTGTAACCTGTTTTTGACCCACTTCCCGACCTCCAATTTAGTTCTCGTTTCTTGCATTTGAAAGCCACTTCAATTACCTTTCCAGGGATACTTGTATCGCAAAATAAGAGTTTGTAGAACTCCCTATATGATCAAAACAACTGACCCTAAATTCTGCCCAGTTTTTTAAAAACGGGTTTAATTAAATTAACCTAGTTAATTACCCATAATTCCACTAATTACAAGCCCTAATTCACCTAATCATTATAATATCATTAATATACAGATTTTAATCTAAACCCCAACCTAAATCCATCATAAGATGATTGTAAAAACATTAAAAATAATTAAATTAAAAAGGGTTATTGAAGGTTTTAACTTAGATTTAATGGAAACCAAGATTTTTATGAAGAACCCTAATTTTGTTTATATGGCCGTCGGTTTAAAGATTCCAGGAGAAAGAAATTATGTTTTTGATTTATTAGAAAACTTTATATAGTGTGTACATAAAATCCTAGCCCAAGTATAAGCCCACTTTCCTTTTTTTCTCCCCTCCCTTTGATTCGTCAACCAAACCGACCCACACCCCTTTTTTTATTTTTTTTTCTTTTATTTTATTAATACTACTTTACTAATATTTCCTTAAATTTACTTAATTTATTTCAGCCCCTAAAGTTTCTAAAATCTCAAAACCGTAAAACTAGTCAGTTTTACGCGTATACCGTAAAAGACACTAAAATATACAATTTTATAAAAACTATTGGAATTCGAAATTAACTTTATATTTAAGTCCTAAATGACTTAAAACCATCCCGAAAAATACTCACATGACTAAAAACCTTACCCGAAACCTCTAAATGCTAAACCCCAAATCATAAAAAATACAATTTACTATAATACTTATACGTATACGTAAACACCAAAATTAACACCATTTCATTTCATAGTCACTAATTGTGAGCTCATGAACATGAAATAACCGTTCCTCGATTTACTTATGAGTACTCTATACCCATCATTCGATATCCCCACCAACCTCGTTCACGCAAAATAACATGTAAACACACTAAACAAATAGTCACACATAAATTAACCTAAAAATAGGACCACGTGACGAACCTCAAAACCACGGTTGTCACATCACTCCCTCCTAATAGAAATCTCGTCCCGAGATTTAATCTTTAGGATCTTCATACCATTAGCAAACAACTGAGGATACTTGTTCTAAATGAACTCCTCTCATTTCCACGTGAACTTTAGTTCAAGTCTCAAATTACCACATATACTAACCAACAATATTGAAATTCATTGTCAAACTCTTGACCTCACAGTCAATAAATCTCACAAATGACTCTTTGATAACATAAACCCTTATTAACATAAATCCTGAATAACCGTACATGCAAATATGCATTCTCAAACAACATTTACCAATCTTAGTACACGAAATATAACATGTATACCACTCATTTCCCCCCAGGTAATTCTATGCTCATAATCTAGTGGTCCGATCTTTCCAAAGATCCTAAATGAACCTACAAAACTCTACACCAACTCTTCCATTTTACCAAAACATACCACCCGTTACTATGGGTGAAACTTCCTACATAACTTTGTCATTAAACTCTAGTGGTTTCCTCCTTTTCAACATAGTATCTCTTGTTGCTCTCATCCTTTCCACAAACACCATTACCACATTAGTAGCCTCTTTTACCAATTCTAGTCCACAATGGGGACAACTCACCCTATCCTTTCATATAGTGCCTGAACTGGCATTTATCGACTTCTAGTATGATAACTATCATTATATGAAAACTCACCCATCGCTAAAGAGTTTCCTAACTCCCTCTAAATCAATCACTCATGCCCTCAGTGTAACTCCTAAGGTTGTATAAATATCTCACTTGCCCATCCTTTTCCAGTTAGCTAGATATACTCATATCCAATCATGTTCATCAACTCCCTTTAGTCCGTACCCCAAACTACTTAAAAATTCCAATTTCCTTACAAGTGACCTATGACGGTCTTTCACATATCTATTAGTTCTTCCAATCCAAATCAACTTATGATCTATACACATCATCAAAAGGATGGTTATCTCAATTAGTCTATCAACTGCCATCCAAACCCATGCTACAACTACTTCCATTAAATTTTGATAGCTCACTAGTAGCACCTATACACTTCTTTCTCACTTTTCTTCATGATTTTTTTTATACTCAACACTTCCTTTATACCTACACAATGTCCTACCTTCAAGGTCATATTGCTCCTCATCTTGTCTCAGTTAGACCAAGCCCTTCGTCCCTATGGCACATCACACCTATAACTCCTCATCCATTTGATTATCGATACTAAGCCTCCCAAAAAAATCAGTATAGGTCAGTGCCATTTCCTTTTCCACACTACGACAGTATTAGCCTGCGTTGTGCTTTATTCTACTCACTAAGCTCTACAAGAGTTTTACCTTCGGTTCCTATCTCGACCTATTTTATTCATGCTTCGCTTCTATACACACTTCCTTCTTCTTCCTCAACTCCTACCATACATCACGATGTGATGCTTCCCATCGTTTCTTCCCTTGCCATAATCCTTCATAAGGCATTCCATACATATTAGGCTAACTTTTATGCAAAACCCTCTATTCCATCACATCCGTACGCAATCCTTCCAACTTCTCAACTACGTGACTTCTCATTCCTCTTGAAATATGAGATGAATTAGTTAGTCTATCGACTTTCACCCAACTCTCGTCGTACTTATTCCTCTACCCCATTATGTATCCCTTTCACCAATTTCGTCCTTACATCACCCTTTCTAAGCTACTCCTATCTATGTAGGAAGTATAGTCTATGTCCCTTTTCTCCTTATGATTATCCAAGCCACGCAACATACATATTGACGCGTTCTCTGCTTTACACAACTCAACTCGTGCAACCTACATCCTTCATCTAAACCACCCTAATACGTCATCCATATAGTTCAAGTTCGTCTTAGCTTCACTTCATTCTTCTTATTCCATGTCTCATCAACCATGCTTGCCTTTCCCAGATGGTACTTGGCCTTGCAACTTTTCTTTCATCACTTAACTCCACCCATCACCTTTTCCAAATGTTCAATCAAGATGATTAAATATGTGTTGGAGACGTTCATGATCTGTATAGATCATTCTCTACGTCTCGTATCCCAAATGCCTCTAGCATTCTAGGCAGATATAACAATCCAGCTCCACTAACTAAGTCTATCTAGTCATCTATACGCCAAAATTTTCCAAGTAGCTTCACTTGTTTTTTTTTTCTCACAACCAGTTCTCTTACTCCCTCCTAATAGGGACAAACTAGAGTTTATGTGATTTCATGCAGATCACACTCTCGTCTTATACCCACATTAGTTTCTAGTTTTCTACTAAGCCATATTTTGAATTCTTATTCAAATCTCATACTTCTACTTTGATCTTGCACCCAACATGAGGTATTTTCAATCATCATCTTCTAGGAATACTTAGTTCTCTCCTTCCATTGTTCTACCTTATTCCTACACTATCCTGTCCAACAAAAATTCCATACTTCATTCATAAAATCTATGGAAATCACTAGTGCATTGGATAATGCGGCTGTCTCTTCCAAAGATCTTTCATAACACCTTCACAAAACCGACTCTCTAATCACTTCTCCACGAAACTTATTCAACTCAGCTTCACTCTGATACTCGATCTACTCTTCTTCGTCACGAACCATACGTAAATTTCCCATCATAGTGCTTGTCACCTTTCCAGTCCTCGCAACTTTTGTGACTCCTTCGAAATCTCTCGCATCCTTCTTGCAGCCGACACGTAGTCCTTGCAGCTCCTTGCTTCGCGATGTAGCTCTTTACGCACTCCTTCTCGTCTCCATGATGTTACTTAGGAACTTCACACTACCAGTAGCTTCTAACTTCAACTCATCTACCACAATATTTCTAAAAGTACTTCAACCCCTCAATGGCTCACTCTTCCTTACTTGTTGTACTTCACCGTTAATCAACCTCCTACCAATCATTCTTTCACATTCCTGTTTTCCTCCACGTGTCTACTACTACCTTGCCTCCATAACTATACCAATCCCTTGCATGTTATTTACCCAACCTTTCCATTAGTATAAACTTTCTACTCTACCCTCACATCCGCTAGTACTTTCATCAATCTTCTAATGGTACCTCAACCAACTTCTCATAGCATGACTTCTCGTTTCCACTACCAGTCAACTAACTTACTCTCTTATTCCCGTAACCAATCTAAGTTTCCAAACTCTACAAATCTTAATCATTCCTTCAACACAACCTTTAAACCACAACACATTTCTCCATTCTAATATCTAACCATAAGTAATACTACCGAACTATGTCCTCTTATCCTAACGTTTCCACAACCGCATAACTAAATCAGCCATGACGTGTAACAAAAGAATTCCAAACAATCGTGTCCCAATAAAATAAAGGGTAAAACGAACCCTAGCCAAAACAACTGAAAACAAAACAATGTAATCCGAAAGATCAATGGAGTGTGCCAACAATGAAAAGTTTAGATTCTTCACGATTAGTATTACCAAATCTCTATACCTTAAAAAAAATTTAAACTTTCGTCCCAATTAGTTACTTCTCATAAGAACCAAACTCCAATACTACTAAAATCAATCATACTCATTTTTAACCAATAACTCATCCTTTATCTTCATCATTCTATCAAGATATCAACTTGTTAGTATACTAGAATCTTATTCTAACCATTATCTTGTTTACCCATATCAAACTTATTTCACTTGTTATTATGAAACCAATACATGTTTATAAAATACACTGATTTTTTCCATTTAGGTTGGTTATAACTAAACTACTACACGTTCACAAGGTGTGGTGTTATTATTATCATAACTATAATAAAATCTCCTTTTTTTTTACTCTTTCCGTCTTAGTTAAATTATTCTAAAATTTTAACTCCACTTAAGAAAATTATTGTAAAATTTCTTTACCCCTTTAAAATATATTATCAAATTTTACACAGAAGAATAATCCAATTATTTTCAAGGCAACTTTTTTATAACTTACTACTACAACTAAAAAAAATGTAAGTTACGATAACATACCATACACTTACAAATTATTTTCAAAACCGTTTCCTATAATTAGCCAGACTTATTTGCAAGAAAATTTAGTAGTTTGCATTAATAAAAATACATACCCGAATGTAGACACACATCCAAAAGACTCAAAACGTCGTTGGAACTCCATCAAACTCCAGCACCATAAAACACGAACAAACACAAGGTACGTTCAAGTTATAATAACTAGTGAACGACCATATACCATAACTTAACACATATTACTATATATACATCCGCATATATATACCTATTAAATCACCCAAAGCATACTCGTTACCATACATGTCAGATCAACCAATCGCGTCATACACTCGTTTTTTTTACGAGTAACCACCATCTTACCATAAGGTATAAAACCCATCACTAAAACCAGTCCATATCGTGTGACCCCATAATCACACAACATGACTATAACCCAAAACAATAACACACTCAAAAATATCCATATCGTAGGCAACCGTTACATAAACCCATATACTATATATATACCAATAACCCACATCTCATCATATACAAGCCTGTACTAACCCTCTTTCAGACAATCATACTTAGGAACCCATTGAAGTTGTGGTACTTGTATAACTATGTTGGCCATCATACTTAAACAATTACCCTTTCCCCAATGCACTCCCTCCTATGATGACACTTATAAGAATCAATACAACATATAACACATAAATCCATTAACTCACCTAAGCACATAACCACATAAACAATAAGGTTAAAACTCCAACTAATAAAATTACATAGTCAAACTCTTGGAATACAAAAATCTATAGTCTAGCTAAAACAGCATAGACAAAATCCAAAACGAAAACATAATCAATTATAAGTCATGTCGTCCATCAGAATGGAAACACCTTAAAATCCTTCCTACCCATGTACTCCTAGTAACTCGAACCACCACACGATTCATAGGGAACATGACTTAAACATCAAAAGAAAAATAACATACCTCAGGTACATAAAATAACTCAACAAAAGATAGAAACTACCTTGTACCAAATTATGTACTATAATGTACAATTTAAGCAAAATACAACAATGACTAGCGTGGACGATTATGGTTCAACCCGCACTAGTCACAACCCGATAAGAAAATAACATGTGGCTAAGTATGAACCATAGTAGTTCAAACTTAACAAACATCACAAAATAACATCCAAACACATCAATTATTATAAAATGCACACATACTCCTATGACGCCTATATGCAGGGACCCTTAAGCTATAGACTAGGCTACACGACTAGGCAACCTAATTCTCTATAACCTTTGGCTCTGATACCATTCTCTCACACCCCACCATGGCGGAATAGGGGGCGCGACGTATGGATATAAATCACAACATGGCGTGTCTATAGAGATAACTAAATGAAATAAGAAATGTCATAAAATGGTGACACAAATGTCATGACAATATCTTAACAAAGCAAGAGTCTAGGCAAGTAGGTAACACTGCTACCTCTTACCCAAGACAAACGATATATAAACAAGCAAACATATAGGTGTCAACAATATCACTTATGAAACAAACAAAAGAAACTAAGAAGGAATGGGGATCTCCTTCTATATGCAATCCTAATGCCTCCAAAACTAGCCACTTCTACTCTCAAGCTTAACCACATTCTCACCTGAAAGAGACACTAAAACACGTCAACATAAAGTTGGTGAGAGTCATAGGTTTAGAATCCAACGCCAAAATCAAACCATATGGTGTGAACAACAACCACTAACACATGAACATATGGACAATGTGATACAAACATGCATTAATAACTAATATTCAAGATTTAACAAACCAAACCAAATCCAAGGCTCCCAGTCTTACCAAACACCATGGTACCATAGGCGCCCATACACCTATGTACCAATCCCAAGGCCCCGCATTGTCATTATCCATTGGTCCCATAGATGCTCACACATATATGTACCTCCCAAGGCCCCGCATTGTCAACATCCCCTTGGTACCAAGTCAAAACTTAAAACAATCATGAATCAACTAGTAGTTAATCACATAAGTATGCACAAGTCCATCACCAAACACAAAACATTCACAGTATAATTCATAAAAACAAGACAGTGTCTCTTCCATCCCATCTGGAAGTCAAAATCATTAGTAGACATGGGACTATGAAACTCACCTGATTGAGCTTCTCCCAATAATCTGTGCACTAGCAAAAAGCTAACAACCAAAAACACAAAATCAATACATGAACCAATCTCTAAAAATGGCTCATCAACCTATGATGGAAATCTATCCTTCTCCCATATATGTTCCTCATTAATATGCTCTAAACATCCCATTACCCTTCCCTAACAGGTCCTTAACTTGATTAAGTTTGATACCTAACCCGTTCATATTTTACACAAAACAATCCCAACTTTTAGGTCTCCAAACTATAAGCCAAAAGCCCACCTAACCATACCCATGACCACAGTAAAGGAAACCCTACTCCCTTACATATGTTAGCTAACACCTCCCATTTGCCCCAACCTTAAAGATACTTTTAAGGCCCGATATATATATATATATATATATATATATATATATATATATATACTTTTGTCTATCCAGATTTTACTGATTTTGAACATACAAAAAGTTTGTTATGAGTAGGGGTCTTACCCTAACCCACAATCTTAGCCCCAATGCATATACTTCCTATAATATATAAACCAACTTCCATGTTCGTTTGAAAGTCCCAATGCAACCCTAAGTACCCCAAACAACCCAAAACTTAAAAAGAAAACAGGCTGATTTCAAAACTGTTTTGACCTCCGATTGTTGTAACCTGTTTTTGACCCACTTCCCGACCTCCAATTTAGTTCTCGTTTCTTGAATTTGAAATCCACTTCAATTACATTTCCAGAGATACTTGGATTGCAAAATAAGAGTTTTTAGAACTCCCTATATGATCAAAACAATTGACCCTAAGTTCTACCCAGTTTTTTAAAAACGGATAAATTAAATTAACCTAATTAATTACCCATAATTTAACTAATTACAAGCCCTAATTCACCTAATCATTATAATATCAGTAATATAAAGATTTTAATATAAATCCTAACCTAAATCCATCATAAGATGATTATAAAAACATTAAAAACAATTAAATTAAAAAGGGTTATTGAAGGTTTAACCTTAGATTTAATGGAAACCAAGATTTTTATGAAGAACCCTAATTTTGTTTATATGGCCGTCGGTTTCAAGCTTCCAGGAGAAAGAAATTATGTTTTTGATTTATTAGAAAACCTTATATAGTGTGTACATAAAATCATAGTCCAAGTATAAGCTCACTTTCCTTTTTTTCTCCCCCTCCCTTTGATTCGTCTACCAAACCGACCCACACCCCTTTTTTTATTTTATTTTCTTTTTTTTATTTATACTACTTTACTAATAATTCCTTAAATTTACTTAATTTATTTCAGCTCCTAATGTTTCTAAAATCTCAAAACCGTAAAACTAGTCAGTTTTACGCGTATACCGTAAAAGACACTAAAATATACAATTTTATAAAAACTCTTGGAATTTGAAATAAAATTTATATATAAGTCCTAAATGACTTAAAACCTTCCCGAAAAAATACTCACATGACTAAACACCTTACCCGAGACCTCTAAATGCTAAACCCCAAATCCTAAAAAAATACAATTTACTATAATACTTATACATATACGTAAACACCAAAATTAACACCATTTCATTTCATAGTCACTAATTGTGAGCTCATGAACATGAAATAACCGTTCCTCGATTTACTTATGAGTACTCTATACCCATCATTCGATATCCCCACCAACCTCGTTCACGCAAAATAGTATGTAAACACACTAAACAAATAGTCACACATAAATTAACCTAAAAATAGGACCAAGTGACGAACCTCAAATCCACGGTTGTCACAATTTGCCTTGTACAACTTTACCTTAATTACAAATACTATGCAAACACATTATGTCCCCTAGGCATGCATATATGCGACGACTTGAAGGCATGAGGGTTCAAGTGTACAATTGTTGCTCATTAAAACCTTGTACTTACCTAGTACACACCAAATCAATCATATCTAGCCATACTCTCCCTCCTGTCATGGCAATCACCTAAGCCACACATACATTCTCCCATTTGATATTTAGCTAAGCAAGTGAACTTCACATACCACTTACACTTCCACCATTCGGATATCCCCTCAACAAAACACTTAGACGAGATCAAGCATTTACTTCTACATATTCTTGGTCTTCACAAAGCATTTAGTGCATGTTATAGAAGATACTTAGCATTCAAGACGAACCAAGATCTCTTTTGGTCACGTATAAGAAGAGCCCAACGCCTAGAAGTCCTAATCCATAGTCATTACAACGTTTTCTTGAAACAAGTAAGTGTGACACCTCCCTAACCTTTTCCTTACTCATTATACTTTTCATGCATGTAATAGCTATGGATATGAAACTAGGAGTACATGCATACGTATAATACTCTTAGACAAGTCATTAACAAGATATAAGCCCACGACTTATATGATGTTCATGGACAATCATGCTTCAAAACACTAGGGATTAGTAAGAACATTTTTGGGAATCTAAGTTTGTTAGATTCCCTATATCATAGATTTAAATACAAATCAAGCTGTTAGATAGTATCTTGCATGTTCCAAGGAGGCAGGCAAGTATTGCAAGACTCACAGAGATCTAAGTCTCTGTGAGCAACTTCAAAGGAGTCCATGTCAGAGACATTGTCAAGGAAGTCGAAGATTACTTGAAGACATACTCATTGGCTGTGATGGATAACAACCAAGATGTATCAGGGACTCTGAGGAGTTGAGGGTTAACAGGAGTGGCAATACCCTGTTAACACTCATCAAACTTTGGACATACCTTAGTGTGTACGAGACTACGAAGAAAAGGAAACTGTGTCAGCTCTATTTCCCTAAAGCATTGTGGCAGACTACCAAGAATAGAAGAGCATCTTGTGACAGAGGTCTAACAAGTGTCTGTCTAGTGTAGTCACCATCAACTAGTACTTAGGTCAACCTTGTACCACTATAAATAGGATATGTAGCCTAGCATTAAAGTTTAACACTTTGATAGAATTCACACATTAATGCTTAGAACTTATAGAACCAAACAGCTGCGACTGTGTTCATAAGTTAGGGTTTAGTTTGTTCAAAGTGTACACAACACATTGTCATCAAACGGTGTTATCCATAATACTTGTAATTCTTATACAATAATAAGTATTACGTTTGAAAAGTAATTACGTTTGTTGATTAGTTAAGTTCATTGTTTCTAGCATAGTTTAGGGACTTTCAATTGGTATCAGAGCGGTGTTTGATATTAAAACCTTCAGAAACATCGTTCTAAGTTTTATAATCAAGATCCACCATGCCGGAAACAACCAATGCACCACCTTCTTCTTCTGGGAACAACAACAATGCACCACCAACTTCACCAAGACTCACTCTTCCACCTCCAAATGAAGATGATCTACCTCAACTTCTTGACTCAAGAGGCGGATCTCATGTCACCAATGTACTAGTCTTCGATGAAGAAGATTTTGCTAGTTGGAAGAGTCAATTCCTCGTGTATCTCGACGGACTTGAACCATTTATTCTATAAATTCTAGACAATGGTTCTTATGTTCCCATGGCGCTCACCTCTATTGATTAGAACCCTCTTCCCAAACCTCTCAAAAAGTGGACTCTAGGTGATAGGAAATTGGCAAACCAAGACAAACGTCTCAATAGCATCATCATATCCTGTCTTCCCAAACACATCATGAAGTCGGTCATTCAGTGTCCCACAACCAAACAAATGTGGACAGACCTTATCCTTGGTCATGAAGGACCCTCTGAAACCAGAGAAACCAAGATTCATGTACTCAGACTTCAGTTCAATGCTTTCAAGGCACTTGAAGATGAAAAGGTTCAACAAACATATACAAGGCTGGAGATTCTTCTAAATGACCTTGCCATGAATGACGTCACCATTGGTCAAGCTGAAATAAATGCCACATTCGTCAACAGCCTTCCAAGAAAATGGCTGAGTATGAATCAGACTTAGAGAGCCAATAACTCAATCAAGAATGACATCGTAGCTCAGCTTTATGGAAAGTACAATTATGAAGAAGGGCTGATTGATACTATATACAAATCAGAGACTGAAAGATTTGTAGTTCAGGGACAACTTCCAAAGCTTTGATTTCTACCCCACACCCTCATGACAGCGACTCTAATGTTGAAAACGACATACGCAGCAGCCAAGAGTTCTTGACAGACCTTAATGCTGAATTTCACGAAAGAGCCTTGCAAGCTAATCAAAGGCGATTCTACAAAAGATCAGGGAGAGTAGGATCAGCTAGCAAACAAACTGACAAATCAAAAGAAACTTGTTTTGCCTGTGGAAAACATGGAAACTTTCAAAAAGACTGTACTTCCACAAAGACATCCTCACCTTCTTATCCATCATCTTCCAACAAACCTTACAAGTTCAAATCACAACACAACAACTCATCTCACCAATTCAACTCCTCAGACAATGAGAAGAAGGATTACAAGAACAAGTATAAGGCACTTAAAGCTGAGTTAGACCAGATGAATTTGAAGCTTGAAGCTTTGTCTAAGAAGAAAGGGGGTGATAAAAAGACAGAGAAAGGGTTGGTAGCTGAAGCTTATGATTGGAATGATGAGCCGCACCCTATTTTGATAAATGGAATGTCACGCGTAATTATGGCATGTCATCAAAGCATGCAAGGTAATATGTAGTAAAACATACATGACCATAGGGTAAACTGGAATCAAACATCGGTCCCCTAAACATAAGCCCAAAACATAATAAAGCAAAAGAAATGAATGAAAGACTAAACAAGCATAAGTATATAAAGGAAAAAGGAGAAGCAGTCTATGGCAGCTTCCATCCTATGCATGTCCTCCAAATGCTCGAGTCGGTCCTTGGGTACCTGCCGTTTTGGGACATGGAAAGGAAAGTAACGGCTGAGCATAACGCTCAGTGCACGGATATACAAGTAAAGCTTAAATAATATAAGCATATAAGCATGAAACAGCGGAAGAAACTAAGTTCTGAATAACCCGGTTAAGTCTTAGTAAAACTGGTTTTTATAGTTTGAAAAGCTTTATGTATATCTTGGGAAAACTGTTTAACATATTTTACCGTTAGCCAATATAGGTCATGAAAATCAACGTTGCATGAATACTTGGAGGGGTGACCTCGTCATGCAAATTAGAGGGGCTGCCTCTAATTTAATATACTGGTTTTGGGTAGGTGGGATCAACTTCTTGTTAAGGATGCAAGGCACACACCACATTCACACTGAATAATCTGCTGAAAACATGTAACTAGGATGCACCCATACGCCCCACATGATAAATATAATATGGCCAAAAGCTGAAGGGACGCCACGAGCAATCACTCTGCCGTGGGGAAGTCATAACACTAGTAACTCTAGTGTTATGGTTATGGTACCTCCATAACTAGGTGAAACTGGTCATGCATGTATATGGCTTTAGGTATTCTAATTAAACATAAGCAATCAAACATACAAACTTATACTATAGGAAAACAGTTGGCTGCATACGGGGAATCCTAATAAGGAAAGAATGTCCATACTGAAAGGACGGAAATCCGTACCTTATGTCTAGTAAACAAAGAAGACGAACGGAAGAGAGTCCTACTTCGGTATCACTAATGCTACATAAATACATACGTGTATATGTATCTGATGTCTACATAGTAACTGGTTTTATGTCATGTCTTAGCTTATTTTATACGTTCATGTCATGTTTTACTGTTTAAGCTTTATATTGTATTTATCTTATATTCTGTCTATTCTGATTAAGTATTAATTATATTTCATGTATTATTATACTTGTTGTGTAATAATAAGTAACTTTCTAAAAATTGCAGGTTTCCTAAAGTAGAAAGTTTCCAAAAATAGAAAGTTACCAAAAATAGAAAGTTTCCAAAAATAGAATTACTGCTTAAAATAGATAAGTTTCTAAAAATAGAAAGTTTCCATAAATAGATTAGCTGTCTTATTTAAATAAGTTCCTAAAAATAGAAAGTTTCCATAAATAGATATAAGCTGGTTAAATAAGCTAATTATATAAGCTTAAGTGTTTTCTGATTATTATTCTAAGTCACGTAGTTATAGAGTATAGTTTATTAATTATTACATGTAAATTAAATAAACTATAGGTAAAAAGTATTTAATTAAATATATCATGCTTTTAATTACATAAAGGTAAAATACTTAGGTTAAAACATGTATTATTATTTATTAATAATATAACCTAAGTCATGTTAATTAATTAATTATAGTCATGTTCAATAACTAATTAATATTATCGTGTAAAAATAATTACATACTTAGGTTAAAATCCATGTATATTAATAATAATAATAACCTAGGTCATGTCTATATTAAATTAACTATGTACAAGTTTAATTAATCTAATTAAATCTGGTAATTATTTATCTTGCAAAAATAATTAACTTGTAAAATTAATTCATGAATCGAGCCCGTGTTTAAATATTACATGTCGTGAACCGTGTTTAAATTGTACTAAATATGAAACGGACCGGCTCCCTTGAACTGGACCG
Organism: Glebionis coronaria; assembly: GCA_025667525.1. Classification (NCBI taxonomy): domain Eukaryota; kingdom Viridiplantae; phylum Streptophyta; class Magnoliopsida; order Asterales; family Asteraceae; genus Glebionis; species Glebionis coronaria. The sequence continues at coordinate 246,959,045 of CM046879.1, read as the reverse complement.
AACCAAACAGCCCCCTATGTTGTCTTAAATCAAAAACCAAACGGACCCTTAACTGGCCATAAACCCAAAACCAAACACTCCCTTAACTGCCAGTTCCCCCTGACAGTTCTGGGTTTCCCCTGCTTGTTTAAAACTCCCACCGAGAGCATAAGCTCTCGGTTCCCACTGCTAGCCTAAAACCCACCACTGGCCGCAGCCAGTGGTTCCCCCTGCTAGGCCGTTGATGCCACTTTTAAGCCAAACGCACCCCTGTTGACAGTAGGGACTTGCGGCTGATGGAGAAAAAGGGTCATTGTGGCCATTTGGTTTGCAGCAGCTCGAAGGGAAAAACACCACCGAGAGTCATAGACTCTCGGCTTGGTGCAAGCCGAACCAAACACAATCAAACCCGCCCATTAAATAAGTTTTATTCGTAATTATTCTATGTTTTTAATCCGTGTAGCTCTTTAAGAACCCAAAACCTGTGGTAAAACTGACTTAACGAGAAAGAGGATGGTTACCGTTATGGGCTGGTGATAAGGGACGGACACACACGATCTTTCTTGAAGAAACAAAGCCGAAACCCCTTGGTTCTTGTTCTTCATTCGGCGACAGGGAGAGGTCACCAAAAAGTGACGGTTGTTTCTAGGTTTAGGGTTTTTACAATTTGTGTCTAAAAGTAAAAATAAAACTACACCCCACGTCTGTTTTCCTGTATAAGCCGAAACACACACTTGAGCTTAGAGCCCAAGTCCTTCCTCTTTACTACTTTGTCTAAAACATCCCAAAACAAACACTTGTACTTTTATTTATACCGCGTCTTGCTAAAAGGCGCGCTTAAACGAGTTTTGAATGTCGTGAATTTCCCTCATGGTTCTCTTTATACGTTTAACGTAACTATTACGTACATAATGACTTGTCGTGTTAAATTAAAAAATACGAAATAATAATAATCGTTTAAACGTTCGTGATTATGTGTTACGTAGTTTACGTGATTTAATTATTATTGGAATAATTATCGTGTGTTCAAACGTAATAAATAGTTATCGTGTTCTAACACGTACGTAATAGTCGTAATTCTTATACGTGAAATGTAAACATGTTATAAAAGGAAAGTTCTAATCATATACGTACGATCTTAAGGGTACTATTCATGGTAAAAGCATGTGGGTTTTACAACTCTTCCCCCCTAAAAAGAATAATTCGTCCCCGAATTATAGATAACGTAAACTGAAAGAGAAACATACCCAAATCAACTGAGAGGATATGTAAGATAAATGAACGTGCAGGTGACATGGTAGAAGGAACGTGGAACGTGACATGTCTTGAAAGGACATGGAACGTGACGTGACTGAAAGGACATATCTAATTGATAAGGAAAAAAACGGATAAGAAGTCTGGATGACCTTGTAAATTTCCAAGTGGCTTCCCTCTTGGAACGGTTCCTTCACAAGATCTTGACACAAATGATAAATCTTGGTCCTCCTGACCTTGACTGGGAATACGAAGAAATTCTTGGTTATCAGCGTAAGGTAGATCCCCTAAATTCGATCGAGGAAATAAGAGTTATCGTGCCAGGGTAATTGAAATGTGACGATACTAAATAATCTAACCTTATCGATAACTAACAACAATGCGCAAGACATATAGAAACATAGTACATGAAAAATTTTGAACGTGATTCGTGAAAAATTTTAAACGTGATACGTGGAGATATGGTTAGTGTAGTATGAGCAAACATATCGTGATCAAAGATACGTGTAACATATCGTGAACGCGATATGAGGAACGTGGAATGAACATGACATGTGAAACATATCGTGAACATGGAATATAACGGTGGTAACGCCAAACGATACAAGGTGAGACGTGGAACATGATGTGAAACGTCTATCTGAGGATAGAGAGTTATACTAAACTTAGATCTGGTCTCTCAAATTCTTGCAAAACTTCCCAGAATGAGAGAAAAAAAAATGAGCGTAAAATTACCATCATGAACGTGAATAGTGTCATGAACGTGAGCGTGAAAGCAAGTCGTGGAATTAGAATGAAGACGTGAAGTAAATAAGGAGCACAATTGCGAATCTTTGTCTGACCCGATAACAGAGTGTTGCCAAGTGATCGGATGAGCCTTGGTTGAAACATGTCCGATCAATCTGTTGGTTCTGAAATCCTTGCGGATGTAAGGATTCTGTAGACTTGATCAAACTGTTTGCAATAACCCAGATAACATCATGTTTCTTCTGAGTTTGCGTTAATCTGGTAACCAAAATCCATAGAGATCTTGTCCCATTTCAATTCACAATTTCAGATGATGATAACATCCCAGTCTGTTGGTGTCCTATCTTAGCCTGTTTGTATGACAGGTATGAAGATATGAACGTAACTGTATCTTGCTTCATCGAACTTGATACATAGGAGTTTGCGAAACTCCTTGTCTATGTATCTAAACTTCTCTTAGCGTAGGATTTTCTAGAACACCTAATGTAATGTAGGGTTAACTCCTTTACGCATAAGATGAGTCATGGTATGATTAACCATGCAAATCCATATGATCCAGCGTGTCACTGTAATCAACCAGAATTGATATTGGAAATTTATAGGGTGGAATTTCTCCTGTCATAGAATTTGTAACATGGTGCCAATATGGTCTTCCTGTTCTTCTCTAAGCCTAGAGGAAATCAGGTTATCCTCAATGAAAACACTGATAAATTTGATTATGAGTTCATAGAAACTCATTCTTATAATGCCGTTTGAGCATTGGTGAGACTAATTCAAAATCATAAATCTAGCATGACCGAGTCGTACGCGAATAGCAGTCATGGACATGTCCTTCTTTTTTTTCACTCGTCACTATTGGCAACATGATCATGAATGCGATCTTGGAAAAATGCTTAACGCCCTACGGTTGATTGGACATGTCGTCAATACATGGAGGAGTATAACGGTCATGAATGGTGATTTCTTTAAATCTGGGTAGTCGACACATAATCTCATGGTACCGTCCTTCTCCTTGTAGGTTCTTTTGGAATGTATGGGAAGTTTTGGAATAATCAATTTGCTATGCGTAAAAGGACTTCCGTGGTCATGTCTTAACTGACAGCAAAAAATTTAGCAGTCATGGCTAACCAAGCACGTGCTTGTAAAGCATAAATTATTTGTACAGATTTTCCTGATGGAAAACCATGCTGAATGTATTTAGGAGCCTGGACATTACTATACAAAATCATGAATCGTAGCATGGTGTGCTATTCATATTCCATGCGTAGGATTAAATTCAACTCGCATCTGTCCGAGGTAATGCGTTATCAGTTGGTATCTTATCATTAGGCTGAAGAAAACCTTCGTATACATGGGGAATACGAATGGCGTCCGATATGGTCATGAACATATGAAATATAGGTGCAACAAAGGAAAGTTTCATCCAGCGAACGTGACTGACCTTACTGATACACCTGTGATGGTACTAAAATTCTTGTTGCCTGATTAATACATGGCACAGTAAAATGGATATACCCTGGGAGGGTACCCTGAATTTCTTAGAAATGTTCCATAATTAGACGTGAGTCATGTGTCTTGACTCGTGTCTTGGAAATATAAGCATGACATATGTCTTGACATGAGTCTTCAGAAAGTATACGTGATACATGTGTCTTGACTGATGTCTTGACATGTGTCTCGAGACGTGAAACAGTAGAACTACAATATTAGGTTATTATGCCAGAATTGACGGATCGGTTAGAGTACTGATCATTTGTATGCCTGATCACGTCCGTGGCCGGAGCCTAGGTTACGATTTCTAGGATAGTTGTTGTCATAGTAGTTGATACTATCATCCTGTCTGTCAGTTTCATGACGGTCATTCTCATGACTGTGATTCATGTAACTATTCAACTGAGTGGCCGACTGGTACCGGTTTGCACTTATATGACTGAAACGACAACTGAATGACGTGTGACATGTAACTAAGAATTAGGGACAAGGATTGATGAAAATCGTATGATGGTGAAGCATCTTCTCGTCTGATTGCTTTGATCTAACGCCTTTGTCTTCGTCTTGTAAGATCTCCAGGTTGTGAACAGCATCAGCATCTTGTAGCGTCTCCAAACATCAGCAGCATCAACCCTAGTAACATCTCCAAGCTATGAGTGGCATCAGCAATCTTGTAGAATATCAGCAAGTAGACATATGCCTGAGATGATTCAGAATTGACTAGTGAATACTCGTGAAGTATTGCAAGTGAAATACACATGGATTTAGGTACGTGTAATACACATGGAATACCGTACATGGAGTACACATGGAATGCACATGAAATGATAGACGTGGTGTCGATTATTTGTCATGATTTAAGGAAAGTATATCAGCTAAACGGTTTGGAACACCATCATGATAACCTGGCAGTATTAGCATAGACATCATTCTGGTTGTATCGAGAAACGTTAAAGTTTGGTTACAAAAAATTCAACGATGATTTGCCTGACAGCATGATCAATGAAAACCAACCATGACTATCATGAAAGCAAGATTCAATGAAACCCAACAATGTCTTGCATGAAAGCATAAATAACAAAAAAAAAACGTAAGACGTAATCAACATGAAGACGAAATTATCATGAAGAAACATGAAACAATCTATCATGAAGGAGTGTATAACATCATCAGCATGAAACTGAAGTTAACCATGACAGTATGAAAACATACTTGACCTAAAAACATAGTAACTTATGAGGGGACATGAAAAAAAAATTATGCCAATAAATCATGAGAAAAATTTTATGCATGAAAAACAGTGCATGAATGCATAATGTAGTTTATAAAAACCTTTATATGTGCGAGGGGACGCCTATGGGTCGGTCCCAAAACAAACGACATGGCGAGGGGACGCCTATGGGTCGGTCCTAAAGTTAAAAGTTTCGATAAAAGCACATGCGACTAAATAAGGCCAGTCCTGTACCAACCATTACTTAGTCATAATTCTTGCAACAATGATACATGAAACATAAATAAATGAAACTCATCTGTCAAAACTTATTAGAAATTTTTTTTATGTGACTAATTATGAACTACTGGGGTTCAGTCCACATAGCCACAGTTCACGAGGAACATCATGCATGAAACAATGATACATAACTAAATACGAATGACGGTTGTCCATCCATATTAGTAAAACAATATCGATGAAAACATCAAGATTAAATCCTCAAGGTGCTGAAAACATCATGGTTAAAACAACAATGCGCTAAAAACATCAATACGTAGAATAAGAAACGTTGTCTTAGGAAGCTCCTGGTGACTACCCACTAGTCACATGTCGAGTTTTAGAGCCTACAGGTCGAAACCTTGGGCTCTGATACCATAATTGTAACACCCCATTTTGATAAATGGAATGTCACGCGTAATTATGGCGTGTCATCAAAGCATGCAAGGTAATATGTAGTGAAACATACATAACAATAGGGTGAACCGGAATCAAACATCGATCCCCTAAACATAACCCCGAAACATAATAAAGCAAAAAAAATGAATGAAAGACTAAAAAAGCATAAGTATATGAAGGAAAAAGGAGAAGTAGTTTATGGCAGCTTCCATCCTATGCATGTCCTCCAAATGCTCGAGTCGGTCCTTGGGTACCTTCCGTTTTGGGACATGGAAAGGAAAGTAACGGCTGAGCATAATGCTCAGTGCACGGATATACAAGTAAAGCTTGAATAATATAAGCATATAAGCATGAAACGACGGAAGAAACTAAGTCCTGAATAACCCGGTTAAGTCTTAGTAAAACTGGTTTTTATAGTTTGAAAAGCTTTATGTTTATCTTGGGAAAACTGTTTAACATATTTTACCGTTAGCCAATATAGGTCATGAAAATCAACGTTGCATGAATACTTGGAGGGGTAACCTCGTCATGCAAATTAGAGGGGCTGTCTCTAATTTAATATACTGGTTTTGGGTAGGAGGGATTAGCTCCTTGTGAAGGATGCAAGGCACACACCACATTCACACTGAATAATCTGTTGAAAACATGTAAATAGGATGCACCAATACGCCCCACATGATAAATATAATAATATGGCCAAAAGCTGACGGGACGCCACGAGCAATCACTCTGCCGTGGGGAAGTCATAACACCAGTGCCTCTAGTGTTATGGTTATGGTACCTCCATAACTAGGTGAAACTGGTCATGCATATATATGGCTTTAGGTATTCTAATTAAACATAAGCAATCAAACATACAAACTTATAGTATAGGAAAACAGTTGGCTGCATACGGGGAATCCTAATAAGGAAAGAATGTCCATACTGAAAGGACGGAAATCCGTACCTTATGTCCAGTGAACGAAGAAGACGAACGGAAGAGAGTCCTACTTCGGTATCACTAATCCTACATAAATACATACGTGTATAAGTATCTGATTTCTACATACGTAACTGGTTTTATGTCATGTCTTAGCTTATTTTATACGTTCATGTCATGTTTTACTGTTTAAGCTTTATACTGTATTTATCTTATATTCTGTCTATTCTTATTAAGTATTAATTGTATTTCATGTATTATTATACTTGTTGTGTAATAATAAGTAACTTTCTAAAAGTAGCAGGTTTCCTAAAATAGAAAGTTTCCAAAAATTGAAAGTTACCAAAAATAGAAAGTTTCCAAAAATAGAATTACAGCTTAAAATAGATAAGTTTCTAAAAATAGAATGATTCCATAAATAGATTAGTTGCCTTAATTAAATAAGTTTCTAAAAATAGAAAGTTTCCATAAATAGATATAAGCTGGTTAAATAAGCTAATTATATAAGCTTAAGTGTTTTCTGATCATTATTCTAAGTCACGTAGTTATAAAGTATAGTTTATTAATTATTACATGTAAATTAAATAAACTATAGGTTAAAAGTATTTAATTAAATATATCATGCTTTTAATTAAATAAAGGTAAAATACTTAGGTTAAAACATGTATTATTATTTATTAATAATATAACCTATGTCATGTTAATTAATTAATTATAGTCATGTTCAATAATTAATTAATATTATCGTGTAAAATTAATTACATACTTTGGTTAAAATCCATGTATATTAATAATAATAATACCCTAGGTCATGTCTATATTAAATTAATTATGTACAAGTTTAATTAATTTAAATAAATCTGGTAATTATTTATCTTGCAAAAATAATTAACTTGTAAAATTAATTCAGATGAATCGAGTCCGTGTTTAAATATTACATGTCGTGAACCGTGTTTAAATTGTACTAAATATGAAACGGACCGGCTCCCTTGAACCGGACCGAACCAAACAGCCCCCTATGTTGTCTTAAATCGAAAACCAAACGCACCCTTAACTGGCCATAAACCCTAAACCAAACACTCCCTTAACTGCCAGTTCCGCCTGGCAGTTCTGGGTTTCCCCTGCTTGTTTAAATCTCCCACTAAGAGCATAAGCTCTCGGTTCACACTGCTAGCCTAAAACCCAGCACTGGCCGCAGCCAGTGGTTCCCCCTGCTAGGTCGTTGATGCCACTGTTAAGCCAAACGCACCCCTGCTGACAGCAGGGGCTTGCGGCTGATGGAGAAAAAAGGGCCATTGTGGCCGTTTGGTTTACAGCAGCTCGAAGGGAAAACCACCACCGAGAGTCATAGACTCTCGGATTGGTGCAAGCCAAACCAAACACAATCAAACCCGCCCCTTAATTAAGTTTTATTCGTAATTATTCTATGTTTTTAATCCGTGTAGACCTTTAAGAACCCAAAACCCGTGGTAAAACTGAATTAACGAGAAAGAGGATGGTTACCGTTATGGGCTGGTGATAAGGGACGAACACACACGATCTTTCTTGAAGAAACAAAGCCGAACCCCCTTGGTTCTTGTTCTTCATTCGGCGGCAGGAGAGGTCACCAAAAAGTGTTGGTTGTTTCTAGCTTTAGGGTTTTTACAATTTGTGTCTAAAAGTCCCCCCCCCCCCCCCGTCTGTTTTGCTGTATAAGTCGAAACACACACTTGGGCCTAGAGCCCAAGTCCTTCCTCTTTTCTACTTTGTCTAAAACAGCCCAAAACAAACACTTGTACTTTTATTTATATTGCGTCTTGCTAAAAGGCGCGCGTAAACGAGTATTGAATGTCGTGAATTTCCCTAATGGTTCTATTTAAACGTTTAACGTAACTATTACGTACATAATGACTTGTCGTGTTAAATTAAAAAATACGTAATAATAATAATCGTTTAAATGTTCGTGATTACGTGTTACGTAGTTTACGTGATTTAATTATTATTGGAATAATTATCGTGTGTTCATACGTAATAAATACTTATCGTGTTCTAACACGTACGTAATACTCGTAATTCTTATACGTGAAACGTAAACATGTTATAAAAGGAAAGTTCTAATCATATACGTACAATCTTAAGGGTACTATTCATGGTAAAAGCATGCGGGTTTTACACGCTGACTTCGGATGAGGAAGATACTACTAGAGTCAAGGCTTTCATGGCAATAGCTGAGGATGAACCAGCTGTTGGGAAAGGAGATACAAGATCAGGACAATGGGTTGACATCATAATGAAAAAGGTACGCGGGCTTTTATCTATGTCTGAAAGTGATGAACGCAAACTTGTCCTTGATTATACTATTGTTGATTTGCACTTTGTTGAGGAACAAAGAAAGAACTTGCTTGATAAGTTTAACTCTGTTAAACATGAACTGTTAACTGCTAGGGCCGAATGTGATACTCTCAAACAGGTAAATTTAGAAAAGATATCTCTTCAAAACGAAGTTAATAGGTTAACCTTGAAGAATAGTGCCTTAAATGATCAAGTATCTGAATTAAACAAGGTTATAGAAAAATGGTTGTGCAGTAGGTTCACTATAGATCAATTGCTTAATGATGAACTACATGTTGATATTAAAAAGGATATCTTTGCCAAGAAAAATAAGTTGAAAATTCTCACCAAACCCTAAGAGATTGTTTTCAAATCTACAGAGACAATTCATATGTCAGATCCCCTCTTGACTGATGTCCTTGTCTCTGAAGATTTGGTTGATTTACCACCCTTACCTAGAGGAGTTATGGCTGAACCCAAAATAGATGTTGAGAAACCACCAACTAAGGTATTTTCTGTACCTGCTAAACAATCTGTTAAGCAAGTTGCCTTTAAGCATGTCTCAACAAAATCTTTGAACAAAGTTGATTCCTCAACTGAAGAACGCCTATTGTCATTAATTAAAGAAGTAGAACTCTTAAAACAACATATTAAGCCTTTCGCTGAATGCTCTACTTCCCATGAACCTAAGTCTATTCTAGGTGAACCCAAAGGTGAAAGGATAATCAAACCTTACTGCAATATCTGTAAAAACTCTCATCACATGACCATAGATCATGATAGACAAATGGCTGTTAAGAGAGCTTAGACACCTTCTAGGGAGAGACCACATACTTCTAGGAGAAAAATAGGTAACTACAGACCTTATCCTGCCTGTAAATTTTGTGGATTCACAGACCATCACTCAGATGATTGTAGTGACTTTCCAGGATGTGAAATCTGTAGAAGGTTCACCCATGAGACAGCTAATTATCCTTCCCATCGTCAAAAGTTCTACAGGAACTCAAGAGTTGCTAATCAGCAATTCAGGGAACCCACTGGAAAGTGGGTTCACCATAGGAACTAACTTGTTTCTATGTATCTGTGCAGAAACATCTTAAGGAATCGGTATGGTATCTAGATAGTGGCTGTTCTAGACACATGACAGGGATTCGACAATAACTGCACAGATACTCAAAGGAGTCAGGTCCTAAATTGGTGTTTGGGGATAATTCTTCAGGCGACATAGAGGGATACGGCTAAGTGAACTGCAATGGGATAACTTTTACAAGGGTTGCATATGTGAATGGTCTTAAACACAATCTTATTAGCATCAGCCAATTGTGTGATGCTGACTACAAGGTTTTGTTTACTAAGACTCAAGGAACCATACTCAACAAGAAGAATGATGTGGTGCTTATTGCACCAAGAAGGAGAGATGTGTATGTCATCAACATGGCTACTTGCTCTGAAGACAGCTCCAATTGTTTTCTAGCTAAAGCCTCTTAAAGTGTCAATTGGTTGTGGCACAAAAGACTGTATCATCTTAACTTTAAGAACATCAACAAGATAGCCACACAATACCTGGTTTCTGGTCTACCTTCAGTAATGTTTTCTAAAGACAAGACTTGTTCAGCTTGTGTCAAGGGAAAGCGTCACATGTCTTCTTTTAAGACCAGGAAATCATTTTCTATTGACAAGTGCTTACATCTCCTTCACATGGATTTGTTTGGGCCTGCCAAACTTCAGACCATTAACCACAACAAATTCACCTTGGTCATAGTTGATGAGTTTTCAAGGTATACATGGGTTTTCTTCCTCAGAAGGAAAAGTGATGTTGCTGATACCATCATGTCCTTCATCAGACAGGTTGAAAATATGAATGATGTTAGAGTCAAAGCTCTAAGAAGTGATAATGGTACTGAATTCAAGAATCAACAACTTGAATCTTTTTGTGATGAAAAGGGAATATCACAAAACTTCTCTTCAGCTGGCACCCCTGAACGAAATGGTGTGGCTGAAAGAAGAAATAGGACTTTGATTAAAGCAGCCAGAACTATGTTAAATGGTGCAGCTTTACCAAAGCAATTTTGGGGAGAAGCTGTTCACACTGCTTGCTAAACGCAAAATAGATCAATCATTGTTAAAAGACATGGCAAAACTTCCTATGAAGTTTTTAGAAATAGAGCTCCAGATGTCAACTATTTCCATGTTTTTGGATGTCATGTGTTCATTTATAACTAAAGGGATAAACTTGGAAAATTTGATGAAAAAGCTGATGATGGTTTCTTCTTAGGCTACTCTCCCACAGCCAAGGCCTTCAGAGTATTCAATAATAGAAGACAAGAATTAGAAGAAACCATTCATGTCAGATTCAATGAAGATGATGATGTCATACAGAGAACATGAACAAAGGGTGATGAAATTGATTTTAATAAAAACATGTCCTTTCCAAGTGATGAATTCTTAGAACCAAGACCTTCCTGTCATCACCATCATCACTCCAACACTCTCACTCCTTATGTTCCTACTTTTGACCCTCTGTCTACACACAACATTGAAGTTCCTTCCTCTTAGGAACTTGATGAAGAAGAACCACAGCCTTCTTGTAGTCCTTCTTCCTCAACTGCTGTAGATGACTCACCAGTTCTTCAAACCCTTGAAGACTCTCCTACTGATAATGAATTTGTACCCCTTGATATGGCTGAAGTTCACACAGATACTGAGGTCATCTTTAAAGAAAGCCCTCCTATTCAGCAGGATGAAACTCAAATAGTGACAGCTACCCCCACAAATGTCCCTGTCCATGATTCCTGATATGAGCTTAAACTCATATCCTTTTATCAACAAATAACCCTAAAACATGAAGCAAAATACCAATTTATCTTGCAAAAACAGTATTATGTGGTATGTTTGTGTTTGTGTTCACTTGTATAGGTAAAAGGATACATTTTCAAGCAAACAAGGAATTATCAAGCTTAAATTGATGAAAAAGACAAAGAAGGATCAAAAGTGATAAGACTTTGAAGTAAAATGACCTATCTTGACAAATTTCCAAAGTTGAAGGACTAAAGTGTAAATTTTGTAAAAAGTCAAGATCAAAGTCAAAATTGGTCAACTATCAAGTCAACAAAGTCAAAGGATCAATTCTGCTCAAAGATGAAGTTTGGAGGACTAAAAGTGTCAAAGAAATGAAGTTACAAGCCTTAAAGTATAATCTGCCAAAGTTCAAGGGTTGAATCTGCCAACATTGGAAATTAAAACAAGTTTAATCCATGTGTCACAATTCCAGCCAATAAGAAGAGAGAGAAAGGGGCACACGGATTGCCAACTCATGTGTAATAAATTCCCACTCAGCCGTCACAATTAATGACAAAATCTAAACAGTTTGATCCGTGTGACCTCATTTCAACCACTCAGAGCATGCCACGTGTCTTCTTCAAGCAACCAAAAAATTCCCAGGAACGTCTTTTAGCTAGAGGCGATTTCATGAAAAGTTGTTAACACCAAAGTTGCTTATTTTTGAAAGACGAATCCATTGGTAATGATGAATTAACATGAAATCCACTCAAGAAGAAAACCCTAATTCATGTTCATACTTTGAAGATCAAGTTTGCAGAATCATGCCACATGGAGACCTGGCATTGGTCTCAACACGTCATCATCCCCAACAAACTCCTTCTTCAAGCCTATAAATAGCTGTTAGGTCCTCATTTGTAACAAGTAGTTAAAAAATTGTAAAAACACACACTTTTCAATTTCCTTTCATCTTTCTTCCTTTTTAGCTTAACTACTCAAGAGTTTGACACACTCTTGAGTTAGTTAGTTAGTTAGCTTCATTCCAATAACTTTGTAACCAATTTCCATGAATGAAATTTGAATTCTTCATTTCCCGCCAAATCTCATCTTCATTCTACTGTTCATATCTTGCTTCTACTTGATCATTGTGTTGCTGAATTGAGTTTGTTATGATCATTGAATGATCATAACTGACTTAGAAGGAGAATTGTAGCTGTTTTTGTGATTTCAGTTCAAGCTTAGCATTTTTGAAGAATCCATGCCTTGATGATGATTTCTGTTGATTTGTAGCTGTTGATGATAGTTGATTAGTTGATCTAGTGATAAGGTGGTGGTTATCACTAGGATAAGAGAGTTCAGCACTCATCTTCTTCCCAATGGTTACTACAAAAGGTTTTATAAGTTTTTGATTTTGGTTCCACTCAACTTGTAAATTGCATGCTATATTTCCTAGTGTAAAACTTAATGATTGTATGATCAAAGTTGCTAGCTTAGTTGTTGATCGTTAGTTTACTTGTTTGTAGCTTAATCTTGTTTTGCTGCTTTATATTTTGGATTGTGTCTAGTTATAGCTTATTTCAGTCAGATTTCAGTCTTAGCTTCTTAATTGAGTAATAGTTGTTCTTTTTGCTTGCTTGTAGTCTTGAAACATTTCATTTTGAACACTTAGTTTGGTAGTCTAAGGATTTCATTCAGCTTTAATCAACTCTTACAAAGCCTTTGAAAATTTTCAGATATAACAGATAAAGGAGTGTTTGGTATTAGCATTTGAAAAGTTTTCAAGTATTGGATATTGGCAAGTTGATGTTCATTTCTAGTTGATAAGTCATAATAAGGTGTTTTGAGTAAGTTTCAAGTCAAATAACTGGTAAAAGAGGCAATTGGCAAGAAAAAGTGTGGGTCTCATTTCAGTCAGTTTAGCTTTCAAAAAGTTATCATTTTCTTTTTGCTGGCATATGCTTGATAGTTGATGAAATCTTGCCAAACCAGTTCTCAATTGTAGTTCATATCATAAAGTTTCAGATTCCAAAAGCATTTTATACAGTCTTCATTAAGCATTGAGAAATAAGCAAAGTTCTGAAAAGCTGAGTTAAGCCAAGTTTCTGTAACTTGAAACTGAATTTTGAGATCTTTTGATTCCATTCATTAACAAAGCCATTTTATTGCATAAATCCACTTAGTATATGATATTACATGATTTTTGAAAGATTCAGCTTTTTGTCAAAAAATTTGGTCAACGCTTGGTCAACGATAAGCCAAATTTTAGCTTAATTCAAATTCCCAGCTTATTACTTGATGAAATTTGTCTAACTTGATTTCCCGTTTATCATTTGAGTTTCTTAATCAGTTTTGCCAAGAAAATCAAGTTGTGCTTGTTTAGATTGTTCTAGAGCTTATTTTGGGCTTATTATAGAGTGCTTATTTTCTTATTTTGAACTTTCAGTCAAAATCCTCTTACAAACGTAGCTTATTTTGGATTTTAAGTGTTTTGCAATTGGTTTCATTGAATTTGGTCCAATAATCAGCTCAAACGAGCTTATTTGTCTTCCAAACCTGTTTTTGGCTTAACAAGTTTCAAAAATTGCCATTTGGTCCTTCTAGTTTCAAGCAGTATCTAAATATGGCTAAACTTCCATCTTTTTAGGGTTTTCAAAAGTTAGTCCTTGCAGTTTAAAGTTTGTTTAAAATCAGTTAGAAAGTTTGGTAAATTGTTACAATTTGGTTAGTTTGTTACTAGTTTTACATTTTTGATCCTTTTAGTTTGTTGATTTGCATTTTCAGTCCCTAGACTTGTTAGAATTTTCATTTCAAGCATTTATATTTCCTAGAATTTACATTTTCAGTCCTTTTAGTTTTAAAATTTATATTTTGAATATTACTTGAATAAAATTTGGTAAGTGCACTATGTTTTACATATAAGTAGGTAATATTTTTCAGTTTTACAAGGCTTTGTTGAATTAGCAAATAGAATATCCAAAAAAGATTAACAACCAAAAACAGTTAAAAACCCGATATTGGTTGGACTTTCAAAGTCTCAAAAAGATGGCGGATGTAAATTATTGCGTGAGTTTTATTTTTCTTTCCTTAGCGAGTGTGTAGCTACTTATGAAAGCATGACATGAGGATTTTACACATAAGGCGAATGACTTATTACTCTTGAAACGGACTTGTATTAATTGTGAGCGGTTTTTCAAGTAATGGATGAGAGGATTACTTAGGATTAAAACCGTGCTTCCTTATTTTTGGATTTTACACTTCTTATACTTCACACTTGAATAAATGACAAATTTGCCCACAAGCAATTTTCTCAAATAATAACCGGTTCCACATTTAATTGTCATGAATAAGTTGATGCACTTTTTACTTGTGAATACAATGATCCCATTTTTAAGCTTGGTATGGGGAAAGTGAAACTTGAGGGTGATAAGTGTCCATGGTACCCAAGCCCTAATCTAAGCCATTGAATTCTTTATGAGTTATTTCCATCAAAACCATTTTAAGAAAAATCAAAAAGATAAAGATAGAATTGTATTTTGTTCATTGCATTATTAAAAGTCAAGATCATGCATCATGTAGTTTAGAGTAGTGTAGATGCATCTCATATGGCCAAGGTTGGTTAATTATGAGGAGAATGTAAATTTGAGCTTTAAAATATATATAATTGCATGAGGACATGACAATGTTCAAGTGTAGGGGATTTGATATGAGCTTAAACTCATATCCTTTTATCAACAAATAACCCTAAAACATAAAGCAAAATACCAATTTATCTTGCAAAAATAGTATTATGTGGTATGTTTGTGTTTGTGTTCACTTGTGTAGGTAAAAGGATACATTTTCAAGCAAACAAGGAATTATCAAGCTTAAATTGATGAAAAAGACAAAGAAGGATCAAGAGTGACAAGACTTTGAAGTATAAGGACCTATCTTGACAAATTGCCAAAGATGAAGGACTAAAGTGCAAATATTGTAAAAAGTCAAGATCAAAGTCAAAATTGGTCAACTATCAAGTCAACAAAGTCAAAGGATCAATTCTGCTCAAAGATGAAGTTTGGAGGACTAAAAGTGTCAAAGAAATGAAGTTACAAGCCTTAAAGTGCAAACTGCCAAAGTATAGGGGCTAAATCTGCCAACATTGGAAATAAGTTCAAGTTTAATCCATGTGATCAATTTTCGGCCAATGAGAAGCAAGCATATATTGCACACGGATTACCAAACAATATGCATTTAATACCCACTCAGCCGCCACATTAAATGACAATATCTCAACAGTGTAATCCGTGTGACTTCATTTCAACCAATTAGAGCATGACACGTGTCATCTTCAAGAAACCAAAATTTTCCCAGGATCGTTTTTGAGCTAGACTGAATTTTATGAAGAGTTGTAAACACCAAAAATGCTTATTTTTTAGAGACGAATTCAATGGTAAACACCAATTAACATGAAATCAACTCAAGAAGAAATCCCCAATTCGTGTTCATACTTTGAAGATCAAGTTTGCAGAATTATGCCACGTGGGGACCTGGGATTGGTCTCAACACGTCATCATCCCCAACAAACTCCTTCTTCAAGCCTATAAATAGCTGTTAGGTCCTCATTTGTAACAAGTAGTTAAAAAATTGTAAAAACACACACTTTTCAATTTCCTTTCATCTTTCTTCCTTTTTAGCTTAACTACTCAAGAGTTTGACACACTCTTGAGTTAGTTAGTTAGTTAGCTTCATTCCAACAACTTTGTAACCAGTTTCCATGAATGAAATTTGAATTCTTCATTTCCCGCCAAATCTCATCTTCATTCTACTGTTCATATCTTGCTTCTACTTGATCATTGTGTTGCTGAATTGAGTTTGTTATGATCATTGACTGATCATAACTGACTTTGAAGAAGATTTGTAGCTGTTGTTGTGATTTCAGTTCAAGCCTTAGCCTTTTTGAAGTTTTCATGCCATAATGATGAATTCTAGTTGATTTGTAGCTGTTGATGATAGTTGATTAGTTGATCTAGTGATAAGGTGGTGGTTATCACTAGGATAAGAGAGTTCATCACTTCTCTTCTTCCCAATGGTTACTACAAAAGGTTTTATAAGTTTTTGATTTTGGTTCCACTCAAATTGTAAATTGCATGCTATATTTCCTAGTGTAAAACTTAATGATTGTATGATCAAAGTTGCTAGCTTAGTTGTTGATTGATAGTTTACTTGTTTGTAGCTTAATCTTGTTTTGCTGCTTTATATTTTGGATTGTGTCTAGTTATAGCTTATTTCAGTCAGATTTCAGTCTTAGCTTCTTAATTGAGTAATAGTTGTTCTTTTTGCTTGCTTGTAGTCTTGAAACATTTCATTTTGAACACTTAGTTTGGTAGTCTAAGGGTTTCATTCAGCTTTAATCAACTCTTAAAAAGCCTTTCAAAATTTTCAGATATAACAGATAAAGGAGTGTTTGGTATTAGCATTTGAAAAGTTTTCAAGTATTGGATATTGGAAAGTTGATGTTCATTTCTAGTTGATAAGTCATAATAAGGTGTTTTGAGTAAGTTTTAAGTCAAATAACTGGTCAAAGAGGCAATTGGCAAGAAAAAGTGTGGGTCTCATTTCAGTCAGTTTACCTTTCAAAAAGTTATCATTTTCTTTTTGCTGGCATTTGCTTGATAGTTGATGAAATCTTGCCAAACCAGTTCTCAATTGTAGTTCATATCATAAAGTTGCAGATTCCAAAAGCATTTTATACAGTCTTCATTAAGCATTGAGAAATAAGCAAAGTTCTGAAAAGCTGAGTTAAGCCAAGTTTCTGTAACTTGAAACTGAATTTTGAGATCTTTTGATTCCATTCATTAACAAAGCCATTTTATTGCATAAATCCACTTAGTATATGATATTACATGATTTTTGAAAGATTCAACTTTTTGTCAAAAAAATTGGTCAACGCTTGGTCAACGATAAGCCAAATTTTAGCTTAATTCAAATTCCCAGCTTATTTCTTGATGAAATTTGTTCTAACTTGATTTCCCGTTTATCATTTGAGTTTCTTAATCAGTTTTGTCAAGAAAATCAAGTTGTGCTTGTTTAGATTGTTCTAGAGCTTATTTCGGGCTTATTCTAGAGTGCTTATTTGCTTATTTTGAACCTTCAGTCAAAATCCTCTTACAGACATAGCTTATTTTGGATTTTAAGTGTTTTGCAATTGGTTTCATTGAATTTGGTCCAATAATCAGCTCAAACGAGCTTATTTGTCTTCCAAACCCGTTTTTGGCTTAACAAGTTTCAAAAATTGCCATTTGGTCCTTCTTGTTTCAAGCAGTATCTAAAAATGGCTAAACTTCCATCTTTTTAGGGTTTTCAAAAGTTAGTCCTTGCAGTTTAAAGTTTGTTTAAAATCAGTTAGAAAGTTTGGTAAATTGTTACAATTTGGTTAGTTTGTTACTAGTTTTACATTTTTGATCCTTTTAGTTTGCTGATTTGCATTTTCAGTCCCTAGACTTGTTAGAATTTTCATTTCAAGCATTTATATTTCCTAGAATTTACATTTTCAGTCCTTTTAGTTTTAAAATTTACATTTTGAATATTACTTGAATAAAATTTGGTAAGTGCACTATGTTTTACATATAAGTAGGTAATATTTTTTCAGCTTTACAAGGCTTTGTTGAATTAGCAAATAGAATATCCAAAAAAGATTAACAACCAAAAACAGTTAAAAACCCGATATTGGTTGGACTTTCAATTAGCAAGAACTGAGAAAAACGAACTGCATTATACACAATTTCAAATGGCGCCGCTGCCGGTTCTTTGACTTTACGAGAGACTATCGATTGACGGTTTTCATTGGCTTTTGGGATCCGTTCACCTTGTGAACGTTATTTTTACGTATCATAAATAAAAAACAAATAAAAAATCAAAAATATAAAAATATATAAAAACTAAAAAATTAACAAAACAATTCTTTTCCTAAAGAATTGACCAAAAAAATTAAAAAATCCATAAGCAATCTTTTTCCTAAAAGATTGCACCCAAAAATATATATTATTGGATTTTCTCGGGTTTTATGTACATATAGTATTTTCTCTTAAAAAACTCATAAATACAAAAATATTTTCCATATATTATTATAAGTAAATACGTATACGTATAAGAACCACCAATCTACATATCTTCCATAAGTATTGCCGAGGCAATACAACGTGTTGAGGGGCGTTCCGGTCCTTGACACGTGTATCGATCAAACAAAATAAAGCAAGAATAGATAAATACTCTCAATAAGCAAAAATTCGAAGAATACGAACAATTAAGTGAATAGAAAGGCGATGTGCTATAAAATGCCATCTAAGGGTCAATAGGTACTTAAGTGCTTCGCGCCACCTAACCCCCCGTTCACTTGTAAGTATTCTAAGAAGGAAGGCTTCATTGGGGGTCTTGCACCCAAGTAGTACATACGTATATTGTTATTTTCTTGTGGATATTTAATATTGAAACTCAAAGAGGATAATCCATTTCTCTTCAAAGTCACACGAGAGCTTCTCTCTCATTCCTCGTATTGAGTTTCATGCTCACTCGCGGGCGTGCACAAATACCGATTGGTGTACAACCTCTTCCTCCGAAAAGGAAGAAAAAGAGAAAGAGTAAGACCACCACCGTCCATCAAGCCGATTACGAGAATCGTGCTTTGACTCCTCCACCACAAGAAGCCATGGCTATTGATAATCGCTCTTTGTTGGAACGTATGCAAACCAATATTCATGGATATGCTAGTGCTATTAAGATTCCCGACTTTCCCGCAAACACATTTGAGCTACACACATCTATGATCACTATGGTTTCACAATCACCTTTCTATGGTAACAAGAATGAGGATCCTCATGCTCACCTTAAGAGATTCCTTTCTCTTTGCAATACCATTAAGCATAATGGAGTTCCACATGAGGTTATTAGGATGATGTTAGTGTCATTTTCCCTAGAGGGACCCGCTAAGAATTGGTTAGACACCCAACCACCCGATAGTATCACCACATGGGATGGTTTCACCAATAAGTTTTTAAACAATTTATTTCCTCCACATAAGACTATGGCCTTGAGGACCTTAATTATAGGCTTTCAACAAAAACCTAGTCAATCCTTTAGTGATGCTTGGGAAGAGTATATTGAGTTATTGAGGCGATGCCCTAATCATGGATTGGATGATGTTCACCAAATCAATATCTTCTATAATGGCCTTAAATCTCACCACCAAGATTCACTCAATGCTTCCGCGGGAGGGAATATTCTTCTTAAATCCTACCAAGAGGCTTTGGACATCATTGAGAATAAAGCAATGGTTCAAACAAACAATCAATTTGAAGAAAGGGTTCATGTTATCCAAAACAATTCTCAAAACCCTTGTGACAACCAACTCCTCAAATTTCAACAAGAGATCCTTCAACAAGTCAAACAAGGACAACAAGAAATGCTTCAAGCTTTTAAGACCATGTCATTGAACAATTCTTCAAATAATGTGAATGCCATTGCCCTTTCTTGTGTTACTTTTGGAGGTCCCCATTCTTATGAACAATGTGATAAGGTGCAAGTGTATCAAGGGGAATGCTATGCTTACCAAGTGGAACATCGTGAACACTTCAAGCCAAATATCAATCCAAATAACCTTTCTTACAAGTCCCAAAACTAACTTACTCCACCCGGATTCCCACCCCACCCACCCACCCAAATTCAACAAAATCCACCTCAAATTTTACCAAGGAATCAAGGGCAAAAACCACCTTATCAAGGAAATAACTACAAGGCACCCAACAATGTTCAACATCAAGGAAATACCTTTTATCCACCACAACAAGGATTTAATCAACCACTTCCACTTTTCCCCAATCAAGCATATGCTCCAATACCAAATCAAGCTTACCCTCAACTTCAAAATCAAGGATATGGGATGCAAGAGACTCAAGAGTATGTTGAAAAGAAAATGCGTGAAATTGAGAAGACAATGAATGATCAAATGAAACGTAATATGGAGGAACAAACCAATAGGGTTTTAATGGCATTAAATCAAAGACCACAAGGGGCTTTACCTTCCAACACACAAACTAATCCAAGGGAAAATGTCAATGCTATTACAACAAGGAGTGGAACAACAACAAAGGATCCTTCACCTCCTAAACCTACTATTATTCAACCCACTTGTGCTCCTACTTGTGACAAGCCTTCTACCTCTACTTCACCTCCTCAAAATGGTCCTATTCACTCAACCACACCTTCTCAACCTCTTCATACTTCTCCTTTACCTTCCACACTTCCCAATGAAGAAGCTAACAAAGACAAATCTTCCACTACAACACCTATTCCACCCACACCAAAACCTACTCTTCCATATCCTTCAAGGTTGAAAAAGGACAAGTTAAAGAACAAGGATGACATCCAAGTCTCCAATTTCTTAAGGATGTTCAAGCAACTCAACATCAATATATCCTTTGCGGAAGCTCTTGCTTATATGCCAAAGTTTGCTAAGATGTTCAAGGATTTGCTCTCAAACAAAGAAAAATTGGTTGATTTGCCCAACACACCCCTTAATGAAAATTGTTCCGCGTTGTTACTTAAAACCTTACCAACAAAACTTGGAGATCCGGGGCGCTTCTTGATACCTTGTAATTTTCCCGGTGTTGAAAATTGCATGGCTTTAGCGGATCTAGGGGCAAGCATAAACCTCATGCTTTTATCGGTTTGGAAACAACTCTCTCTTCCCGAGCTCACTCCCACTAGGATGACTCTTGAACTAGCCAACCGAACCATAGCTCACCCCGTAGGTATAGCGGAGGATGTGTTTGTAGGTGTGGATAAATTTACCTTTCTGGCCGACTTTGTAGTGGTCGATTATGACATGGATCCTAGAGTGCCTTTGATTGTTGGTAGACCGTTTTTGAGAACGGTTCGTACTTTGATCGATGTGGCGGAAGGAGAACTAATTATGAGAGTAGAAGATGAGAGAGTGGTGTTTAAGTTAGGGAAAGTTTGTAATAGGAAAGAGGTTAAGGAGTCTAGACCTTGTGAGACTATTAACATTGTTGATGTGCTTGATGAAGTGTGTGATGAGCACTTTCATGATGCTTGTAAGAGTACTAGTGATGAGATGCCCCATGTTGAAATCGTGGCCTCAATTGCTCCCTCTTTAACACCTTTTGGAGAGAGTAATTTCCTCTTGGAGGAATTTGAGTTAAACTTTCTTGGTGATGATGATTCTCCCATTAATTGGGAAGAAGATATTCTTACAATCCAAAAGTTGCTCAACGAGGACCCTATTCCACAAGAGATTACCATTGAGGAACCTTCCATAGTAAAACCTTCCATAGAAAGTCCACCTCCTATTGAACTTAAGGACCTTCCATCCCACTTAGAGTATGCTTTCTTAGAGGGCAAAGATCAATTACCGGTGATCATTGCTAAAGAGTTGAAAGAGGATGAGAAAGAGAAACTTATTGAAGTTCTTAAGAAACACAAGAAAGCTTTAGCATGGAAAATATCCGACATAAGGGGAATTGATCCACATTTTTGTACACACAAAATCCTTATGGAGGATGACTATAAACCCGCCATTCAAAACCAAAGGAGAGTTAACCCAAAAATCCATGAGGTTAGTAAGAAGGAAGTGATTAAACTCTTAGATGCGAGTATGATTTACCCCATATCCGACTCTCCATGGGTTAGCCCGATTCATTGTGTTCCAAAGAAGGGTGGAATCACCGTGGTGCCTAATAAGAACAATGAGCTTATTCCCACGAGACTTGTGACCGGTTGGAGAGTTTGCATTGATTATAGAAAACTCAATGAGGCAACTAGGAAAGACCATTTCCCGCTTCCTTTTATGGATCAAATGCTTGAACGCTTAGCGGGAAATGAGTACTATTGTTTTCTTGATGGCTTTTCGGGTTATTTCCAAATACCCATTGACCCTAAGGATCAAGAAAAGACCACATTCACTTGTCCCTACGATACATTTGCTTACAAGAGGATGCCTTTTGGCTTATGTAATGCACCGGGGACGTTTCAAAGGTGCATGATGGCGATTTTCCATGACATGATAGAGAAAACCATGGAGGTTTTTATGGATGATTTTTCCGTCTTTGGAAATTTATTTAGCTCATGTCTCACCAATCTTGAAAGAATGCTTAAGCGTTGTGAGGAAACACGTTTGGTGCTTAATTGGGAGAAATGTCACTTTATGGTGAAAGAGTGGATTGTTTTAGGACACAAGATATCAAACAAGGGATTAGAAGTTGATCGAGCTAAAATTGATGTGATTGTTAAGCTTCCCCCACCCACCTCGGTTAAAGGTGTGAGGAGTTTCTTAGGTCATGCGGGATTTTATAGGCGCTTTATACAAGATTTTTCTAAGATAGCTAGACCGATGACTCACCTCTTGGAGAAAGAGGCTCCTTTAATTTTTAACCAAGATTGTTTAGACTCTTTTGAGACTCTTAAGGAAAAATTGACTAAGGCTCCCGTTTTGGTTTCTCCAAATTGGGAATTACCTTTTGAGCTTATGTGTGACGCTAGTGATTATGCGGTGGGGGTCGTCTTAGGACAAAGAGTTAATAAGCATTTTCAACCTATACACTATGCGAGTAAAACCATGACCGGTGCACAACTTCATTACACTACCACAGAAAAAGAGTTGCTTGCTATAGTATATTCTTTTGAGAAGTTTCGACCATATCTTGTGCTTTCCAAAACCATAGTGTATTCGGATCATTCTGTTCTCAAGTATCTTATGACAAAACAAGATGCTAAGCCTAGGCTTTTGAGATGGGTTTTGTTGCTTCAAGAGTTTAAGATAGAGATTCGTGATAAGAAAGGGGCCGAGAATTTAGCGGCGGATCACTTGAGTAGACTTGAGCATCCTTTTCAAGGAGATTTACCACACCAAGAAATCAATGAATCCTTTCCATTGGAGGAGCTCATGTCTATCTCTTCCGAAGAGGATGCCACTCCTTGGTTTGCGGATATCGCAAACTATCTTGTGGGTAATGTGCTTATTGAGGGTCTTACTTATCAACAAAAGAAGAAGTTTCTTAAGGAAGTTAAGTATTACTTTTGGGATGATCCATATCTTTTTAGGCAATGTGCGGACCAAATCATTAGACGGTGTGTAGATGGGCCCGAGGCATTTAAGATCTTAGAAGCGTGTCATAAAGGACCAACGGGTGGACATTTTGGGCCTAACTATACCACCAAGAAAGTCTTTGATTCGGGTTACTATTGGCCTTCCATTTACAAAGATGCCCATGAAATGGTGAAATTTTGTGATGTGTGTCAAAGACAAGGAAAAATTACACAACGCGATGAGATGCCACAAAATTTTATCCAAGAGTGTGAGATATTTAATGTATGGGGCACTGATTTCATGGGACCTTTTCCATCCTCTAAGGGAAACAAGTATATACTTGTGGCGGTGGATTATGTGTCTAAATGGGTGGAGGCTAAAGCCTTACATACCAATGATGCTAGAGTTGTTGTGAAGTTTTTGAAACAATTGTTTGCTAGATTTGGTGTACTGATACAAGCTTTTTGCAATGGGTTCAATTTTATTTCTCGGAATCCTCTCGAATTGATCTTGGTTTAAAGTGGAATGATTTGTTCTTGGTGACAAAAAGGAGTTTGGTTTTCTAATCTACTAAACAGAGAAATGACTAAAATGATAATAATTTAATCTTAAAACAATCAGTAATTAAAAAGTAATACTTGAATTTAAACAAAACAGCAACCGAGAAGTTACCCTATGCGGAAAACACCCTCCTATTCGGAAAGAAAGGCACTATTCGGAATATTGAAATCCTATTCGGAAAAATAAGTCTATTCGGAAAGCATGGCTTTATGCGGAAAGTTGCTCTATTCGGAAAATAAAGGTCTATGCGGAAAATTCAGACTATTCG